>CM062849.1:20609690-21270883 GCA_031772225.1 Eubasilissa splendida | reverse complement strand
ACAAGGTAGTAAAACAATTCAAACTTCTTCTTGGGTTCATAGTATCATATTTTGAAGTGGTTGCCGCCGTTACCGGTAAGTACCGTTCGTAATTTATATACGACTCATTTTATAAAAATGCCGCGATTCAACTGTCAAATTTTTATTTTTGAATTATTTTTTATGTTTCATGCCCAAAACTATGTTTGAAGCGGCTCTACATTTAAACACAATTAAAATATTGTTTTGTGTTTGCAATATTCTGGAATTTACAAAAATATCTTCCAATTGGTGTTGAATAGGTTCTGTTCTTAATTTAATTCCTTTGATTATCCATTTGCTTATCTGTTTTAATAACAAAACTACTAAAAATATGTAGGTATTCAGTTCCCTATGGCCTTCTTCCTCCTTTGTTTGCAGAATTCGCGATCCTTTTTGAAGCCGCCGCAACATTTTTTGCGGATCGGCGCGTCCATATATAGTAGGATTTTTTTTTATTTATCGTCGTTATTTGTGGGAATTCGTTATTACGAATTTATTTTTTGGCCCTCGGATTTCGTTATATCGCGGTTTTTCTGTAATACAATGTAAAATTCTGTTTAGCCCGTGCCCAGTCTCACTAGAGAAATTCTGTATCGAGACGGGCATTATATATATAGTATTTTAAAGTAAAATAGTCAGTATCTATAATAATATATCAGCATATAATAATCTGACTACTATTAACAGTAAAATCACGTTTATTCAAAAGTTCGCCGCAAGTCAAAGTTTTGTGAGCAGAAGCAGAATGTGGTCTCTTTGAAAAGTTTTCGTACTGAAATGTATTTATAAATCAAATATCTTTATTTGAAGCTATTTTTGAACCCTATCAAATGAATTTATTCTATTTTTCGCCTAATTCAATTTTTTTTGTCAAATTTCTATAATATGAAAAATACGCATTACGAATTAACAAGAAAAAGTTAGCAGCTGACTGACAAAAGTATACATGTGTCACGCGATGTGTCAGTCAAAGTTCATTTAAATGGATAATACCTGCCCTTGTACTGATTCACAAAGTGAACTCATAAAGTTAATTTGAATCGTTTGTTTTCTCTTATTTTCATTATACTACTATAAAAAAAGATAACACATATATTTTGCGTGTCTTCGATTTTTAAATCTTTATCTTCCTTACTGCGACACATTAACTTAGCTCGCATGCTTTTTTTTCTCACTCGTTTTCTTTACATTAGAAAAAAGCAAATATTATCTTTGTGCCCTTATATGTACTGTAATTTTCTCAGTTGTTGGTCTGCGAATGTCAGTGCTTGCCAATATTCTGTTTCGTATTATTACCATCATTATTTTTATTTACATAGCGTTTGAATGCAGGGACTATTTAACATATTTTGTTTATATGGACTAAGTGAAAACATTTCATGTGACCAAGTGAAAATAAGGTTAAATACTATTTAGCATAATTTTCTATTTTTATTGATTTGTTTACGCTGTATTTTATTGTTATTTTAAAATGTATGGATTCAATGAAAAAAATTTTGTATGTAAATTTTTTTTCGGAAATTTGTTATTTTTATTATCGTAAGTCGTGGTCGTAAGTTCTTGATTTTCAGTCCCCTAAACTTTGAATAAACTTAATTTTACTGTAAATGTATTGACTAAAAAGTATTTCTTAATTTTATCATTATTTATATTGACCAAATATCTCAATTTTACTGACTAAAAACAAAATTTTACTGATCAAATTAATATAAGTAATCTGTTTTTATGGCAATTCATTTTATTTTTATGGTAAAAGTTTCTGTATTTCCAGAATGTTTGTAATGGCTTAATTTTTTTTTGTTTAGATTACAATTTGGTTATTTAAAAAGTTATATTGATTTTCAGTTTATTTATTCAAAACTATATAAATGTTGTATTTTGTTTTCCAGGACAATGGCTCTAATAAAAAACTAAAGTTTAAATTCACTTCATTGTATGTTACCTGCGCTTTATACAATCACAATGGATCAGAAATCCTTGCATCCTACAATGATGATGATATTTATCTTTTTGATACCGCTGCCGATAAGTAAGTCAATAATATATCAATTATTTCTATCGCTTACCTAAAGCGAAATATTGTAACTAATGCCAGCCCGCCTTTCAATATTTTATCTTTATGTCATTACTGTACATGATTGTTTTATGAGGGCTTATAATATGTATTTCTTTATTACTGCAATTATTTGAAAACCTTTAATGTAATACAGTGAAACCCTCTTAATAAGTTCCCCTTTAATATGTTTTTCCGCCTAATATGATTACATTCTTCGGTCCCGAAAAAGTCCCATACAAATTATGTATTTTTTTTATGCTTAATACCTTTTCCCAATAATATGTTTCCCGCCTAAGAAATAAAAATATTTATGACAGAACTCAATTTATCCATACAAAAAACTCATGTAATACGTTTTTCGTAGAAGTAATTTTGTCTGACAATTTTAAAAATGAATGTGGTATTCTTTAAATGGGTGCAATAAAATTAACTCCCTTTAAATGGGTTTTTCCATGTATAATAAAAGTTTATCTATTTACAAAAACGGTAATATTTGAATAGGCCAATAAGACAGACACGCAAAGTAAATCCCAAAAATTAACAAAACAGAACCCCAGCCGTCATTAACAATACATTCAACATGTATAATACCAGAGCCGCATTGGTAATTTTGTTTTATTTCCACTAATATCTACTTTTAAATATTCTTAATTGCTTAGGAGGCAGAAAAACCCTTAAAATAAATTCTTAGAATACACAACAATTTACTTAACACCTTAATCCGCATTGAATTAGGCTTCATTTATGACAAGCTTGTCTTTTCAGATACCATATAGATAAAATTACGAGTTAAAAATTTTCAAACTTCATGTGCCTAATTTCAATCATGTCGAGAGATATAAGTGTTCAAAAAAATCATAGTTATGCTATTATTTTGATTAATTGAAATATTTTATTGATTCCAAATTATATATTGAACACAAAAAATAACTAACGGGAACTTGTTAACCGAGGCAAGACTAGCGGCACACAATGAAGTTCTGGTACCGACACTGATGTACGGAAGTGAGGTCTGTAGCTGGCAGAAGAGAAACTAAAGTAGACTTAATGCAGTGGAAATGAGATTACTTAGGCGTATATGTGGTAGATCCATTTATGACAGTAAAGAATGAAGAAAAAAGAAAGGAAAGAATTTAAATCTGACCTTAGTATAATGAGTAAGATTAAGAAAGGATCACTTAGGTAGTTTGGTCATATGAAATGGATGGATGAGGAGAGAATGGTTTGAAAGATATATGACGCAAGTATTGATAGCACCAGAAATAGAAGACGTCCGCGGAAAACTTGGCACAACCAGGTAAACCAGATACTGGGTGGTAGTTCTGTTGGAAGCTTCAATAATTTACGAGCTTGTATAAGAAGATGTATGCATGTGGATGAGGCGAGAATTGTGTTTTAGGACAGAATAATGTGACGCTCTATCCTCTGCCTACTCCCGCGGAAAATAGTTCCAAAAAAATAAAGATCATTGAGCTTCGAGCACATAGACTATTTATTAGACGATTTACGGCCTGAAGCAATGATATAGAATAGTAATAATGGATCGATTTAGCAAATATTTATTTTGAAGTAAATTTATTTGAAGCTTAACATGATTTTGTATAGATCTCACAATAGTATTTTCTGTAACGGTACAGAATTTGTACATACTCCTTGAACATTTTCGACTCGTAATTTAGTAGGTAATATGTGGACCTGTATAGCATAAATATAGCTCATAAATTAACACTTTTAAAAATTGTATGAAAAGACAACTGCATTAAAAGTTAGAACAAATAATAATGGAGGTTGTTGAATTGCAAGTAGTACCCTCACTTATAAGTTCACAAAATTATTTAAATATATATTATTTATAACTTTGTTTTTAACCACTTTTATGAGTAAAAAAAATATTTTTATTATAATGTTCGAAATCTGAAAGCATTCGTTTTCGGAGAAACCACAGGTAACTGCTTTCATTGGAAGCTGTTTCATTTTAACTACTTCTGGTTCAGCTTTGATCAATATTTCTTGACAAATAAAATTACAAAATTATTTATTTTCGCGATCGATACGTATTTGAAAATTTATTAACAAATAAACAAAATAGAGCAAACCACAGGGCACTGACAACTGAATTAACATAACCGGCTGATCTTTTTGTTTGCTTGACTTTTTACGTAAAAAATAACGTCATCATATTTGTGATTAAAAATTTAAATCGTAATTAAGGACAAAAATACTATTAACGTATCTTCGTAAGTTCGGGCCTGCCATCGTCAATGTCAATGGCGAAAACAATTTCACTGAACTGAGATCAGTAAGGGTGAATATTCCATATTTAAAGGTAATTCTATCGCGGTTCTTGACATTGCAGTGATATCTCGATATGTCGAGTGTACAAATAAATTACGTGAAAATCATCAAAAACTACTCCAAAAACTACAAAAACGCCGAATAATTTGACTTTTGGTCTTGTCATTGGTTCTACTTTTACTTTATGTCAGATTAATTTTAATTTCGTTCTATAATTTTTTTTTCTACTTTTTTTTTTTTTTTTTTTCAGTTTAGGTACTTTTATGTTCCAAATGTATCAGAAAAAAATATTGATAATGTATTGGAAATAGACAATTTTACGTCACAATTATATTTAAAAAAATAACACAATCTAGTATGAAGAACTATTGTAAAAATAAATAAATTGCTATATTGTTCTTTTTTTTTAAATTTATCTACCTGTGTAATTATGAATGGCGATGAAAATTTAAATTCAGTTATGGCCTAATTTCTCTCGGGTGATTTTCAAATATATATTCATATAGGTAACTTTTTAAGAATAAATTGTTTTTTAAATATTTTTTTTATAAATAAAATATTTTCATTTCTTAGTTATCATAATTTAAGTGTAATGTTAGTTAAAATACTTTATTAGATGTTATATTCAAATAAATCATGGCAAAATTGAAATCACTGTTAATAAGTTTTCCTGCTTAAGAATTTTTTTTTGATGGTCCCTTGGAAAACGTATTAAGAGGATTTCACTGTAATGTAAAACAAAATTACATTTAAAAAAAATACATACTAAGATTATGGAGCAAACAAAATTATTTGAAAAATGCACCGTAATTGTAAAACCCTGCAATTGAAAATAACTCCAATATTTCACAACTCAAATGATCAGTTTCACACAAAATAATTATTACTGTATTAAAAAATATAATAAATTTGTAATTCAAAATATGTCTATGAATTTGACAACGCAATACCTAAATTGAAAGAATTATCAAACTTTGCAATGTGTAACACATTCTCATGCATTTGACACTATGACTGTCGTCAATAATTGGAAAATAAGGAATGTCTTTTGAATAAAAATTGATAAGACACATGGCTGTGAATGATGAACATCTTGCTTCTAGTCACCCCCTATTCAAATCAATATTCTTCTACCTATGGTTTTTGATATCTCGACAGTTGAAATTGAAATTGTTATAAAATTGCTTGTCAATGAAAAGTATCAAACATTTATATAGTTTGAAAAATTTTAAAGTAGACTGAACATTTTTATACACTGCCATTTTACAATATTCTGTTTTCATAATGTTTTGATCATAATGGGAATAGAAAATGTAATTGAAGAATAATATAAAATTTTAGTTTTACTTTAGACATGTTGATATTTCATCCATGAAAAGTATGTAAATTATAGGGAATTGTCATAAATCCTATATATTTTAGTACCGGATTGTATGATTTTGATGTAAAATCTGGGTTCCACCGTAGATAAATATATGTTAATGAGATTGGTTTTTTATAATGTGATTTTTCATTTATTTTTAGTGATCCCCAGCCCGGAAGTCATGGTTTCACATACCGATATTCAGGTCATCGGAATTGTGCCACTTTCAAAGGAGTATCTTTCTTTGGTCCACATAGTGAATTTATTGTGTCAGGGTCTGATTGCGGAAACATTTATATATGGGATAAGAAAACTGAAGCAATAGTTCAGTGGATGATGGGTGACGAGGGTGGTATTGTAAGTATTCGCTTCATCTTTTTAAAATCATTACTAGAATGACATTTTGGGTCTTTATTTTACAGTAGATCCTACTGTTTCCTCTATGAAAATGTTTCACTATTATTAAGAGTATAATTCAATTCAAATGTGAAATTTCACATCTAATGGACCATATTTTTCATATGACATATGTAGGATGTTCAGCGGAAAATTTTCAAGATTAAATTGTAATTGCTCGTAAACCATTAGGGTGAGGTAAGTGGGAGGGGTATTGTTCGACGCGCGTGATTTGCTGATTTGCCAGTCGCAATGAGTCCCTGGTCGGGAGGCAGTGCACATTCGCAGTTGAGCAATAATTAAAGTGCGGTGATTCATTGATTTGTGCGCGTCGCGCTTTTTGCTAATATTCGACGAGTAAATGTGTGTGGGTGTTGTGTTCAAAAGTTCAGACAGGAAGGGACAATGGTTAACCAAACTCCTCTGGGTCCATCAACGTTAGCAGCGACGCCAGAACATGTGGCTCAAGTTCAACGTGAAATTATGCGCAATCTGTGTAAATCGATAAGGAAGGTTGCAGCTTGTACTGGAATAAAAAAATCAACAGTGCACGTTATTATGAAAAATAAACTGCAGTTTCACCCATATAAATTGAAAATTGTGCAGTTTCTCAACGAAAATGACTATTCTTTACGTGAAACCTTAGCGAAAACGATGCTGGAACGTTTTGGAACAGCACAAATGCTTGGAAACATATTGTTTACTGACGAAGCACATTTTCATATCGATGGCTATGTTAATAAATAGAACATGAGATATTGGTGCCCCGACAATCCAAAGGAACGCCATCAAAAACATTTGCATTGTCCAAAAGTGCAATTTCTGCCTGAGGGATAATTGGTCCTTATTTTTTTAACCAGCGAGAGACAGACACTGCTGACTTCTATTGCCGAATGATCGACGAGTTTTTGGTACCACAACTGCAGGTATTTCCCGGATTAAACAACAGAACACAATTTCAGCAAGACGGGGCCACTCCACGCACAGCTAGAGTTTCAATATATATTTTCCCAATATATTAATCAGCAAGTACGGAGACATACTCTGGGCATCTCGGTCACCGGACCTTACACTGTGAAACTTTTTTGTGGGGATACTTTAAGTCGAGAGTTTACAGCAACAATCCTCAGAACAATTCAGGCCCTGCAAGAAAATATCCGCCATGAAGTTGCTGCCATTGAACCAACGCTTTGCTGTCGCGTGTTCGCAAATTTAAGAGTCCGATTGCAAGAGTGTCTTGAAAGAAATGATGATATTGTTTATAAAATGTAAATTCCGCATTGTTAAACTCCATTTTGTATAAATAAAATATGAGAATAACATTGTAGTTATTTTTAATTATTTAATATTAAACTTGAAAATTTTCTGCTGGACATCCTTTACAATGCTGGAAATGCAATTGAGTTGCAAAAATCACTTTGTAACATTAGTTCTTATCTGTAATAAAACCCCGATAATTCGAAATTCAAAATTTTTCTAACACAAAAAACCCAAAAAGTCAATTATGTATATAGTTGATTAATCTGTTAATTCGAAAACCCTAGTAATTCATAGTTTGAGATAATTTTGAGACCCTTGAGATATAAATTAATAAGTCAAATAATAACTTTTTTTAAGTTATAAGAAATTTACAAATAGTGCGGCTTTTTGGCCGTGCCTGCCTATGTGGAGCCTCATTTGTGTGCTACGGTACTTGCCGACACACCGCTCATATGTGATCTCCTTTATGTCTCAGTTCTCGCTGCCGCTGCATGCCAGTAATTGTCAAATAGATCGATATTAGCACTCGCCGCACGCCAGTGATTCTGACAAATAAATTGGTACTTATGCTGATAGTTATCAAATACAAGTAAACGTTGTTTTGTGCCGGTTTGATTTACACCGATTCACAATTACGCCGGTTGGTGCCGGCGTGGGATTCCCGGTTCGGCCGATACCAGACGACAGTAGGCGCCGCGATTCTAATAGCAGACACACTTTTACACGTTGTACAGAAGAATAGGGGGATGAAAAAGAAAATGATGGGAAAACCCTAAAAACGGCCGATCTAACTCGTATCCTTTCTTCTATAGAAAGGTTAACAGATGAGCTCTGTGAGATAGATGGGGATTTCAATCGAAGCGCAAATGTTAATAGAAGCGTCACAGCTGCCGTTCTACCTTATGCTATGATTCTGCAAGAAAGGAAGCAACAATCAAAGCAAATGCAAAGAAATTGGATGCTTTTTTCATAAAAGTGTGATATTTTAATTTAGTACCGACGAACTTTATAAAAATATAAACAAAATTTATATCAAGAGATTATTATTTATTTTGTAAACGAATTTAAACTGTATTTATTAAATACATTTATAATTTATTTTGAATATATATAGGATATGTATTAAATAAACATGTTAGATTGTTCTTAGAATTTTGACACGGAACCTAACCTTATATCGTCCATTATATTTGTGTTCATTTTCTGCCGATTTTTTTTATGCCGGTGTCTCTCGTAGCGGAACTCCGGCGTAAAACGACGTTTACCTGTATATCAATAGTATTAACCGCCGCACACTGTTAATTTTCATAAACAACGATAAGTTCTCATCTTGACCTACGTGAACAGTTTGCACTAATCACTCTTACGTTGTATCAATTTTGTGATGTTTTTACTAATTCAGAATCCATTAATTTAATTGACTCAATCGGTTCCATGTGATAATTTTTTTGTTTTCTTGAATTTCGAGTTAACGGGGTTTCAAATAATTAAAATATATATTTTTTTGAGTTTTGAATTAATGAGGTTTTACTGTACATAAATTACATGCATACCTTGTTTAACACGATTAATTCAGTTAGTAATTTCATCACACTAAATAAAAACGTAAATCAAATACAATGAACAATTGTTTAATTATAATTAATTTACTATTACATACAGAACAAAGACTGTATTTCCGATTGTCGTAATGTTTTACAGGTGCTAGGTTTTGTCAATTTTCATATGATTTTGTAGACTTTACTGTGAATAAACTGGTAAAGAGATGCATAGATATATATCAGAAGATGTAGGATGTACTCTGGCATTGAATAAAAATTCAGTTTGTTATACCACAGATTTATTTTAGAGAACTAACTTAAACAATAAAAATATTCAGTGTGCCTTGTGTAGGCAGATTTACAGTCTACGTGTTATTTACTCTTATGTGGTCCCGAGCGGATGTGATAAAATTAAAACGTTATACATATTAAACTGTCCAAGTGGTCTTTTTAATGTGTGAACTTGGACGTAAGTATATAGTACAGTAAAACCGCGATATAGCGAAAAATGACGTATATCGAAAAAAAATTGAAATTTAGTCCCTAAAACCAATTTTTCATACAAAAATGCATTTATATAACGAAATCCCGTTAATATTTATAACAAAATCATTTTTGTCCCGTACGAAAAAATGCCAATACATTTACGTAAATTTATAACAAAATAAAAAAATGTTAAAAGATGAAAATATTATTTCGCACTTACAAAGCCGCGCCGCTGCATCTGCCGTATGCGAACGATTTAATGGCCTTTTTGGCGGTACATGGCGGTCTGCCGACAAGGTAGTAAAACAATTCAAACTTCTTCTTGGGTTCATAGTATCATATTTTGAAGTGGTTGCCGCCGTTACCGGTAAGTACCTTCGTAATTTATATACGACTCATTTTATAAAAATGCCGCGATTTAACTGTAAATTTTGTATTTTTGAATTATTTTTTATGTTTCATGCCCAAAACTATGTTTGAAGCGGCTCTACATTTAAACACAATTAAAATATTGTTTTGTGTTTGCAATATTCTGGAATTTACAAAAATATCTTCCAATTGGTGTTGAATAGGTTCTGTTCTTAATTTAATTCCTTTGATTATCCATTTGCTTATCTGTTTTAATAACAAAACTACTAAAAATATGTAGGTATTCAGTTCCCTATGGCCTTCTTCCTCCTTTGTTTGCAGAATTTGCGATCTTTTTTGAAGCCGCGCAACATTTTTTTGCGACGGCGCGTAACATATAGTAGGATTTTTTTTATTTATTTCGTTATATGTGGGAATTCGTTATTACGAATTTTTATTTTTTGGGCCCTTGGATTTCGTTATATCGCGGTTTTACTGTAATATGTTATGTATTTCTTTCACATGTTCCTCATTTGGCCATTGACTTGGCAAACATAATATAATATAGTGCATCCGTTGTAGGTAGATGTAAATAGTGAGTGAATTCTCAGAGTAATGTTTGAACACATTTGTAACATCCACTATGATATATATGGAAAAAATCCAATACATTTATGTGATGTTTAAGGATAAAATAATGTGTGACTTTTTGTTTACCAAATGAATACATAATTAAATAGTAAACTACTTTTGAACTCAACTTTACTATTTTATTTTATAATGTAATTTTTGATGGCTGGCGATTGCTTTGTTGCCAATTTCGACGCACCTTTTCATATTTGGGTCTGTATCGAATAAAATTGCCCTTTGCACATTTGCGCATTATGTATTCCAAAGATTTTTTACGGCAGATTAATCTTATATCCAGCTGTCATTCCTTTTGATAATTTTATATGTAATTCAGCGTTGAGTAATATTCCTTCTATATACTTTACTATGTATCTTGTTTTGGGTACATATTTATTATTCCCTCGGCATATTTTCCTTTTAATTGTTAGGCTATTGAATTTTTTAGACATTCATTTTTTTCAACCGCTTAGTACATGTTGTACTTATCATATTAAGCAAGGTATTAATTTTAGGTGGAATCTACTGAATTATTAAAAGTTTTATAACGTTTTTTTGTTGTACATATTTGTATTTCTTACAGGTAAATAGTATAGAGTGTCATCCTCGGTGTCCTGTTTTAGCCACTTGTGGACTGGATAATGATATTAAAATATGGGTTCCTTCAAATGAAAATGAGCCTAAACTGTTTGGCTTAAGAGAGGTTTGTTTTTTAATACTGCCATTATTTTAATTTATTAATATTTAGAATTTTAATGAATTGTTACTGTTATAAATTAAATGAAACAGTTATTCACATTGAAATCAGAATACTACTTAATACTGAATACTGAATTCTGAACCTGAATAGGTTGACCTGTGAAGCGTGTAATGGCGCGTGTATCATCCAATTTTTTGGAAAAATTAAATATAGAACCAAAAAAATTGTGTTCAATTTAAGGCCAGCTGTGTGATCAGTAGTAACTTTTTACTAACGCCTGTAGTAAAAATCCTTTGCGTGTTGTTGATACATCAAATTTACTACTGTCAAAGCATAGATGGAGATGTCTATAAGCGTGACAAATAATAATGAAATATGCCGTATTTTATGCATTATCTACGGATTTTTTCACCTAGGCATTCGATATCTGAAATTTGGTGGTGAAATTTTTTAATTTTATGTGTAATAATGTATAAAACAACGAGATCATCATTGGACAAACTATCATCACTAAAATAGCGGGATATTGAATGATTAATTATCGTATACTGCAACTTTCAAAGTATCAATGTGTCAGATGACTTTTGGAACAACTGTGAAAAGTCAGTCATATTTAATTATCGATTCTCGATTTTACTATCGGATTTCAGGAAATAAAATGAGTTTACTATGGGATGTACTTTTGAGAAGTAAATATTTTTTTACTAACAATCAAACAACTCGTTTTCACAGAAAATTTTTCTTAATTAATTCAAATTAATTTTAATTAAGTAAAATTTTCAAAATTTAACACACAACCGGCCATTATTGTGTTGATTAACAATGGAGTTTTATAAAATGAATACCGTTTGTAGTAAAAAAATCGATGAATCGTAGTTAATTAAATTATGAATACTTTTAAAGTTAGCAAAATTAACATTGTGGTTAAAATTCATTATTTTTATTTTTTAACTTTGTTTCCGCTTATTGAGTATTCCCTTTTAAAAATTCACAAAATTAATATTCCAATAAGTCCGGTAGTTTCATACTGTAATGCTCCAACTTTTAAATTATGTTCATTTATTACAAAAACTATAAATAGACAAAATATTTTTTAACCAAAATACACTATAAAAAATTTGTTGCAATTAGTGGATATGTTAAAGGACATGGATCTTCCCAACAATGTTAAACTTGTTTCTTTTGATATTGTTAATTTGTTAATATATAATGATTATTAATGAAAGTAAAATTTTAATTTTTGATTTACTCAATTCATCTAATTTACCTAATAATTTGGTAAAAGATCTATGTCGTTTGTTAAACCTTTGTATGAACCAAAATTATTTTCAATTTAATAATATAATGTATAATCAATCAGAGGGTCTTCCAATGGGAGTACCCACAAGTCCACTAATAGCAGATATTTTTGTAGACAATTTGGAGAGGAATATTTTTGATTGTGATTCTCCTTTGTTAAAAAATGTTTTGTTGTGGAAAAGGTATGTGGATGATATATTATGTATTTAGTCAGGTTCACAACGTCAACTAACTACATTATTAAATTTGTTTAATAATAAAATACAATTTACATTAGAAATGGAAAATAATTCGACCCTAAATTTTTTGGATCTAACATTGATTAAAAATATTAATAAAATTGAATTCAAAATTTTTAGAAAACCAACTTTTACAGATACTATCATACATAGTGAATCTAATCATCCATCATCACACAAACATTCAGGGTTCCACTCCATGATACATCGTTTAGTCAATATTCCTGTGTCAACTTGGATTAGATACAATTAAAAAAAACAGCAGTTAATAACGGATATAATACAGGTTTAATAGATACTATTTAAAAAAATTAATTAAAAGAATATAATAATCAATTTTTATATAAATCACAGATAAAACATAATGATAATAATGATTATTGGCGTAGGATTTTATACATAAATAACTTTTCGAATCAAATATGTAAACATTAGACTGGCATTTTATACAAATAATAATATAGGAAATTTACTCATAAATTCTAAAGACAAAGATGATAAATTTAACAATTCTGGTGTTTATAAACTTAGTTGCAAGGATTGTGCTGCATTTTATATTGGTAAAACGGGTAGAAATTTTAATATAAGAGTAAAGGAGCATTTGAGATATTTGAACAATAGTGGGATAGAAAATGGTTATGGTTTTGATAAAAAATTGGGATTGTCAATTTTGCATGTAAACGGTGTTGGTCATAAATGAAATAATTTGGAATCGTTTGAGATAAATAAAGCGTTTAAAACTAATTAAAAAATTATAAACAACCAACTAAATTTAACTCCCAAGTTTAACTCCCAATTTAAGAGTCCCATTCTAAAATTTTTTCCTAAAAATTATTCGAGTAAATTTGTATTAAGTAATAATTTGAGTTAGGTACTAAATTTATTTTTAAATAATTGTTTTTTAAAAATAAATTCTGGTAAAGAAACAGCATCATATGTTTTTAGTTAGTATTGACATCCAGAAGAAGAAAATTGTATTTTTCGAAACCGGTAGATATATTTAAACTCAATAAGTGGTTAATAAAATAAAGTTAAAAATAAAAATAATTAAATTATTATTTACACCTGTCGAAATTATAGTCTTGATAAAAATATAACTCTGTTGCATGTGTAATACAAAGTTTGATTTTTTAAAAAACATAAATTATGTTGCATTGTAAAGTAACTGCCATCCATTGAGCATAGTTATGTAGGGCGCAGCTAGCCACATAAAACTCAAACTAAGATAAAAACACTTTTGTGAAAAGTGTGAATAATTAAATCTCAAGACAATTTAAGGATAAAAGATATTAGATATTTTGGTGTTTTACATATTATGACATTTTTTCGTGTGCTGTATAATCTACAAGCCAGAATACAAAACTCTTTCTCATGGCAAAAAGTACCAGAACAGGCAGGATTTGTTAAAGGCGAGAGAAAATCTTAAAGGTACGGCAGACAATAGAGAATGTGCGTGAAGTCTTCATTCTACTGTACCTTTACTTTATTGACTACTCAAAGGTCTTTGATAATGTTAAATGGACGAAACTATGAATGGGTCTTGAGGAAGTGGGAGTCCCACCACACTTGATTGGACTTCTAAAAAGTCTTTACAATGATGACACTGCCGTAGTTGAAGTCGGTAATATTATTTCTGTTTATGTAAATGCTTTCGATAGCTGGTTCCCAGGTTTCTGACAAACAATAAGCACACGTATGATATATAAACTGCACTAACCTTTTCTTTTTGCGGTCTTTCTGGTCTGATGTTGTTCTTTTAGTTGGATTGTCTTCTTTAGATTTCGACCGACCGAAGCGCGCACTGGTAGTTTATTTGGACCGCTGGACTGGTCGGAGCACGGGATGTAAAAAGAATGACGCCTGTCGGTTACCGTCTTCTTAGCTTTTCGAAAAAAGGGCGGCAATACTCACACACACACACACATGTACATTATTATAAACCAAGAAACCCAGTGGTGCCAATCGAAGTAACAGGAAAAGAAGGGAGTAAGATAAAGGGGCATACTCTCGACATTCCTGTTCAATATTTAATCAGAATATGTCATGAGAAGAGTATTGGAAGTATGGCAGAAAGTAATTCGACATGTAGACCAATTTGTTGCAGGATTTTGATAAGTAAAAATATGCATCGCAACATGCAATGGCAAATACGATAACTTCTCGGATTTTTAGGTTAATTAATTAACAGAATGTTAATTTTGCTAATTAAAATGTGGAATCTTTAAAGTGTAATTACTTTTTGCAAACCAATATTTCTTTTTTGAAATCAGGGCACTCAATTTTATCTGAATAATTTTTTTTTTTTGTAAAAATCTGATAAAGTTACCGTATTTGCCAATTATACCTATAATTTTTTCCCAATTCATTAAAATTCTTAACTTAAAATGTGATAAAAACATGGGTTTTGGCAAAATTTGAATATTGCATTAAAGTAAATTCCGTCCTTTTTTTTATTACTGAAGAATTGAATTAATGTTTTTATTTTTTTTATAGGTTGTCGTGGAGAATACCAGAGCTCAATTACGCAGTCCGCTTACTTTTTTACCTGGCCTTTATGGCGTTTGGGGTAGGGACCTGTTTAGAACAGAACTGAATGGCCAAGGTTCAGATGATGATAATTCTTCGAATGAACCGACTGTTTCAGATTTTGATGGCCACGCTTGCAGACCATTCTGATTTCATCGTAAATTTGATTCGGCATTTGTTTGAGGTGTTAAAGATGTTTCTTTTTATTCTATGTCCCTTTATACTCAAATGTTTATAAAGGTGGTTTAAAATATGAAGATATTTATAAATTTGAAAATAATGTTATTGTAATAATTGTTTTGTTTATTTCATCGGTCTTCTTTCACAAAAACATATCTACTTTAATTGTTTATGCATAAAAACTTATTTTTGTACATTATATTATAAGTCTTCGATGCCCTAACATTGTGCTTAAAAGTTATTTTGTCTGTGAAGGATAATGTATATTATTTATCAAATACACAGATACTGAAATAAAATATTTTTTACCTCTTCTATGTACCCTAGCCTTTATCATTAAGGTGGGGCCGAACATGTTGTATAATACCTCTTAAATAAATATATATGTAACATACATATATTATATCTAAAAGATGTACACATTTTTTTTGTCTGCTGTTTCCATGAAAGTAGTGGTTTATTTTTCATGTTAGAATTTTTATTATGGAGTAAGAAATATTTTTGCTTGCATTATTTATTTTCAAAAATAGTTTTAGCAGCTTTATCGTTTTAATTTTAGGTTGACTAGATAATTGTTTTGGATAATCTGCGGATTTACCAATCTTTGTTCCTAGATAAATAAAATCAGTTGCAGCAATGTGACCCCAGCATTTTTTTAATAAATAATTTGATTTTTATTTATTTGATTACGTGTCGCCAATGAAACTTGTACCACAATATAAAGTAATTGCTTTTGATGTCATATGATAGAAATATTTTTTTATAGAATTTTGACACTATAGAGTTTAAAAGATCTCTTGCTGATCTCATCATAGAGTTTAGGTGCGATTTAGTTTAGAGGCGGATTTATAGAGTTGTGCATTTGCAATTTATAGAGTCGCAATTGTGAGGGGTCCCACTTTCCAGAGGATTTGAACTAAGAAAAGGAAAGTAAATGTAGGAGTAACGGAAAATAAAAAGAAAAGAATTAAAAATACTGGCCATGTGCTCGGCTGCCATTGGTTATTCATGACATTGTGAAAGTTCGGTCTTTGTCAGGTCGGCTCTAGGCTACAGGTGTCTGTTATTAATAGTTTAACTGAAAACATTATCTCTATGTTGTGTTACTATTTGTAGTTCATGTTGTCTTGTGATATTATCATCATGTCTTGAGACAAGAGATCCTCAAAATATCCAGTGCGACAGGCCCCTGCATATCATATTTACCAATTAACCTCAAAAAACTTACTTCACACTGTTTCTGCGTCTCTGGTTTGTTCTTTATTGCTGTCTTATTGTAGAACGTGGATGATTTATTAATTTTCAATCATATTCATAAATTATTTTGTTTTTAAAAATATCTTTGTTGTTTGGCTGGGGTACATTTTTATATTATATTTTATGATTGAATTACATGTAAAGAATGATTCATTATTTTAAATGATTTTACTGCCTAGTATTTTTTTTTAAATACCTACCTAAATACTCCACATCAAAATATCTTCAGCGAGGAGTCAAAAAGAGTGATACAATTTATCTGTTTTTAATGTAAATTAATTGTCAATATAGCAAATTTTGCTAGGGGCAGGTAGACTTAAATTAATTGTACGTGTTTAAAAAACATGTATATAATGAAAATTTAATAAGCTGTAGACACCAATAGACTGTGGAGATGTATCTGTTCAGGAAATTATGACAAAAGTGAAGAAATAGAAGAACAGATTGTAATAACAAAATAAAACACTTGCTCATCAATAATGATTATACATAATTAATAATTAAAGTGATAATTATTTGTAAATTTCTTTTAGTTAAAGAATAAAATATCTACACTATTCAAATTTGAATGTACATAATATTATGTTAATAAGATATTTTTATGTACTATTGATTTAAAATAAACATACTTTTTAAAAAAAAACAATGTTTTTGAATGTGTCACTAATGGCTCAATTGTTTTTTTTTTTTTTTTAGCTTAGCACTTTGATGCGAATGTCAATTTTTTTAGCCAAGTTTTTTATTTTATTTATCTGCTAATCAGTTTGTATGTGAAGATGATAATATTTATCGAGAAATAATATATGTGATTGAAGAATATGCAAGATTTTACCTTTTCAAAACAGTTAAAATTTTAGCACATTATTGTTTGTAATTTTACGACGTGTTTTTTGAAGAATACCAGGTTATAGCGAAGTAGCCGGAATATGTCTGTACTACCATTTGCTCCGCCATAATCACACTGTTCGTGTCATCATTCAGCTCCATCGGGTGATCACATTGTGGTTATGACTGAACTCTTAATGAGTTCAATGAATTAATGTCAGCGTCTATTAATCCTTTATAACAATGCATTCTGAATTGCTAATGTTCATTAATTGTATCAGCATTTCATATCATCTGCATACACGCGCTATTTGAATTATTTACATTTTTTATAATATACGTTATTACAAATTCTTATATTTTGGTCCCTTGGATTTTGCAATAACGAGGTTTACTGTATATTTGTATTTAATGTTACTTCTGTTACATTATAAAACAATGTTAATTAAAAAATTTGCCATAAATATGCAATCTGCATCTGCAATCATTTCAATTTCTGTATTCATTCAGCGTAATAGTGAAGAAAAAGAGCAGATCTAAAGTTACAGTAAATTGGGTAAAAAAAAAGAAAGGAATTCACATTCACACATTTTAATGACAACAAAACATTAAAGTTATATTTCCAGTTCCATTAAAAAATCTATAAATTACAACTATAATATAAATATGAAATATATTTTTTATAACATTTAGGAACACTTTTAAAATATGCCCAGTTTCTGAGCTAACCCAGCGTAAATATGTAAAGTAGTTCCGGCAACAAATAATGTAACGAGGGCTTTTATCATGAGTCCAACCCACGGCCCAGACCCAATTATGGACAGGAAAGCCTCTAAAAGCAAACCTTTATACGGAGTCAATACCAACATCCCTATTACTGCAGGAACCAGTTTTCTATTGAGGTCGTGCCTTCCCCAAAGCCAAACCAGCGTGGCTGTGGTGATGTGCTGCACTAGGGCAATATTTGATTCAAAACATTTTTGAATGTACTTCCAATCAAATTCTGCTCCTCTTGCACCAAACCATAACAACAGGGCTCTTGTGAGAATTACCTGAAATCCATAGTTGCACATTTATAATAAAAGTATGGTGATGTAAGGAAATATGACATCAGTGGCGTAACTTGGAAAATTGAGCCCCAATGCAGAATGGAAAAAAGGCATCGGTGATGTCTATGGATGCCAGGCACAGGAAATAAAAAAGGAGAAAGCAGTCGGCCGCCATCTTGACAGACCAGGTTCAAACGGAGACATTGTATTGTCCATTATTTGTTTATTTGTATTGAGTTTGAATCAATTATATTAACTGAGATTGTCTTTGATTATTTCACGAACGAAACCCGTGTGTAGTTTAACGATATTCACACATTCATTAAAAAAAACCAAATGTGTGTTTTTAGACATTTATGTACACTCTTCCTTCATTCCGATATATAAGTGGGGTACAATTGTATGGTGCACTGTAGGTAATGTTTTCGTGATACATGTGAGAAATGATTTTTAAAATTGTATAATTTCATTTCTTATTTATTTAGACTTTATTGACATACATATTTTTGTTGTAACAGAGGTGAATATATTATAATATAACATGATAAACATAAGATACAATTATATTGCAATTAAATACTCGTAGTTTATTGTGTGGGGTGGAGTAGACTCCACTTCTGATATATACAGCGTTGTCCTAGCGGCTACTTCACTAGACTGAAGTCTGTGTTAAAGTAGCCAGTTTTTTTCGTGCTGTTGTGGTGTTATTTAATAAAGATTTGACAGAAAAAAAAAAAAATATGTAGGTGTTGTAGAACTAGTGAATTATTAGTGTAGGCACTGTATGATTATAGTGATTATGTTAGAATGTTGGATAGCCTTGCTTCTGATTGCTCTCTACTCGATTGGATCATATATTAGGTCCATGTTTGTGTAATCTTATTGGAGTTGAACGATTTCCAGTTGGTACTGAGTGTGTTGTACAGTTTCGGAGCTAAGAACATATAGAATCTTTGATAAAATGTTGTTGTTTCTCTCAGAACTGGCATGCAGATGTTCGTTGTTTGTCTTGTGTTATAGCCATGATTTATTGCTTGGGGTGAGTTGTTGTTAACATGGAAATATTGGACGTGTGATTGTGGATATTGTGGATTAAAAAAAAATATTAGTCCATATATCTGAAAATTAAGATATCAAATGTGTCATGCGTGGGCCTTTTGGTCCCCCATCTAACGAGAGCCCCAATGTACCGCATTAACTGCATTGGTGTGTTACACCACTGCATGTGGTGCTAGGTGATAATTTTTTTTTTTAAAGAGTTTGGCCGTACATAGAGTCCGTGTCTTTTATTTATGAATTTAGCCATACATTACATTTACATAGAACACAGATATTACACTGACATCTGAATGATGTGAAATAATTTTTTGAAATAAAATAATCACAATTAAAAATATTAAACTCTCCCATGTGCACATTTTACTGAGAAAAACTCACTCAATTAGGGCAGGTTGTGTGATCAGTAGTAACTTTTTACCATAGTAAACTTTTTTGCAAAAATGGTTTGTTTGATCGGTGTAAAAAAATATTAATTCATCCCGTAGTACACTAATTTTGCCCTCCGATATCCGATAGTTAAATATGGCAGACTTTTCATAGCTGTTCCAGATGTCATCTGACATTATTGGCATTATAACATGACTGACATTATGACAATTAATTATTAAATATGCCACTATTTTAGTGATGAGAGTTCATCCAATGATAATTTCGTTATTTAATATATATTAGCACATAATACAAAAAAATTCACTATCAAAGTGACAGATTTCTAACGCATAGGTGAAAAAATCCATAGATAATGCAAAAAATAAAGCATATTTCATGATTATTTGTCGTGCCTATAGAACATCTCCATCTATGCTTTGACAGTAGTAAATTTGATGTATCAATAACCCGCAACGGATTTTTACTATGGGCGTTAGTAAAAAGTAACCATAGTAAAATGTTGATTAATGATCACACAACCGGCTCTTAGAAGTTAAATTGATGTGCAAATTTTGATTGAATAATGAAGGGATCTAGTTGCTTTAATTAGTTGCAATAAGTAATAAAAAAGTGCATACATATTTTATGCAGTACAAAATAATTCAATAATTTTTAAAAATCCTGAAAATTATACCTAAAAAGACAGTCAATGAATGTAATCTTATAAAAAAAATAATTAAAAAGTTACCTCAGCGCTTGCCCACCCAATTCCTGCAGTCAGAACTTTAGAATGACCCTTTCCAGGAATACCAGCAAGAACTATGTACAGTCCTACGAGATCTGCAATATCAATGGTTGACTTCAAAAATTCCTGTATAAGAAAAATGATGAATCATTACACGGATCCAAACTCAGGTGATTGGTGGCATGAATGGCCCGATGGAGCACTCGCTCGCACTTGTGCACCTCGTGGGGCAGTACTAGTGATGGGAATACGATGGACGGCATTGAACAATATGTAGATAAATAAGACGGTGCCAAAAAAATTTCTGAATTTTTACAAAAAACAATTAATATCCATGTTTTTTTTGATAAATTTCTTGGATATGTATGTGAAGTGTTAATAAACAGTGTACCCAATGTGATATGTTTTAATATATATAGACTGTCCAATGAACGAGTATAAACTTGAATATTAACTATGTTATTACGATGTCGAAAATATTGATGAGTTTTTTTTTTATACATCTTTTAACACGAAAAAATATTTGATTCCCCATGGTTTTGTGTTAAAACGATTTCCGCCGTAATGTAAACAACAGAAATAGTTTGAAACATGCATTTGAAAAATATTCTTCATAAAAATAGATATAAATAGAATATAAAAGATTTACAACATTAAATAAAACTATTAAAACTATGACTGCTCTAATACTTGAGATCTAAAAATATAGAATATATATAAAACATTTACATGCAATTACTACAGTATATTTACAACTATTAGGGGAACCAAAAAAGCATGTCATTTTTTTAAATTTCCGCCGCTATACAGTCCAATTGTTCACAATTGTGCATTTATTGTTTGTCCAAGTTTCAGAGCTTCAAAGAGAATAATGCCCTTGCAGTCCCACCAGACAGACAAAATTATAATTTTCATTGTGAGGCCGGGCTTAGCGGTGGGTTTCGCTCCTTGACCTTTTGAAAGCCATTGCTTTTGCGTCCTTGGTTCGATTATAGCACCCATTTCTCGTCTCCAGTTATCAGATGTTGTAAAAATGGCATTTCTGATTTCATTTCTAAAAGTTGTTCACATGCGTCTATTTGATCGCCTAGGTGTTCTTCGCTTAGTTCATGTGGTATCCATTTTCCTTGCCGGTTTTTGAAGATGCAGTTGAACGCTTGACCATGAGTATCCAAGTTTGTCCGCGATTTTTTCCATAGATAACGTTTGATTGTTTTTTGAACCACCTCTGACACCTGCTAACATCCGAAACATCTCCCAGTACATCACAAATATTTTTAGTGGTACTTATTGCTGTCTCTTTCTTCAAGACATGATATAACATCTAATTTTTAATAAATTCTTCATTTGGTACAAATCGGTCTATTGCAAATAGGGTTGTTAAATTTCAGTTTTATAAATTACAATTCACCCTCGATATGTATAGTCACCAGAATAACACAAAACACGTCATGTAAGGGCGGCAGTCAAAGCACAGCTGACCGTTGAAAACGATAAACAAAAGAAAAGATTTTTTTTTTTGGTACACCTATTATATTAATATCTATATAAGTGGCCATCATCGCCATGGTTATCTGTGTCATTGTCGACATCTAGTAAATTTATTATCAATGGCGGTGATTGGTCTCATAAAATAGCTTTTTATAGGTAGGCCCCTTGCAGTTCTTCAAAGTGACTCATCGACTGTGCATACAAAGGTATTGGACAGAGCGACCACAGCATTGTGAATCCCTACCGATATTATGATTTATGACCAGAGTTGTCCGATAGTTTGAGCCAGAGAATAGGACTCTTAAATAATGATGGGAGATTTGGTCCTATTGTCTGTACATCCATAAAACTATATTTCAAGCTGAAAAGTCAACTGTATGGGTATTATGCACTCTGCTTCCATGTGATGATACTTTGTATTGTTCTGACACAAGATCACCAGACTTTCAGTTTGTATTAGAATATTGCTTGTTTAGTATGGCCTCATTGTGCGGTTACCAGATAATGTCTAATTTCTTACCCTCGTACATTCTTCCATTTCTTCTTTCTCCTGCACACGGCATCCTAATAGGTGAAATATTTCGCATCTTGAGATAAATAAATCTAAAATGTACACGTATATATATATATCGGGATGAAACTACATTATAGACCAATTTCTAAAACTCACCCCCAAAAAGTCTACACCTGTAGAAATATTTTCACCATCAGTGTCTGGAAAAAAGGTTGCCAAGACTAGCATCTTACACAACTGAGTAAATACATAAATGCCTCCAGCTTGAATACATTTCCAAAATGCGCCATACTCCGATCTAAAGTAAGAGATAATTTAATTAATGAAATTATCAATGGAGTAAAGGATGCCACTAACACAATATAATAAACTTACAATCCGGAATACTTGTATGCCATCCAGTATGGCACATAAACTAGAGCTAAGCAATTTCCAAAATGATATAAAGTCATTTTAATAGAAAATTTCTCGAAACTTTATGGATAATTAACCTATGATATCTGACGGCTCGCGAATGATTCCCACATTCCCAAAATATGACAGCTATGGCTGCCAACATAAAAATAAATGAAGTTATATATTCATGCAGGTAAAAAATACAGTAGATATTTTGTATTTTTGACGGTATAAAGGACGAAAGATAGATAAATATATATTTTACATTGAGTATATTATATTAATCTGTAAACAAAAGTAACTTTAATACGTGAAAACTCCTACTAAAAATAAGTACTATCGCATATTTTCCCTATATTATCATAGGTAAACAAGTTATTTCATACTGGCAACATTTCTTAAGCACTTAATTTAAAAAAAAATGTACATGAGTTTTTTATGAATGTGTATTTAACTCCATTATAAAAAATGAAAGGGGTGTGTAGTCAATAAAAAAGGGTTGCAAAATATAAAAGGGGTGAAGATATAACCCCTTTTGCAAATGGTTCAATAGAATAAGGATAAAATAATGGAATTCTTTTATTGAATATAGTAAATGTTTATTGAAAACAATTTAATAAAAAAAATCTAATAAATCAGTAAAGTATTCCTTAATCTTAAATGTTACTAATAGAAAATGGCAAACAATGACAACAAATGCAGAATAACATTTGAGGAAATGATACAATTATTATTCCCCGTGTTACAAAGAACCCTTCGTAGAAGTAGTGGGGTAAAAAACTTAACCCCTTTGCCTATCAAGCTAGTATTGGTGTGGATGTGTGAGTAGTTGGAAGGGTTGCAGGATAGCTTTCAGTATGAACACAGCAGCGTGAGTAGGATGAAGCCGTGCTCAGTTCCGCTACGAATCATTACATCGGGAGATCTCCCCGGTAACTGTAGTACGCAATCTTGCGTAGGAAACAGTTTGCCTTCAGCTTTAGTTGAGTGAAGTCATGTACTGAATTCGCATTAATAATATAAAATATAGTCTGATTTGGTAGTAAAATATTTTTTAAATAATTTATTAGTTACTATAGTGGTTGTAAATATTAAATCTTTTCATTACACTAACTCAAATAATAGATTTATAACATTTTTAATTTTGGTGAATAAATTATTATAAAATATATACTACTTTATTTGGTTTAAACAGTTTTGAAATGTTAAAATAATATCAAGAATAGAAATAAATTTTTTATAACTTTTAAAACAGTGTATTTATACCAATTATTTATTTAATGTATAAATGTTTTTTCTTTAATAGTGAACAACAAAAAACAAAAGGATTCCGTACATCATTTAAAGGATGGATTTAAACATAACTAAAATGTGTAAGTATTTTAATTTATTAATAATTTAATTGATTTTATCACAAAGAAGAATAATTCTGTACATTTATTTTCTTATTTAAAACTTACCTTATTGAGATAACAACAGTCATTCATTGGAGAGTTCATTTTTTTACATTTCATTTTTTTGATAATTGTTTTGTGTAGAGATTTCATTAATCTTATAAATTTTGAAAAATATGAACAAAATATTAGATTTTTGATACAGCAGTTAAATTTAAAAGATTTTTTCACTTGAAAATTCAATTTCTTTTTCTATTTAAATAAATATTAAATTAAATTAAAGAAAAAATTACACAATAAATTAAAAAGATTTTAATAATGAATCAATTATATTTTTAATTAATAAAGTTTTCAATGACACTTTGAAATATTTTCAATTCTATTCAACGTTTGTCCATAAATCTGTTACGATTTCATTTCAACAACTTAATTTTTATTTTTCCTTAAAATTTATTGTCTCCTCGGATAGTTATTATGCTATTGCATTATCAATTAAACCGATTGAGATTTATATTGACGTACATTTGTATTTTTAACACATATATTTTCGAAAATGTTAATTTTCAGTATTCATGGTGCTAAATGATTTTTTTGTAACATTTTGTAACTCTTCAAATCTTAAATATTTATATATAAGTACTCATTATAACTATTGGTTCCACAACCCCTGGAGGTCTTAGCTTCCTCGACGAGCATTTTCCTCTACTAAACCCTATTATGAGCCATTTCTCTTCAGTCCTGGATTTCTAAGACAGATATACCTTTGAAGACATTGTCGCTAAACATTTTATACATTATATTTTGATGTATCTGGGCAACAGTCGGGATTTTATTAAATTTTGAAAGCCGAAATAACATTTAAGTATTATACTTTCAAATTCTGCTATTTACTATATTAAAGATATTTAGCATATTATATTATAATTCGAAAGATTTTTCATATTATTTGGTAATTATTTCCATTATTAAGAATTAATTTAAATAATTATTTTGAAAATACATAGGTCAATCATTTTTTAGGAAACCACGTGCATATATATATGACCACGAAATTAAAGGAAGTTCAAACATGCACTGTTACAGAATTAAATAAAGTTCAAAGGTATAACAATAATGAAAGGTCCACATTACACTAGTTTCTGAATTTGTATCAAATGAATCTTAAATAAGCTCCCACCCGAGTGCCTCAAAAAGGAACTTAAATATGGAGGATTTACATGCATCTGTTATTAAAAACAATGTAAAACCTGTTACAAGTAGATCTACTATTTTGTATATCTTATTGTAAATCAAATTAAAAAATATTAATTCAGTACCTCAGAGACAGTTGGATGCCATATTTTAGATATGCATAATTTAAAAAAGAGGAAATTGTAAATCAATGAATCTGTATTGGCAAAAATATTAAATGTTTTTTTATATTTTTTTATATCTATTTCATATATGCTATTTTTAATGTTTTTAATAGGTGTCCATCCTTTTTTTACCATTAGCTATTAAATTTTTAGATGGATATAAAAGTTATACATAGATAGAAAATTACTGTAAAGTGAAGCATACCTTTTTTTAATTGTTAGTGCATATAATATAAATGTATTTGCACATTTATTGAGCGTGATATTATGTTAGGTCATTAAAACTGCTGAAAATGAACACTGCACTACTGTACATATAAACAATCCTAGGTCATTATTTTTCGCACATCTTCACAGATTAATAAAAACATTTAGAATAATGAAACATTGCGTGACGAATAGAAGATGGTATAATAGTGACGTTTTTAAAAAAGGTGAAAAAACAAAATGTGAAAATTATAGAGGGATCACAATCCTAAATACGACATAGGTATGTAGTCTTCTCCTCTATATTCTATGGCAGACTACTGAAGTATGGCGAAGAAATCTTTGGTGAATACCAGTGCGACTTTCGACATAACAGATCCACCATAAATCACACACATTTTAAATCTTGGAAAAAGCACATGCGTATAACATGCCGCTTCATTAACTTTAAAAAGGATTTTAATAGTATACACAGGGAATAAACGCTACACACTAAAAATACTAGGTATCTTCTTAAAGCTAATGACACTAATAAGACTCACAATGTCTGAGTCTAAAGTTGTAAATGTTCAAAATGACCTAATAGGCATTGCTGAAATTGAGGGTAATGCATTCTCTACTATGATCTTTAATTCAGGGCTTTAAATCGGAACTGAACCAAAAACCAAAAATCTTATGAACCTATATTAGGAAATGGAACTTACAGAATAAAAATGAACCATGGTTTAAAGATTTAATTAAGCAAGAAACAATCATAAGATTCGGTAGGTCCCAAAGACTGTGATGGGCTGGTCATGTTGAAAGAATGCCAGCTGAAAGGACACTAAAGATAATGACCATGTGGATACTCCAGTGAAAGTGATCAAGGAAGAAATGGGCTATCTGGAGAAGGATAGGCGGGTCCGGAACTAGAAAAGAATGGCCAGGGATAAAAGTCGGTGGAAAGCCAAAAGTCAACCTGGGATGTAATGTTGTGGAAGAAGAAGAATAAGGTAGTTTTTCTTTTATCATGTTCGACAGTGGTGTTTGGAGTGTGAGTCCCCTATTTGTGCTGTCCTTTCCCCCGAAAGAGAGAGTCTCCTCACTTCCCCTCTACTCCCCGGCCCTGACGCTGTACTTTGCCAACAAACATATACAGTAAACTCTCTCTTATCCGGCATTACTGAGACTGGGGGATTGCTGGAAAACAGAATTTTACAGATATCTGACCATCACTCTTTAAACTGCCATAGCACCGTAATAAACTCATTAATACTCTATATGCATGCATCAAATGAAGAAATAAAAGTGTAATTTTAGTATAGAATAATTTTTATTAATCTAATATGTGGGTACATAAATTTTAAAGTAAATATGTAATTCTTTACTACTTAAAATTATAAACACTTGACGAAACCACCATTAGATTGTTGCTTGAGTTATTTAAGTACCGTATAAGAAGGAGTTAGCGGTGTGTATATACATATAGGGCCCTTTTTTCCATTTTGAATTAGGTCACAATTTTTTAAGTTACACCACTGGTTAACATCATTGTTTAATTTATTCTTCAAAAACTTTATGAGAACCTCCTTGGCCCTTAGTCTTTTTATCTAGTGCTACAGATATAATTTTTTCTCAAAGGATAATATCACATTATTCTTAATGCTATACCAATCAAGCCTCAAATTATAACACAATTTGTGGGTTGGTTGGTATAATTCGCCTAGTGATCAAGTAGTTGGAGGTTCGAGACTCATTCCGGGAGATAACCAAGTTAGTCCTATTTTCAAAGCGCAATTGTTTAGCTTTATTTGAAAATAGAAAGAATATTTATGTGACATGTATTACATGTATGTATGTATCTGTTTTATAAAAAAAATATGTATTACACATTTGTAGCATACTTTGACATTGTCTGTTCTGAGCATTTTTCATTTTCATTTTTTTAATCCAGGTTTTATTATGGCCCAAAAGTAAATATTAATGCTAAATATAATAATTTTATGTGAGTACATATTGTAATGCATATGTAGGCAACAATTTTAACTAGTTTTTCTTATGAATGGATGTATTTTACATATTGGAACTCTTTTATTACTTGTGCAGCTTACATCGCTACTCTCTTTTTCTGCATTCGAAGCATTTATAATCTCCGCAGATAGTGACAATGTACTATGACGTTTATTGATACTACACCTTGAATTTTTGTGTTTGACAGGAGAATATTCTAGTTAAAGAATGATAATGGATTAAATGGTTATATGTTGTGGGTTCATATCATCGTGGGAATACATCACATGGTAATAGGTCAAAAGATTTTAATGAAATGAAGTGAGTGGATCGGGCAAGAGAATAGATTTGGACAGGGTAGTGATTTGGAAGGGAGATCAGAATCAGATGGCAGAATGGAATCATATGAAAGAGCGGGAGAAGAATAAATCAAGGATTCAAAATCAACACAATAACAATTATTTTTAAGTCTTCCGAAGTTATCTTTGGATAAGATAACGTAAAGTTATAATTTGGTCGTATCTTTAGATAATTATACTTTTGTGACAAGTATACATAGTTCATTGCTATAAACTTGCAGAGAATAAATTATTTTAATTAAAGTTTTGAATGTTATTTTCATTCAACAATTGTGCATTCATATAGTAGATAGAATTGTTATTTGTTGATTTATATTTAATGATTAGTAAATTTGTCAATGAGCAGTTACTTCTTTTCTGTGTTTGGGTGCAATTGATAATTTTAATAAATATGTATGTGATTGCACAATTGAAATCTTTTCTACATTAAAAATCTAATAGTTAATGTTTAAAAAAAAGTTATGTGAAAATATCAGGTTGATAATTGCAAATATTTTTGCAATTTTAATTTATTGCACTATTATCAATATCTAATGAACCATTTACACAGATGAAACTTCGCCTCACACTCTCAAGACTAGTATTAAACATTGTGTAAAGGATAGTACAGAGTTAAACGTTCACTGTCCATTGAATTATGTACGCAGAGACATTTATGAGACAACTTTGACGAGACACATTGGTATGTGGATCATAGTTTTATTATTAGTTCTATTTTTATTTATATCTGGCACATCAACAAAATAAAAATTCTAATTTTGGCATGTTGCCACCTTTCCTTCCTTCAGCAAATTCTTAGTTAAAATCAGTTTTATTTTGACTTGATGAAGAAATCATGTTTTGTAAGGCGTCGGGAAAAGATTCTAGAAATCCTTCATAGAAAATTCACGATGTGTTGCTGTTTAATATATACTTAAAAGATATTAGGCTCGGTTGAATTAAATGTTATTTTATTTGCAGTAAAGTGGATGAATAATTTCTCAATCTAATCTCTCAAAGCTTAATCTAATCTTTCAAAGGTTACTTCAATATTTTCTTGTATAAAATTTAATAGAATACTAGAAATAACCTATCAAATATGATGAGAAATCATTTAATATTTATTTTTACCTAACCTTGAAATTTATTTAAAAAACCAACAAAAATACACTAGTAAAATTATTAATATTATCGCATATGTGAAACAGCAGATCTTAATTTTTGTTATATGTAGTCATGCGATACAGACGGAAAGGCGAACATAAGGATATTATATATGAAGGATGCAGAATAGGAAGTAGCACAGCATTCAGATAGGATGGCGGCTACGAAGACTGAGAATTTATAATAAATTTGTAAATTCATATTTTAAAAAGATTTATTTTTACAAAATATGATATCACTTTTTTCTAAATAAATATTTTTGAAAAGGTTTTTTAAAAACAGATTTTCAATTATTTCTCCTTTAATCAATGTGTACATGAAGCGGAACAGAACGGTATGGAACGGATGAATGAGGAGTGAATGATACGAAAGATATATGATGCAAGCGTTGATGGCACCAGAAATAGACGACGTCCGCAAAAGATTTGTCACGACCAGGTAAACCAGATACTGGAAGATGGTCCTGTTAAAATTCACAATAACCATGAGTTTGTATGAGAAGATGTGCGTATGTGGATGAGGCGAGAATTGTGTCAGGGCAGAAGAGTGTAGCGCTCCATCGTCTCTGCCTACCCCCGCGAGGAAATGCAGGGGGTAAGTAAGTAAGTGGAAAGTGCCCTAATTAAAAAAAGAATCGAGTGAGTACAATGTTGTGTGTGTGTGCGTGTGTCATGTGTCATGCATACAGTTCACTGGAAAGGATCGGATGAAATTTTAATACGTTTAGAGCTTTTCAATATGATTATAGATTAATAATGTAAAATGTTTGTCTCAGCATGAGTGAATCCCAATGAGGTAGATATTAAAATAATAAATGTACACAACATATGATATGAAATAAATAATTATCATCAAAATCACATTGTACAAAAGTACATCGAGTTTTAGAAATTTATCCATCTTTCAATATATTTGATAAACAAATTCATTATCAATTATTCATTCAATTTATCTTTCAACATATTAGATTATGCAAAATAATGTCAGATCAAGAATTTGTGAGATGTCAAGGATTTATCAACTTTCATACTTTACATAATTTATTTTGAATAATAATACTGATTTATTAATAAAAAGTCATTTGCAGCTTCCCAATGAGAAGAAAAAAACCTAATTAAAACGTATTAGATACCAGCTATGTGTGATCAATGATCATAATCAAAAACAAAGGCCATGGAATTAACGTGATATGACATGTCGTGTATAGTAGCACAGAATATTTAGTTTTGCTTGTATGGTAATTGTGAAATTATAGATACAAAAATACTTCTAATTTTTTTTCGATACTCCGAGTGTTCTACATGCATTTAATATACTACTACACTACAAGTGCATTAGCACTAATCATTTTGACACTTTTACTAACTACCTTATTATTATAAACATAATTGTTTTATATTTTATATTGATAAATTAATTGGAATAATAAAAAGGTGTAGGGTGAATCGGGGTACGTGCATACATGGGGGAAGGGCATCTAAATCTCCTGCTTTCATTAGAAATTGGATTCCAGTGCAGTAATCTATTAAGAAATATTATAAATTAATATTTGAAGTGACAGTTCAGAGTTGGGGTAAATCCGAACATTAGTTTGTTTGATACCATTTCAAATTAGGCCTTATTAATTAATCTTTTATGGTAGAATGCTGATATGAGGCAAGTACCTTTATAATGAATTGTAGTTTGTGATGTACATATTTTTTTTATGATTATTTCCGCGGATTACGGATTTGTAAGACCAGATACACTTACCCCATAAATATTACACCGCGCGGGAAGTGCGACCACTGAGTAAATGCACTAACCCCGTGTATTTTTGTATATAAACTTTTTTAACTAGTGATGTATAGATAGAATTTAATTTTGAAATGCGTTTTTTAAAAATCACTGTTGTACATCAACCCTTACTTAATTATTGTTATTTGTAATTATACAATATATACTGTTATAAATTATAATAAACCATTTGTATTCGAGTTTTTAGAAGAAATGGTTTCAAAGTTTCTGAAATAAACAAAATAGTATGTTATTTAATTATAGTTTTGATTGTAATCCCAACACTAGAAGTAAATATGTCGCACTTCCCCCATCTGGGCAATTATACTGGATTTCTTTTAAACTGCACGTATTACGTTTTTAAGGACCAAAATTGGTAATTCATAGTGTCATTAAGGAGATTAGTAAAGATGTTTTTATTATTTTAATAACTAGTCAGAAATAATACAACTAGATGCTCTTACCCCAAATTTGGAGTAAGTGCATTTACTCGTCCAATTTTCATAAAATGTTTTCAATATCAGCTATCCTAGAAGGTTACATTCCGATTTAAAAAAATATATTTAGATATGGTTAATGATCTTTCAATCAAAGTTTCAAATGCATAGCATAATCTTACGAAGTTTGAGAACAGTTGAAAGTTTATATCGATGATTTATATGTAGTATTTACCCAGACTCACCTTAATATAAATCCCTTTAGACATTTTACTGCAATATAAAAAGGTGACTAGGCACGGACATTTTATGTACATTTCATAAGAAAAGAAAAGAATTTAAAAAAATCTAGAAACACTCTTTTAATTTAGACTATGCTCTAGTGATAAGAAAAAATGCTACTCTTGTCTCACTGGTGTGATTGTGATTGATATTTGATAATATCAGTGATTGAAAACTGTGACTGTGATCGTAGTTTCATTAGCAATACGCGTGCGCCGCACGATATCACAATACACGAAATAAATAAATAAAAATACATCATTTTGAGCGTATTTACTTATATTATTCAGACTTCATTTGCGTAAAAAACATATTCTAGCATACATAATTGATATCTATATAATTGAATCTGATCACATAAAGAATGAAGACCCTTAAAAAAAGAGTTTATTTTTGAGGTCAAATTCTCAGCATTTCTAGTCAAATACATAAAAATTTTTGGCAGAATCAACTAGATGGTGCTTATCACGAATTATAACGTCATTCTTTCGTGATTATTTTCGTTTCATAAGAACATGAGCCGAATCACGGTTCACATAAATAAAATAAAAATAATGAATCACGAATCACGATATTTTCAGATATTCAATCACTGACAGTGAGTGTGATTCAAAGATATCAGTGATTGACTCACGGTTCGTGATTTTGAACTCATTACTACTGTGCTCGTCTGTCATCGGGCATTCATGACTTCGTGTACGCTGATTACGTTACTATGTCTAATACATTAACACGTCTAACCGCCAGGGCGTCTATTTTATGTGGTTTTGCCTTAGATTTATATAATATTTGATTGGATTTAAATTTAACCAATCCCATTATGCGCTTCGCGGATATAAATACCATAGTTATGGTGCATGTAAAATATTATATTACATTCAACATAACGCGTGGTGTGCTTCTTATAGTTATGTTTTCCTTACTTACTTACTTACTTACTTACTTACCATCACGCTGTTTCTCCGCGGGGGTAGGCAGAGAGGATAGAGCGCCACACTCTTCTGTCCTGACACACAAATCTCGCCTCATCCACATTCATACATCTTCTCATACAAGCTCGCCGATTATTGAGGCTTCTAACAGAACCATCCTCCATTATCTGGTTTACCTGGTCGTGCCAAGTCTTCCGCGGACGTCCTCTATTTCTGGTGCCATCAACACTCGCGTCATATATCTTTCTTACTATTCTCTCCTCATTCATCCGTTCCATATGACCAAACCACTTAAGTGATCCTTTCTTAATCTTACTCACTATACTAACATCAGCTTTACATTCTTTCCTTATTTCTACATTCTTTACTCTGTTATAAATAGATTTGTTACAAATACGCCTGAGTGATCTCATTTCCACTGCATTCAGTCTACTTTCGTTCCTCTTCTACCAGCTCCAGGCCTCACTTTCATACATCAGTGTCGGTACCAGGATTCGATATATATATATATATATTTTCCGATGGAGTGTTTTTCTTCTTTATTATTGTCGTTATAGATATTTTATATTCTTGATTAAAAAAACCTGAAGGGGATCTACACTCTGCATCTTGCAATATCTTCTGAGGGTCTTGATGGGGTCAAGAGGGGTAAATCGTCACGAAAATTCGACCTCCCCTATTTGCAATGCGTACTGAGGAGCTTTTCTTTAATTTTTTTTTTATTATTAAAAAATCGAGTCTGTAAGTTTAATTTTAATAATAGCTATGCACGACCTTTCTTATTATAGAGTACTCCTGTGCTATATCAATTTAAAAAATACCTGTGCTCTTTAATTTCAGAAGAAGATGCCGCAAAAGACCTTAATGTAGAGCATAAAATTAATATAGTATGGTTCTGGTGGAAGCCAACACCACATCTCGATAGTGTCGAGCGTATTTATTTATCTCAATATCTATGCTTCAAATCTATACGGAGTCATAAAGAATACCAGGCTTTTATTCTAGTTGGATGTTTTTTATGATGAAGTGGTGTTCTTCCAAATTTTGGCCAGATATTGTAGACTTAGACATAGGCACAGGGTGAATATTATGTTCTCTGCCGATGTTGTTTCATTCATCAAAATTTCAAGCGTAGCTCGGGCTGAGCATGAGGTGGCACCGTCCTGTTGAAACCACACGTGTCAGGCCCAATTCGGCCACCATGAAGTTTTTACAGCATTGCCTCTTGCATCCTGAAAGAAATAGGGCCCAATGATTCCGCTGGCTCGCATGGCGCACCATACAGTAACTCTGCGCGAGTGTAAATGTCGCTGATGTATCAATTAATGGTTTTCAGTGCCTCAATAACGGCTGTTATGACGTCGCATATCATATGACATCGCTCATGATGATTTTATTCCAAAAGTCGGGTTTGTGTTTGTTTTAATGACTTCAACACGTTGTTGAGGCATTAGAAGCTCCATGACAAATTGTGATCAACTATTCTCTACGACTACTTAATGCAAACTGACTGAATGTCTGCCAAACCAAAATGGTGGCCAAAGAAAATCGGCCTGGAACATAATAGGTATTCATCCTGTCCCAATTTTTCATCGGACCTCCTATTCCATTCCTAAATTTTAGTAGTTTAAATAGGAGAACCGTTAATCATTTACTCGATACTTAACCAAATTGTTGGACACAGCCTGAATTAAATATAGATTGATTACAATAACTTGGTTGATTGATTAATATTGGCAGTCTCAACTGTTGGAGATTTATATCTTCTGCGAAGTATAGTTGTACCGTAATTTTATGAGGTCACGCCTTGACAATGGCACGTGTTACCGTGAAACATCGGTCTAGGTTTCCCCAAGGAAAGCATCTAAAAAAACCGTGATCTAACCTAAAAAAGATGCCAGTTCGATAGATATGGTGTGTAACTGTATAGGTGTGCACGCGATGTCTGTAAAGAGCTTACAAAGTATGGGTTATGCGATGCGGAGAAGAAGGTATTGCTAAAATGAGTTTCAAAAAGTTTCGTGAAATTTTTAGATAGTTCTCAATAGTTTTAGAAATAGACTGGTATGATTTTATAAAAAGCAGGTAATCTCAGGTGGGTTTTAATTTTTAATAATAATCTGGTGATTTTAGACTCGTGGTGTGTATGTGAGCGAGTGAATCAAACTCCGGAACACATCTTGTGACGTTGCGTGATAATGGAGGATGCTCGTGATCGCATGATTGGAGGCTTAACAGGGTTCAATGGTCGGCCGCCTGAAAACGCGGGTCTGATCAGTAATGCAAGAGATCTCAAGGTGTGTGGGGATTTCATCAAAACGTGGATTACGAGATGGGATATATTAGGCAGATGATGACAAGATCGTGTCAACGAGAACGCGGACACTTCACTTTTCATAAGTCAAATTCTTAAAATAAACAAAATCGTGCGTAACTCTGTTAGCCTGTACCGTGTATGACGTGACTCGTACATACACCATTGTGTTTCGTCCAAGTCCCTTCATGGGAGAGTGTACTTGATAGTTAGCCCTTTAATGGCTGTCTTGTACCCACTGGTCTCTTCACTTTCGTACATAACACTTGATTATCTGTTTGTTTATAATGTTGTTATATATCTGTATTTTAAAATAAATAAATAAAGATAGCATTTAAAAGGGCGCACGAAGATTTAAATATAAATTTAAATCTCTGTTCGTTTTCGCAATCTCTTACATTAGCTTTTGTTTTTTATCTCCTTTCTTTTGTGTTTATTTATTGTATATTTCGCGTTTCTGTAGTACTGTGTGTGGAACCGATAAAATAATATAGCACTCCTTTAATAGTGTTATGAGAATTTTATAATTTAAAAATGTAGAGTTAATTACATTTTATATTTTTTGTTTGTAAGTCACAGGAACAAATTGCCGAATTGATGTAATACACTTATCACGCAGATATAATAAATCTGCCGGTTGAATTATGCGTCCACTTTCAAAACAAGCGCAATAAATATTTCATTTTTCCCGGAAGCGCTCCCCCGCGCTCTGTGCGTCCGCCGGATAAGGCTTTTGTTAGTTCCCGTAGGACGTGTCACGGGGCGGCGGAGTGGAGTATAAAAAATATCGCTTCGGGGGTTTGCATCTCCTCTAGACGCTAAGTCCTATTCGATAAGACCCATCGGCTTACGAGTATGCTAAAAGTCCGGAGGGTTTTTATAGGCGACCCTTCCCCGCCGCTCCGCCGCCCCGCCGCCCCCCGCCCCACCGCTCCCAGGGTAGGATGTTAGAATGTTATTTTTTTATGTGTTCCGAGGGGGGGTGATAGATATCCTTTAGGCAGGGACGTTTTTTCTGACCGCCCGAGGGTGTGACGCGATCATTCTCGTGTCCTGGAAGGAGAATACGAAAAAATGGTTAAGTTCGCGGGGATTGGGGATGTTTTGAAAAGATATCCGCTTTTTAGGATTATTGGGTTTTCCTTCGCAGAATAAAACAGATTTGAATAACGTATAAATTGGATGTAGTCATTTTGTGAAAGTCGATATGACTAGAAATATTCACTCGTATATGAGTGTTCCAAATTGAGCTTAAAATTTTTGTATTTATTCCTTATGTTACATTTCAATGTTGGTTATTAAATTGAATATCTTCAGCATGCGGATGATATGTAATTAGTTGGGAAAATGTAATGGTCAGTGGTGTGACTGCAAAAATTGGATCCCAATACAGAATGGAAAAAGGGCTCCCTTAAATAAATATTGTATGCTGCGTGATTTGTCTATTAAGAAACACTTACAAAATTAGTCTCTAATCTCAATCACATATTCTCGAAATTTATATTTATACGTACTTGCAATTGAAAAAAGATACTAGCGCGCTTTTAGGCGGTTTTCACTTTACAGCAACGGTCTGGTGCCTAACTCAATGTATTAGCGGGATGTAATCTTTTCACATATTTTTGTAACACACGTTTTTTTAAATTCCATTTATTGCTCTGGATTATTATTAACGCTGGGGAAGGTATCGATGCTCGTAAAAATATAAATGCCAAATGGATTGCAGGCGCGAACTTTTTGGGGCCCAATGCATTGCATTGGTATAGTTACACCACTGGTCCATGTCTCGGACCTATGAATTATCATCGCATGTGTTTCGATTGCGGATTAGAATGATGCATCCAGTACGCACGTACTTTTACTCATTCTTTTACCTTTCAGATTAAAGTCTCAAAATATCCCTACTAGATGCTTAACGGGTCGTTCGGTACACACGGTGGTTCTAATTAACGAAACTGTGTACTACTTTCGTTCTGGACAGACTTTGGATTCCGGATCAGCTCACGAGTATAACCCGATTTCTCATGTATTTCCCTAAAATGATTGAAAGAAGATTACAGATTAATGGCTGTTGCATATTTCGGTGGTCTCATTTTTTTATACAAATTTATCTACAAATCGAGGAATGAGGGTGGTTTGCAAGCGGGCGTGCCTACAAACAAATAATCTGCGTTGTAAATTAATATTTGAAGTGGGTACTTTTTTGTGAAAATTTCTGTTTTACGATTGTGGATAGTAATTGAAAAATGTTGTTGATTTCAGTGTGCTGTTAATGTGTTATTACAGCCCGTGTCATGAAGTATTAGAGATTTAGTCGAGATGAATCTGAGTAGGTACCGAGTGCACATGTTGAGATTTCAATCAGGAGATTAACTCAGAGATCATCGTTTGAAATTGGTAGATTTGACAGCGAGACTCGATACGTGCGCATAAAGTTTATACGTACTATTTATTCTGAAAGTTACACAAACGGAGGCATCAGATTATAAGCACTTACTCCGGTTGGATTGCTGCGGGGAGTTTTAAATGCACTCAACAGACAAAGGTCAATAGATTGACATTTGACGTTTGATATACAACAAGCGTGAAATGAGGTGCGAGACAAGTGGTTTTATTCAAACCTCTGACATTTGACATGCACACGGTGGTCTATGAAAGCCAAGGGTTGTCTCCAAAGCACCTCACGGGAGCATAATCTCTATCTCATTTGCATTATAGTATGTCTCACGCGGAGGACTTTAAATATTCTGAAGTCTTCTGAATTTTCATAACCTACATAATGGTAGCTTCTCCGTGTAGTGGTCAAGATGCTGGCCTAGTGATTCGGTGGTCGGGGGTTCGCGCCTCGTTTCAGGACACCAGCAAGTTGGTCCTATTTTCATAGTACAAGTGTTTAGTTTAGTTTGAAAATAGTTAGAATATTGATGTGACATGAATTCCGTACATGCAAATTAATTTTTTAAAATTAAAAATAAATACATAAAAAATAAATATGTACCTAATGTGTTTAAAAAACAAAATTACACCAATAAACTCGAACTATACGCAGTTTACCCAATGGACAAATTAAACAAATGTAATTTTTTGAGAGTAATCTAAATATTAAATGATATTTCTTAAATTGGATTATATAAAATAGTATGTAAAATTAGAAAACATTTATTTGAAACTTTAGTGTGTTTTTTTTATATTATTAATTTTAATATAAATTATTTAAAACTTTATTGTTATTAACCGATTTCGGAAAAAAGCCATTTTCTTTATCAGAATGTCAAAAATAAACAAACTAAAACCATATGTGTCAAATTGTTATAATGCTTTTAAAAATTGTACATTGTTGGGTTGGTGTATTGAATGTAACTCATAAAATAATAAAAAATAATTTTAAATAAGTTTTTCATAAATACACTGAAATAAAATAAAAGTTATTTTTTTAAACTGAAACACGCTGGCTATATGTTCGATGTTCATCGCAGTGTCGCCATAAAGCAGACATTATTGTCATTTGCCACCTATTATCCTTTCATTATTTTGCTTACTAATAAAACTGAATACAAAGCTATCGCCTTTTGGTCTTCCATAACTGTTAACCGAACGACATAAAACAAAAACGCGAAAGCTCGTAAAACCGGCGTCGGATATTATGGAAGAAACGACGTCTACTTTTGTATGTACATATTCTGAAAGTATTTTGACGATAGCTTCGGGTTTCTGGGCAGGGAGGGGGTTGTTCGAGCGACGGGGTGGCGGGGGATGAGGCAGAGAGGAAAGGCGTGAGTTTTGGAGGGAAAATACTGTTGGGAGGGGGTCCTCATAAAAATGGACGACACCTGCTCCAATGGGGCGAGCCGTCGCACATAAATATCATTCGAGGTTATGTCAGGAATAGATATAAAATAAAAATAAAATTCACATTATGGCGTGTTTTCGAGAGGCTGAACCCGACTCCCGCGCTTTTTCATAGGAAAATGTCCGCGTCTTCTGAGTCGTGATGTTTTAATATCCAAGTATTACGCGATTTCATACAAATATTTTTCATGATAGTGATTTTTATATTTTATGTGTTTTTTGCCGTCAAATGTAAACAATAGACTCGTTAATATTAAAAAATGTATTTATTGACGTGAAAAAAGTACCAAAACATTGATTTTAACAGTTTTTTTTAAGACGAAATGTTTATATAATAGATTGGTTTTGTTAAATATTTGAGAGGCAATTAACTCGATACGAATCCTGCCTGTGCCACTGTAAAATGAACACATTTAACCTATGCAAATAAAGCTACAGCTTGAACACTTTCGTATACCTATATCTAATTTACAGATGAATGAATGAAGGCAATTAAAATAAACAATGAATGTTTAATTATTTGAAAATCAATGGAAACTGATACATTACTAGTATATTGAATCAGTTGTCTCTGAAATACACAAATTAGGTGGATATGTTACCTTTTTCTTTTGAAGGTGCATTTTTAAATAAAGAACAAATTAGTTTTATTATCAATTTAAAATTGGAACACTATAGTGCTGCTGCACTGATGGTAATAAATTATTATTATTTTCTCATAGAAATCGTCCTATGTAAGTCTTTCGTGCCTTTCCTAGGATGAATTTTATACACCAGTTTTTAGATATTTTATTTGAAATTTCTTTATATGTAGAATATTATAGAAATTAAATAATCGTTTAATTTAAAAACGCACCAATCTTTTATTTCAATATTATTTTTTAGATACTTTAAGCTTAAACGATTTTTAACATTACTATAAGTGAATTAGTTTTCTGGATTTTTTTCATAAATGACTAAACAAGTATCTTGTAAAATATTTGAACACGTAAATATTGCGTGGTTGGCCAATCACTATTCAAGTGGCTAAGAGAGTACCCTTGAATTTACGTTAATGTAAGCACCTCTAAATGTCTTCACTGGTGGTGTTGGACGTAGGATGACTTTCTCATGTAGATGAGCCCATCCTTCCGAGAGCTTTCGGTCGTACAGTCCACTGACGGCGGAAAGGGTGTCACGTAGTTAAATACTGGGTCATTATAAAAATATTGTGTAAATAATATAGAAAGGACGTTTTTCCACACAGATTTATGTATTTATTATTGAAGTGTTTTAATACAACATATTTATGATATCAAGTTTATTTCTTGTGTCGTACCACACGATTTACAATAGATACAAAGTTATGGTTTACGGCCCCGATTTACGTTACAAACAAAAATATTAAATTAAATTAATCGTCGAGTTCCAAAACTCTTCTTAATGGATATTCTGAATTTCAATTAAATCTTGAGCATTTAAAATGCAATAAAAATGTTTTTGAACCATTCAAATAAAGTCTAAATTTATTTCTCTTTTACTATTTTCTCCAGATTTAAAAAAACGAATGTTTATAAGTAAGATCTATTCTTGAGCTGAAGAAAAATATTCGTGAAGGAATCCGACCAATAGAACTAAGCATTTTGCATGCAGTTATGTAGAGCATCATTGCAAGAGCTCGCATTTGTGAAGATAAAAACGCGGGTCATTGTTTTGAGTTTAAAGTTAAAATTATCTTTTAAAAACATACCTATTATAAATTCGATATCACATATTCACATCAATTTAATGTGTATTTAAAAGAAAATTTACATTTTACTCCGATGTAACGTATCAGTTTCCTTTCAAATTTGTCAAAAAATAAAGTGTTATTAATAAAAATATGTAGATGAATTGATTTTGAAAAATAAAACTGTAGCTTATTTCTATCTATAACATGTTAATATTTATTATATATTATGTTAGCTACTCGGTATTAAAAATATTTTTAGCATTGAAATCCAAATAAACAATCCGACCTCCTATAAAGAACACGCGAGCCGCAGAGCACATAGAATAAATGCATGGGAAATGCCTCCCTACACTTCACATTGAGTTATTCTGCCAGATGAGGGCATTCTGATGGATGCCATAATATCAAAGCTCCCGCGCACCGCGAATCCACACAAATAACGCGTTTCCGCTAAATTCGCACGTTAAAGTAAAAAGACTCAAACTCCGCCTCTTAGTATTCACCATCAAAATACAAAAGAAAACATATTTGTTGCTCAGTGACTGCTCACTCGCATTTTAGTTAGTCGAAGTTCGTACCGAAATCCTGGATAGACACTGTCTGTACGCGACTAGGAAGAGATCGAGAAATGTGAAATTTGAGGTTAGTAAATACACCATGTGAAAAGGTAGCCTCATTTATATTACGCGATTTAAATGTTTAAGAATTTAATAAATGTTTTTTATAAAGTTACTTCGAATTAGTCGAAGAAATTTAGGTGTTAAATAGAAGGAAATCTTAGAAAGGGGCCCTGCCTGTAGATATGTAGGAAGAGAGACGGCGTTAGGCCCTATTCCATATTCCATCCATTTTCTATGTATTTGGACTGGCTCTCCGTCTAAGCCATGGATCGTTGGAATATGAATGTCCAGAGCAGTGCGACGAAACATATATTAATATATTATTTAAATTAGGTATATTATTTTCCCACTAATATTCCCACATTTTAATCGTATTTTGAGTTCGCAAGCGATACAGAGCTATTTCATAAATATGATGACTTTATCTTCTTCTTAATACAATTTTTTTTATAAGACAAAACAATTGCATTCTAGGTTCAGTGTATTTTATGTATAAGCTGTGACGTGATTTCGGAAAATTTCCGATGGAAATTTACAAAGATAGTGTTTTAAATAATTAAAATTATAATAATAAGAGAAATGCTCGACGTGCTGCAAATATTATTATGGAACAAATGAATTGGGAAGGAAAGTAGGCTGTTGAAAGACGGACGCTCAGGGACGTGCCCTAAGGCTAGTTTAATGGCAACATCCAATATTAAAAATAATAAAAAACTTTATAATATAGTATGACAAGACGTGACGGGCACTTATATTGATGTATTAGGTATACAATATTCTTACACACACAATATTACATATATATATTTAATATTTTAAGTAAAACGTGTTTATTTTTATCAATCAATTTTAGTATGCCTACATGTGTAATTTTTTTATCATTTAAATATGTATTATATAATGATCTCTAGCGTACTGTCGACAGTCGGCGTCGACACGATAATCGACGTTTTCCCATAAAGTGGCGAAACTGGTCGTGTTACCGCCGGAATGGTTCATTACGTATACTTTTGAGAAAATGTCCGATTAGGTATTTGGAAGTATTAGACTACTTCCAATTATGAAAATAAATCATGTTTTCAGCATTGAAAATTTGGTTTCATGGAAACACTGACATTGGTTGCGCAGCGGCAACAAGCGATCGGCGTTAGCCGATGTTTTTAATTTCATCAATTTCATGGTATTCAGGTCTTGTATTACTTAATTGATGTAATATTAAAACATAAACAATACTCACGGTTAGGTCCCCCCCTTAAGTTATTTATTTTATCTATATTTAATACATATCTTAAAATTGTTTGCGGTTTTTATTTTAAAAATATGTATTAAATTTATATAAACAATTTATCGTTTCGTAACAGTAATATCCAATTCAGTTGAGAAATTTTATAATATGAAAACAAAGCCTTCTGGATCATGGGATGAAAGGATAGTATTGAAAATGTCAAACGGTGGACGAAATTCTCGGAATTTCTTACTCTTGGCTAAAATGATTTTAAGGGAAGGGAATATCTAGCAAGAAAGTCTAGTGAAAAATATCTAGTGGAGAAAGCGATCATAACATTGTCGATGATTGAATTCTATATTTATAATTCTTATATTACATATTTTACAGTAAACTATTTATACAGTAAACTTAGATTTTAGATCATAGACTAAAAAAGTGTAAAAATTGTTAAACATTAATGAAAGAAAGTAAGATAAAAGTAGGTACTTACGTCACTGAAAAACTATAAAGATTTTGGATTGATATCAAAACGGAATACAACAGTTTGAAATTAAGATATAGTCTTAGAAATTCCATAATTTAAATATCACGTTTTACGCGAGCTTGTAAAAAACTTTTGTTTTCTCTGCTATGAAATGAAATAAATATATATTCATAATTAATATAAAGTAACTTTATACTAATTAAGTTTTATTATTTAACAGCAACTGGTTTTAAAATAGGTGTTCCTTCATCAGAATAAAATTAAACAGTTTTATTTTATTGGTTCTTAAACGTGCACAAAGTTATTTTATATGTGAAAATAAAACACTTGTTTTTTATACTTTTAAAATCAGCAATGTTATCTTTGTTTAATAAAACAAAGATAATAAATAAAAAAATAAATAAAAAAATACACTTGTTTTTTGATTCTACTCGATTAATTAATCCACCTTATAAGAACATTATCATACTAACAATTTAACGCAACAACTTGTATTTATATTAATGTTATTCTATAGTGAAGGATAGCTATATAATTTTATTTAGATGAGATGAAAAGAGACAGCGTTATTGTATAGGTTTATACAAATTTTTGAATGATTGGTGGTGTATGAAAGAGTATTATATTACATTGCACTTATTATAATAACAATATTACTTATTCTTCTTTATTAGTCGTTTTACACCCATCTTTGTGTTTGGACCTCGTTCAAACATCGCCACCGGTCTCTGTCTTGTGCAGTTCTCATATATATGCAAGGCATTTTTCTTCAATAAATTTCTCGTCAGCCATTAAAAGATCCTTCAGGTCTATCTCTCGTCCACGAGCCTCGTTACATGGCCAGAATCGTCTCACTTGCTGGGCGAACGTTTAAATAATGCCATCTTTACATCCGTGTACAATATTATAAAAACATAAGATCTACAGATTACCAAATATATAGACATGAATTAACGCGAATTTTAGTGTTACTCATGTGATCATTTTGGTACCACTTACGCAATCAAATAGCTCTGAGACTGTTTTTTAATATATGACTCGATTGGAACGAAAATTCAAACGCTGACAATGTAATATGCATTAATGTAAAAAAAAGTCTTGTTTACACAAAGATTTAATTTTCGAAAAGTAAATAGTTTTACTGTTGCATAAATGTGTCAAATACTATTGCATTTATGTTTCCACAAATAATGTTTGTGGAATTCTCTTCTTTCCGCAACTAATATTTCAAACTCCTCTCCTACATGTACACTTTATTTCATGTGTATTAATTCACTGGTCTGTGATAAGATCAAATAATTATATTTGCAAAATTCAATTTGTTGTAGTACAACGTGAAATTTTCCCACAAAAATCAGTTCGCTGCGCTTCTCCAGTAAGCTCATACAGTATTCAAGACGGGAAAAATGGCCTCATCTACCTCCATTCTTATATACCAACATTACCCGGCCGTCGCTACACCTACAGCTATGGGCGTATCACCTATCCGCATATCCTTTCCTTGAAAAAAGGCCCACCCTTACGAAAATATACGTAGGAATGTATCATGGACGCGCAGGGATGTTTTTCCCTACTCTTAAGCCGGATCGACAGAATTCGAATTTGAAATGGGTACCTACGCACTCCTCCTGTCACTTTCCCGCCTTTGTAACTCTGCCGGATATCCGGCGTTGGAAAGGGACCGCCAGAAACGTGGAATTCTAAAATTGAATCTATTTTTCAAACAAGCGCTGGAAGCTTTACCATTGGATATATTTTTTCCCGGCTAGGAGCGCTCCGAATTTTTAAGAGCCTTTTCATTTCATACCGTGAACGATTTTCATAAAATTTATTTCTTGGCTTTCCTTTGCGGACCGGAGTTCACGAACGTGATTGATCGACTTGTGATATGATAAAGTAATGTAGAAAAATACATTATATTTAGGACATTCGTGTAATAATTATAAAATTGTTTAAAACAGATGAAATTACATTAATATGTTTAATTTTTAAAATATTTCCTTATAAAATTTAACTATATTTAATTTATGGTAGATTTTTGGATGCCATTGCGGGGTCCATTATTAGGGCTGATACCACTGATGTAGAGTACTTACAAGTACATAGCATCAGCAATACATAGGTATAATTAATTGATTTAATCTTAGACAATAATAATATCTGGAAAAATTTTGAAATATTTAAATCAAAATATTTAAACAATTGTAAGAAATGTGTCACTATATACTAATTTTGTTTAAGTAACTCGATTATAAGGTAAGTCACTAAATCCATATTTTATTTGTAAAGAAATCGTGGAAATTTATTATAGTGGAAAAAAAATTGCTTCTTGCATCTTTAAAAAATTTTCAATAATAAAAAATAAAATATGTGTTTGTAAATTTTTATTTTTGATAGCATTAACTATTGAGATAGGTAGATGTAAAATGTTTCAAAGTCGAAGAAGAAAGATATTAGAAAAAAAAAACATTTTGCAGATGTTATATTTGTTTTATTTGTACAAAGGGAAACTACAACACATAAATAAATTTTTCGTGTGAAATTATTCCACGAATTTATGACATGTTCTAAGGCAAATAGCTTTATAATTTAAATATCTTTTTCGAGGTTATAACATTCTAATCCCGGGATTTTGGCTAGGGTCTTCCTTTTAAGGTTTTTATTTTTGTGATTTAGCGATTGATAGAATGGATAAACCCATACCATTTCCGATCCAATGGAAGTCCTGGTCCATGGGCGTGCTACGCTATGCGAATGAATTAAAAATATTTTTAAGAATTTAAAATATTGAAAATGATTATTTAGTTTTGACACTAAAATAACTCTGTGTTATATATAGATAACTGTACTGAATGCCTACTGATTCGAGGCTATTGAAAGAATATTTGATTTTTCAGATGAAACATGGTATATAAATATTTTTTATAATATATATATAGTATAACAAAGATAACACTGATTTTTTATCTTTCTTAAAAATAAAATAAATTAAAAAATATCACTGTAGAGGTGTAAAAAAAAATAGATTTTGATATTATTATAATATACAATTATAATAATAAAACACAATGATAATTATTGTATAAATTTTATTAAAAACCTCAAAGTTTTTGCAGTAAATATTAAAAATGATACTATTTCAATTTACTTACCGAATAGTTATAAAGGTATTCATATAATTACTATCGTGAATGTTAAGATAAAGTTATTCTTAGTTTAATTAATATAACATGAACAAATTTAACAACTATTACAATATGTCATATTTTAATATAAATTATATGGCATCAACTTTAAAATAAATATTCACTTTGTCAAACCAGCTGTGTTATATTAGACTTAAAGCTAGTAATTATTTAGTTGTGATAATAATGTATTTTTTTTAATGATATCTATATTATAATATTTTTATTTGTCCGTGTCGCGAAGCAAGGTATAACAAACATAAAATAACGGCTGTCCATGTTACAAACATGGTGTTTCGCGAAAGTATTTTTTAACTTTATAAAAAATATTTATTCTCGAATAATTTCCAATCATTATTGATTTCTAATGATTATACAATAAGTCTAATACATAAAACGTACGGATAAGAGAATTTACACGAGTAGTTGACGTAATTGAATACGTCAAGAAAATGAAATGAAAATGAAACCACAGCGTTCAGAGGTCGGACAATAGTTGGACAAATGCAACTATCCGATCGAGAGGTTGCTCTGAAATCTGCTGGACTGTGGATAATGGTGATGATGATGATGACGTTATAATAATTTTAATACATAATACACAAGATTCGTACAAAAGTTGGAATTATTTTACTTTACTTTGAAATCAATATGCAATGCAGTATTGAATGCATCATTTTAGAAAAATGTGTCAAGAATTGAACACAATATAAAATAATACAATATAAATAAAAAATATAATTGAAATAATGAATGTTTTAATTAATATTCCCGCGCACGCAGCGCCAATGCGCAGAATAAACACACATCCCCGAATAAGATTTACTAACCTACGTATGCACAAACTGGCCCCGGGCTTTAAATATTTGAGTCCAATAAAAGTTGTTACATTGCGATTCGCTTTTCTCATCTCCCGGGCAGGGGTGGGCGGGCAGAGCGGACGGGGGAGGCCGGATACGTTAGGCTTAAGGGGTGGGACGGTAGCGCCGTGCGCCGAGTCGGCGGGGAGCGAGGCGAGCAGAGTAAGGGCAGTCAGCCAAAAGGTCAATTATTTGACCCATCAATTATTTGACAGTAATATTGTTTATATTTCGCATTTTTGCTAAAAATTAATTTTCAAAAAAATACGATTATTAAAACTAATTAGATGAATCACGAAAAAATGTCTCACTAATAATGTAACATTTGTAGATCGAGTCTGATGATTTAATGTAGTGTTACTATAGCTGCTTGAAGTTATCTACCGACAATATAAAGTTTGAGTTTGAGTTCCAGTGGTGACTATATTTTTTCGATACATCTAATTTGTTTTAATTATCAAGGAGCTATGTTCCTAAAAATCGTAACTTCACAAATATAATGTGATTTCGTTAAAAAAAATTTAATGTATATCATTATTAATACAAAATAATCTCATTTTACCCGACGGTGATGAAAAATATCACATTCTAGTCGAAAAATAATTAAATGTATTTATTAGAAAGATATACATATAAAATCAATTTTATCGAAAAATATTGTTATTGCTACCGGTATTCGAACCTGGATCTCTTTCCAATACGAGAAAGGTGCATTAACCAACTATGCTACAGCACACAGTATTTTTGACGACAAATTTTCGAACCTATATGTTACACTTTTTAAATGAATACGTCTATCGTTCCAATATTTGAAAACCAACTGTTTTATTTTTACGGAATCTCAAATACCTAGTCCGATAGAAGAAGCCAGAATTCATTTTTATTAAATTTTCGGCACATTGATACAACTTATATAAGGGGAACACTTAATAATAAAAAAATTTCATTTTAAAAATTTGGGTTTCAATTGAAATAAAAATTTCTAAATTTTAACGTATTTGACCGAAGCACTGTATTAAACTGCCTTTAAACAAAATGAAAAATTCTCACGGTTACACTCATCACTTACCACGCCTCATAGAATATTGAGCTATTTATTAATCATACGTCTCTTTTATAATTTTCTGCCTACTAAATACCGATATGCTTGACTGGAAATTTGTCACAAGGGGATGGACTTACAGCTACATTCAGAGTTGGGGTAAGCCGGGATGGTATCTATGAGTATCCGATGTGTTTGAAGTATGAGTAGATGGGTTCAAGGTATAAGAATTGTAGGGAGGGGGAGGTACTGGATACTGGATACCTGAGGACGAAAGATCAAACGGTCCCGCGGCCGGGAGCGATTACGTTTTGATTTTGTTTCCATTTTATATATTGCCCTTTAATGTGAAAACCAGAATTTTGAGAACCCCAGTATGTATTTTTTGATACGTAAAATGAAAACGAAAATATATACCTTGATTTTCAAACGGTTGCTGATAATACATTTTCTGTATTATCTAAATATTCGATTAACATTTTTACTTGTCCCAATAATTTTCCATTTTCTATCGTTTTAAAAACTAACCATTTTGTAATTCCGACAATCATTTAAAATTTGGCTTGACCCATGATGAAGGAGGACATGATTAAACTAATTGATGACTATAGTAAAATTATGTACGTATATAGTATAAGTGGACGAAACGACGGAAGATTGTCTCTACGGAAATACGGTGAGACATATTCTTTTCAATATGCGGTTTACGACTTTTCTACCATTGGGATGGAAATTTTGCAACGCTGTTACAATAATAGTTGTAAATTAACAGTGGTTACTATTGGATGTTATTAACCTTTACTATACCGTGATCTAAAATACTCGTACGCAGCCATGCTGTCAACTCGTGTTACCGTAAAAAATTAGAGTTTGTTAGCCTTTGAAATGTGAAAAAATGCTTAATGTATACTATAAATATTAATTATTAAATATATACAATATTATAATTCGGAGCATTCATAAGAGGTTGCATTATATAATACAACCATTCTTTTTATCTATCTTTCTTTAATTAGTGAGAAAGAGACACCATTATATTCGTATGTTTGTTATTATTTTCATTGTTAAATTAATATGTGATTTTTTCTATCTTGACACAAATGGTATTTTTGTTAACGTATTAATTTTAAAACGAATTAAAATGAAAGATAATTATTTTTGTAGGATTCGCATTACACACTTGATTTTTCACTAGTCATTTCTAAGTGTAAATATTTTTCTTTCATTTAACTACAATATGAATTGCATGTTGCGTGTATTTACCAAAATATTATAGGCTTAATTAGAGCGGTAGACCTGTGTTACCTCATGGTTTGGGAAGGGTTAAAGAATGGAGTCACCCCTACTTACTTTAATAAACTTTTTTTTTAAACAACAATTAATAATTAAATTAATTATTAAATTAATAAAAGTTTTTAATATGGAATGAAGCAATCAAATATTCCACATACGTATATTACATATTTATGAAAAATAAGTTTAAGTACCCAAGTCTGCAGAATAAAAAAATATTTTTTAAACGTTTAAAAACAAATCTCTATTTCCGTCAGATAAATTTCTAAAAGAAAGAAATTCAGGGGTTGCAAATCCTAGCATCAGAAGATACGAATGATTCCTCACCCCACTGCCTTTGTTTCCAAGTTAGGGGTGGCAAGATGGCTGATTGCTGAGCGTTTCATCCCTTTGAGGAAAAATGCGATTTAGAGAATAACTTTATCGCTTCGGCCACTCTTTGCGATCATGTGAAGGATTATTTCTGATAACAATCTCCCCCGCAATTTTTAGGAAAAAATGGAAATCGAGTTATATTTCGACGTGTATTTGTAAGATATTGTGTAATGTATCGTTGGAAATAAAACATTATATTAAAATGACTAACCGCAAAGTTATTGCTTCAAATATGAGAATAATTATACATTAATATTCTTGTTTTGTGAAGGGTGGGAGAGCGCATAGGAGCGAGTGGTACAGAATGTATTACAGTAGTGAATTTTTTTAGGAATTTGCAACAAAAGTCTTAAATTACCTGGCAATACAGCAACTTATTTTTAACAGAGAAACTTGGATCTGGCAAAGTAAATAAAATTTCTGATCAATAATAAAAAACTCTGTAATACAAAATTCATAAAGAACGTAGAGATAAGATACTTAAATAAGGCAAAATCAGAGTACCTACCTACTACTAGAATAATTCGACAGATGCAAAGTTTGACATATAGATAACACACATAATTTGTCAAATCACTAACTTGTATTAACGTAATAAGTATTCTACTCCAAATTGCAAATACAAATCATAGTAATCGCAGGCCATTTAATCATATTAAGTAACTATGTATTATATATTAGACTAGCATTACATTTTAGAACTTTGAAAAAAACATTATCTAGATTTTTTTTTGCTCTCTAAATGTCAAACGCCAAACATGACGCGTTTAAAATTAAATTCTTAATTAAATTTTTTTGATAGTTCGGATATCTGTGTACTTTGTTTTGATATTGCTGATGAGTTTATAATTGTTTATGATGATAAAAATACATTTAATTGTTTTAAGATATCTTGAAAAACAATTAAACTTATGGACATATGTACGAAAGTCCGCAGATTAGCTAGTGTATACAAATTTAACTGAACTTAGACCCCAGTTCCACGTCTACTCTACTATATAAATGAATTATGTAATATTTTCTTCGGGGGAGTGTTTATTTAAAAAAAAAAGCTTTATTTTTGACTAATATATGTATATGTCCATAATAATGAATTTTGAATAATATCTCTCATAACACACTAAAGTTGGTCAAATCAACCCTTAGAGGTGTCTCAAGATTTGGAAGTTTGTTCCCTGGTCCTGCGAGGGAGTCGGGCCGCCCAGAGCCCGGGCCCATGCATCATGCATGAGCCCGGGCCGACACAGGAATCCACTCGGCCCCCGCCCTTGAATGCGTGAACACGCGATTGGAATATTAAGCGACCCCGAGTGATGACCCACCTCCACCCCAGAACGGAGGATTTGGATATTGCGGTAATATGCTCAGCGCCGCCATCTCTGGCCGCAAAGATAAGTAGAAGCAGTAGCTACGAAGGGTGTTATTGAAATTTGGGCCCCCGAGTAAAAATATATTTATATACGCATTTAAAAGGATGGATAATTTTACGGTTATCAGATAACGACGGAATATCTTCAGAGTTATTTTGTCATTGTTTTTCATGATCGAGACAACGCAAAATAGCGCGAAAGAAATTGAAAGAAGAAAGTGTATTTTTAAATTTTTTTTTTACAAAATATCTGTTTTTAAATTTTATTTATATTTACACGCACGCAAATGTAATTTAATAATTAAGGAAATATGAAGAAAAAAAAATACAGTAATAAACATACGTTACAGACGAAATTCACTTTGAAAATGGTTTTCACATAATAATTTATATATTTATGTATTTACTACTAACAAACCAACTAACTTACCATCCTGTCGTTTTTTTGCGGAGGTAGGCAGAGAAGATAGAGGCACCACACTCTTTTGTCTTGACACATAATTCTCTCCTCATCCACATTCATACATCTTCTCATACAAGCTCGTTGATTATTGAGGTTGTGGAAGTGATCTCATTTCCACTGCATACAGTCTATTTTCGTTTCTCTTGTATCAGCTGTAGGCCTCACTTCCATACATCAGTGTCAGTACCAGGACTCCATTGTGTACCGCTAGTCTTACTGCGGTTAATAAGTTCCCGTTAGATATAATTCCATTCAAAGCGCCTTTCACTTTATTCCTTGCAGTCACCCTCCTTTCGATATCATTCTCAGCCTTATCGTTTCTATCAAACGTACTTCCCAAATACACAAACTCGCCTACTTGTTCCAAACATTCATTACCTACAAGTATTTTGCTTTCCTCCTTCTCGATTTATTTATTCTTAATACTGTATAGTGCATACATAAGTACGTAAATATATATATGCTCTAATATAAACAATAAAAATATTTTCCTTTTTAATATAAATTATCTGCACATTTTTGCTTAGTTTAATTTTGAATCTATGTAGTTTCTCTTCGTTTCTTACATCATCTGGAATTTCATTAAAAATACCGGAATTGAACCTGAAAACTGAACTTGAAATAACTAGTCAATGTAGTTAATTTGATATGCTCGTCTGGTCTAGTCAAAGGTTAAGGCTTCGATCTTAAGGTTAATTACATTATTCATGGATAAGCGCTAAGTTAACTAGAGAAATGGTAAATGAATGCCCTTAAGATCATTACCTGGATTCAAACGTCGGATTGCGCTTGAGTTAATATCGCTTATTTTCCTCTTTAGACTGTTTTAAAGCGCTGATTGGTTCTCCGATTTAGTTGACCGCTATTTCAAAGATTTTCACTCGACCTTATTAAAGAATGCAAAAATTAAAATATTAGCTTCCTAATGATATTCTTATACACTAGAAACGTAAAAAATCGTCACATACATTGTAACATTTCAGACATAAATAATGTTTTTTCTGGTATCGTTCATACAGAAGTCGCTGACCACTACGCAACTATATTTACTTACAAATACAACAAAAATATTAATCCTCATGTGGCGGAAAAAAATTGCAAACCAAAAATATACATGCGATAAAATTAAATGACACACTCATAAACAAATTAAACTCTGAAAAATGGACTAAATTATACCAATGCCAACAAGTAACCAACAAATGTTGCAATATATTTGAAGACGTATTGTCTAAACATATAAATGCCGCTAAATATACCTTACCTAAATGCAAATCGTCTAAATACAAACCGATTAAACCCTGGACTACTCATGGTCTAATCGTATCAATTAGACATGAAGAATTCTTAATAAAAAATAATAAAAAACTACCAAATAACGAGCAACTAAATAGATATTTAAAAGTATACAAGAAAAAACTTTCATTCTTAATAAAAAATACTACAAAAAAATTCTAGAATCTGCAGAAAATGATAGTAAGAGAGTTTGAAATATCATTAATGAAATTATGGAAAATAAAAAAATAAGATTTATCATTCACGAAAATTCAAAAATAAATTGCGTAGAAAAGCCCCAGGAAACAGCAAACATTTTTACTAATTTATTTGCTAACGTCGGTAAAAACTTGGCTAGTAAAATCACAAAGAACTGGAATACTGACATAGCTACTTCTAATACAGTATACACAGGAAATAAAATAGAAATTTTTCAACCTACAACAATGAACGAAATTGAACAAATCATAATATGTATGAAGGGAGGAACAGCACCAGGTTATGATGGAAGTACTGTTAATACATTAAAATTTATAAAAAAAACAAATATCCAAAGCCCTAATGCATGTAATAAACCTAACTTTAAAAACAGGGGTATTCCCAACATACTACAAACTAGCCATCATTTCCCCCATATATAAATCAAATAACTCTGAGGAAATAACCAATTACAGACCAATCTCTATTTTATCAAACTTTGGAAAAATCCTAGGAAAATTGTTAAAAAAAGATTGTCTCAATTTATTAAAATAAACAAAGTAATTGATGAAAACCAGTTTGGGTTCATGGAAAACAAAAGTGAACAAGACGTAATAGATAGACTATCTAATATCATCCAAGAATCTCTAGACAAGTCTCTTAAATGTATTGGAATTTTCGTGGACTTGAGAAAAGCCTTCGACAGTATCTTTCAAAACAAACTAATATTAAAATTAAAATCCGTCGATATAGATGACAAAGCACTAAGCTGGATTCAAAGCTATCTTCACGAAAGACCGCAAAACGTAAAACTAAGCCAATCAGTGAATTTGGTATACCACAAGGGACAGTTTTGGGCCCACTTCTTTTTATAATTTATGTAAATGACATTTTCAAACTAAAATTGACCGGAAAAATTATATCATACGCTGACGACACTGCTATCATTGTTGACGGACAAGACTGGAACATTACAAACGAACATGAAAATAACGTCATGAACACACTCAAATCCTGGTTCGATAGTAATTTACTTTCTTTAAATTCCGTAAAAACCTATTACATTCCCTTTTCTATCAAAAGTCTGTAAACACCGCTCCATATAAAAATTACTATCCATAACGACAACTATAACAAAATTACATGTAACGACTCATGTACAAACTTAAGCCCAAGAAAATAAATCAAATATCTCGGTGTAATTATTGATCATCATTTAAAATGGCTCAGTCACTTAGCGAATTAGTGAAAAGAATAAGAAAATGTATTTATATATTCATAAGATTAAGAAACCTTTTGAGTATAAATAAGTATTGTTTACTCACTACTTCAGTATGGAATAATTGGGTGGGGAGGAGCATGCAATAATATAATGAACTCGGCAAAAATAATATAGAGAACAATCATCAAAGTAATATTAAAAAAATATCCATTTTTTCAACACACACTTTTTACAAAATTTCCAGTTCCCAAAATAGAAAACATTTACAAAAAATCTCAATTAATTAAAGAAAATAATACTGTAAAATTTAAAACAAGCACATCATTAAGGTTTAGAAATAACATTAAAATCCCTAAATGTAACACCACACACTCACAGCAAAATTTTTTATACTTATGGATAAAAAAATTCAATAGCTTCCCTACACAGATAAAAGATATAAAGGAGTTTAGAAAGAGATTAAGTGAACACTTCAGATGCATATAATTAGAAAATAAATAATATTATTGAACACTTCGGAAGCACACAAATAGACAATAAATAAAATATATAAAATTATTATAGTGTAACTTTTTCTCCAAGCACAAGAGTTAGTCTCTTTTTTGGAGAGGTAAGCGAAAAAAAACCATGTAATTTTAATAAAAATACTTAATTAATGTTATAAAAAAATTGTCAAATAAATAAAAAAATAAAAAATGATATGGAAATTAAGTGTACAGTGAAACCCACTAGTATTATTTTTTTGTTTAATATGTCTTCTTATTAATATGATTTCTTACTTTATAATTATAAAGTAGTATCTTAGAGTATTGCTGTGACATGGAATCCATGTATTATCATTACAACTCCATGACTTCACGGCCCACTGAAAGCCTTCATCTGATGTACAATTCGGCGACAGGTGTCTATGTCCTGGACAGTGGCGTAACAACAAAAATTGGGCTGCAACGCAAAATGGGAAAATAGGCCCCCCAATAATATGTATTGGCCTTCTATAAAAACGACGAAATTATTTATTGTGTGCATAGTAGTGTAGTATTCATTTAACGATTATATAAATTTTACTTTTTCAGCGGTTTAAATTTTTTTTTTCAAGCGTTCACGTTATTTTTACATTTATAGGCACATTTTCGCTTTGCTGGTGGGATACAACTGTATACGTCGTTAATTTTTTCTTGTGTTTTCGTAACATGAGAAATTATATTATAAATTTCATAATTACATTTTTGCTGTTGCGGTTTTTAAAAATTATTATTCATACAGAAAGTATTAATGCTGAAAGTTTTGTAGAGCTCGAACCATTGGGACCCTATCTAATGCGGGCCCCAGTGCACCGCATCGGCATAGTTACGCCGCTGGTCCTGGGCCAATACACCACCTCGGACTCGAAAACATGGAGCGTCTCCAGATCTCTCCTCATACGTCACTCCATCATAATTATAATTGTCAACTTAGGATCCTTTAATAAATGCAACGGAATTCATGTCCTCATCAAAAATATTCAAATACGGGAAGTAACCCACAACGCGCACTGCATACAAGCTAAAAACCTTGCATTACTTAAGGTTCTGGGAAATAAATGAAATAATCCTTATCTTATGAAAAGACCTTGTAAAATTCTAGCCGTAAATCACGAACCATAAGTTAATCACTGATATATTTGAGTCACACTCAATATATATATCAATGAATATCGTGAATCGTGATTTTTTTTTGTTAAAATTTTTATTGATTTTTTAAAAATCGTTTAAATCGATTATATATAGCGCCATCTACCAGACTTTACGTAATTTAATCAGCGCCATCTAGTAGATTCTGCCGAAACGTTTTACGCATATTTGGTGAGAATTTGACCCGAAAAATAAATTTACATTTTTAAAGCATTTTCATTCTCTCTGTGATGATATTAAACTAGATTTTTTAATTATTTATGCTAGATTATGTTTTTAACGCAAATGAGGTTTTAATAATAGAAATAAATACGCTCAAAATTATGTTTTTTTATTACGTGAATTGTGATATCGTGTGGCGCATGCGTATTGGTAATTAAACTGTGATCACAGTTTTCAATCACTGATATTATCGAATACCAATCACAATCACACCAGCGAGTCAAGAGTAGCATTTTTTCTCATCACTAGTTATTACCCAGATTAGTGTAACGTACGGTTAGGCTTTCAAATTGCGTCAATCGCTTGTGTGCAACTTCATACTGATTCTGCGAGCTAATTTGTTTGTTCAATCCGCTACTGGTAACCCATCTATAATGATTTACTGCACGCCACAGGTAACCCACCCATTAATAATGAAAGGAAATTAGTAATTTTTATTATCGCAATATATTTAAAAAATAAACGAAAATATGTAGAATTGAAAAATAATGTACTATGTTTGATGCGATAACTACTCACTTTATCGTGATTGAATTGACGGCAGAACTTGTCTGTTTTATATTACGGATGGACAGACAAGAAAATTATGTAGGATAATTATTAGTAATTCGTGTAAATTAATTGAGATTCACTATAAACAATATAATACATATATAATTTATACACAACGCATCAGAATTAATGCTCTTAATAAAATATTTCGTGAGGGGATTGATTGTAAATTGATTTATTGCTTGATAGTCGAGTTGGTAGCCAGATTATATTTACATTCATATCAGTGGTAACATTGTCTAATATCTTTTCTTTAGTCTAATTAACAATTGAAACCTTGTCATTGCAAACATTGAAGATTCAATAAATATTATATTTCGGGGAAATAAGATTGATCGATACATATGTTATGTGAATATGTAGGTTGGGCTATTGTGAATGTGAATCAGAAGGATCTGCATATGTTTGAGTGGTATGTACCCCAATAATCATCCATCACTCACGTGTACGTGTACGTGGTTGATGATTGCGGAGTGTATTGTGTAAGTGTGTGTGGTTAGAGCACGTTGAGAAACGAAAACAATTTACGTTTGTCATTTGTTACATTGTTGAGCACATATTTAGAGAAATGGTTCATCTGTACTATTTCATTTCTACACGCGAAGATTTATAGAGGCAGTACTTGGAAATGTTGTCTGAAAGGCGGCAGCGAGAAGAGTGAGGCCCGAGAGCCGGCCGGCGTTGATACCCGACGTCGGTACTGGGTGCGTTTTTACGGCTGTTAGTTTTATTTAACGCATCGTGCATTTAGGGTAATCGGCCTCAAACCTCCACAATACTTTACAAATAATATATCACAGTGATCTGCACGTTTTCATTGTTCGGTTATTGCTGGTATCCACTAGTTTGAAACATAAAATCGTTACAAAAAATGAGATTACAAAATTATTTTATCGATTTCATGTTATAAACATTTCTCAAGAAGGAGAACAAAATAAATTCATCTCTCAGAGAAAAGTTCTCGGATGTACAATCAAGTCACCCGCTTTTCCGCAAGACAAAGAATCTATTAAAATGTAATTCCTATGTTCAACTTCAAAAGTGTCTTTACATATTTGTGGTAATGTTTAGAAGTTTCCACATAACAAAGTAAAAAGGCTTAAAAGATTTTGCTGGTTCTCGTGACTTGTCGCATTTCATTTAGGGATATTCTCCTACCGTCTTGGCGTATTTAAATATTCTAATATTTATTTGTTTATTATAGCTACCAATAATACAGTAAAAAAAACTAGTATCCAGGGTTAACTTTTTTGTCAAAACCCACAGCACCGATACTACTGAAATATATGTTGTGTAGATAACGCTCTGTCAAAAATAATAGGTTCTAATAAATTAATAAGAATTATTATTAAATGTTGACAGAGTATTATCATAAAATAAAGGAATAATAAATGTAAATTTTAATGCCAAAATTACCTACCAAATAGAGTAAAATAATTTTTGCTTATTGATACTTGCCCATTCTGAAAATAAAATTATTGTTGAGGATGTGAATATATATCATAGACTTTTACGATGGTATAATTTTTATTTTATCTAAATGAGACAGATTTTCAACAGGTCCTTAATGATCCTAATATACATACGTCTTACAATAACATTTAAGTACAATGGACAGATAGCTAAATATGACAGTAAACCTACTGACATAAAAAAATTATGAAGATTAATCTTACATAAAAATGTTTTGGAGCAAGTAGACGAGTTTGTGTATTTGGGAAGTATGTGTGATAGAAACGGAAAGGCTGAGAATGATATCGAAAGAAGGGTGACTGCAGGAAATAAAGTAAACGGCGCTTTATATGGAATTATATCTAACGGGAATTTGTCAACCGAGGCAAGACTAGCGGTGCACAATGGAGTCCTGGTACCGACACTGATGTATGGAAGTGAAGCCTGTAGCTGGCAAAAGAGGAACGAAAGTTGACTGAATGCAGTAGAAATGAGATCACTTAGGCGTATATGTGGTATATCTATTTATTACAGAGTAAAGAATGAAGAAATAAGGAAAGAATGTAAAGCTGATGTTAGTATAGTGAGTAAGATTAAGAAAGGATCACTTAGGTGGTTTGGTCATATATTGGTGAACGAATGAATGAGGAGAGGATAGTAATAAAGATATATGACGCAAGTGTTGATGGCACCAGAAATAGAGGACGTCCGCGGAAAACTTGACACGACCAGATAAATCAGATAATGGAGGATGGTTCTGTTAGAATCCCTAACAATCGGCGAGCTTGTATGAGAAGATGTATGAATGTGGATGAGGCGAGAATTGTGTGTCAGGACAGAGGAGTGTGGCGCTCTATCCTCTCTGCCTACCCCCGCGGGGAACCGGCGTGATGGTAAGTAAGTATATATTATAGTTAATTACTAATTGAAAGATAGGATAAAGCGCCACACTCTTCTGTCCTGTGATTCTCGCCTCGTCCACATTCATACATTTTCTCGTGCAAGCTTGTTGATTATTGAGACTTTTAACAGGACATCTTCTGGTATCTGGTTTACCTGGTAGTGTCAAATCTTCCGCGGACATTCCCTATTTCTGGTGCCATCAACACTTGCGTCATATATCTTTATTACTATTCTCTCCTCATTCTTCCGTTCCATATGACCAAACCACCAAAGCGATCCTCTTTTAATACTATTCACTATGCTAAGGTCAGCTGTACATTTTATCCTAATTTATTAATTTTTTACTCTGTCATAAGTGATCATTTCTACTATATTCAGTCTGCTTTCTTCGATTTCTGTCAGGTCTAGACCTCACTTCCATTCATGCAATACAATAAAAATGGAATAATAGTAGGTTTTTTAAATGGAAGTTACGAGCAATATATCTGAGTTATGATTCATTTCAACAATCTATGTTATTAAAAATTGTAAATAAATTATATTGCAATATTAATAATTTGCATATTAACGCGCACGTCTTTTAATAGAGAAATTAATTATTGTGTTTAAATAGAGAACTGTATCAGTTTAATGTTAGAATTTAGTTTGTAGACTTATATAAACTTAGTAATTAGGTACCACTCAAATAGTTTGACAGTTGTAACAACATAGGTATACATTTAGTTATAAATGATTGAATAGATATTTCTAATTTTTAAATACAAAAAAAATTCGCGATACCATCGAATATTGAACGCCACGACTAGAGAAACCCGTTTTAGGACAGTTGTTATAGAAACATATATCTGTACCTTACATTATCTATTTCAAAGGTAAATACATACATATGTACCTTATAGTGAAATTGTATCTATGTATAATTTGAATGTATTTTTTTATTCATTTAATATAAATTATGATAGAATGTGCAGTGTTTATTGTAATATTGAAAAATACTATTTATGTCATCGTCGTAAAATAAATAAGGGTCTTCATCCCTCATCCAGACGCACGAACACAGACACAGCATCTTATGCAGAGAGCATTCTGGCAGAATTTGCGTCCATTGTTTGTTATTCATGTGTCAGGAGTGTAACGGACGTGTGCGGGGGTGCGTGAGCAATTTGTGACTATTCTCCTCTCTTCTATCGCCCCCCACCCCCCTTCCGCCCCCAATCTTCCTTCGCTTCTCGACAACCCCAAACCCACAACTGATTCAATGCCAGATTCAATTTAATGTCGCGAATATACTTTTATTTGAGAAAATATGTCCCGGAACATTACTGGCTACGATTGAAAAGTTCAAACCAAACAAAATATGTACCAGTACATATATACATATCTACATTATACTTACATAATCTTATATTCTCTGATGAAGGATATTGTCGTATAGAAAATGACTGTAATAGAAAAATACACTACAGTAATATACGATTTCAAAATGAGAGGATAAAGCGACACCAGTGCACTTCGCGTGGACTTAGGTTATGTTTCTAATATCGATGCTGTAAACTTATATTTAGTTTCGTTTTTAATATTTATTATATATAGTTTAGTGTTTAGTATTAAGTATACCTTTGTGCGTTAACTTCCTTTCTTTAAATATATTATAACCATATTTTTAGGAAAGTCTTCAAGTTATTAAGTGAAGGGCTTAAAATATATTATAATATGAAATATTACCGTATTTTAAGTGCATTAAAATGTATACATTCAAGTTAGCTTCAAATTCACACTTGCGGCGTTTTGCAACACGTCTGCTCAAGCGTAGACGTGTATTCAGAACACCGCGCGACGCAAGAGTTGCATTTAGTTGGAATACAAAGCCTTTTTGATTATGTAGAGTGCACGTTCCTGATTGATATTTAGATTTTTGATGTAGATGATTTTTTTTTTATAAATGCCCTATAAATATAATTTATATGTTGGTGATCATTGAGATATTAAAATTACGTTTGTTACGCATTCTGTCAATGCAAAAAATACAATTCAGGTAAACTATTATGTTATAACCATACCTGTCCACGGTTGCATTGACCGCCGAGTTTCCGCGATGCCTGTCAATCAATCCAGTTAAATTCCAACAAAAAATGATTAATCCGAAAGAAAAAATATACTATAACGATCCTTTCCCACAGAAAATAACAATTTGCAGATTGGCCGAAAATCGGGGAACGGATTTTAAATTTTTATGAACTTGTCACAATGTACGACGCAAATTTATACCCTAATAATAAGAATAAGTGTTGTGCCGCGACCCTCTTTGTATCCGAAATCACCTACACAATACCTAGAGGCCTACCCCCGTCCGTTTTTTTACAGGATTCGAATAAAGCTCGGCGGACTTAACAGGTTTACGCAATTTTCTGCGTTTAAAGTTTTGGGGGAGCGAATAAAAAATGCGTGAGTGCATTTGCCATCGCGAAATGTTGCATGCGACCATTGAGGCCGAGAGAGGTAAACTGCGAACACAATGGTGACCCTCGCCCGCCGGGGGGGGAACTTTATAATGGAATCGTGTTATGCTGATGTTCTCAGTAATAAACATAGAAATAATATTGGATGTGGGGTTCTTCAATTTTGCTCGGCAGTGGATCGCAATGCACGCGATGTGTTTTTATTTATGGCTCTTCAAATGATCTCATATATTTCCTGCTTTGAGGACCTCAAATAAAAATAGACAACTGTTTGATTCAATATTTTAACGGAATATCTTAATTTTCTTTTGAGGAAATTCTTTATCAGCTGAAATGTAATTTTCTATTTTTTCAAAATACGTATATTTATAATACAAATTAAATCTATCAATTAGAAAAATGTACAGATAAAATCAATTTATCGAAAAAATATTTTGTTACCACCGGGATTCAAATCGGGAACTTTTCCTATCCGGGGAAATGCGCTGACCATTACAGCATGTCAACATAGTAAGTTAACGACAAATTTTCGAGCCTATATGTTTCAATTTAAAATTGATGCATTTGTTATACCATATGAATATGTAGTGGATCGCTTTTAAAAAATGAAATAGTGAATGTTCCTGGTTCGAATTTCGGTGGCAACAAAATATTTTTTCGATACATTGATTTTATCTGTATGTCTTTCTAATTGATACATTTAATTTGTATTAAAAATATCACAGAACTATGTACCGAAAAACTGCAACATTTGTGTTATCATGGTGATCTAATTTGTATAAAATAAATATAATCCAATTGGTTTTGAATATTTTTTACCAATCAAATGAGATAAACTGATTCTAATGAATCAGCATTCGGTAATAAAAATATGCTAGTTTAAAACGAAATTTTAATACGCGCACCTAATTGAGTTTTCTGGATTTAATCGTGTTATTGAAACAATTTGCAATACAATCAATTTCAGAGTTTCATCTTATTCTTCACAGTAGATACCTCACTCCTGAGGTTACTTTCGCGCGTTCAAGTGTACTAGTCTGCTCCGAGGATTGCTTCTGCTCTCTACCTGCCTCCAGGCCTCGTGCAGTGTTCCTCGAGTTGCACGCTTCATTTAATCGCTCCATCAAGGTGGCGATCATCCCTTACCTCTTCTTCTACATTCGGTGTTGCCTGCAATCGAGAGATTATCGGGGTCACATCGTGCCATGTGTTCAAAGTACTGAAGAACATTGTGAGGGCAGCTTAATTCTCAATTCGGTTAGGATGGATACCATACGTCCACGGCATGCGACGATGACGTCTGCATCACAATATTTCAAAATCGTCAATATTTTCACGCTTTCGTGTTTTGACTGTGGAGTTTTCAGAGCCGTAAATAAATATAAAAACGAATTTGAAAGATATACAGAAAAAATCTAACAAACAAAAAATATTTGATTATCACCGAAAAACGAACCCGAAACACAATCTCGCCGGGAGAATGCCTCATCATTACCATTTTTTCTGTACATATTTCTTACTGATTCATTTTATTTGTTTAATATATCATATAGCTATGTTCTTAAATTATAAAATCGCAATGAAATACGTTTTTAGTAATAAATATGAAAATGTGCAGAGCACTCTTAGTACATATATTTTGATGTTATTTTGAATTGGTTTTCCATATTGGAGTGAAACATAGTACCTATTTCTAAGTATACATGTATGAAATGTTACTCGTTTTAAACCCATTTTCAAAATATCAGCTCTGTTAATTTTCCCAAGAGATTACCTTATTAAAGCAGTTTAAAATGAAAACAGTATCTATATATGCATTACATGTAAGGAAAGTAAAAAAGTGTGGAAAAATACTGATTTATTAATTGCTAGAAAGCAATCCAAGTGTAAAAAAAGCTGTGCTAAAATCATGACATTTCCCATGGATTTATTTCATTTCGACACTAACATCAGCCACCGTGACCACATTGTTGAAATAAAATGCATTTCAATGTTGAATAAAATTCAAAAGCTTTTTTGTATAGCGACCTAAGCTATCCGTAAAGTACAGGTGCACTCGCTCAAAGGTTATTCTATTGCGGCACACATAATAAATTGTTAACGGGCATTCAATACTTGCTTACAAACGATGAAAAGAAACGTAAGAAACATAATCGTAAACAAATTGATTAGATTCTTTCTTAAATCGTGCAATACTTTTTAATTAGTTCATTTTTATCTATTATTTATAAAAACTACGTTCATTGATTAGCCATAGGAACCTTAGAATGGTGAAATTCTGCAGAGTTTTCCATTAATGGGCAAAAAAAATGAGGTCGACCAAAGTGCACTGGCACATATTAAGAAGACCGGTGGCTTGTATTGGAGGAGGGCTGCAAGAACCGGGGATATGGAAACCGTGTATATTTATTTTCTTTTACTACCTGCATAGGACTTAAATAAACGTGTATTATATATACACTTTACAAATATCAATGTTAACTTAATACCAACCTTAACAAATTTCAGGTATTAATTATCCTATATATCTGTCATGTTCAAATATTGCACTATTTTCTTCCTTACGTCTTTTTGTTAGTTGCCAAAGAGGCAGATAATAAAATACGAATGTAAATAAATAATTAAAATAATTACATATCTTCAATATTATAGTTTTACATTTTACAGATTATTTCTTCTTTCATAATGGTAATATACCTTTGAAAATTTCAAATTTCTGACAATAAAAATGAAATTGTTTGTTTTCATTTTGAAAAAAGCGTGTTTAGAATAATGTCACATTTCTACCTAGTTCAAAAGAAGTTCACATTTCATTTCAATGTGGCAGCTTCTTTTGAAATTTCTTTACGCGACACACACAAGAACTTGTAACATTATATAGAAGATAACATTTACTAACAAACAAAATCGTTGTGGTTGGTGTATTACAAGGTTAGTCGACATACCCAGTAGCGGTTTAGTTTATTGATTTTGGACTAATAGTAAATTGCGTATTTATACGTTAGGCTTAAGGAATGGGAGTTGATGAAATAGTGCCGACAGACTATAAATCATGAATTTTTCATAAATTACTCAGTCATCGCTGCGCGGTCGGGCGCGGGCTATCGGGCCATCTCTAGCTCAGGTGTTGCCAATCTCCGGGGAATATATTAACAGTGATTCATAACATACCAATTAATAAATCACTTTTTAATGAAATCACATATTTACTGGGAAATTGCAATTTTTAAAATATAGTTCTATGATAATTAAAACAAATTAGATGAATCGTTTAGAAAGATACGCAGAAATAAATCCGTTTCTCTAGTGAGGTAGGTTCATAAAAAAATATGTAAATAAAAATAACATAAAATATGGAAGAAATCAACTGGGGAGGATATCGACAAGGAGACATTGAAACGAGAAAGATATTAAATAACGGGTTATTCGTAAAAATATAATGATTATTAATTATTTTAGATTTAGTTAATGTTAAGGAATTATCAATTTTTAACATTTCTAAATTATCTAACCTAAAGCCTCTATTGTTAAATGCCGTCTTGATTCTTAAACCCTGCCTATTTCTAAAAGAAATCATAGAAAAATCTGTAAAGTTATTATGGAAGCATTTTAAGAATTCTTTTAGTCTAATATTAAAACAACGTGCCGTTTTACCCATATGTATAAAATGCTGATCAGTCATTGTAATTAAGTCTGTAAGACGGATTGAGTTATCGCGTCTTTTGAATTTAAGTTATTATAGGTATAACGAAATTTGGTAAATTTTAATTACCTTATTTGAAAGTTTATTAATATACATTACTTTACGCTATTATTAATTAATATTATCATCTGTCGCAGGGGGGACACTAATATTTGTCGCGAATTATGATTCTTTGTTTTTTGGTTAGGATTTTGACTAGAAATCGGGGACGTAAGCGAATTTATAAATATTTTTTTTATTTTTTTAAATTGCGTGTGAAAAACGACACGTGCCATTTTATATTGTAATTGATAAATTAAATTCTTTTATTAATGTATTTTACTTCATTATGATATTAGCATATCATTAGATTTAACGATTGTTATTTTTAAACATATTTTTAAATACATTTTAATTTTGACATTTGCAACAAAAATAAATGAAAGTATTTGAAAGTTTATAATGATGAAATATAATATTAAAAATAAATTTGATTAACACATTTAGTATGAAGAGAAAGTCTGGCTTTAAATATGTGGTTGCATAACGTATCAGTCATTATTATGATCAAACAACGCACTCTTTAACTTTAACCGTTCCCAAACCATGCAGTAACACAGGGCCTCCGCTCCGATTAAATCTGTAATATTTCGGTAAATAAACGCAACATATACTTCATATTTTAGTTAATTTGAAGATAAATATTTACGCTTAGAAATGACAAGTGAAATATCAATTATGTAAGGCGAATCCTACAAAAATAATTATTTTTAATTCATTTCATTATAAAATTAATACGTTCACAAAAATACCATCTGTGGTAAGACAGAACAAAATCACATATTGATTACACAGTGAAACATACGAATATAATTAATTGTCATTAATTAAATGAAGATAGATAAAAAGGAAGGTGCAATGTCCTATACAAAACTTGATGAATGCTCCGAATTATAATATTACATATTTTTTTATATTTAATGCTCTATACTTAATGTAAATTTATGGCATTAACCATTTTTTCACATATTAAAGGCTAATAGAACTCTCATTTCTTACGGTAACACGAGTTGACAGCAAGGCTGCGTGCGAGTATTTTATATCACGGTATGGTAAAGGTTAAGTAACTGTTTCATTTTTCTATGGCGATGGTCAATGACTGACTCTTTGATGACTTTTTTACATTTCTCTTTAATATTAAAATTTTGGTTGGGTGAGAATAACAGAATTCAAATAAATCTTTGCTTTTTCTCCTTTTTGTATTAAACCTGGAGATCTATATTTTTTTACAATATAACTCGGCGAAGATCGATTGCCATCTATCTTTATGTTTTTTTAATGATCTGTCTATTGGTCGTCTGCTCGCCGGTTTCTCGTATCCCACGATGTGCATCGTACGGTCCTGACGGTCGCTATCCTGACTATGTAAGTAATATCTTCAGTATCTCTCACGATATCCTTCACGTCACATAGTTCTCTTACAGCGGTTTTGATTTTTATATATCTAAGGGTTTATTCTAAGCGAAGAATTTTCATTTTTGATGACTCAATACAGATTTGGTACACAAAAAAAAATTATTTGATTTAACTCTAATAAATTAAAATTAACAACACCTTCGTGATTTTTCACAGCTTATACTTACACTAGAAAGACTCACGAAAGCAAAGTGAACAGTCCCTGGAGCCCATATCTCAACTCTTCCGCAGCCACCCTCGGGAATATCTGCTTAAACGTGCTCCTATCTTACTACATAATATCGCCACATCCCTCTCGGTCTTATTGCTGTTATGCTTTTACGCTATCTTCTGTCTTCTTCCTTCTGACTCGCGAAAATTCATATTTTATATTAACATAGGTGGTGATTAATGCGACCATGATTTATTTCGGACAATCTGTTCTGTTCAGTTAATTGCTCAGAATTAGTACCTATTATAAATTTCATAACATTATAACATTGTATTTTTAACAGCGACTTAATAATAATTTTTAAATGATGTCATTTATGATGATATAATTTAAGATGAAACTGAATGATTGTGTCTTTCGCAATGTGTGGGAAGGTATCATAATATAGCTGTTGTAAAGTAAAAAGTATATTTAAAAAACCATATCTGAAAATTAATATCACATAATATAACAGGAATACGTAAAATTATTAATAAGTTCGTATATCAAAATTGAAAAAATTTCGTACACAAGTTATTGTTTATTAATTGAATAAAAATTAATAGAAATCTATATTATTATACAGTCTATAATAAATAATAATAAATGAAAATATAATATACTGGTTTGGATGAGTTATTATAAAATATTGCTAAAACTATATTATAAAAATAAATTAATTTATCATAGAAGTCTGGAATAAAATATGTAGAATTTTTTTTTGATAATTAATGTTTTTAAAAATCAACATGTTTGTATTGAATGTTTTTTATTAATGTTATGTACTGTTATTATATGTACGCTTTGTTAATATAGTATATATTGACAAAGTGAATCTTTTAATATCGGTAGCCACTATATAATAAAACTTGTGTGTTGTAGCAAAAACGTAATTTAAAAGTCTACTACGAATATGCTACAAAATAACATGTTTAAATATAATTATAAAATGACTATTAAAATGTTTTAGTTATAAAAAGTAAGAAAAAAAATACCCTTACGCTTTTTTAGAATATTTGCGCAGATACGTAAATTTACGTAGATACGGGGATTACATAGATATCTAAGATTATCTAAATTAAACAATTCAATCCTCTTTGTTGAATGAGGGTCTTCCTACAGCTAATGTACGTGTTAATACCTACAAGTTCCAGGAAAAGGGTATAAAATGTCAGGGGCGCATTAGTTCATAAATGATGGATCGCACATTATCGGGTTGGCCTTTGTATACTCAAAAGTAATGGAAATATCGGCCATATCGTCTCCTCACGCTTGATCAAACAGCGATATAAAGCTACGGACGTAATCAATTATTGAAGCATTAGAAAGATTAAAAATCTTGCGCAATTATGAAACTTCAAATATCTTTCTAAAACCATCCAGCGTTTTTCACGAATTGCTAAAACAGCATTGGAGTATAATTTATCTTTTCAAATTTTGTATTAATTTCAAATTATTTAGTTAAATGTATACTGAATGAGATAAATTTTAGAGATTTAGTTGCGATAAATCTCAGTACCTACACGTATAGAGGTTTTGGTCTGGAGACAAACTCAAACCCGTGTACACGACGTTCGATTTTATAACGAGACTCAAAATATACGCAAAAATGTCACTTATAAACATAAAGACAAACAGAAGGCATCACATTAATTTGTTCCGTTTTAACTGCTGCTGGGGTGATTTGTATTTACTCAACTGACGAACGGAACATCAATGATCAATGAAATGACATTTGACGTACAACAAGTGCAAAATTAGATGGCGAATCTCTGAGATATGTAGTGTATACGGTGAACTATGAAGGCCCAGAGCTGTCTTCAAAGAATCTCGTGGGAGCGTAATGCCCGTCTCAAAAGTTGAAAATCTCATAAAAATTTCGTCCGTAGACACAGGATCAGATTGTCAAAATGATTGGTTTAGAACCGTTCAGTAAACGGCTTCACGGTTTTGAAATATGCAGTGGGCTGAAGAAATCTCAAGAATTTTATAAAAGCATACCATGCTAGAATTCCAGAGCAAAATTACTGATGCAGTACGAATGGGAATATATCCCACGAGATAGGTGGTGTATGAAGGGTCAATTGGCTCAGCTGAGAGGAAGTTGCAGTTACTACAGGAGCTGCAAGCATAATGCGAGATAGGGAAATATTGAAGTGCCAGCAAAGGGTTCTCGACCGGCCAAGGGAAAGAAAAGTATAATAAATCTTTCAAACAATGACCACGACATCCGGCGTGGAGATTTTCATACCGCTAATGTGGTACAGCATAATATAATTTTAAATTATACTAGACAAACCCAATATCTATATTTACAAAAAAATTGTTTTGGAAAATGTTTACACTTGAAATAAATAATAACAGATATCTCGACACGTAAACAAATAAAAAAAAATATTGACCTGTGTTATTTATTTTGCTCACTCCGTTGTACGTATTCTCATATTGGACTGTATCGAGAAGAGAAAAGTATATTAAATTAACTTTTCAAGTGGTACGGGGATCATGAATTTATATTTATATTATGTCGAGGAAACCCGAGTAAAATTTTTTTAGACTTTTATAAAATCATAATAATATTACGTGTGTTTATTAATAAATAATTAAATCATAAATAAATAGTAAAATATTTTTTTATTTCAATAACTTTAAAAGAATCTACGGCACCATTTGTTTCAAATTTGATGATAGGCGTGTACCATGTTAAATGACGCAATCTAAAATTTATCGATTATTTTCATGGAACGGTTTTTTTATCATTCTAGGTGTCTAGGTACTCAAATTGATAGGTAGCTTTATTATTCTTTTAGGTACCTACGTTGCGTTGTATTAAAAATAAACGTTTTGGGGAAAATGTTATAGAAAATAATATTGTTCCAGAGTAGATATGAAGTAGCCATTACGTTGATCGTTATTTCAACCTTTTTTGAGAGATTTTCATCTCAAGCCCATTTGATCACGCGCTCAGCTGCCATTAAAACGGTCGGATAAGCAAAAATGTTTACTCCTCGGTAAGCGCTCATTATGCCCCAATCGCGGTGGGGTATATCTGGGAATATCCGGGAAATCCCGACACCGCACCGGCAGACGTACGAGGCGCTATAAATTTGTAAGGAAATGGCAACACTCGCGGGGAAGTGAAACTCGAGGCAGGTTGGAAGCAACCGGAAGCTGATTAAAGCAATTAGGACGTGCGGACTGGTACAATGGACGGCGTAAGGGCGAGGCCGCACGGTGGCTTTAAAATTCAAAAGGATATTTTATTCATTTTTAAATGGTTATCCAATAATATTGTACAAGTATTTTTGACGTCATTTGTAGTGGAGTAAAGCTATTAATGGAAATAAAAAATCTAATTAATATGAAATAAATTGATTCTCATTAAAAAATAGAAAAATGTATATACAAAAAACGGCATGTATTAAGTATATGGTCCTTTTTTCGGATTTTTACATATAATATATTTTCTTATAGAAGTGATCTGATATTTAAAAAGTTACTACACTTCAAAATTTAAAAATATCACCATAATAATTTATGGTATTTGAAACACTTTATCTATGGTTAATTCTACTTCAAAATTAACAAAAATGACCCTTAAGTCAAAAATATTTTAAAAAAAAAGACTTTAGAGTTTTGTCATAAACCATAAAAATACCATACCATAATCAAAGAAAAAATACACCATCATGAACATGCGTAAGCATCTTTGGATCGTTAAATTAAACTAACTAACTAACCTAACCTAACCAAATAGTATAAAAATTAAATTCTATCAGAAAACGTGTAACGTGCAAAAATCTCAAAATTCAGTATGTATTCATAATATATCTGACTTGTTTATGATTTGAGTGAATTTGTCATATCCACAGATAAAGCGTTTCATAATTTGTCAAAATTTATGGTGAAAATTCTAAAGTTTAAAATATAATAACTTTTTAAATACTTATAACAGGATTTTTTTTGATTTTTGAAATCAGGGCACGGAATATGAGAAAAAATATTTTTCGTAAAAATCTGAGATAGTACCATAGTCGACACGCAGACTGCAATACTTAATGAAGTTTCTGGTTTGCGTATCTGGTAATTAATTAATTATGAAAAATCATCATGGTTAAATATTACAAATTTTAACTATGATAATTTATTACTAAATATCGTTATAAACAGATGACATCAGCATCTTAAGAAACATTTTAAAATCAGTATAATGTTTTTACGCAGGGTTAAATGTAACTTAAATCATTCTATTTTTATTACTCATGATACATACACTATATTTAAAAAAAAAAATAGTCTTTTATGACTAAAATACTATCCTGTTGCTTAATTAAAAAATATATAAATTTGTTTTTGTTTTATAATATTCAAAGACGAAGGAAACTATTTTTATCCTTCAAGTTAATTAATAGGCCATTATTATATTTATTCACACTTAAAAATATTTACTCAATAAAGTAGTATAATAATAACAGTTTTCTGACAAACTTGTTGATATTGATTTATTTGAACATAATTATTATGTATACTTAATTAAAATAATTTTAAAAATATATTTTTTAAATGTGCTCGCATCCTTGCCCCGAGCAACCTTGCCGTACGAGCCACCTATCGCCTTACGGCAATCTAAAGCTCACTTGCCGGAAAAATACGACTCAATACTGTGGATTTTATTTGAACATTTTACTTGGAAAAATCTGCTGATACACATGTCACGGATTTTAATGGTCTCTCTGAGTGATTTTAATGATGTGACGTTGTTCGGGCGGCTCGGTGCCACCGTTCATACAAACATTTCTCTATTTCGTTTCTAACCAGACTTATATAAAATTGACGTATAAAAAAGCGGTTTTCTCTTCGTATATTTCTCTTTCTCACCTTTCTACCATTTACTCATACACATAATTAACATCACCGTCATATAAAGGTGTCAGTAATTGAAGACCTCATCCAAACAATAATGTACGGCACATTTTGGGCTGTATTGAGTTAAGTACGCAACATTGGTGTATGCCAAATTACGCACATTTTGGTGTAGCGGGTAATTCAAAATTCTACTACCTGACGGAGTTACGGTATATTGAAACATGCCTTATGGTACAGCCTAGCGCTGTAAATTACCCAAGATGGCGAACTTGTCAGATGTGAGATTAAATAAATAAAGAAAAATAGTAAATAACATGTCAAACTGGAGATTTCAAAAGAAAAATTATGAAAGATGAAAGATGCTGCTCAATCACATATTTGGTAGAGAGGAGTAGCCGTTGCTGCTAAAAATACTTTAACTGATGTGAGTAGAACAACGCTGTACAGCACATTTTATACATTGAACTCTGTCAAACATCATTTTGAAACTAATTATAATATTGTTATTACATTTTTTGTTTTGTAAAAATCTACCAAGCGAGTGATATGTATTCTTCCTTCTTTTAAAATAAACACAGCTTTCATATAATATAATCTGTTTTTATTTTCACCTCATGGAACAACGCCGTCAAGCACGTGCCGTACATCATTATTCTACTAAAAAAAATGTTTCGTATGTGCCTCAATCTTCTTATTTTCATCATAGATTACAATTTGATAAAACGTATATATCATCATTTATAATATATTAAAAACACACATCGAATATTATTTTTTATTAGATAAAATAAACAGTTTCCATCAGTTCATAAGAACTATCACAGTTCATCGTACATCGTTGTTCGGGTGACATCTTCAATTATTACCTTTTTATAATTTTCTAAATCATGTACGTCATCAATACATAATTTATTTTATTCTTGAATTTTTATTGTGTACTTGAATGGTAATTTCCTTAATGCTTAGACAAGATGCCTCGAATCACATTCTTATTATTTTTTACGACCTGTGTCCACGCACTAGATTTTAATGAGATTTTCGACTCGAGACAATACACGGATTTTGCTCCCATGAGATTTTTTGAATACAACCTTTGGCTGTCGAACACGTACCCCGTGTCTACATATCTCAGAGATTTGTTATACTTCTTGTATGTGAAATGTCAAATGTCAGTCCATTGACCATTGATGTTCCGTTCGCCAGTTGTATGAATTGTAGTTTCCTGAATTATTTGGTGAATGTCTTGCACTGTGTCTAAGAAGGTGACGTTTTTATTCATCATTACAAAGATTTTCGCTTTGAGGCGATGGTCCAGATCCTAACTAGAGATATTAGAGAGGTACTATTGTATTTATCATTAATGTTTTCGCATATTTTTGTAATACACGTGAGAAATTATTTGAATTTTTAAACTCAATTTCTTGCCATAGTGGATTTAAAAAAGCGCTAGAAAAAGTATCTATAGGGTTATCCAGCAAGCGTGATATATAGAACTTTAAAATGGAATTAAATTTAAAATAAACAAATATGATATTAATGATTTTTATTTAATTTAAAAGATCATTCGATGTCTTTAACAATGGAATATAATTTCAAATACTAATTCAATGTAATAATTATAAATATATACATATAAAATCAATTTTGTCGAAAAATATTGTTTTTGCGCTAACGGGATTCGAACCTAGATCTCTATTTCCAATCCGGGGAAGTACACTACCAATTGTGTTATAACACCAGTATTTTTTATGACAAATTTTTGAACCTATATGTTACACTTTTTCAAATTAATACATCTGTTGTTCCATTATTTTTGAAAGCCATCTACATTAATTTTACGGAATCACAAATACCTTTGAGTAAACCGACTGCAGACGCCAGAATGATCAATTCATTTTTATTACATTTTGGACACATTGATATAATTTCATTCAAATGTGCACCACGACTACGTTTGATACGATGCATTCTTTGGATCCAATTTTCAGCCACTCTTTCACATAAATCTGACGCTATTTCACCAATAGCACGAGTTATACTATTATTGGTATATCACATGACCTAGACGGCCATTGCCGGAAATTAATCAATCATTGAATGTTGTTTTCAATAAATCGACCATCTCAGTATTTGATGATTAGTTTTAATAACTTGTAATGCTTTTTTTAATGAGAAACTCTCCATGATAAAATGACAGACTATAATGAATAAATATAACTGTCAAAATATTAATAAACATGGCTACCATTCTAATTTGAAATACAATCACATTTATTGGATAACCCTGTATATAAACCAAATATATTGGGCTCCTATATAACGTGAGCCTCGATGGACCGGATTGGTTGAGTTGGCGAAGTTGTTTTTCATTATTCTCTAGTACCAGATCTAAGTATGGCAAAAAAAGCAGTGCAAAAGTTCCATGTTATGAGATAAGCTAAAAGAGAGTGATCATTGAAGAAGGTGAGTCTTTATGAGCAATAATAACACATTTTTAAAATGATTTAAGTCGAAAATTGTCGCTGAGAAATGCTCGATTAATTAAAATAGTATATTGTACGTAATTACGAGCGTAAAAAATAATCAAAACTATTTTTTTTTGTGCAGTAATATATTAACACAACAGGTTTCGAATTCAAATGATTCAGTAAATGATTTTCTAATTCGAGAGTTTAGAATTTGAAAGCGTTAAATCTGGGTTTGATGATCATCGAGGCGACCGGTCGCCGTCGGCAAAGGGGGTAGTAGACGCGGAATCGATAGCCAATATAGCATCGATTAGGTGACCACGCCCAACCGTTTGTCTGGTGCTTCACCTATCCGTCCGCTGCGATAGTCAAAATCGCAGGCAAATCCGTTCCTACTATAAATATATCTATTCTTCATTATTTAAGATTGTACTGAGATGTTGAAGATCCAAAGAGAGTTTTGATATTTTTGTTGTATAATTGTAATAAAAAGATAGTTACGTATATTATATCATCCCTGCATAGAATATGTTCAATGATTCGTTTTCTGTCGTTTTTCAATTTTGCCAAAAAAATACGATTTACCAATTTATTTCACCCCCACACAATCTTCATGACATAATCATACATAATTTTAGATTTAATGTGACATATATTTTTTTAAAAATACAAATGAAATGTATCAATATGAAAGATATACAGATAAAATCAATTTTAGAAAAAAAATTTTTGTTGCTTCCCGGACTCGAATTAGAAACCCTTTCTATCTGGGAAAGTGCGCTGACCACGTCAACATTGTATTTATTTATTGATAAATTTAATTTGTTTTAAACTATTACAAAACTATGTTCTGAAATAATATTAATGTTATTAGTCTTCTTCTTAATATATTTATCTTTGCATAAAATGTAATGCAAGCACATAACAGATATCCACAGGTTGCCAGCCATTTAATATATTATGTGCTAAAATTTCACAATAAATACAGATTCGATGATTATCGCATACTTTATATATTATCATATAGGAGTGCAACAGAGAATTTTCTAGAATAAATCTGTACTATTTTAAGTTTTTAGCAGTCGATGAGTAGTCTGGATAAATAATGAACTCAAATAATGTATGGGGAAACACATAAAAAATATTTAATGAATATATGTATATTTATTATTAACACACATTCTTATTATGAAGTTGTAATTATTCAGAACATAGGTCTGTGATATTTTAAATACTAATTAATATATTTACTACGTCATTGTAAATCTAAACTACTATTATTGTCAAATTTAAAGTTAACATTTTTAATTCATTTTCTTTAATAAACTTTTATTGGATTTTTAAAAATCATCATATTGAAGGCTCTCGGACGATGAAGGTCTTTCTGTGTTAATGTTATCAAGTATTATGGAGCTCATTAGAGTAAGGTGACACAATTATTTGTGTACTGAACATAAGTTAGAGAGAGAAAGTGATAAGTAAATATATTTTTAATTGGATTTTTTGGACTGGTTGTACCTATAGATTTTTTAAATTTCGTTATGTTATCTTTTCTTATAACTCAAATGTATAATTTTTGTTATACATTTTAGTTATAATTTAATTGACACTACAGTAGGTAGATATTATTGTCAAATATTGTATATAAGTATACAACAAAAATTATCAAAAAGTCAGAAAAAAAAAGAAATGTTCGAAATGATTGAAAAAATATTTTTTTTATTCTTTTTTATACTATTTAATATTTTATGATTTACCATATTTTATTAGAATACTACGATTATGCACATTATTAAGATTATAACTATTACATATATATAAACTTGAGTACACGATTTTTGATTAAAACGCATCTATTGGTGATTTAATTTAAAAGTAACATAACACCGAGTTCAGATTCAGGATAGAATGCACTCGATTTTGATCCATAAAAAGTGAACATTCCCTACTTATTGGAAGAAAAATTATAAATATTTTTTGTTGTTACTTTTTCTTATTTTAAATTCGTAAGATCATATTTAAATATAAAAATTTAAATAAGAAATATTTGGATTTTTAAAATGACCATGTTAAATATAATTACATTAAATGGTATAATAGTTAATTCTGTTACAGACCCTCCTTACCTCTAACCGTACTCTCAGAGATGAAATAAACGTCCCTCACACTCGTAACTTTCTCAAATGAATGACTGAATTTGACGTAAATAAACCATGAAATACAATATTAAAATTAACATTTGCGCAGTGCGCAATATAGAGTGGTAACTTACATTGATGTTGGATAGAAAGTGAAAAATGTAACTTTCGCCAAGTCTCCCCTACTCGCATATTGCTTAGTCATTATTACAGCATTAATCTTAGTTTAGGGCTTCTACACTGTTTAGTAAACCAAAGATAAAATAATTTTTCAAAAACACTTGTTGCTCATTGCTCGCTCATTAATTGAAAATTATCGGATGAATCGAATGTAAACGAGGAATAATTCAGACTTTCTGCGTAACATGGCGTAACCATTCATTTTCATAAATAAGCAGAAGTAAGTAAATTTAATATTCTCATTATGTCATTATTATTTAATTAAAATTAATTAAAAAATAAACGACATTAACGAAACTATTTAAAAGGCATTGTATTAAAAACAAATCAAAAACAAAAGCTTCAAAATGTACAATTAAAGGTATCTATTAGTAAACTATTCAGCCAATCGCGTGTCGTGTTTGATAGCACTCGAAGGGAATGAATTTTTTATTAATACTTAATCATTTTGATCTGCGTTGAAGGGAAGATTAGTTTAATTAAACGCCCTCTTTTTATTAGAGCCTTTTTAAAGTAATAAATGGTTTCCATTAACGTACGGGCTGTCGAACATTTCTATTACTGCTCGACAGGGGGCTCGTTTAACATTATCCCAACACAAATAGCAACCGCTCGGCCTTCTGTTTGCCTAATAAATATTTTAGTTATATAAAAGAAGTCCCGCCATTATTTTATAAACATAAAGTACATGATTATAGACTGAAATGGGCCAATGAGTCGCACGGGTATAGATGAGTGACAATTTATATCGTGTACCATTACTTAAGTTACACTGTAAAAACGTTTAAATCTTTCGTTACAACTTTATTATGTCTACATGGTCGCTTCAGAACAAATTGATTATTAGAATTATAATATGCAATCGCTTAGATTTGTTTAAGACTTTCATATTCATGTATTTTACTATCTCTGTATGGCATAGACCCCGACATTATATTGATAAGAATTATTAGATATAAAAGATAGAATATGAAAGTATAATAATAATAAATATATAGAATATATAAGGATAAAAATATGGTCATCGGAGAATATATATATTTTAGAAAAGCATTCCAGATTACATAGTTTACACAAGCTATTTAACTAACAAGTATTCATTCATTATTTAAGGCTTATTCGTCAATTTTATTTGAATCATTCTCAATTTTAAATCAGAATTTTTTATCCAAAACAAGTATATATACAGGTGTAACAGATCTAGTCTACAATATTTTATGGGTGGATGGATATCTGACTAAATTATGAGTCTAAAATGTTCAAGAAATATGTGCAAGTCTGCACTGTTACGGAAAATATTATTGTTTGAAATTTGTACAAAATCATGTTATGCTTGAAGTCTACGCACTCCGAAATAAATATTTATGAAATTGCTCCATTATTTATGTATATCTTTGCTTCAGGCCCTAAATCATCTCACGATAAATAGTCCAGCCGCTCGAAATTCGATGACTTTTAATTTTTTGTATTCAATATATAATTTGGAATCAATGAAATATTTCAATTAATTGAAATAATTGCCTAATTACGATTTTTTTTTGAAATGCTTATATCTCCGCCATAGTTGAGATTAGGCACACATCCCTTAAACATTTTCGACTTGTAATTTAGTCAGGTGTCCACCTATAAAATATTGTGGACTAGGTCTGTTACACTCTGTATAAATATATATAACCTACAATATTTTAATCACATAAATATTATTCCAAAAAGTTAAGTATCTGCTATTTACCTGTGTTAAAATCCTTAAAAGTATTTTCAAAATTCTACCAGCAAAAAAATTTCAATTCTTCCCGCAAGTCGCGATAGTTGAAATGTGTTCCGCTAATTCAGATAAAATATATATTTTTTAAGAATTAGTTTAAGAACCGTTTTATTTTGCCTAAAATAATATAAAGAAAATATAAAAATCGATCTTGTTAATATGTATCTATTATTGCAATAATGTAGTGTTAAATACAAAAGTACCAGGGCGGTATTTGATTTTAACCCGCCACTTTTTCGTTATTTGGAAACGATTTTAGCCACCAAAAAAATAGCGTTTGTATGCATGCATATTATGTTAAAAAAACTATCAAGCTATGACATGTAAATTTAGGGATGACTGTTTATTTAAGTTGAGTTCACATATTTCATCTGTCTCCAAGTGCATGTGTTTAATGATTGAAAGAATGGGATACCGCCGCGCGCCCAAATGATCCAATTCTTAACAAAAATAAATTATAAATTTTCTCGTAATAACTTTCACGTTTTTCTATATATTTATTTTTGCCTTTTAGTAATATCCGCCCGCAGAACGATATTTGACGCACAAAATTATATACGGAATATTTCGTGTCAAAATATTTTTAAATGTTCTTGAAAAGTAAGTTACATGTGATCTGGCTCACCATACCACGTGCTATATAGCATTTTTGTTTTGTAGGTAAACTATTTTTTAAAGTGTGGTACAATTTTAAATGAACATGAACAGCGATTCAAATAAGTTTTACATTATTCGGAATGTTTAAATAATAATGTAATACTTCCGATGATATACGTCGACATCCATAATTAGTAACATTTTTATAAGAAACTGAAATTAATTGATTCCACGACGATGCCCTAAACTAGTGAGACTTGATAGTTAATTCGGTAAGATAGTCGTCGCAAATGGTCACCATAAAACATGTGTTTCCCAAAAGGTGGCGCACAACCATCGAGTGCCTTAATTAAACACCCCCATACAAATAAATCCAGCAACCACTTATACCCCTCATGTGCTTCTGTTTTAGCTTCTTCACTACACTATTCATTACTTTTAATGTCCCGGGGATTTTTAAATTGCCCACCGCAGTGCCTCGCTTTCTCCGAGGGAAATTAAACAAGATTATTTGTAATAGAAGCGTGTGACGATGTTTATTGTCTAGTGGCAAAGAGCCAATTGAAAATGTAATCTCTTTGTAAGATTTACAAAAACATTGTCTATATGTAATTAAAAAGTAAATTTTCTTTCTCCGAAAAATGCACCTAAATAAAAACATACTTTTATTTCTATAGCTTCTCGTAAGCTGATATATTCTTTGATTATTTTGTATTATAAATAATCCAACCTTATAGTTCAATAACACTGCATATATTGTACTTATTTAAAACTAGTGCTTCTCAACACCATTACGGCTATCAAGGTATAACATTTTTGATAAGGCGAGGCAAGGATCAAATGATAAGGCGGCACTGTACATAAAGTGTCGCGTCTAGTTAATTTGAAGTATTTAACTTCCAGTAAATTGTTTAGAGAATTTTTTATCAGAATTTTTTCCCCTTCCAATTCATGTATTAATATAAAACACATATGATGTGTATTACAATAAGGTAGTTAGTAAAAGTGTCAAAACGATTAGTGCTGATGCACTTGTAGCAGTAGATTTGGCGGTCTAGCCGCATGTAGAGTACTCAGAGTATCGTAGACTCTAAGGAATTGGAAAAAAAATAAAATTGAATGGCCTCCCATTTAAAATTAAAAGAGAAAAAAATTATAAAGCCTTGAAATTACAAATCAAACAAATATTAGAAAAATCCGACTGCATATACAAGTTCTAATCTTGATTATGTTTCTCTATATGTATTTAATAATTTAATTCTTTATTTACATTCTACTTCTAGACCCACATTAACATTATTTTAAAATTTAAATACTCCCCAATTCAAACACGAGAATTGATTTCTCTTTTGAGTTGGGTAATTTTGTGTAAAAAAAGTATAATTAATTAAGTTACGTATATACAATTATGTATAATAAAATAAGTGTAAAAATATAAATTTAAATAAAAACATACGCAGTTACAACGTTATTATTCTGAACAAGATGCAGATTAATATAATATTAATTATTATATAGAAGGATCCGATGCTTTGTAGGGAACTCGCTTTTTACGGTTCTAATTTGAAAAATAGAGGTGAAAATATGATTTCACATTACCAAATCAAAAAATAGAGAATGTATTAAGAAAAACTTAAAATACCGTTTTCTGGGGAACCGGAAATAATAAATTTTTAAGCAGACTTTAAAGACAAAAAAAAAAATAGGCACGGGAAAATGATCCTCAACAATTGGCGAGCATGCATGACAAAATATACGAATATACACAAGGTATGAGGTATATAATATATCATGGTGGATATTTGTCAGGAAGTTTTCAGATAGTTGTAGGATTCCGAAAAAGTATATCCGAAAAAAGTTTATTCATTAAGTCCATCTTATTTTGAAAAACATTATAATTAACGTTCACATAAAAATATTTTTAGATGTTTCAAAATAGTATTTGTATCCCATTATTTAAATCAAAGAAAACAGCGCGTTGCTTAACAAAGACGCAACATTTTTATAACGGTCAGTATTAAAATATTCTTTAACAATTTTAATTACTAAATTTACTAAGAAATATACAATGATACTTAAAACTAATATATAGTTACCATTAATATATTTACGTGTGTGTAACGTAATACAACATTGAACATATGCTACATATATTTTCAAATCCTAAACAACTCAGCGTAACAAAATAAAAAATGAATTCTAAACACCATTACTCCTCTTCCAACACATTACGCCAACTTTTATGTACACACGTATCACTCAAGACGGGCCTTGTGTATTATGGAATGTTTGTCCTATCCCGGGGATGTGTGGGATTTTCCAGAACCTTTTTACCGGGAATATGTACATAAGAGGCCCATCAGGTTCTAATGTTTTGTATGAAAATAAAAAATGTTCTACGTTTTCCCTCCCCCGGGGTGGTGCCGCCATCACTTTTTTAGCTGTCGCTCAAATCCCCCGTCGACAGAGGTCTCGAGGAAATAAAAAATGTTGTTCAGTTGATTTTCGGAATAATAAAAACATTTTGCGAAAAAGCTTCGGGTTATGGCAGGCGTAGGTGTGTTATTATAATATAGGTGGGTGCGCACTTCTATGTGCGAAAGCCTTGAGATAAATATTCTTTGTTAAGGTTACGAAAAAACTCCAGCAGGAAATGTTAACATTTAATATTTGAAAACTATATAAGAGCATACAAATATCTTGAGGTGTTTTTAATCGTAAGTCTTAATAATTAGTCCTATTCCAAGTCCAAACTGCTCAGAAATATCGTGCCTTATTTTATATACAATTAATACTTTATAAAGTTTTGTTGTAGAATTTCTAACACCATCGATCAATGAGAGATTTCCAGTTAGCATACTTGTATTATTGCAAGTATTGTATATACACGTATATTACTATTATTTCTGTTAAGATAATTGACATCTATTTTACTAATAAAATTCTCACTATAAACGACATGTACGGAGACATCTTTTCTATTTAAGTAGGTAATTTTGTTTAGAAAAGTACCAAGTTTTATACATGTAATACAAATCAATATATTTTACCTATTACCTTTAAAATTTTATCGAGACATTAAGCGCTCAGTTCACAAACAGATAAAACATTAAATTATTGAAATATATTTAGTGACCTTCCTCGAGTATTTCGAAAATATTGTATCTTTTCCGATTTTTAAGCAAAACTCGATCGCCGATAAAGTTAGGCGATGCCAAAATTCCTCCTGCTTAGTGGGGAGTACTCGGAGAAGGACGGGTAATAAAACCTGCGCGTAATAATATATAGTGCTCCTTTGGGATTCGTCTTGTGTTTCTTTTGGACGGCCCTTGTTTGAAGCCGTAGGTAGTCGCTTCAGAACTTGAAAGGCACTCAGTAAAAGATGGAAATATTATTTGTATATTATTCACCTGAGTGAGATTAGTATTCGCACCTTTTTGCAGAACATTGCGAAAATTAAAAGCGTTCTTGAAACATGGGGATAGAGCGGTCGTATCCTGCTACCATTCTGGACCCTAAGTAGATATATAAATATAAAAATTCTGCATAGAAAACAATTGAGGATTTCCCACCACATTGTTTCTTTGATTTTGGTACATTGTAATTTAGTGATTTATTGACAGCTAATGAAATTATTGTCATTCTCCCAACAAGAATAATTGTATGAATTTGTTATTTGTTAGATTTTGATTTTATTTTTTTACTTTATTATTATGACAATTTCGTTGAGTGACAATTAATTAATATGAACTGATGTGTTTTTCTAGCTTCCCTTGAAATTCTACCTAACCACTAAAGCTACATTATAATATAATATATTATTATTTATTTATTCCAATATAGTGCATTCATAAGTATTTTTATATATGCTTTAATATAAGCAAGATCAGAATCGTTCCTTTTTAACTTATCTTTCACTTATTTGTTTAGTTCCATTTTAAATCTATGTAGTTTCTCCTCCTTTCTTATGTTTTTCTGGCATTTCATTAAAAATCTTGATCGCAGCATCATCAATTTCTGAGATTTAGCCTTCTTCCCAAATGGCGGTCTCAGTCTATCTTTTCGTCTTGTATTATGTTCGTGCTTATGTTGATTTACATAATTTATTCTTATAAATTCTGCCGATATTTTCTTAATGAGGATTGTGTAAATAAATACCATTACATTGAAATATATTTTCTACTTAAAGGTCATCATATTCAGATAATATCTAAATATAAAATATATCTAATTTATCGCAGAAAATTGACTTAAAATTAATTTTAAATAAGGTTTGATATTATACGTAAATTTAAAAGATGTAATTATTTTTATTTGATAGATTGTATTGCTGTAAAGTGGTCAATTCGGATTTAATTTTTACAGATTGTTGACAGATATAATTATTACTTAATATTTATGAATCAGCTTCATCAGGATCATAAACCAGTTCCGCTGCACCTAGTCATTTGTAGCATAGATGCATAGATCTGTTAGAAAGTGTATCCATGAATAAAGTATTGCTCATGGAATACATGAACAGCGGTAAAGGATTGTTGAGAATTCGTGAGGAATTATTAATGTAAAAGCAAGCCATTGCATTTTGTTTGGAGAGCAGATTGAATCAGCTAATTTATAGTGACCTCTATCGCTATTATTATTTACCGCGTGTCTTCGGAGCAAAATTTTATTTATGGATACTTACCACTAGATTCTCTATCTTTTTGGCCTTCCAGTAAGTAGTAAGATAAATCAAGATCAATATAAAGCAACAGATGAAAGTAAGTCTAAAATCCTATCCTATCAATACAATGCTATCCAACATTCAAACATAATAATTATACAGTGTCTACATTAATAATTCACTAGTTCTACAACACTCTCACAACATTTTTTTTCCCTCTATTTTTATTTTTATTCCTGTCGAATATTTATCTTTCTTGAATTAAATAACACCACAACAGCACGAAAAAAAACTGGATACTTTAACATAGACGGCAGTCTACCAAAGTAGCCAGGACAATGCTGTATATATCAGAGGTGAAGTACTTAATTGCAATATAATTGTATCTTATGTTTATCATGTTATATTATAATATATTCATCTCTGTTGTAACAAAAAGTCTAATAAATAAATTTTTCTCTTAAAAAATAGAAGTGCAAACACGGAATATATCATATCACGTCAGTATTCATACTATTTTTAAACTAAACCAATTTCTATGTTCTCAGCTACTAGAATCCAATTAAATAAATGAAAATATAAGTAAATTATATTTTTACATTCACGAAATTTTTTAGTATTTAATATAAGTACTTGTATGAAAACTGCATGATCCAGAAATGAAGACAATCACAACATTTAATCTCTAAACTCAAATCAAGTAAAAATAATAATATTCATCAATAATTGTAATACAATCAAACCCTTAACTATTGCAGCATTGCACAGTCGCGCTGCATCCACATGTCCGCTGAAAGGAGATACATCTCCCCATACAAACAGATTCACAAGGGTAGGGGCAACGATCAATACTGGTCCATACATATTTATGTCTGGGTGCAAGCGCGTATGTGTATGTAGTGGTATAACCCTATACGTGTGTGTGTGTATGTGTGTGCTCGGCCATTACCTACACATTATATCTACATACATTACGCTACGGCCATTATATCAAAATAATATGAGTCATATAAAGTGTGCGGAGGGGTTTAATGTCTGGCGAGATATTGCGCCCGCTCTCCGTAGAAAAGCGACACTTAAGAGCTTTTTCTTCCCCGTGGCTGTAAAATTTATGAAACACAAACACTAAACGGGCTGCATGCATCACGTCCATAAATATTTCATTACGGTTATATCAGCTTCAATAATGTGTTTTATTAAATCAAAAATATCATTTATAATGTAATATATCGTCTATTTTATTCAGCTGTGCTGTATTTTGAAGATCATCTTGATTAATGCTTATAACAAATAGTGTTCTTTTGAATTATTGTTACGTTAAAATGAAAACATCAATTGCAATCAAATTACTAAATAAATAATTAAATATTTGCTTTAGTATTGGGTGAATGAATTATTTTCATCATTTTCTATTTCCGTACATCATCCCACAGTGGGATTTACCTTCCTCCACCGACTCCTATCCCTGTCCACTTTTCTATCATAGACCTTTTCATATTACTTCAGTTCTCTTTTATACAGTCCACCTCTTCATTGGTTTGCCTCTAGGCAGTTTCCTCTCGGTATCCCACTAGGTCAAAATCCCGTCCTGTCGTCTGTAAATTTACAATTTATATTCTACATCTGTTACCATTTTAATAAAGTATCTCATAAATTTAAATCACTGATCAAGCTTAGGTAGGATTTTTTTAATGGTGTTTTGTTTAAGTGTTAAGTACGTAGTCCGGTTTTATTTTAAGCCCTCAAGGTATGAATTATGGTGTTAATTTGAAATGTAATTAATTGTAAAAGGAATAACTACCCCCAAACTTGCACAATATAGTTTCAGATCCATTTAGTGTAACGCTTTGGGCTCCGCACCATCTGTCGCCCTTACCGGTATTTTATTGCGGTTTTTCGCCTGATTTGGTATTAAAATGGCGATATAAAAAAAGAAAACGGTGGCCGCACATGCAAACTTAACATAAATACCCAGTCCGTTAGAAAGGCCATTAACTTTGACCGTTTGGCCGTGCGTTATATCTGCCATTTTTAAATAATGCGAGTAATGCATAGTATCCACTCCATTAGTAGGCGTCGCGTGTCTATCGGCGGTTCCGGGCATCGGATATCACTTGCGACTCCCGATTAGGTGGGAGAATACCACCAAACTTGAAAACGTCGAATGTCAATCATGTTCGCCAAATAAGGTCGATAAACATTTCATATTTACTATCCATTTTGGGTGATTTACGGTTCAATTAAATAAATAAAAGTGGCTCAAATTCAAACAAAAATGAAAATAATAAATATCCTTAATAATTCAAAAATATATATTACATTAAACTTTTTAACAACTGCATTATGGATAAAAAATAGGTACATTAAACATTTGTGATTAGATATTCGAATTTTTCACCCATTCCTTTGTTGTTATCATCCTGCTGAATGCCCCCTAATCAGGAATATTTTTATACACATTTTTTTCAGATATTAATTTCTTTATCGTTCGAGTTAAAATAAAACTTATCTGAATTCTTAATTTTTAAACGATTTATTGTTGTGCATTCCAGTTTTACTGGAATAATATTTGTAATTATATGAAAAATATAATGTGTAGTTTTTGTAATGTTGGACAAATAAAAAAACACATGCATTTACATGTAAATATAAGTCTCTTTATATCAATAAAATATAAATTGTACACCATTGTAGAAATGTATTGTTAAAATAAAATATAATATATATATTTTTAAAACATTATAGTTGAAATATAAATGAAATATTTAGCCAGCTAGTAGGTACATTTAATCACACACTGAAAATATTTAATTATTCAATATAATAAATGCACTTAAAAGGTAGCTACATCAGGGAGTGTAAGTGTTCAAAGTGACTCAAAATGCTGTTTACGTTTTTAGTTTTTAATGAACATTTTAATTGATTATAGTTATTGTTTTAACTTATAAATACAGTACAATATAAGTTAATTCGACCCGCTTGCGCGCCTCATGGATGAACCAGAATAAACTTATCTACAGATATATATATATATAAGTTATACAGGACTTCTGCGCTATTCAAAGAATATTCCTATAGATTTTTTCATATTCCTGTCTATTTAAATATATAATCGTCTAATGATCGCTAGCTATACTATAACTAAAATTAGTATTTATTTAAATACTGACACATATAGGTAATAGAACGTCATAAATATCGTAATTTCAGAAATTTAGACACTCTCACAAGCATTTCAACTCTTCATTTTCTCATGTATTTTAATTTCGAGACTCGTAAATATATTATACGAAGAAAGCGTTACCGATGTAACAAATATTTCATATAGTTATGAAATATTTATATATATGCATACCTAAAGGAAATTTATACAGTCACCGGAGCCTATCAACCGACATGAAACGGCGCGCTAGGTTGTTCATGCACGGCGATAATGTATGCAGGCCGATGCATGTTGGCCGCCTGCTTAGGATACGCTGAAGGATTAGGATAAGGGAAACACTTCCCCTTTTCTCCCCACGATTTTTCCAAATTATTCCCTTTCGTTTGCCAAAGAGCGACAGTTCCACATCCCCTCAAGGGCTGAATACTAATTGTGTAGCGAATGCGAAGGGCTTCAGTAATACATGAATGTACATAATATAGAATATTGATTAAATCATGCTTTGATTTAAAAAAAAACAATAAGATTGACTAATCTTAGAAAATAGCAGCAAGATAAAAACCTTCGTAATTTGATATCACACAAAAGTTGTCGAACTTGTTATTATTATTTATGTAGTCACAAATCACACCGTTATATTACGCGTTCATGTGAAAGGTGTATACCTCTGCGTATACATATACCTACACGTATAAAACAGAAGTTCACACCCTGTCCCGATGAGCGACGAAACAACTTGTTTTGTTCATATCCTCATCTCGTGAGCGTGTTTTGTTTTCGGAGAATCTCGCACCATATAATCTTTTAATATTCATGTGCATATTTTGATAATACACGTGTACATAACATCGAAATAATCTTATGTCCATTCTACATAAAATATTTTTTTACAAGTTACGCACACATTAATTAAATACGTAAAATACACGAAAAAGGAAAAAAAAATTTATGATGTAAGAAAATAACATGAGAAAATATGGAATGTTGGTATGTAGAAATAATAAAACGCTTTTCAAAGTTCCCAGTTCCTAAAATTTAATATATTTATAAAAAAATCTCAATTTATCTAATTGTTATACTTGATACAGGTACATCCTTAAGATTTCAATAACAATAACTTTAAAATCCTAAAATATAACACCAAACACTGCCTACAAAATTAAAGGCATAAAAAATGTCAATAGCCTCCTTACAGAAATGAAGAAGATAAAAGATATAAAACAACTAAAAAAGAAATTAAACGAACACTTCAAAAATACACAATTAGACAATAAATAATATTATAGATTGCAATTATAAAACTTCTGAATATTTTAAAATTACAATAGTGTAAGTCCCTTTCGAGCACAAGAGCTAGTCTCTTTTTTTGGGAGAGGTAAGGCGATTTATAAAACATATGTAACTTAAGTTTGTAATAGAATCAGGTAAATCATACATAAAATTGTAAAAATTTTCAAAAAAAGTTTATTAACTCGTGTATTTGGTTATGAAAACGGTTTGTACTTTTGAGGGAATTTGCATTATAGAAAAGTTGTCTTATGGCACTTTAATTTTATGATGATGGAACGTAGGAATGGAACGGAGCCCAGTAGTAACCATCCACGGGAGATATCAGTTGGTTTTTGCTAGTATAAAGATGAGAAAAATAATTATGATAAAATATCTATCTATGCCATATATAACGCCATAATACGCTATCGTGATATCATAGTAAATGTTATATAATGAGGTAATAATAGCTCGCAAATAAGTGTTTTGAAGCATAATCAGTGTTTAAAAGCAATTCATATTTTTGTTTTTAGTAATTAAATTGGACAGAAAACAGTGAAGATGAATTTTGCTAACAGACGTAACCCATTTCGGGTTGTCGGGTTTGTAATAAAGATGGTGTTAAATAAAACAAATATATACGTATACTGAAATTCATCTAAAAATATCAGGCAAATAATTAATTATAAAATACGTTAAGAACACATTTTTGTTGCGAAGTTACATTTTCAGAACACACGTAGTTCATTAAATTAAATAAATCAACTAGAAATATAAACTTCTACTTTTTTTAAGATAGATTTTATCTGTATATCTTTCTAGTTGATTAATTTATTTTGTATTATAAAATACGACTTTAAACAGTGAGTCATTATTAACTCATGGGTAGGTTAGGTTAGGTTAAGTTCTTTGCTAGAAACATTTTTGGAATTTATTACTGAAAAGCATTGCGCAAAAATCTATTTGTCAAAAGATAATTTTACGGAGAAAAATCGCATACGACGTTTAACGTTGTTGAGCTGATCTGTAAACTGAATGGCTTCTAAAGCTCACAAATCCTCAACTCGAGGGCCGCTTTAAATTTACCCCGACAAAACTAGAAAATTGTTCAATCATTGTTATGCAAATATAACGACAAATATACTTTACCAAACCATTATAATTACAGAAAATTAACCATTTCATGTCGGTATAGACAGTATAACACCAATGAATTATTTTAAATTATTTTTTAAATCAATAAGTCAATTAAGCTAACCTATTAAGCCCATTTACAAATCAGCCCTTATTGCGTTATTAACTTTGATATTGTTGAAATTATCGTTTTTTTATAACCGGAAATTTTCACACGCGGGTCTAGAATTATAATTAATTTGAATTAAAATTGGCAATATTTTAGAATATTATGAATTACGAAATTCTAAATTTAAGGGAAAAAAATTCTTCAATGAAAAAGTTTTCAAAATATGTTTTTTAATCAATGACAATAAACTTGAAATTATATATAATACATTATATTATATATCTGTTACGGTCTTGTATAGTACCTACTGTAATCAAATTTGAAATGTATAGTAATTCAAATTTATGAACGTAGATATATTTATGATATTTAAAAAAATATTAGTATATCATTAATTTATATATTTTTATAATTATATTCAATCTGGCTCAACTGATCGATATTTTGAACATTTTTATCGAAAAACTTCGTCAATCTAAATTAGAATAATGGCGGCATTGTTTCAATTACATTTATAATGTCTTTATCTTAATTAATTCGTATTAAAGTAATTCTCATTATCATAGTCTCGTTTGAGGACTTCTGTCCCAGATAGTCGGATACCTTTGTCGGCTGCCGCCGGCTGTCTCCTGTCAGCCGTCAGCCATCAGTCTTCAGGCTGTGTCCTTCCCAGGACCTGTTCCTCCAGCACATATCCTGGACCGTGCTACTGCTGATTTATTCCACTGGAATTACTGCCCACATACCATCGGACCAGACGACATCAGCGAACCATATGGCCGATATCCTGCAGGCAAATATACCATTTGATAGCGAAATTGCAGAATCTAGTATTATACTGGTCGATATGCGAATTATACTTTTATCGTATTTAACTTTCATAATGCGATCACATATATTTTTCACCAAAGTTATTGGAATAATGTTAACGCCATCACAGACCCATTGAATACATTGACGTATGTCACTTGGACAGTATCTAGGGATAGCATGTAATTTAGTTAATATATAGTATAAAAAGGATATTATAAAATATATTTCATCTCGGTAGCAGTTCAAAACATATGGCCTATTAAATACGTATCAAATGCTTGCAAAATTTACTTGTAAAGTTTATAAAACTAATTATATTGATAGGTGTGAAGCAGTATGACGCTGGAAAAAAATTTTTGATCAAAAGTTAAGACGAATTTCAATTTGGTAAGATTTTATTAATAAGCAATAATGATATGTGATAATAAAGACGTGTTACAAAATGACTCATGATAGTATGTCAATAAATTAACAAAAACAAAGCTATTTTACGAGAATTTTTATAAAATCTATAGAATTTTAATAAAGCTATGTTCTTTTAATATAAGAATAATATAAGTTATATAATTTAAAAAACTATTTTAAAAATAAATGTGAAGACAAAACATGAGTTCTTTGAGATAATTACTGAATTAGAATTGGAATTCTTAGTCTATAATATTACTGTAACATGACTAACTCTGAATATATTTTCGGTGATGCGTTGACTGTTTGTTATCAGTAAACACTTTGCGTCTCATTGAGTTTGTAAAATATTATTAATGAGATCATTTTTTTAAATAGAACCATACAAATGATGTCACGATAATTATTAATTAAATAGCCTAGAGTAATCAATAATTTGTTACGTCAATTGAACGATTTGAAATCTATCTATCTATGAAAAATAACCTGATCATAGTAATCCCATTATCGTTATTTATCTCCGTACTAGCATAATACGAGATGATATTTAGGTCACTGATATCGAAGTAAAGAGTAAATTCTCATGTATGTATGCGCTAGTAATGATTTACTCGTTAGTAGCGCGTATCCTACCTAACTAATGCATAAGATTATACTAGAAAATTATTCTCTTTTAAAAACCAGGGAAAAATGAAAAAAAAAAAATTTATTAAACAGAAATCGAGACTATTCATGAGCATGTTAAAATAATCGTTTTCAGTACAATTTGCGAAAGAATTACGTAGATTTTTTGGTTTTTTCTCTACGTTTAATATTAATGGAGTTATGAATTTTTTTAACAGTCATCGTTTTAAAACAATATTGTGGATCACGCTGTTTAACGAATTAAGCCGAGATGTTTACCAAGTCAATTTTTCAGTAACGTTTAACCGAAATCTACTAAAAAGAACAAGAGTTATCGTTTCTCCAAAAACCTTTATATCCCAATATTATTTTAAACGGAGGGTGGTTTCAAATTCTAACAGTGCATAAAAATTTTGCTTTTTCATTGAAATGTAGGCAAAATTAATTTTTAATTAATGCATTTCTAATTATGAATGATAATACAAATTAAATGTATTAATAAGAAAGATATACATATAAAATCAACCGGGATTCAAACCTGGATATTTTCAATGCACCTTACCCGGATTGGAAAGAGATCCAGAATCGAATCCCGGTAGCAACAACAATATTTTTCGATAAAATTGATTTTATATGTATATCTTTCTAATTAATACATTTAATTAGTATTTAAAATATCACAGACCAATGTTCTGAATAATTAAAACGTCACAATAAGAATGTGTTCTCCTTAAAAATTAATGATAATACATTTAATCTGGTTTAAAATACAAAATAAATGCAATGCCTTCTTTCAAAACAAACTAGTTCCCAATTCTAGCGGCCATTGAAATTTATGAAAAGCGAAAACTGCTATTAGTCAAATGTTCATATAAATTATGGCGGGTTAATGCAACTGATTTTGAATGATCGATTTACATAAAAAAGGAGGTAAGTTTGATTGTTAATAAATTAACACAACACGTTCAAACTATATGAGAGCAGTGATGATGATGGAGGTTACCGTCTTTGCAACTAGAAACCTCAATTTCTGATAATCATTATAAACAAATGTATTTACAAATTTTCTATATTAATAATAGTCAACAGGCAACAAAAAAAAATATATGCAGTGGAACCCAGATTTTACATGTCCGGAATTCACGTTTTCCCCCCATTTGCGTGTTATTTTTGCAGTCCCGTGTCATTTCAGTACATTAAAAACCCTATTTTACGTTTGTCTTTCCCGCAATTTACGTCTAAAATTAATTAAAAAATTTTCAGCCAGTTCGCTATTCGCTATAGAGTCAAGAGTGTGTTGGTCATTTGTTTGTTGTTTATACACATTTTTCATTCTCATACCTACGTAATTTTTACGTTTCATTTTTTTAATTAGTTTTTACAAGCTGGAATCAGCAAAAAAATAGTGTAGATAACAATGATGGCTGAGAAAGAAGCTATGAATAATCCTTGCAGACTTACTTAGACGTTGACTCCAATGTAATAACATCGAACGATTGATGAAATAGTTGACAGTTGTATAAACAAAAACTTGACAGAAGAAGAACCTTCCTGTTCATCCCATAAATCTAGTTCCTAAAAGAGACGATGCCATAAGGCATATTGAAGGCTTCAAAGCATATCTTATATTTTATCATAACTATTTAAAAACAACAAAAAAATATACATAAAAAGAAAATTCTTTAATTTGTTCAATAAAAAATAAATTTAGTGTTTTTTTAATACCCCCCAATTTACATTTTCCTTCTGTTTTATTTTATTTTTATTAATCCGTTAAAAAACTTAAAATCGGGGTTTCACTGTACTTATATACGTAACTAAGTTTTCAACAAAAGTGCCCCTGTTTCAAAGGCTTGAGGTCGCGATTTACAGGTGGATGATTATGGCCAACTGTGAATCCTGACCAGACATTTTATTTAGACCACACGGACCCGCGAAGTAGGTCTTATTTCAAGTGACAATTGGCATTAAGCTCCCTGCGGTTGAGCGGCGGGATGAATGTACTGGCCGTGTTTTCTGTCCTATACAGCTGCGTGCGGGTCCGTGCGAAAATTTTATCTTCGGTCAACGGTGTGTTGCCCAAACTTGTTTCGAATGGACCTGTGTGCAGATTTTATAAATTAATTATTATATTAATCATACTTTCAATGAAATTGCATTTTTATTGTGAAGTTGTAATTTTAAAACATTGCTTTTTAATAATTGAAACAAATTAAATGAATAACTTCGAAAAATAAACAGAAAAATTATATAATTACCAACGGGATTCAAACCCGAAACATTCGTGGTTTTTGAAAATCATTGCTAATAAAAAGGTATTGGCTTTTAGTTGGAAATAATTGATATCACAATAAAATAGAAAGAACACATATAAAGTTAAAAATTCTACGAAAAATTGCATGGTTAATAAAGAGAAAATTCTGCGTTCAAGTCTTGGAGGTAACAAAATACATGTGATACATCTAATTTGTTTAAAATATATTTCAATATAATTTATAATATGATCTGTAATTTTTTAAACGTAAAAAATATTAATTAAGCGGGTACCTTATTAAAATTTGTCACAAAAATTGCGGTAATGTTAAATACTTTATGTAAACTTTACTAAATCTCTGATTAAACCTGTCCTTCGAAACTTAGACTTCGAATAAACAAGACGAAAGGATGAAAGGAAACTTTTGATCTGATTACCGATAATAAAACACGCCGAAGATGTTACAACGCAAAACTCTACACGCTGTACTACAATAACGTCAGCGTTAGGTCAAAGTTAGGTCGCGTATAGCGCATCCCAAAAACAGCAAATAAAGTCTAATAATCCAGAGGAGCTAAGGAGGAGAGGGAGACCGAACTATGCTGGCAGGACGATATTTGTAGTAGACTTCATTATCACGGAGAAAATTAACTGACAAGACTGAACAGGAAAAGAGAAGTTGGACGAGAAATTATATGGTACAGAATAATTTTGTTGACCGTCATGACCCACGGCTTTCCTGAAGCCTGCTGGCTCAGGAAGCTGAAAATCATCCAGTCCTTGGGTCAACCTATTTATTATGACTGGAAAATAATTGGTATATATAGTTCAGGAGCAATATGGGATGATAGGTCTTCAATAAAGTTTTGTCTTAATTTTTAAATATACTAACGATACTGTTTCTTGGCGGACGAGTGTTACTCCTGAATGAAGAACTTGATTAAAGAACCTAGAAAATATATTCTGAACATTATTTCAAAGCGACGGTGGATGATGAAGAAAGAATACAGTGGAGTGGAGGCCTCGCAATTGTTAGAAGTCTTGACCGTTCTCAATCTCGATGAAGAGACGATATTAGAAAAGTATCAGATAGATGAGAAGAACTAAAGTGAGAGAAAATAAGCGATCCTTGAGTGAGGCCTATATCCAGCAGTAGAGATATATATGCTGATAATGATGACCTAGTGATGGTAAATCATTATGTGGTTGTGACGATGATTGGTAATTAATATTTAACTGTTGAAGGTTTATTTTCTAGGATATCTGTTAGTGATCGAAGAATTACGAATAATCAGTTACCAATCATAATTAAAATCGAACACAACGACAATCACAATAACAGTTTAAATAACGATTTACCATCACTAGATGACAGACATTATATATTTGTTGTATTTTAGTACTTTAAACAGTTATTTTGAAGAATTAAATGACTCGTCCTAAAATATTACATTTAAATCATTACATTTTCTTGTGGTGCGTGCATATGGATGAAACATGTCTCCGAGACTCGTTTCGAATGTAGTGTAAAGGACAGTACCGAGTTGAGTGTAACCAAACGATCGGCCTTTAGATACAGAAATAACTGATGGACAAAGAATACTCTTGGATGGTATCTGTGAGACAAATGACGACCTAGAGGATGTCGAAAGTCTCGATGGAAAAACGAAATTATGGGAGCAGTGGAAGTGATATGGCAAGAATTGATCTAAGATAGTGTCAGAATCATGGAAAGATATTCAGCAATTGATCATCAATGGTTGAAAAAGATGATTATATGATTAAAATCGTGAAGAAAAGTTTTATACTGAATGTATAATTTTTATTGAAAAGCAAAATGATGTGGCGCTGTGGTCTACGCAGCTCTTTACGTATTCACGCATTAAGTCAATCAATCGACCGGGACGATGCCTACATTACCGACTTGCAAGCGCGCGATGTAGTTTTGTCTTATTTCGGCTTCTGCACAAAGGACGCTGGCTTTGTGGACGGTGCCGACATTTGAATTTACCACCGACAACTCTGGATGACTGAATACCTAAACAGATAACGTCCAGCAAACGCCACATTAGGTGGACATTCAGCAAAATGTTGTGTCTTTGGTCCACTGGAGGCATGCGATGCCCGACAATGGACTGGTATTTTGTTGGTAGATGGCTTATTTCACCTGGCAAAAATGTTATATGTTTGTTGCAATAGTACAATTTATACTGCGAACTTTGACATGATCACGTTCCGACGACTTTGCAGGTGATATTTATCCATTAGCTTTTGACATTGTTCTGAAGAAACTATTAATGACTATAACACTACATATCAGTAAGAATTTTAAATAGTTCTTGGGGTAGTTTCAATAAATTGAAATAAGCTATAAAATTGATCAATTTGTTTGATGGTTAAGTCGCCTATCAACATTTGAAAGTTTTGCTTTGTTTTTTGCCTATGAACTAAGAATAAGGTAGTGGTATAGTACTAAAAAAAAGTACCGTTATCCTCCTGTTTAGGGGAGTAGCTTTCCGGTACTAAGTTTACTCTTACTGATGAAAAAAACGTTTGTTTTATTTTCTCGGATATGGTTAGGTATTTATTCGAATAAGGTTATTTAAAGGATAGCCCTGATACGCGGTAGCGAAACTAAATATTAACATTATCCGTTGTATAACGCTAATCAGAATTAAACCAGAGCTAGTGATATTGCCTGTATGGTAATTATATAATTTTCTCAATGTTTATAATATATTTAATTTTCATTAAAAGAGCACATCATAATTATAGATGTTTAGCGTTAATTAAGAAATTAATTTTTTTAAATAAAATTGAAGAAATTAATTTGTCAAGCTAACTGTTTTTAAAGCTGAGTATAGGCCTAATGAAGGGTCGAAATGAGTTACCTTAGGGGAGTAGCGAGAGTTATATTATTAGACCGAGTGAAAAGTACTGATATAAGGGAGACGCTCGGCATGAAGCTCCTTCTTCTACATATATAAATATTGAAATTAAGTTAGATTGGACACGTCTTTCGAATGCCAGAGAAATGACTATCGAGATTAAATCCAAAAAATATTATATGAACACTGATTGGGTTTTACCTGCCAATAGTACCAAAGCGGAGTAAGATAGGGGAAGATGGAAATGTGTTGTCAAGTTGTCGAGTCTTTGAGCCATGGACCTTCCTAGGATGTGTGGACAAAGAAGATTACACTGACATCTTAAAACTAAATTATAAACAAAAGAGAAGTTTATATATTTTTCAATATGAATTAAATATATTAATTAGAAAGATATACATATAAAATCAATTTTATCGAAAAATATTGTTGTTGCGCCACCGGGATTCGAATCTGGATCTCTTTCCTAACCGGGGAAGGTGCATTATCCACCTACAGCGACAATATTTTTAGCGACAATTTTCGAACCTATATGTTACCTTTTTGATATTAATACATTTAATCATATACATATAAAATTGATTTTATATGTATATCTTTCTAATTAATATATTTAATTCATATTTAAAATATCACAGACCGTCTGTTCTGAATAATTACAACTTCACAATAAGAATGTGTTCTCCTAATATATATTTTTCAACTGAAAACTGCTGGATTGTGCGAAAACGTTAGTGTTTTTAAACTTTAAACCTTGCAAATAATTTACAGATAATTTTTAATAAACATTCATTTATGAAATATTTCATAACATAGCGCAACGGGAAAACCAAATAAACTTCCAACAAAAATAAACAACCACCGATGTTGGAGGTTTTTTTGCCCCACCCGCTACGAAAAGGGAGAAAATTGAATTTAAAAATTGGCTGTGGTAACTTTTGTCTCTATTCGCATCTGGGCTGGACTGTGCGCATTCGGTGCAATCCCCACAACGGTTTTATTATATTGCAAACATGCTGTGTTTTATGAGAACTGGTGAAGCAAATTGAGTTTTTTCAGCGCACTTTTGCTCGGGGACGACCTACAGTCTGTAAACTCAATTTGCTGCATTTGGCTCCGTTGTAAACTAGTCCTAAAATAAATATTCCAATATATATCATGTCTATAAATTATGACATCGTCGCAATATTTGTTTACTAAAGATCGTGCATCGAGGACTAATAAAGGACGATTTCGTAATTAAAAAAATGCAAAAAAAATATTTATATATTAATTTTTCTTTGTAAATTTTTCATTAGTGTATATTTTCAGGATTATGTAGACAATTCCTGAAATATGTGCACCATATATGAGTAGCATTTTTTTTGTTTTCAAACGTAAAATCTTTTCTCTAACTTCAGCAATAATAATTGAATGCAGCGGATATCTATTCACTATTTTTACTTTAACCGCTTTTCATGCACATTGCAAATCATGATTGGAAACCGTACTTCATACAATCTGTCACAATTTAATACAGAAGACATGCAGACATTGTCATAATTCTGAAATTTCTGCACAATAATTTAAAGCAACTTATATAAATGTTGTATTCTCGAATCCATTAATTGTTATCTAAAATTAAAAACTTAGTTTTAGAAAACAAAAGCGTTAGATAATTCATTTTTAGGTGTTTAATTTTTTTAATTTATTTTGATGAATGTTTAAATTACTGATTCCGGCGGTGATACTATTTCACACAACACGTGTGTAGCGTGTGTCAAGTACATACAGCCAAAATTATGAGTGATGACATAATTTACATGTAATTTTATAGAAATTAGAGATAACATTAACACAAGAAATGAATAATTTGTTATGTTGTCTTTTTCACAAACATATAGAACCTGAAAGGAAGAAGCATACAGCTCCGTTTATGAAACAATAGCATTAAAAATAAATAATTCAAATTTGATCCTTCCAGTCCAAACTGAATAATTCAGGATGCGAGAATTCGCATCTGCTCCTGCCTTCCCATCCTCTTACAGAAAAACCACCCCCTATCACCCCCTAACGCTCACTACCACCCTCTACCACCGCCCGATTCGTCTGCGGCAGGGGCGGCTAATTTAACTACGTGTAATAGAAAAAACGATTTCTATATAATCATTTAAAATATTCACTGATTTACTTAAGAAATGTTAATTTTTCAAATTCTTCGGTCACCCATCTTATATGCCTAAAATTAATTAATAGGGATGAAAAAGAATCATGGAATTACTTACGTCATCCACATCCGCATCCGCCGTTAGCTCTGTTTCTGTTTATACATTCAAGCGTCAGGTGTATGTTTCGACCTTTAACTTCTAGTTCCTTTAACTCATTAATTAAAAATATTTTCTCAAATATAAAAATACCCTTTGAATTAAAATTATTTTGTGATATGTAATGTTCCATGAGAAAATAAACAGAAATTATACTAAGAAGACGCGTGCTCAGCAAACACCAAAAAAATACATTTAGCAATGCCGTATCTCCCGAAAACATTTAAATAATTTAATCATTAGATACATTAGAATTGTTTAATCTTAATATAATAGAATTATTAAATCATAAAAAAAATGTGATTATTTCATTTTTAAACACATTTGAATTATTTAATCATAAAAAAACATGGCGTGATAACGTTGGCATATTTCTGTCCGATATTTTAAATAGATTTCGTCTGTCTGTTACGAAAAGTCTCATGACGCAACATTTAGAAAACTTCAATGCATTTTGTTCGATCATAACGGATTTTGTGGGCACGGTAACTCTTATGATTCATATCAGATTTCAGTCAATTTTTTTTAATTTTACCCGATAATCATCTCAGCAGAATTCTTTAACCAGCTTGATCCATGTAGATTTACGACCAGTGCCGGAAGGGATTATAGAGACGCGTGGGATAACCGTACGCAAAGTGTAAGTGTACGCAGTGATGTTTGCGTGGAAGCCGAGCGTGCTATACGAACAAATTTTTCTCAAGTTATTTGCGCTTTGCGTTAATACTGATGCATAGCTGATGAACGGTGAGCATTAAAAAATTGACAGGCAGATGACATTTATATAGTTTTCCCGTTTATTTTGCCCAGAATGTATCTTCTGTTAGCTCTGGTGGCACGAAAACTGCACAGACTACAAGAAATAATCATTTATATGGAATATTTGAAAAGTAATATACATAGGTTTACGTAGTGCGTATCTTACACTACAGTATGCGTACACTTTCTCCTCTGGATTATGTGTTCGCATCGTGCACAAACATGATTAAAACTTGATTTACAAATGTTCATTTTATATTCTTACTAACAATAATATCAACAATTTTTATTTCATTAAAAAATTTACAAGGTTTTTTTATAAATTTGAATATAAAATATGCGTACGGTTACCCCACGTGACTCCATATGATGACAAAATTTGTGACTCCCCCTATTCCATAGTTGTAAAGTAGACTTATTTTGTTTAAAAATTACGACTTATTTTTTAGTTTTTGAACAAACAATGTAAACACGAAGTGTTGGAATTATGAATTATTTCATACCTGAATATGAAAACAAATGTCTCAGTTTTATGATAAAATTATTACACTGCTGATGTTTGTGCCATGTTATCTTTATTTCTACCCAGGTTGGGAGGGGTGTGCCGGGGTGGGGGGCGGGGGGCTGGGAGACATTATGAGGAAGGTTCGAGAGGAGTGTAGAAAAGGAAGCAAGGGGTGTACAAAATGGCCGAAAACACTTTATGCTTTTATTGTTTCAAATAATAAAAATATACAATGCAGATTAAAGTGAAAACATTGTTCGATTATTCTTTATGAATTATTTGAATATTTCTCATATCTTATACCTATGCACGCGATCACTGGCGAGATGAAAGGTTTTAAAAGCTCAATAAAGGATTTACTAAGGGTATTTTTTCACGACGGATAAGATATGGATGGTGCGGATTATTGAAAATAGATGGTTCTAAAACAAGATTCTAGAATTGTTAGTGGGTTCTCAAAGGACCTTGACCTTAAAATCATCTACTTGTTATATTTCTCACAGATTTTTTAAGTTAAAGATTTCTTCCCGTACAGTATATCTAGTTGATAAAAAGTATAAATGTTATTTATTTTTATAATTTAATATAAACTATTTATATAATTTAAGTACGCCGTTGCACCGCCATACAATAAAACTATTGTATAATGATCAAAGTCTTTTCATATGTTTATATATAACATTTTTTTTCCAATAAAATTATCATATTTCCTACTAAGAATTATCACTATACCTCTCCGTTTTCACCCCCAAAATAGTATATAAGGACCAATTTAATATTTTTCCATTCATTAAATTAAATACGGTTGAAAAGGTTAATCTTACCTTTGTTCCATTAACCCTTAAAGACAGAGGCCTTCGCCAACGCACACCAGGGCCAGCGCCTGCAACATAATTTCTACAAGTTAGCAGAAATAATGAGCCGTCAGTCCACGCTGCAGGGGGCCTAGCAGCGCAGTGTTTAACCCTCTACATTCTACATGATCAGGGGTTTAAATAGAATATCAGTAATAAATTATTCAAAAAATTATAATATTTTAGATTTCTTAGGCGTAGTTTTTCAATCTGGGTGCGTTTGGTGATAAAGAAATCTGAATTAAGTGCCATGGCTATCTTTAACGCTATGCATATATGAGATTAATATTTGATTATAAAAATATGGTTTCGGAATCAGAAACTGTGAATGAGATCAAGAATTCAAGCAGAGAAATCCTTACTTTTATATATAGAAATGTCTCAACTCGACAAACATAAGTGATGTCTTCGGCATGTCTTGCGAATACTGGACAAACGAATATGACCGATATTTTAAATAATTTCGGAGGGAAGGCTGATCTAATGACATAAGCAGGGAATAAATGAAAAAAATAATATTTAAAATGAAAGTATTAAATAAATAAATAAATTTGTAAAAATATCTGAGATATCAAATATTGCCATTAATAATAACATTTTGAAAATGTCATTGCAATAAACTTTAATAATAATTATTTGAAGTTAGCAAAAAATCAATATTTTTTTTATTAAAAGATTTTTTTTTTATATAGATATGAACACGCGTTTGTTAAGCAATAGATACCGTAATAAGAAGCACGTGAAAAAAAGCATCTTCGACTTCTTTAATGGTCTCACGGGACTCGGAAGTTCATGACCGCTGACACGACGAAGCGCCATACGTCCCTTGACATCGCTTCCGTGATCTAGTCTGCCTGGCACCGGCTTATCTCTTGCAGGTCTGTCTTGAAATTATCCGCCCATCTACCCTTGGTCTTGAGAAAAAAGTATACCAAGTCTAAAATATGAGTGTGCCTTGATACAAGCGAGAGTAAAACTAAGGTTTGCGCCTGTCTGTTAGTTCTTCTTCTTTTAGATTCACACTTCAAGAGTGATTTGTGTCATTAATCAAGTTAAAACTTTAATTTATAGAAAAAAATACAATAATATTATAGATTAGAAAATATTATATTATAAATCAATACCATGGTCGTTCAAAAAATTTGATATTATATAAATTAAATGTGGCGAGTTAAGGGAAAGAAGATGACACAAGTTAACCGGGAGTTGAAAATTACTATTGAAGAGATTACTGTGAAAAAACCTGTGATCCGCAATGGACAAGCGAACAGATATGGTCAAGGATCTCCTCCTCAGCACCACACTCACACATTGGGGAATCTATTAAATTCAATCTGAATAAATGCGAGGCTACCTGGTAATGCCCAATTCTCATTCTAGAGATACTTGATACTGTTTTCTTGGAGACTATCCTTTTGGAGAATTGTCTGTAGAAAATTATAAGATGTTAAATAAAAATTGTTGATTCACGCTTAGGTGTGCAAGGGTTGCTCTCGGAGAATTTTTTCGTATGGTGAATGCTGACGATCACTATGTTTATTATTATAATGATTTTATTTTATATAGTAGCAAATTATTTCGATTCACAAAGCCAATTCAATAAAAGTAATAAGGTTTTTTACATTTCGCGAATCAAAAACTAATTTTCAATTTTTAGTAGATAGAAAATTTACTATTGTGAAATATAAAATGACTAAATTACACACGATAAATGCGTTGTCTTTTTGGACCGAATGAAATTGTGAGATTGCGTGCCTATGGCGACGAGAGGGTTATGGAGCGGGGGCGGAGCGCCCTAATAGCGCCCCTGAAATCCTAGCTGACGTTCGAGCGAAGGGGTGAGCAGATTTATATGCAGGGAGATACGCACTACACGCTCTGTGCGCGAATTTAGCTAAATTACTGCTCAACTTTAATACCGTGAATTTATCGTTGGTTTGGCTGTAAGATCTAGTAGTGTAAGTAGCGACAGACAGTGGTCGATTTCGAGACAGTGTGGTTTATTAAATCACTACTTAATGGTAATAATGTTAATACAATTATTGTCTAAGAATTATTGATTATAATCATTGATAATTAAGCACGTACATAAATATGCTTATATTTTTGTAAATATTCATACCTACTATTTTACATCACAATTATATATGAGTAGAAATATAATGCTTCAGTAGTGGCTTATTCTATTAAAATATAGATTAATATTAATTAAATTAATCAACTAAAAGCTATCCCGGTAGCAACTACATATTTATTTTTTTGTATATTTTTCTAGTCGATTAATTTAATTTGTATTAAAATACTACAGAACTATGTTCTGAAAATGCAAACTTCACAATACCATGTTCGCCATAAAAAAATATATATAGATTAGATTTTCTGTCTGTATATGTTATATTTTTTTTGCGTTTCATTTAAATTGATTTTCATTTAAATATATACCTAGGTATAAAAATACGAAATATTGTTTATTTAATATAAGTTATAATTTTCGTACAGAAGTAAAATACTCCATTGTGTATTATAAGTAGTTGGCAACATGAAACACGGTACATCAGTGTTGATTACAAACAAAGATTATCTTGAGTTATTTCTCGTGAGCGAAATATTTTTCTAGCTTGTATTCATAGGTCTTACAATTATAACATATTATCTAAAATTAGATAAATAATAATATAATTATTTAATTACGTGTACAAAATTTAATCTACTTACAAAAATAAGGACTATTTAAGATTGTAATTACAATTATTGTCAAAAATGGTGGGCTCCGAAACAACATTCTTCTTGAAATCTTTTAATCTCAGGTCACCCTCGCAATCTACTGGACCAATTTCACCTAAAGTAGATTGCCATCTTTAACAAAAGAATTCTCGTTGTATATCTAATACAAAATGTTTCGAAAAATTCTTGTCAAACACATCCCGAATGGAGAAAGGAGATTGCACGGGGCGGGAGGCGGGGGGCGGCGAAGTCAAACCAAACATCGAATCAGATCAAATAAAAGCGCCTTCTTCCCTTACTACACCACTTCACTTTTTGTTCTAATAAAAATACCGCCCGGCATTCCTTTGCCTCGTTTTATTGGATGAAAGGTTTTACAATATTGACTATTTGTTTTGCGGAGCGGTCATGTCCGATTCAAAAAAAGATCCGATGGGAGCTAAATAAATTGGTCCAAAAGAAGTTAGGAAAGACAATCAAAACCATCTCCTCAGTTAAATTACACTCTGCGGAGGCGAGTTACTTCGGTATGGGTTCCGGCGACAGCCTTTTTTCAGCCCAACGAGTAACGAGCATTTCTTCATTTATTTTCACAATTTATTATTACAATCGAATAAAAACAACCGCCGTAACTGCGATACCTTTATTGATAATTATATATATGCACATGTTCATACTTCTAATCGCTTTTTTAAAAGCCCAGTCAAATAGTGTTAATTAATAACTGTGCCCATTTTTATGAAAGTGGTCTAAGTCAAGAAATTGAAAAAAATGAGTTTATCAATTATTTCGCATCGCATTGTTTTAAATTAATATAATATGATGCAAACTATAACAAAAATTTGAAGCGTTATATTCAGTATATTTTACGATGTTCAATTGTGTTCCCCTAGTGTTTATTTTGATAATAGAGTATAATAAAACATTTCAACCTTATTTTTTTTATTTCGTTACAAGCAACATAATTTTTATGTCGAAATAAATTATAAATCTAGTAGACTAAATAAATTTTGAAATATTGTGTTGTGTAATATGAAAATATATTTTAATCAATTCAAATGCAAACCTTTAAATATCTCGAAATGAAAGAAACAGGACTTAGACCACTTTCATAATAATGGACACAACTAAAGTTGTGTTTTGATTATTTTATTTATATGTTAATGTTATAATGTAATTGAGTTGATCCTTTTTGAATTGAATTGAATTGAAAAAGTTAAGTAATTTAAGTATAATTTGAATATTATTGGTTGATCGTCAATTAATTTTTAATTATATCATTCGTTATCCTACACTTGGATATTAATTAGTTTTGTATCGCCGTTTTAAAACATAAAAAAATAAAAAATTAACAGATAATAAATAATACGTCTACTTTACCTTTATATTATAGAATTTTAAATACAATCATATTAAAAGTTTTTATAATAGATTGATTTTGCTGTTTTACAGAATCAACTAAAAATGAAAAATATGTATAGAGAGAAAATATATATATTTTTTTAATTTAAAAATGTTTTAGTTTTTTAATTACCTTCATATGACAATATTTTGATATTCTCAGAAAATCTAACTGATAATAAGATGAAAAAATATATTTGAATGTAAAAATTATTTCTTAGCTAGACGAGTAGTTAAGGAATGTCTCGTGCCGCAGTAGGTATTACACTATTATGTATTCTCTTGGCTGTCTCCACCGTTGATTAGCATTATGAAGCGGGCTGATACTAACGAACCATGTTTATTGAGTCACATGTACCCAGGGTGGGGTTCCTTACATTTGTCTGAACGGGAATCGAATCTCAAGAAGACCCAACCCCAAAGTAATTGAACCAAATTCACATCCAGGCGGGGCTCTGTGTACACAGCCATTTGGGGGAAGGTAATTTGTTAAGCTTTTACCTATGACAGTCGATAAATACAAAAAGACGTGTGAGTCACGACATTACGTTATATTAATAAATGACATGTAAAGGTACCTGCCAGGTTGGTATCAGGTACCTGTCTACCTTTACAGATGTAATTCTATAGAAATATTGTAGTAATAATTTAAATAATAATAATAATATACCGTAGTTTATGATAAGTAACACGCAAGTTAAATATTTTTACTTAATCAGAAAATAATTACGCATTGTGCAATGGGAATTAAAAAATAATTGTTTATAATTTGTTTAATAAAATAACAAAAATCATTCAGTAAAGGAAAAATTTACTAAAAAAATATATTATAAAAACTGTATTTAACAAGTCAATGATGGTGATACAATTTTTTTTCTCAGAGCAGTTTGTTTATTATATTCGGTTTAAATAGGGTAATAAACGTCCTTATCATTTTAATGAACGTTACAGAAATTTAAACTAACAAATATTATTTTTAAAAATTATTACGCTACAAGTATAAAAATTGCGCTTAAAAAATACATTTTTTTAAATAAATTTGTGGGATATCTTGATACGTATAAGACGAAAAATATATTGTCTAATTTCTAATTAAATCCAAATAGTGCAATCAAAATTATATAATTTAGCCAGTTATTAATTAATCTAATAAGAGCCTTACATGGACAATAAAAGAAACGTGAAGGAGATTTATTTATCAAATATTGCTAAAGCTAAACGCATAAAGCCAATTTATAAGATCAGATCCATAAATGCATAAATTATTATCCTTATTTATTTCAATAAAAATTCAGTTGTAAATTCTTATTGAATGATAAAGATAAAACTATGACCTCGTATATTTGAAATCGAAAAAAGTCACACATCCCTAGAAATCGTCGTCCCTGCACCATTAGATATTTTTGCAATTCCTACACAAAAGATATAAAATTGTTTTTGTAATATAAATGCCTTTTCGGAAAAAAAGAAAAATAAAGGTTTTGCAAATAAATTTTGTACATAATTTCATTGTAGATCATATAAGTTGCAAAATAAAGCTTTGAGAATAATACTCAGAAATCTGAATATGATGAAGCAAAAAAATATTTCAATATAATGGTGTTTATTAATAAAATGCTCACTATGAAAATATCGGCAGATTTTATACGAAAAATTGATGCAAATCAACATGAGTACGAACACCATACAAGAGGAAAAGATCGACTGAGACTGCCATTGAGGAAGAAGGCTAAATCTCAGATATCGATGATATACAGTGCGATGAAGATTTTTAATGAAATGCCAGAAAATATAAGAAAGGAGGAGAAACTACATAGATTCAATATGAAACTAAGCAAATATGTGAAAGATAAGTTGAAGTAAAAAGGAACGATTTTGATCTTATTTATATTAGAGCGTATATATACTTAGAAATGCACTATATTAAGAATAAATAAATAAATAATAATTATTAAACAAGAATATTTTTCTTTTAAGATATGATGATACACAAATGTACCCTTTTTTATGTTGTGTTGGTAATCCTGTTGTTAAATTATTTACTTCTAAATAGCTATAATTAAATATCGGCTTGGAAAATCCGAGAAGGCCAGATCGGCTTAGAGACGTTTATGTCTAGTAAATAGAATTTACCCATTATCACTGATTCGGTTATTTCATTACAAGAAAGTTGTTGAACACATTTATTGGGGTGACCAGAAGACGACATTTCTCGTCGCTTTCTTCGCTTTTTATTACACTTACAATATTTTCAAGAATAAATGGCTCTTCTTGATTTTTATTATTATGTAATTTAGTACCTGTCTGTAATCAAAATATTTGCACAAGACCTATAATTTTTATCAGAATTATATAAAAAAACAATCATTTACTTTTACATTTACCTTTGTGAGTTTATTAAATTCACCAATCGGTATCGAAAAATACATTTTTCTCCTTCAAGGTGATAAATAGTTTTTAGTATAGTTAATAAGTTTTTTAAATCAATCAAATTTGAAATCATTCATCCCAAATTGTTTTATTTTAATTTAAAAAATAATTATATAGATTCATAAATTATATAATTTATTTTGACAAATTTTTTGATTTTGATTAATTTAACTTATTATTAGTGTGTATACACGCATGACTTCACAAAAAAGTTTTCACTGAAGGCAGGTAATACAAAAATATAAAAGTTTTTTTTAAAACATAATATATACCTACCAATAATTTTCTAATTCGCGGTTGAAAATTTTGTTGCAGCACAATATGTTTGTAATAGTTGTTTTAATTGTATAAATCGAAATTTTTTACGTTATGGGGTGGTTTATCATCATCTTCTACTAAGGTGCAAAAACTTCCCTTCCAATCTTGGAGTCACTATAGTTTAAAATATATGTCCCACATTAATATAATTTTTTGCTTGAACTGGTATATGGTATAACATAAAGAAATGTGTCAGATTTAAAGTGCATTTGCGCATGCCCATGATTTAAAATACAAAACGGAAGTCACCCAATCACAACGCCGCTATAAAGCTTTGCCTACGTTTATTCAAATTCATCCTGAGGTATATGTAAAACAGCCATGAAGCATGCGCAGTAATAAGAGTAAAAATATTTTGTACGAAGACCTTTGTGAAGGGGGTGGGGCTATCAACCCTCGGGGGCTTTAAACTTTTCACCCTTCCATAGAAAACACCGCTCGTTTTTTATTGGTGCTTCACATTTGAATATGCGCACTCGCAAGGGTTGAAGACAGTTTTTTTACCCCGCATGCTTGATCCAATCAGATGCAGAGAAGGGTTGGAAAAGGGTGAAGTTGAATTTCGAGGTTGCAACAGAGTTAGATCACAGAAGTAAATCGTACGTTAAAAAAGTCGGACGTGCATAGAAGTCATAGGACAATAGTGATTTATAATCAAATGGAAAAATAAATTGCACAGTGTTTTAATAATAATATATATATAAAACAATATTTTGTGAAAAGTGTTATATATATATAAACATTAAATCTTTTAGAAATGGCATAATAAATGTAGTACTTATAATAAATATACAAAATATAAATTCCAAAATTTGACGTAAACGTAATCGGTCGAAGCAGTGGAATGGTCAACACTTTTCTCCGAATAGAAAAAGGTTCAGGTTTGGTAGTAACCAAATATTTTTTCGACAAATAAATTTATTCTGCATATCTTTCAAATTGATAAATTTAATTTGTATTTAAAATACCACAGTGTCAGTACATGCTTTTATCAACTGAGACAGATTAAAAGTATTCAGAGACATTTTCCTCTTGAGGGACCCCGTCTACTTATAAATGCATTTGTGGTGTCACATGTAGACTAATGTAACATCATCTTTGCTGGCCTGCTAATGTCTCAGCTGGATAGATTACAATCTGTTCTAAATGCGGCTGCACGGATAATATATGGAGTTTATAAATTCTCTCATATAACATCCCTTTTACATGAGCTACATTGGCTCCGATTCCCTGAAAGAGTTGAATTTAAATTGTGCTGGTTGAAGTACAAGGCGACACATAACTCGGCGCCTCTGTATCTTCAAGAACTTTGTATCCACGACAATTTGAATGCTAGACGTCAAGCTCTCAGGTTAGTCTCTACATCAGCTGCAGGAAGGGTTGTAGAACCGACCAACCGTTGCTAGAAGTCTAAATTTAGTGAACGGCATTTGCGGTGGCAGGTCCAAAATCGTGGAACTCTTTGCCCTAAAGTCATTTCCATAAGTGAAAATTTTTAATTTTAGAAACAAAGATAATTGTAGAACTATAAACAGTTTATGTGTAAAGCAAAAATAGCGCTATACAATTTATCAATTATTATTATTAATAGAACTATGTTCTGTAATTGCAACTTTACAACAAAAATGAGTGTTCATTAAAAATTAAATAATATATTTTAAAGACACCATTGTCAAACAAGTGTGAAGTCCAACGAAGTTATTTGACATCCCCCGGACGGAAGATGCGTTGCGCCGTGGCGAGTCTATCGATCATATTTAACGTCAAAAAGCAGGTTACCACGCGGGAGAGATTATTTTTTCATCGTCATTATCTTCCCAGTCAAATATTTCCCTTTTTATGGAGCCGCTTGAGTGACGGGCGAGGATGCCCCCGGCCGGCTAATGGCGCGCGCGTCCCGGCGGGGCAGCCCGACGTGTACCGGGGGGCGGGTAAAAAACGGACCGGGGAAAACTTGACGTCGCGGGGTGATATATCATCCGCTAAATGGATTTAATGTAGTCTGTAAAAGTGCAAAAACTTCACTTCCTTTCCGTGTGATGGAGGATTTTCCATAATGTGGCAGCGCCGGATAACGCGGGCGTCGCGGTGCCGCAGTGGCGGGGCGTCGTCTGAGAAACTTTTCGAAACTTGTGTATTTAAATTGTTTGTACCGCGTACTATCTATGTACCTCTTATATTTTTTCGATGGATCTTTTTTGTGTATCTTTCTAGTTGATTTATTTAAATTGTTTAATAAATCAACTAGGTTATTATTTTATTGCCAAACAACGTCAACTTGGAAACTAATACATATTTTTGCTTATATATAATGTGTTTAATTTTTTATTTATTAAATTAAAGTTTTGAACCACGACTCTGTGATTAAGAATACAATAATCTACCAATTGAGAATTTCTCTACCGAATCTACTCCAACTACCATATCCTCAGATTCAGCCCACTCTTCGCTCATTTTTTACTCTTATAAACAAAAGTCATTAAACAATGAATCAGCCAACTGGCAGTCGAGTCGACTAGCCCAAAAGATATTGCGGAAAGAGCTGGGAACAGTGAAATAGTCAACAAAATTTTAAACATTTTTTTTGGGTTTTATTAATTCAGTCCAAATTACAATCAAATTGTAATTGAAATGTTTGATAATGACTGAATGAAAAATTAGTAAATCAATTTAAAAAAATGATGAGTTTACCAGCAGATCCAAGATAGCTCCAAAAAGTTTGAGAAGTTAAGGCTTTAAGAAGTTAAGTTAAGACACCGAGACCTTTCAAGAATAGAGACTGTCCGCTGATGCCACAGCAAGAAGACATTCGAAGCATCTCCAATGTTGCCTTCTCAAATGTTTTCAGATCCACTGAAATATATTTTACTTATATATAAAATGTTTTTTTTTTTATTAACAAAATAATATGATTTGTTTAAATCTACCGCCTTATTTTCCCTAAATACATGAACGATAAATGAAACCTGACTAACATAGTAACACAAAGCATCAAAATAATTATTTAATTATAAAATAATCAATTATGAATCTGTATCTGCTGTTCCATTTATAATTCTGAATTAATAATTTACGTGAAAATATATTTAAAAAATAAAACTTTGAAATTATGGTACCTTAATTTCTCTTAATAATGTAAATATAAAATATCGAATATCTGTGACATGCTAAATATGTACTAATAATAAAATAAATGATATAGAAATCAGCCTGCCCTGTAAGCTGGAAGAAGCCAGCCCGGGGCTGTACGCGGAGGCCATTGTGCGATAGATATTGGAGAATTTTTGCCGAAGTCACTTTGATAATAATATGATTGATATTCTTTTTTCATACGAGAGACCTATTTATCTTACGCGTCATGGACACGGGAAGATTTCCATTTGAGATCAGGTGTTCGTCGAGGGCCCATTATACGGAATCTCGGCGGCGTAAAAAACGGCTTGTGAGAAAACGAAATCAGTTTTGGGGGTAACAAGTCACCGCTGTAGTATTATGCGAGTAAGTTCCACTCGATATTTCAGCTATATTTTATCCTCGTGATATATTATTTGTTTTGGCAGTAATATGTAAAAAATATTAATTGATCAAATTAATTGTAGCAAGGTATTACGTTTCATTTAATATGATTATTCTTGATAAAGTTCATTTATTATTTTGATTTCAATGCCTATAACACTGTAATTATGTAGGTTACCTCTTAAATGATTTTCCATAAAAGAAAAAAATAGTTTTTAAATACCTATACTTTAAATTGAGCGTCTAATTTTGCTCATATTTTTTTAACGTCCATTGATTAGCATTGTGGCAAACATAAACTATTTTTTTGTGTTTATTGAATGGTTTTTACCGAGTACCGTTATATAGATTTTTTAAATTTTGTTTTAACTCTTCGAAATTCGATTCAATAAGGTCAAATAATAATAATAAATCTTATTATATTTATTTCTAATTGCAGTGAATTTTAGAAATACAACAATTAATACATCATTGAAGATATATACATTTATGTATTGGTGTAATATGGCTAATGTAAATCAAGCGAAATAAATCATATTAAAAAAATCTAACTAAATTACATGTTTTAGAATTCCCGAAATCAATGTATTTATTTCCTGAGATGCGCAACGTGCTTTATCTGTCAGTAATGTCAACTCAAAACTCTGTAAGAGTGGCTAGACTACAAATAACAATATATTTGCTAGTATCACAATAGTTCAATATTCGCTCTGTCCCTCTCAAACCCGTCGAGGTTATTATTATCCATCCCTCTGGTCGCCCGAGGAACCCTTGCAATATTTTATAGGGGTGTATGCACCATCTAGCCGCATAAAGACCCCGTATATTTTCTCAGTAAATGCGAATATGACATTACGTCGGAAGCGGGTGGCACAGTGGGCCGGCGACGGGAGGTGGGTGGGCCCTGAAGTAGGGGTGGGTTCATAAGCTTCGGAATATTCTAGTGTTGGTGAAATTATGAGATAAGCGCTGTAGTTGAAATGGTTGTTAAAAAGTCGTCTGGGATATGTCAGATAAGAATGAACATGCGGTGTTCGTATTAGAGTAGATGGATTTAAAAACTTTTATTGCTTCCAATGTAGAACTCCATAATTATTTGAAAATAAAAACATTTGTTTATGATTCTACTCATTTTAATTTACTTGAAGTCTATTTCATCTTACGGGGCGTTATCAATCTGAGAGAGATCGATAAGTTGAAACGAGTTTCAAAGAAATAAAGACAATTATAATAAAAAAAATGTTTTATTTATTGTACATACGTAAATACTGTTATTCTTTGTACTCATTTACTGATTTAAATGAATTAATAATAATTATTGTACAGTAAGTAAAATTGGTTATTCAAATTTTTTTTATATACCGGTATGTAAATATGAAACCGGAATTTGCCCATAGATGGCCCTAGCTGTTAATGTAGTTACCGCCATACCGTGTCATTGGCGCCATTTTCTTGTTTTGACATGTGACAGAGATTTACAACTCATAACAATACAAGTTTCATACAACAGCATAGTTTTTAATAGCGTTGAACATGTCGAATTTTGTGCCTGGAAACTACGATTTGCGGACAGCATTAATTTTCTGTTACCATTTGAAGAAAACTGCTGCTTGTAGAAGCTTACGGTGAGTATGCTCTTGGTAAATCATAGTGCTTTGAGTGGTTTAAAAAATCGTTATGGACGGAAGACAATGCTCTGTGTTTGGTGGGATCAAAAGGGTGTGATCTATTATGGGCTGCTAAAACCTAACAAAACTGTTAACATTGAACACTACCGACAACAAACGATCGATTTAAATCAAGCAAAACGACCACAATATCAAAAAAGGCAACATAAAGTGATTTTGCTTCATGATAATGCACCATCACATACAGCATAACTGGTCAAGGAAACAATTGAGGCGTTTAGTTGGGAAATACTTTCGCATGCGGCTTACTCACCAGACTTGGCTCCACCCGATTACTGCTTATTTGCATCGATGGGACACGCACTTGCTGTGCAGCGCTCCACTTCTTACGAAAATGGCTCGATGTTTTGTTTACCTCAAAAGAGCAACAGTTTTTTGGTCGAGCATCCATAAATTGTTAGAGAAATGGGAAAAATGTATAGCTAGCGATAGGCAATATTTCGAATAAAATATTTTGTTTATTTTCATACAATAATCGTGTATTTTCTACAAAAATTCCGGTTTCATATTTACATACCCAAGTATATTACATTTCTCTCACCCTTTCTTCAAATATAATTATTATTTATGTAGACAATTTTTAATTATAGTAATAATATCATATAATTACTGTTTTTCATATATATATAAGATATATTTATAAAATTCATATATAAAAATTCATATATATATAAAAACATATCAAGGCTGACATAAAGCAGTATATATATATATATAAATATATATACATATGTACTGCTAGATGTCAGCCTTGATATGTTTATCATTAACGTATTCATTCTTTTATCCTACAGTTCATTTTATCATCGTCTTCTTGAATCTGGATGGATCATGATTTTACTTCACACACGAAGTTTCCCCATCTATCTCGGTCATATGCTGCTACCGGTAATTGTTTCCTGTGTAGATCCAGTCGTTCTTCGCAAAGTGTCTTCATTTTCCTGATCCAAGTATGACACAGGTATTCAACAATATTATTTTTAATTTTTACAATAAAATCTGTCTGATATATAATAATAGTGTTAAAACGCGGCCTTCCCCAAATTAGACTTTCATCTCGATTTAATTGAATCTTACTTAGAGATTCCTTTGTAAGTCCCCTTGATTGCATATCCTTGTAATAATACATCCTTATAGAACCCATGTAGTCGCCTATAGCGAAGCCTCACACCTCCTTTCCTTCGGGGAAGAAGAGGCGATACCAGCGCCCCCCGAACGACGGGAAATCAGTGAAATAGCGCTAAAGCGGGGTTTAATTAAATGTCTGGACTCCTATGTGTTCTGTAAATCTATACGGGGTAGAATGGGGCAGGCCGGCGGGAGCGAGCCCATTGATGGAGAGAGAAATAATTCATCTCTTTATTATAATATACTACATTTTTTAAATATGAGATGCATTAACATCTATTTACTATTGATTCTTGATCTATATATATGTTTATTATCTTTGTTAGGTTATAAAAAATAATGGGCCATAGATGACAGGTTAGAAAATCATATTAATATGATTATGTATTGTTGATTTCTTCTGCATTTTGAAAAATAACTTTCTTTTATAATAAACGCGATCTTAATACAGATATTAAGGTGCGTATACACTTATTGATATTAAACTTTCGACTCGATCATAGATAACTGTACAGAGTTAGTGTGAAGCGAGCTGTTATTCTTTATATATGATATTTTGTACACGGAAAAGAATGACTGTAGCATACCGAATTTTACGACCAAATCTCCAAAACACGAGAGCAAAATATCATCCGTTTACAAACACCCTTAATACCGATTTAAAAATCTGACAGAAGATTTGCGTTAAATAATTATATGAAAAAGTTCTGTTTTAATCGTTTTCGTGATTGTAATATATAGATACAATGAAAAAAAAACTCTTATGCATAAAATACTTTTTTTACATCTAATGCATTTTGTTATAAAATGTAACCGTATTTTAAAAATGTAATGTTTTGACCATTATCTCTTATTTTTACAGTATTTCTAGAAAATAAAAGAAAAATTCACAGTTTCAGAGTAAAATAAATTCATATATTATTATATTTGAAAGTTGTTCACATAATTTAAATGTATAAAAATAATGACTAGTTTAACAATAAAATTTAATGTCATGAATACATTTGTCGATTAATTTCGTGTAAAATATTAAAATTAAACTCGCGTAAAATGCACGCCCATGACGTAGTTCTGTAATAATAAAGAAGAATGAAATCTGTGCACATGAAAGCTTGTATTGGAGCAGAGGAATTCTTAATATATCTACCAAAGAGTTCCAATTATACAAACTTGTACCGGTGAACTGAGTTAGTATGGGTGGTTGGTGAGGGCTCGCATTAACACGGAGATCTTTTTACTGGTGCACTTATACATTTAAGTTAACTGTATTTAATTAAAATCTTACAATTCTTAAAGATGTCAAAAATATTTATTGAATATCGTATTCGTATTTCATATATATTAATTTAGCCAGCAGATCTGAAAAAATAATGAATTTGTTTAGCAATATTGCATATAATATAAATAAATTTGGTGGTTTATTTTATATGCAATATGGTATAATATATATATGTGGTTTCAAAAGAAGTTTAACGATTACAGATTTCGATGTAAAACAATGAATATTATATATCTGTATTTAAAAAAAACCTAATTATTTAGTGCAAGAATCCGTCCATTCATGTTTATATGAATGTGGCAGCTAATTATGAACAGATCTTTACTCGGGTGTTACTTCTGACAGATTTTTCATCTCTCGTGGACGCGCACTATAATACTACGACCTAAATTTGAATGAATTTTTTAATAAATATTTAATAGAATTGGGAATATTTTGAATATATAGGTATGAATATATATTTTTTAAATTGTTATAGGGATATTCTAGGGATCGATAATAATATCATACCAACGGAATTTTCAATTCTTATAGATTTGTTCACGTTATTAATTTTAGAACCTTTCGATGAGAGTAATTTTTTTTAAATATCACAGACCTATGTTCTGAATAATTACAACTTCACAATAAGAATGTGTTTTCCTTAATAGTTTAATTTTTGATATTTTTATTTATTTTTTATTATTGAACTTACACTATCCTGAAAAAAGATATCAATCAAAATTACATTTGCGTGCTACATTAAAAAAAGGGAAACATAAATATTTGTAGCCCAGTAGGGTGCTTCACACCCAGAAGAGTGGTGGAACTCCTATTTATGGTGGGATCACTTTCCCTACATGACCACTTTATTTTTTGCGTATTATATAATTTACTTTCTCGATAATCTAGTTTAAAAAAAAAGATTTTAAGATATTAATTGACTTTTAATTGCGACAGAATGTACGTTAAAGAGTACGTAATTTAGCCGAACATGTAAGTACATATTTAGAATTATGTGCCGCCATCTATAATTATTCACTAAAAAAACTTTACTTTTAAATACTTCCATCAATCATTCTAGTAATTTTTATGTTTCGAAGTTATAATTACAACACACATAATATATGTGTAGTCCTAAGCTACAACAGATAAATAAAATTTGCTATAGTATACTTATAACGGAAGTGATTATAAAAATACTTTAAAATAATTATTGCGTTTTTATTTCAAAATATTGATTGGATTGAATCTACGAAATTCTAAATTTTTACGCATACAATGTATACGATACTAATACTAACAAATCATATCACTCAAAACTTTTTGATTTTAACCCTTCCCAAACTATGCAGTAACACAGGTCTACCATCATAATTAAACCAGTAATATTTCGGTAAATACATGCAACATAAAATTCATATTTTAGATAATCTTAAAGAAAATATTAGCGCTTAGGAATGACTAGTAAAAAAACCAATTATGAAAAAGGAATTGTACAAAAACAATTAACTTTTCCATTCAATCCATTGTAATACAATTTGTGATATGAAAGAAAGAGAACACACACTATTTTCACAGTGAAAAGAACAACAAATCTACAAGTATAATTATCTCTTTCTCACTAATTAAATGAAGAGAGATATTAAGGAAGGACACATTGTATAGGACTTAATGAATGCTCTAAATTATGTTATTAATTATTTTTTCAAAATTGAATGCTCAATATTCAGAGTAAATTCGTGCCATTTAAGCTAATAAAAACATTTTCTCTAACTGTTATTTATGGTAACACGAGTTGACAGCATGGCTGCGTTCGGGTATTTTATATCATGGTATGGTAAAGGTTAATATTATTGTGGTGGGTCACACATTTTGAAATTAAAAACTTTTTCTTCTTCAATGACGGTACAGTCCATATTGAGCCAGTCTCCTCAATTTTCCACCTCCATGTTGCACGTTTGCAATTATTTACAAGCAGCAAGTTATTAAAATCCTATTCAATTATTCAGGTGACGAAAAATAATTTCATAATGTATGCGTATTGTTAAAAATGCAAGATCGTACGCAGTTTTGTTAAATGTATGTTTCAAATTACAATAATAAAGTGATTATTTGATAATGGCAAATACCTGTACATTTTATTGTACATACACAAAGGTGTTTATATATTACAATATTTAATATTATCATAACTTTGTAATTGAGATAATCAAATTTCTTTAAATGCTTTGAAACTAATCACATTAATTTCATGATATGAAGTCAACATTTTCTGGCGAAAAACTTTTTGAGCCAAGAAATGTATGCCTTCATAGTGGTTCCCATCTTATTTACGTGTGGTCGTATTTACGTACTCATATATAAAGGTGCGTGCACATGGATGAGACTTTTGTCTTAAAGCCCACGCAAAGAACAATACAGAGTTGAATGCGGAGCGAGCTATCATTCGTTATGTATTGAGTTTTGTACGCAGAACAAAATGACCAATTGACACACCGATATATATATCGCTAAATCTTCGAGAAGGGAGAACTTACATTTGTGTGTATTTTGTAATAAACACAATAAGTATTGTGCAAGAATAATAAAATGAATTAAATTTTTTTTTTTTAGCGATAATAATCTCTCTCTTACAAAATATAATTAATGTTACTGAGATTGAGCAATTAGGCGCATTGACGTTAGTCTCTGGTACTGACATCCTGAACAAAAACTATAGTTTCATAACTAGATTAGTTATGGTTTGATCAGACTAATTGTATGAATTTTGTCCAAAAAAAGTTAGGTTAGTAACGATTGATCGATGGCTTTCCGTAAATAAGATTGCAACATGGTTGTACTTTGTTACCATTGTATATGAAAACATTTCGTCAATACCAAATTTTTATTCCTTCAACCACATCTATACTATTTGATCATAAATCGCTCATTTTAAATTTTTTTAAATTTAATATATTTAATTTTATTATAGGAATTTTTGGTGAGCTATCTAAGAGTAGTTTTATCAACAGGGTCCCGTGAATATCCATGAGAAATTAAATATCAACACTGCAGCAATGAATGTGTTTGCTTCTCGGACTTTTATTCCGAGGAATTTTTCTGATATCTCAATACATTCTCTTTAGGTTATTAAAAATTGATTTGGTATTTTATATCCGTATAAAATAAAGTCCATAAATGATTAATTATTTTAATTTTTTAGGAGAACACATTCTTATTGTGAAATTGTAATTATTCAGAACATAGGTCTGTGATATTTTAAATATGAATTAAATATATTAATTAGAAACATATAAAATCAATTTTATCGAAAAATATTGTTGTTGCGCCACTGGGATTCGAACCTGGATTTGTATCCTAACCGGAGAAGGTCCATTATCCAACTATGCTACAGCGACAATATTTTTAGCGACAATTTTCGAAACTATATATAACCTTTTTGATATTAATACATTTAATCGTTCCATTATTTGACAGAGCCATCTACCTTATTTTTACAGAATCTCAAATAGCTTTGAGTAAACTGATAGCAGACGCCATAATTATCAATTCATTTTTATTAAATTTTGGACACATTGATACAACTTTATTATTTAAAGATATACATATACTCATATACATATCTCATCATTGATGGATCATTGAGATCCAGGTTCGAATCCCGGCGGTGCAACAACAATATTTTTCGATAAAATTGATTTTATATGTATATCTTTCTAATTAATATATTTAATTCATATTTAAATTATTTTAATATAGCTAATAGCCAATGAGCAAATAATAATTTAATATATAAATGAACCTATAAAGAAAATACACCGTTCCGTTATATTATCATGTGAATTCAGTACGTACACATTGAAACATTCAGACATAAATGTGCTTAATTCAATGCCCCTTATTCTGTAAATATCAGCTTTAGCCCACCAGGTCTGGCTCTAGGGCTTAACTCCGGCTCTTATCAGTAAAGAGCAGGCCGTGGGAGATCAGAGTTGTACTGCGTTATGGCCCATACAGAACTATGCAGCCCCTAATACGATGCCCTTGAAGGGGCGATATATCCCCGGGTAACTGGACGGTTTATTCAAGCATTTGCGCATCTAAAACTTATAAGTCGTGTTATCTGAACAAATAAGCAAAATAATAATAAAAATGTTAGATGTTAAATAAAATTAAAAAAAACAATTAAATAAACACGTATTTTGCATAATTTATTTTAGCAAAGAAAATGACAGTAAGTAATTATGGTTCAGGATGGCAATAATCAGACCCGTTAATACTGTCTACAATTACTAACGAGAAATTAAAGAACCGTTCGGTATTTTTGAATGGGTAGAGATAGAGACAAAGTCTTTTCAAATTGAGCAAAATTACAATTTTTTTTCATGTGGATGATTCAGATCGATCGATCACCGATGAATATTAAGATTTTTCTTATATCATTGATATTCTCTTATTTTAAAATAAATATACGTCTCTTATTTAAAAATTATTGTCATTTTTAATTTGAATTGTTATTTTGTTACATTTGTTCTCATTGTACATTTGGTCTTATTGTTTAAATTTTTAATTTACCGATGGATGACTGTGGTAATGTAAGTAAGTAGAGAAAAAATAATTATCTCTACAATATGTACCATAAAAGTGACATCTGTCAAATTTGTTGTCAATTATTTAGTAGTGTATGGGAAATCACCATGGAAGGTTATTGCGTTGAACAACGTGTGCAAATCATCAAATTTTTATCTTATTTAAAATTATTTTATTTAAAATTATTATCAAAGTCACTGCTCCGTTTGAGAAACGTTCCGCGCAATACGTGATTTTTATCCTCGCCACAACCGTCCTGCCGAGTCGACTATTCGACGTTTGGTGGCCAAATTCGAGTCAACCGGTTCGGTAAATAATTGGCCAATACCAGTACGTCACCGAAATGTAAGATCTGCCGAAAATATCGCTGCTGTGCGTGAGAAAGTTCGGGAAAACTCAAGGCAGTCAATTTTTCGTCATTCAGAAGAACTTGGCCTTTCTGTGACTTCAAATTGACGAATTTTGCATCGGAACTTGGGTCTGCACTCGTGTAAAATCCAACTAACTCAGGAACTTAAGGTAAACAACCATAGACAACGCCGTGTATTCGCTGATTGGGCTCTGGAGCAGTTGGAGTTGACTCAAATTTCGCCAAAAAAATCATCTTTAGCGACGAGGCCTATTTTTGGGTCGATAAATATGTGAACAAGCAAAATTGTAGGATTTGGGGCGATACCAGCACCAAATGCATCCCGAAAAAGTTACTGTTTGGTGCGGATTTTGGACTGGCGGAATCATCGGTTCGTATTTCTTCCAAAACGAAGTTGGCATTGCCATAACCGTCAACGGCGAGCTCTAGAGATCGATGATAAGCAACTTCTTGTAGCCTAAACTGGATGATATGAATACCGGTAACATGTGGTTCTAACAGGACGGCACTACGTGCCACACAGCACATGCCACGATGCACTTTCTGCACGAGCGATTTGAGGGTATGGTTATTTCGTGCGGCGGTGACGTGAACTGGCCACCGAGATCATGCGATTTAACGCCTTTAGACTTATTCCTTTGGGGCTATCTTAAATTGCAAGTCTTTGTAAATAAATCGCAAACAATTAACGCCCTCAAAGTCAACATAACAAACGCCATTCAGCAAATTCAGCCAGATTTATGCGACAAAGTCATTGAAAATTGGACCTCCCGAATATGTGCCACCAAGCAAAGCCGCGGTGGATATTTGAATGACGTTATATTCCACACTTAATGCCATAAAATATACTTTCAATTGAAAAAAAATTGAGTGGATATCTCATACACAACTTGTTTTATTTACATTTTAAAATCGAGCGTCCTTATTGAAAGACCCTGTACATATGTAACTGGTGTCTCTTCTGGGTTAGGTTGCGTTCTTTGTATATGGTTTCCCTGGGAAAATCTAGGCTGACATTCCGGCACGGTAACGCGTGCCATTGTCAAGGCGTTGGCTAAAAAAATTACGGTATAACAGTGCTTTTTCGCAGAAGGTATAAGAATACAAAGTACGTGATCTAACCCAGAAAAGACACCGGTTTCATACACTAGTGCTCGCGGAAACCTTAAATCAAACATAGGGTTTATATTTCAGTATTTAAATTCTTGTGCAGATGCTTGGTCGTATGACGTAACTCATTTATATTATGATTTTGATAGTGAAATAAATATAAAACACATTTTCTTCAACCATAATTGAAATAGAAGGCGTATTTAATTAACTTTTAGCATACCGTGATGGAAAATTCCCATACGCAACCATAATGTTAACTTGTGTTACCACGAGGAATGTATAATATTTAAGCATTTTCAAATGAGAAAAAAATGCTTTCACTAGTGTCATTAATGGCGGTAAAATATCATGCATTTACTATAAATACTGATACATATGATAATATAACGGAGCATTCATTATATGCAGTCTAACGTTGGCAAGTATCGATCTTACCGAGCGGTAGACGTGTGTTACTGTATGGCTGCGGAAGAGTTAAAAATGAACAAATTAGGAGCGAATGTACATATTTATGTAGATTAGCCGATATAATTAATATATGATCGCTACGATGTCAGTTTGGATGAATGTTTGGGTATATGTAACTTATGAGTAGGGAATGGATGGTAAAAACACATGAGTCGAATATTGAAGGTAACCAACAGGTACAGAGGACATCCACGAAACACTTGTTATGATTCGATAAACCAAATATTGGAGAACGACCCTGTTCAAGATTCAAAAATCGATGTGCATACATGAGAAGATATATAAGAATGAGATAACAGTAGTATGTCAGGACAAAATAGTGTGGCGTTATAATAATTTTTTCATTTCTAAATCTAAAGGAAACAAAACATGTTATTCTTTGGTATATTTTATGGCAGATAATACATATTTTATTATTTTTCTTTTTGTCCAACTTATGGTGACGTGCTCATATATAGACAGTAACGATTGTGTACCCAAACTGATCAGTGGTTCAGTATGTTCTCGGTAACTGTTCTTCAACTTCTCAACCGGTCAATTTCAGAAGGATTAGCGACCAAAACAGTTTGTCTATTTTCATTCCAAAGATATTGAATTGAAGATGTATTTAATTTTTTTTATCTAACCTTCGTAATTTGCCTTCTCTTTTCTCTTCAATCGAAAGTGATATTTCGATTCAACAATAGTGTGGCCAAAATATTCAATTTTACGGCACTTAATAATATATTTAAAATTATTTCTCGTGCTTTATGGAGTTATTCTAGAACTGTTGTTAATCAAATCAAACCATGATTTGTTGAGCATTGATCTGCAACACCATATCTTGAAGTTCTCCAATTTCCACCCCAGTACACATCGCTGTATCATAATAGTATTGAACGTGATTTAAGTGAAGATGTACGTTTATTATCAGTACAGTGATAGACACAGACAAATAAACACATTTACAACTCAACAATCCAACATTATAAAATGATACCTATACGACATAAACTGTATAGCGAGATCGTTAACAACACGGTAAAACGTCTTAAAATATCATAAAATATTGATGGCTTCCCCGATATTAGAAATCGGAAATAAAAAGCTATGAAAAATAAACATTATTACATAATGTATTGGCCGCGAGCTAGCCGGAAGGGGGAGGAGTGTTCCGTACACTGTACACCCAGCCAAAGTAAACCGATCCAGTAGAAAATACCGTCATCAGTTTAATGCATCCCCTCACTTATTTTCGACCCGCGTGATGTTCAACGGTACATCGAACAAAATAGAGACCCAGGTTCACTTTGTTTTGGCTACACTCGTGACACAGCGACAAAGAGCATCTTTTGTAATGAACGAAAGGGGAGATGTAACATTTTGTTAGTTGTGAAATAATATGGAGTATATAGCGGTTCATGCGACAAGGTTAAGAAATAATTTGCAGAATGCCTTCAATTATTCGCCTCATAAATATAAAGTATATCACAAATCTTTTAATAAATACTATTTTAAGCTAACAAAGTATAAAACGGTAATAATTCAAAACAGAAAAAAATAATTAATTATTCAAATAAAACACAACGTTGTTTACTTCACCCAACACTTTAATTGAATATTAATTAAAACTTTTTCGACGCTTACTGCGTCATCGTCAGTAATAAACAAAAACTTAAACTAGAACATAGACTATCGACTACATTTACTTATTTTCTCATCTTTCTGCATATATGTAGTATTCCACGTTCTCATGGGCGAAACGATTTTTAAAAGTTAATTACAATGGACTACCACAAATTTTATAACATTTTTCTAAAATATTAGTAATAATTCATTTATTCTAGTATAATTGGGCAGATCAATCGCTTTTATATGTATCATTTAAATTAACAAAAATATCTCGAGTAACAGAAAAATTCATATAAAAGAACTTTAACTATTACATTATGTACTTACTTTAACTACAGTTGAACTCGGTTATATCGAGCACGGTTATAGTGAGATCACGGTTATAATGAGGAAATACTTATTATTATTTTGTTTCAGGTTTATTTTCACACAACTCTTCACTGTTATAGTGAGCTCGCTTCACTGATATAACGTAAAAAAATATTGTTAACAGGTAAACAAAATACACCACATGGTCTAAAAATCCTAATTCTTGAGAAATCATAACATTGGAAGCAACGTCTGCCGACGAGGTTCCTTATTATTTACGATTCCTTTCAGGTTTGTGAATTCATTGGAAAAAACAATGGGTAAGGTAGTACGTAGTAGTAAGTTTTAAACATTAAAACAGAGCAGTATTTTGAATTTTGTTAAGAAATAATGTGGTTGAATTTAGTAATTTACTTCATACAATTATAGATTTTAGATTTTTCATATATATTTAACTTGATTTTAATTTTATTGAGTAGATTTAGATGGTCCCTTCGTACTCTTTATAATCGTGTTTGACTGTATTTCTTTTAATTATGTTTATGGGCGTGAACTTTGTAAATACATTAGTGCTATCTTAATGAATTTTATGAATTAAATTAGTACATTTTTGCACAAATCTTTTACTTTAAAAAATATTCTCATAATGATTTAATTAGTCTTTTGTATATAGTTGTTTTTACTTACATAAAAAAATGTCACTTGAACCCGTAACTTTTGCACCCCTGATTAAACAATGTTTAGGTTATATCATAGGTTCCCGGCGTACATGAGTTTAGTTTACATAATAAACAGTCATCCGGTATCCATTATTAACGGATGGGATGTGTTCTATGTATGGTGTGTGGTGTGGCTTACCCACCCGCCCAGTGCAAACAAGACGTTGCTTTAGCTAATTAAAAGCGTAGAATATCTTATTATTAAACCTGCATGGATAACATACCTCTAGTCTTCTAAAAGTATCTCTACTGAAATATCATATCATCGTACTTGCCTTATCAGATTGAATAAGTAGGATCAGACATTGTTACTATTTCAAATGATATTTAGTTTAGTATAATCGAGATTTCACTCAGAAATCACTCCACAGTTACGACGTTACACACGATTGTTTTTAACATACTATTTACTGAAATTCAATAAAAACCTTATTAATCACCTATGTTCAGGCCGATGTCATTTTTGAATAATTAAAAAATAAAATATAATTTTTTAATTTGATTTTCATTTATAAATTATTTGATTTATTACGATTATGTATGGAATATGACATTGGTCAAGTGGCCGTCTCTGGTAGCGACACAAATTTGTGCTCTTTTAACCATATTTTTTGTAACATTCTCGCACGCCTCGCTTGTGATTTCAGCAATTTCATTTCGAATATAATCTTGAAGCATCGGAATTGTTGTTGGCTTATCAGCGTAGATCTTTCCTTTCAAGTACCTCCACATAAATAGTCGGGAGCCGTCAAATCAGGTGATATCACCACTTTTTGAGATTATGCGGCCGAGAAAAATTTCTCGCAAAATTTCAAGCGTAGCTCAGGCTGTGAGTAGGGTGGCATCGTCCTGCTTAAACCACGTGTGTTGCAAACCCAATCGACCCAATTAGGATACTAATATGTTTTCCAACATGTGATGATAGCGATCACCATTAATGGTTACAGAATTACCATTATTATTTAGATAAAATGTTTTAATGACATCAATACATTAATGAGACGTTAAATGCTTCACAATAAATTGTAATCAACTACTCTCTACGGCTACCAAATGCGAACTAATAAATATATGGCAGACCAAAATGGTGGGCAAACAAATTCGTCTTGGAACATAATATTCAGCCTGTAGTTAATGTTGAATTTAATATGCAATTTGAAAACTGACGAAATATAACGCACCTGTCTAGTTCGGTCAGAAATCAATCATGCATTTAAGTAACTTAATTTAACAATAAATAAAGAATATAATAAAATGTTTGTCCATTTAATTTGGTTATTTTTGTAATTAATTAAAATCTCTGAGGACATACATACTATTGAATTTAATTTATTGATTATCATACCTATTGCAATACTGTACATAATCGAACACTTAATTTTAAATATATAATTAATACATTTATTAGAAAAATGAAAAAGTTTGTTTTTATACCAGCCAATTCAATTTAGTTGACATTAATATTTTGCGTACAAAATTTTTCATGTAAATCACAAATAATTGAAAGAAAATTTTGTACCTAGTTCGAACTCAATTTTAAAAGGCTACATAACTTTTTGACTATTAATCATTTGTTACAAGAAAAATTTTAACCAAAACAATTAATTTTCATTTCCTTTTTAAAAAAATATATTCATGATATTTCTGTTTTTTTTTTTTAAATTATCGTGTTTAGAGATTTAGAAAAATTATAAGTTCATAATAATTTCATCTACATTCAAGAAATATATAGTTGATTTCACGTTGGATGAATTATTTATCAAATATATCATTAAATACACCAAAAATGTAAAAATAAAGTAGGCATTTATATCCCAACGATAGAAAAATAACTAAAAATTGGATTTAGCGAAAGGTCACCAGAATTCGAGGAATATTCCCTAATTCCTAAAACATCAGAAGGCACTGCGACACAGGGCAGAGGGGGACAAAGCCCACCCCGGCAGGCCATTATCACGCTCCGCTTGAGTTCGGAGGATAAAACGGTACGGATCCCCTTTTGTTTTTATAGCGAATCGACAGATACGGATCGCCCGAAGGCACCCGTATTAAATTCTATCTATTTTTCAGTAAAAGCCGGCTGATAATGGATCTGCCGGCCCACGTGAGGCAGGGCATTGAACCGGTACTTGTCGTTCCGGTGGGAGAATCGGTTCGTCTTAACCTTACAATGTCAGGTGAATCATTTTTTATTTATTTTTGATTTTGTTATCCATCAAAATAATTAATAGAAATGAGAAAAAAAATTTAATACCAAATTAAATATTATAAATAAAATCAAAACCTTTTTGCAAATAGTCACCTTTTAAATTTGTTTTCACAGTAGTTCTTAATTAGTTACCCACCATTTATACTTTTGTAGTTTTGTTTTTATCTATGCTTGTATTTTTAATTTAAGTATACATTATTTCCCGAAGAAGATACCATTGGTATCGAAACATGTTGATGTATCAATAAATAGTGATTTTAAACAAAGTGTTTTTATTATTATTTATGAATGTGTTGCCACAAAGTAATTTGCAAATATTATAAAAGTAGATATTTTTCCTTGAAAATACTGGGAAGGACGAAGAATGCAAATTAAAGAGTAATGGCTCGCGTCTATGATGATCTCTCAATGAGTCTTTTATTTCTGAAAGTCTGTAAAGGTACGTATGTACTGGATGCGTTAATCAAATCCGCGGGCATAACACATGAAATTATGATTCATAGATCGTTTCGTGCTGAATTATGTACCGTTCTTAAGGCACACTCTAGTAGAATTTCCGAGAGAATCTTTAACAAAATTATTGTTATTGAGAGTCGTCAAAACTATTGATTCATTTTTAAAACTGTTTTATAATTAACTCGTACTGTTTGATTCAGTCAGTTAGTTACGGGAGGTTAGAAATTCGAAACTCATTTTCCCTGCACAAGCGCATAGCTTGTTTGATGTGATTAAATATAAAGAATATAGATATGACACACACACCGTTTTGTATAAGATTTCAAATTAGTGTAAAAATATAATTTACAATTGAAGACTTATGTATATGTGAATTGAAACTAAATATACTATGAAAGTTAGTAAAAATATTGCTGCATACGTAAAAAGGTTAATACTTCATGCGAATAAATAATAACAACTTTGTTAATGCGATTCTAAATTTATAATAATTTTTTTTAATTTCAAAAACATATTTTTGTAATTCCTTCCGTTCAAAACCGGTTTAAGCGGCCGAACCGGTACGGTGGCGGACCCCCCTGGCCAGCACGGTACAGAGACACCTACCGGCCAATTAGTTTAATGGGAGTAATTTCTATTAAATGAACACTCCAGCGATCAAGTATCCTCGCCCTATTGATATGTTTTTAATCATCCATTCACTATTAAAGCATTTGCTCTCCATTGTCAAGGATCAATATTTTGGTTAATGTTTTCTTTATTAAATGTTTAGTAAAACCATTCTTAAATATTGCTTTATTTAACAACTAATCAATTTTAAACATTGTTAAACACATCTCTAGATTCAAAGCTTCATTATAAAATTTATTGTAATATCTGACATAAGTATCATATCATTTACCAACACAATCCCTTCATATCATTATGTTGTATTTTACAATATTGTTAATAATATTTTATTTACACTCCTTTATTTAATTCAATAAATAATATATTAAAATAGCTTGCAAACAATTGTGTAATTTCAAAAAATCAATATAGTAAATAATTTATTTTGCACAATATACAATACCTACTCTTTTTTTTTTTTAACTAATCCTAGATACTATGCGATAGTCGCCAGATGACGTTGCTCTAAAACAGAATCTGCTAATAACCCAATTACAAAAGGTATACGTAGAAGTACCCTTTGAACTCGTCTTATAATCACAACTTCTCTGTTCGGGATTCCTTTAGTCTCGCTTTCATGAGGAGAATGCAAGTCCTATAATGACTAGATAGAATGCCACGTAGCACGTGCCCCTTACATATTTGCAATTTTGTTTGTTTTAATACACAATCATCTGTTAATACACAATCATCTAAAATCGCGTTCATTCACAAGTTGTTAAATTATATTTTCATGTTTGATTTTACGTGGCACCTACATCTTTTGTTGGAGTGTACTCTTAATACAAATATGTATGTAGCGCACTTGCGCGATAAGTACTTCTCAAATTGTATACCTCGTAGAAGATTGTTGGTAGTCGGTCCAATGAGAAATTCTTATGTGACAATTATAATATTTATTACACGAATAATATAGTTTATGATACAAAGTATATAACTAGCCACGGAGCTAAACGGTAACGAGAAGAGCGTCATCTTTTTAAGTCCGCTACAGGCACACACACACCCACATTCATCTCGCACCGGCGGTGGTGGCGCGCTGACACTCGATACACACGATCTCAAGGACATCACTGTGTATTACAATTGAAGGCGTATCCATTATCAATTTAATTATCTGGAACAGAATCAATTTCTTTATTAATGTTTGTGAGTTTCAAATACATTTTTCAATAAAAAAACTAAAATATTTTTGTCTTAGATGGATGGAATATTATAAAACCAAGCGTGTGTTTTCCGTAGGTATTTAGGAATTTTTCATTAAATAAGTGACCAGAGTTGTTTTGAAAATATATCCTAAATACTAAAGCAAGTTTACATTTATCACATCAGGTGCGAGAGTTTAATTCAAGCACAATAAAGTACCTTGAACGGCAATTATCACGCAATCGCTTTTGGCCATTGACAAAATTTGTCATGTCCAAAAGCGAATGAAGCGCTCTCCGCGTTGTGCGTTATGGCCAATTCACGGAAGATTTGGCGGCTCTTCTTTAAGAAAATTAACAAAAGTATCTCAGTAACCCTTGACCGTGACGGATGGATCTTTGAAGCGGTTCACAAGTACTGATCAACAGATGGACACCGCGTCGGTACCAGATAACGTACCTGGCAGGGAGGTACCTACCCAGTACCGACAGTTTTATGTATTTTAAAGGCGTTCTCGTTATGGAATAAAATGCGTATCTTTTCGCGAAAGCTTTTCTAGGAAATAATATTATTGATCTGTGATAGACGCGAGCGATGGAAAACCGCCAAACGATGAAAGAAATATTAAATTATTTTACCGCATTATACATTTTTACCAACTAGTAGAATGAGAATGATACGATGCTACGCATTCCCTGTTCTTATATATGAAATAGAATCGCGGACATTCGTTAAAGTAACTTGAAACATTTGAGAAGCGGATCTACAGACGACTTCTAAAAATAATCTGACAATATGATGATTTAATAATAAATAAATTCTTAATACAATAAAATCTTAAGACATTAAAAAAATAGCAGGTTCTACATCTCATCATTCATGGCAAAATAACAAGCAGAAGCGGCCCTTAAAAATGAAGATGGAAGACGTCATGGTTGAAGGATCCAGGTTTAATAGCGTAGAAAATTTTTTTTCAACTTAAAAGTTTCATAACAGATCTCACCCAGTTATCCCAGGTCAAACAGGCTCCCATGGAAGTCAATAAAGACGTTTCGACTCCCTGAAATGAAGTTTTCAAAATGCCAAACGATATCTTGGAATAAGCTGCAGAAGACACGCCTATCTAGAGGGCAGCGATATACAGCAGAACGCCAATAGTATGAGAATAAATTATTATTGCAATCGGCTCTGAGGGCCCTTTCGGGATCATGGACGACTGCATAAGCGTTCTCCTGGCCTCATTGTCTTGAGTTGTGATGTATTTATAGTTTCGCTGCACCCGTTCGAAAATTGTTCGTCCATATTATTCTTGAACGTCCCAGGGACCGAGTTCCCGTTGGCTTTCCCTCGTGGACCTAATGCGAGTGCTCTGAAATCATCACAACAGACCCTGCCCGTCTAAACCTTCTCGAATTCAATGTTGCTGGTGATGATCGTGATACATGATTATCTAATATTTTTATATCACCATGTCCATGCTCATATCCATAAAAAACATTAATTGAAGATAACAATAACGTTGTTAAATATTATATTAAATAACTTAAAACTAAATCAAGGACAAAATAAAATTTGAGAGTTTAATTCTGTATGTGTTTAAAATGTCTTGCAAATAGATCTTTTTTGAAGATTTGTTGCATACCCTTCTCTCGTAAATATTATAAGGCAGATTGTTGCAAATTCACTTCGAAGGATCTATTTATATTGGTGCTAGTGCAGTGAAATAGTAAGGGAGAGAAGGCTATGGTTAGAAAAGTCCACAATCCAACTATTTCAAACTGCTACAAATTAAATGATGAACGGTATCTTTTGATAACTGGGCAAATACTAGAAGAAGAGAATAACCTGAGTTGCTAGCATTACTGCTCAGATCTTTGGAAGACTGCTATGCTTTCATTTCATACTTAATGACGGCTTCATTCACCAGAGACTTCTCTACCGTAATCTCATTAAAACCAATCTTCCTTCCAAATGTATTACCTCATTGAAATCCAACTCTATACAGTTTATTTTTTATATAGTACTCTTTTTACTCAGTATTAACAAAGTCCCCTTTAAAACAGTTTTTTGTTGTCTCAAATCTCAATTTATCTCGTCAGAATTTCAAATTCAATCTCAATCAGAAATTATGTTAATTATTTGGGAAAACACATTATAATTATGAAGGTGAAGTTTTTTCAGAACATAGTTCTGTAGTATTTTAATACAAATAATTGATAAATTTAATTTGTACTAAAATACCACAGAACTGTGTTCTGAAAAAACTGCAACTTCACAATAATAATGTGTTTTTCTTGACATATTAGTTGAATCAAAGTTTATCCAAAATTTAATAAAAAGGAATTGATTCAGTTTCTGGTGTCGCCTAGCGAACATTAATCACTCAGGTATTTAAGATTTTTGCAATAATCGGTGATAGCTTTTAAATTTGCAATAATAAATATGTTCATTTGAAAGAACTAGCATATAAGTTCGAAAATTTATCGTCAACTTACCATGTTGGTGTGGTGTAATCGATTAACGCATTTCCCCGGATAGGAAAGGATCCAAGTTTGAATCCTGGTAGCAACAAAAATATGTTTTCGATAAATAGAATTACATTATGTATGTATATTGATAAATTTAATTGGTATTAAAATTTTTTTTATTATTCTACACAAGTTTTATATTTTAAATCGCACCAATTACTTATTTTCAATAAGTAGGTTGTAAAAATGGTTAAAGAATAGTGATACATTACAATATTTAATAATGTTATCATTACTATTTATATTACATAATAATCACTATTATTTATTGTATAAAAACCGTTATAAACGTATTATCGTTCATCTCGATTAATAGTGCATTTAAAAAAGGAAGGAAATCTTATAAGCCGTTTACAGTTTAAGTCCTTAAGGTCCTCGAAGGAAATTCCTAACAACCTTCCACTCTCTCTCACTTCTGAAAAAGGATAACAAGCTGTTGTTCAAAATGGCGGAAACTGGACTTAGGTAAAAGTAAAGCATAATGCCCTTAGTAACCTTTTTTCCGTCAGGACTGTGAACATTGATGAGTCCAAATAAATGCCGATCTTCTCGTCCCCTTTCCCCATCCACCCCCACGTTCTCCACACCTCCCTACTGAATACAAAACACTCTTATCCTTCCTATACCTGATTTGAAAAAAAGCTTTTCGATAAAATGCAATTGTAATTTGTTGTATTTAATGTAATTTCTGAAATTTATTTACAATTTTTAAAAATTAAGATATTTACATCGAGGAAACATGATAACTGTATAGTTTTCTTTGTGTTATAATTTCCAAATATTTTAAATCCAATACACTGGTTTATAAAAATATAATTATAAAAAGAATTCTAACACATACTTTTCTTAAACTAATATTAATACTGACTGAATATTAGCGGATAAATATTTCATTGATATAATTGTTACTAATTTATATTTTAACGGATTTAAAGTAAAATTAAATAGTATACATAGAGACAATATAATTTTAAATTTTTTAAGGAGAACGTATTATCATTAGGTAGTAGTTTTTTCAGAACATTGTTCTGTAGTATATTAATAAAAATTAAATGCGTCAACTAGAAAGATGTATAGAAAAAATTAATTTGACAGAACTACAGCATATACATTCGAAATTTTGTCGTCAACTTACTCGGTTGGTATGTTGGTTCGAATTCCGGTAGTAACTAAAATATTTTTCTTTAAATATATATTTTCTGTATATCTTTCTAGTTGATACATTTAATTTGTTAAATGTTTATGTTATCGTATTATTTCCAAACTTTCTAATAATCAGATGTACACACATATACGTTACTATATAACATATAGGAGTTTTTTTATATCCGTTTAATAAATATTCATCTGTCCATAAAGTATTGCTAGTTCTGTGGATCGCTTAGCCAAATTAAATGAGAGGAAAAATTTAGTATACAAACAAGCTGATTTGTTTTGTGTCCATGCAGCGAAAACTAGATGGAGCCATCTCAGTATAAACAATATTCACTACAGTGATACATAACGTAAGATGGGGCATGCGAGTATTACCGAGGTGTGTGTGTAGGCGAGAGTGTGTGTGTGACAGGTCGGGGAGGTCGCGGGGGTGTAAAAGTTTAGAGCAAGGGGGAGAGGTCAGGGGTCGGTACGGTGGGGACGGGCTTTTATTCGTGTGCTGGAAAAATATTTCATCACATTATTGTTAATTCTAATATTGCATGCATATTTTTTTTTGTAAAATTTTTTAATTTTTTTTTTGTAAAATTCGATTCAGCAAATAATGTATTTGTTATTAAAGATAACACACGCATATTGCGGTGTTGTAATTATTCAGAACATAGGTCTGTGATATTTTTAATACAAGTAAAATGTTAATTTTTTTTTGTTAACTTTCTTTTATTAACCACTTATTGAGTTTAAATACATTTAGCGGTTTCAAAAAATACAATTTTTTTCTTCAGGATTAGTATTGACATCCTGAAGAAGAAAACGGTATTTTTTGAAACCGGTAGATATATTTAAACTCAATAAGTGGTTAATAAAACAAAGTTAATAAACAAAAATAATGAATTTTAACCATAGTTAATTTTGCTAATTTCAAATGTGCATCACAAATCGGTGGTTATGTTTGCGGTTCTGCTAAATATCTCAGACGGCTTCAAACTCGACTTCTTCAGTGACTCGGGGATTCAATCAATGAACGTTGTTTAGAAAAGGTTTGGAAATGTGATAATATGCGGTGATAGAAAATATTGATTTATTTTTTAATTAGTAGAGAAAAAACCCGAGTTTCTGAAGACCAGAACCGTTGGTCTTTTTAAGATCATCCAATTTTTTTTTTAACGGATGCGGATTATACTTCTTATCTACATTCATGTACGAGTATATAACCACATTTTTGCGAATTAATTTCAATACAATATGGCGAAAGGTAATATTGAAAAGAGAGTGTCTGCTGAAAACAAAAGTTAAGTTAAGCGAATTTTGTGCTCCAGATTGTAGAGGAACGTACTCAATAATTTTAAAATAGATAAATACAAATTAAATGTATTAATTAGAAAGATATACATATAAAATCAATTTTATCGAAAACTATTGGGATTCGAACACTGTTGGTATAGCACAATCGGTTAATGCACGTTCCCCGGATTGGAAGAGATCCAAGTTCGAATTCCGGTAGCAACAACGTGCTAATAATGCGAAAATTTAAAAAATAATAAATATCTTTTGTGATCAATGATCAATATCATATCCCCGCGCAAGTTTAAGTCAATTTTATCCAGAGAGCTCTCAACATATGTATGTCTTTCTATTTCATAAGCGATGCCATTAAATAGGTTAATTGGTTTTATTTATATAATTCAATTAAGTTAGTCGACAATTAACTCTCTGGTAAAACGTGGAACGTTTTAAGGCTGAGTAGCCGTGATATATTTACTTCAATTATTTTTGCCAGAAAATATGTTTTATTTCAATCCTTTTTTGAGAAACACAAAAAATATCTTAACATAGCTGTATGACTCGTGTTTATCAAAATGTTATTTAACTGAAATATGTTCTATACCAGTAAAGTTCTGTCACTTTTCTTTATAGTTTTATCAATTCAGTGCAAATGAATAGTCGAAAATACTAAAATATTACAATTTGGTGTACAAAAGACAACAAATAATGGCTATCTTTCCACCGCTAATTAACACTACGTACAGTTGAATATGTTGAAATTCCGAAAAACAAATTAATTTTGTTAAACACGTTATGATTTAATCAGTAATACATGCCCAGTTACCCGTTCGTAGGGTAAAAATAAAATACGCGCAATACGCGAATTCGCTGTCAGAATACAAAATCCTAAGGGTGTACACCGGACCCATCGACTGGCCAGGGGTGGTCGGGGGGGTCCGCGCCGCGCCGCTCGCCCAGTCGCCGGGTCGGGTGTACGCGCCCCGCTGAAGGAACCAAAAGTTGCCATACTGAAGGAAAGAGGGGCTTACTGAGAATCCTCGCATTCCTACCGAGGCGTTTTGATCTATTCCACGATTGCACAAACTATATACACAAAACAAGACATATTTTTTCTTACACATATTAGCCATTTATTATGATGGCCTTACGTCTCCCGGTTACGCGATTATGCGCGTTGCGTACGCGGGTATCACGTAGCAACGAATTATACGACAGTAATATTTCAATAAATAATGTTAAATTAAAGCGGATTTCCGTTAGAGTAGTTTTAAAGGGAACATTGTTGATCGATAAATAATAATAAAGTATAATGCTTACGTAATTTTAATCAACCAAAATTCATAGTTGTCATTTTTAAAATAAATTAAGATTATATAAATGATTAATTTTATGTCATTATTCACTTGTTACATCTGTTATATGTATTATATTTAGGAATACATTTATTACTTTTGATGGGGATAATTCTCGACTAAAAATGAATTGAAATGAATAGTCCACCTGCAACAAAAAGATCTTAATACAAATTAAATTAATAAATTAGAAATATACACAAAAAAAATCTATTTAATATTAAATATTTCAGTAATTGTTTTTTTCTGTATAACTTGATGTTTATGATAAAAAACACTACAAAACTATGTTCTGAAAACGCAACTTCACATCATAAATGTCTTAGGTTAAATTAGTTTTTAGATTTTATTATTTTCACAATGATATAGACTCGTTTCTGCAAATTATACACATTTAATTAAAATTAATTTTATTAATAATAATAAAAAACACTTTAAACTACTATTTATTGATTTATCAACATGTTTCAAGACCAATGGTCTCGTCATCCGGATACAATGCATACTAAATTAAAAATACAAGCATTGAGAAAAAAAAAAAAACAATAAATATAAGTAATGGGTAACTAATTAGGAACTACCGTGGAAACAAATTGAATATAGTGGTTTAAACAAAGTGTTTTTTTTATTATTATTTATATAATATTTTGCCATAAAGTAATTTTGTAAATATTAACGAAAAATATTATTTTGTTTGCGAAACTACTTTGCACACTAAATTCGTGACAAATATGAGTCATCGATTCGCATCAAACACACATTGAAATGTATAAACGGATATAAAATTTGCTATACACACTAATGTATTGTTATAAGTGTTAAATAAATAATTCCCTGTATAAGTCAAAATATATCACGTGGTCTTTTTTACTACATTGAAATGAATATTCTTTTCTTTATCTTTCCGTGCACTTGGTCTTGAATAGTAAACGACGTATTAACCACTTCTTCAATATTAGCAAAATTATTCAACTAATTAGAATTTTCCAATCACCTTTTGGAAACAATCCATTCTTTTGATATTAACAAGAGTTTATAAATTATACATACAGTTACAGATATAAATTTGAAACTATATAAATAGGAAAAAGTGTTAATAGCAAGCTGAATATTATAAATAACCAAATCCTCTTTCGAAGGAGTCACTTTTTAATTTATTTTCATATTAGTTCTTACTTATTCACCACTTTAAAGTTTTTTTTATCTATCTTCTCCATGGGTATCGAAATATGTTTAATTATAAATAAATAGTGATTTAAATAAAGTATTTTGTTTAATTATTGATTTATTTGTCGTTTACCACTTTCAATACTACACTACCGTTTCTAAAATTGTGAATTAAGCTCTTCTTCTCATGCCTCAACCGCTTAACGGTCGTTGGCTATCATATTAGTTATTATCAATTTGTTTTTACTGTTGTCGAAGTAAATTTGTAAAATTCCATAATCACATATGTGAAAATAAAATTTTTTTTTTTTGATTCAGTTAATTGAATAGTCACATAGAATAATTAGAAGCATTCAAAATGTATGGAAATTCTCAAAATTATATTGAATAATGTTGCCCCTTTTCATCTCATGTAAATAAATTGTACAGCTGTCACCCATTATACTTGTAAATACAAATAGTTGAGTTAAAATTGTTAGATTAAAAAAACAAGTGTTTTATTTTCACATACTTGATCAATTTGTTTACTGAGGCCCGGTAAAACTCCATTGTATACTGGTCAAAGAATTGCCTGAGGTTTTTCAGTCATGATTTTCTGATTTCTTTATTTTAAGGCTCCGATTTCCTGAAATTTTTCCCAGTATTCTGAGATGCAAGATTTGATATTTCTCTGTACATCTCATTACATGTCTGAGATATTAAATTTTTCATATTTTTATCACTTATATTTCTTTATTCATCCGAACTATAATGTTTTTATTTATAACTCTTTCCATCCTGTTGATTTTATAAATTCCACTACAAATCCACATCTTAAATGCTTCAAAATGCATTATCATTTCTTCGGTAGCCGCCCATGTTTCCATTTCATAAAATAATAATGGTCTGTTATATTAAGTTACTCAAAATTAAATATTAATTTAAATTGCTGCAATGAATGCATATAAATACGATGAACGTAATGGATGCTGCACAGAGTAAATCTCTCTTCCAAGAGAATATGAAATCAAGTTTTTAAACGAAAACAAATTAGTCAAAACTTCATCGGTGCATTCCGCAATTTACATACATTAAGAAAGCCGTACTGCTTATTCGAAAATCATGTATGCAGAAATAGTGTAAATGAAGCAATCTAATTAGCGGAAAAAGGCCAGCTAATTTTCGGTTCAATTTTGCGTCTCTCACGTGCGAATGTGATTAAAATAAAAGTCCACTTGCAACATAAGTTCGGTAGCTAATTGCTACCAACATTTTTGTGAGAACACCGTGTTCGCGAGTGTCGAAAAATGCAACTGCTCTGTAATTATTTTTCAGATATTTGCATCAAATAAGCGCAAAACACATTACAGAACAAATTAACAATTAATTACAGTACATGCTGAAATAAAATATAATTTTCTTATAGCATATTTGTAGTTAATTCAAATTTTGCAAATTATTTCAGCATTTCGCATACCATCTGTGAACTAATTCATATTTAGTAACGAATGAAATTATTCGAAACGTTCATTTTGCATGCACTTACTCACGCGAGAGCTTCTATAATTATTATGGCTTTGAGAACAGAAAACTATAACATTTAATTAGCATTTTAGGACCTGTTTGAAAGCCGTATGTACCTAATTAACAATAAAAATATTAAAACTTTCACAAAATCTATACATACCTAATATTTATTTTTATTTTTATATAGTTTGTTAAAAATGTTAAAAAATAAAGTCTAAATAAAAAATATATAATTATTAGTCATATTATTTCTAATTTAAAGTAATACCCAGTCCTAAACGAACCGAACGACCCTCTTCAAATAGCTACATTTTCGAATATGGTGACAATTTTTTTCTTTCTTTCTCTCTCCGCTTTTTGCGTAGCTATTTCGTTTTTTGTGATGTCCGCCCTCCCCCACCCCCACCCCAAATCCTCCCTGCCAGGGTTCTTATTTATGTACAACCCCATTCTGCTACCCCCGCCCCATACACTTATACAACATGCGTATGTATGAACATTCGACGGGACTATTTTATTCCATCGACGAGTGAATTTTTATAGGAATGTTTTACTGCCGCCCATATGAAAGTTTACGTGGAAAGGGCTTATGAATAAATATACTAGAAATTTTGCAGTCAATGCGATATTTGTATTGTATCGATGATGTGAATTTGTATCGAAGATCAAAATAATAAATTGGCTCGTGTTTTTATATCATTTGCGATTGATATGATTCAGAAAAATTGTTGGAAAATTGGAACGAAACTGCCGCTCCACACCCGAATGTTGTATAGTATTTTATCATTTATTTATTTTAACATATTTCAGATAAAACCGTACAAAAATAATAACACAAAACTAAGTACATATAATTTTTCAGAAAAATCTAAAAAGTTCCGCTTAAAGAAATAAAAGTAATTTTGTACTGTCAACTTATTTTATGATATAGGTAAATAAAAATATGTTTCTTGGGAGACAATCGAACCACTTTTACATCACGTTATAACTTGTCAAAAGTAAACCTCTTACAATTCCACGCACACGTGTCAGTGTTCCCACTCTTCCCCGATACTCTCCCACCTCTCAATTTGTATTTCTCCGTGTGGCAACACAACCTTCCCCTTTTCGCTCTCGCAAAATATCGTTTCCCTCTCCGCCGCAATTCCCCAGAGGCGCTCGCATCGCTCAACTTCCAAATCGGAATTCAAATCCTCCCCCCTCTGATCCCCCCTTACCGTGGTATGGATGACGTCACATCCTGAGAAAATTGCTAGGGGAAAACCCTGTGGCGGACTCCCCGGTGACCGATTTACAATAAATTTCAAATTGAGAATATGTTTGCGATTTTCATCCCGCGGCGCCGACTTGTGGTGAAACTTTACCGAAACTCAAAGGTCAGGGGTTCTCATTATTTTTATTTTGGATGTAAATTAAATAACCGAAGTGCCCCTGCAAAATATCGGTCACATGTTACAAAAATTGTGAAATATTAATATATTAACAAAACATGAAATGTAAAAAATAAAAATGTATCATTAAATAATACCGTATATTGATGCGAGTTTTCGATAAATGTAATTTTAAAGATATTATATATTTTATACATCAATTTATACTCACTTTTCAAGGGTGGAGTCTTTATAAAAAAAAATATATATTACATGGTTTATTTTTGTTTTGCAGATTCTCCGTGGTTTGAAACACAATGCTTGAAATGGACAATAATATTATAAAAGATTTTGTAACTCATGTCACTAGAAGAGAGCATCGATCGAAAAAAAGTCCTAGATGAGGTATACACATTTATCTGTTCATACACAGTACATACGCCACACTTATCTGTTCTGACACACAATTCTTGCCTCATCAACATACTTATCCCCACACATCTTCTCATACAAGCTAGCCAATTCTTAAGGCTTCTAACAGAACCATCCTCCATTATCTGGTTTACCTGATCGTGCCAAGTCTTCCGCGGACGTCCTCTATTTCTGGTGCAATAAACACTTGCGTCATATATATTTCTTACCTCATTCATCCGTTCCATATGACGAAACTACTTAAGTGATCCTTTCTTAATCTTACTCACTATACTAAAATCAGCTTTACATTCTTTCCTCGTTTCTTCATTCCTTACTCTGCCATAAATAGATGTGCCACATATACGCCTAAGTGATCTCATTTCCACTGCATTCAGTCTATTTTCGTTCCTTTTCTGATAGCTCCAGGCCTCACTTCCATACATCAGTGTCGGTACCAGGACTCCATTGTGCCTTTATTGTGTTAGTCTTGCCTCGTTTGACAAATTCCTGTTAGATATAATTCCATTCAAAGCGCCGTTCACTTTATTCCACCTTTCGATATCATTCTCAGCCTTTCCGTTTCTATCAAATATACTTCTCAAGTACACAAACTCATCTACTTGTTCCAAACATTCATTACCCATAAGTATTTTGCACGGTATCTTGTTCTCCGTCTTTTCGTTTGTAGTTATATTCTTTATTAAAATATTTTTTATCGATGTTTTATAATAAAATATATTTACAGTTCATTGTTGTATAATGCATCGTAAATGGAAAATTAATTACACTTCTTAAGACAAAATAACATGATTGTTTATTTAATTTGGCCGTGAATTATTAGTTGAAACATTTAATATTGGAATGTTCATTAAATTTATTTAAAAACCATGTCTTCATTTCTTTTGAATTTCAGGGTAGCTATTTGGACCCGAAGTTTGGCATATCTGGCGGCCCCAACGCACGTCAAGATACCTACTAGATGTTTAAGACGTAAGAATAATGTTCACAAATGTAATTTATTTCTTCTTTTGCCTTTTGGTCCGTATAGGGATTTACAATTTGATTTTTTCCGCTTTGATGTATGTTTTCGCAGGTTGAGCTCTTTTTATTGAACAACGGCCAGGGTTGTGAAAACAATGATTAGTGAATTAACGGAAATCCGCAGGTGATGAAAATAGATAAATAAACTTGTAAATTTTTAATTGATTAATTTATATCGTATTAAAAATACCACAAAAGTGTACTGTCATTAAAAAGTAAAATTTCTTAGATGGTTCCAGCATATATATATATACATATATAGTGTGTAATGATACCTTAATCATAATCTCACAGATCATTTTCCATATAATGTGTATGAATATTAGAATTTACTGTTCTCAAATAAGTTCAGATAATATCTCTGCGCATAATTAAAAATATTGAGTTACGCCTTCATCTCAGAACATTGATTTATATACGTCGGACGTTAACACAACACGTATTGCGGTATACTAGTACTAGTATATTATACTAGTATGCAACATATTGGTGGACTGGATGACTGTACTTAATCTTAAATAATTATTTTTAAGCTTATGTTACAAACATGTTATAGAACGGGCGCGAATGATATACATAGGACTGTTTCTGCGCGCGCACATAATTCGTATATTTAAAATAAAATTGACACTTTACTCCAACGTCATGTAAACAGTTTCATTTTAATTTTTCCTTGCTTGACACACAGAAAGACTGTGATGATTTAATTTTTAAATATGTTAGTATAGTATTGATAATTATTGTTAGATTTATAATGAACTTTGTAAATATATAGAGATTCCAATGAATTGATACAGTTGCTTCCAAATTACTTATATTTACTCAAACACTAAGCCTATTAGGTAGATTTCGATTGAAATATTTATTGCAGAGTTCTCATGACTTAACTTTCAATGCACTTTTTTGATCAGGACTAGGAGACCTCAAACTCACACTCCGTTAAAAAAATATCTAATCTAAGTTCACTGACCAGCCTTGAGTACCATCTTATTTCATAATAGCGGCTGTTTAAAAGCTTTAAAGATCGCAACTCTTTCAATATTGGACCAATAAAAAAAAATCATTTATACACCACAGATGAAATCTATCTAGTTCTTGTGAGACGAGATTTTTTATCTTTACTCTGGTGAACATTGAATATCGGACAATCGTAAAGGGCCGTGTCTACGGAAGAGATTCTTAGGAGATTTTCGATTCGACACAATCTCTCAGATACCGAGTTTGCTTCCATGGGAATCTTTAAAGACAACTCTCGGCTTCCATAGTCCCCATGTACACATCATGTCTCATCTTCATTAAAAAATTTGCTATCTTGCACCTCATCTCACCTACTTATTGTACATCAAACGTCAAATGTCAATCCATTAACCATTTTTTACAGTTCCTCAGTTTAGTGAATTTGAATCTCCCAGCGCCAGTTATAACGGAATGGTCTGTAATTTATCGTATCTATTTGTCTATCTTGTAATAATATATAGTTGTAGGTATTGACGTGCTGGTAGTCTAGTGGTTACGATACTTGCCTGGTGATCTAGTGGTCGAGGGTTCGAGCCTCGTTTCAGGAAGCCATCAAGTTAGTCGTATTTTCATAGCACAAGCGTTTAGCTTAGTTTGAAAATAATAAATATATTGATGGAACATTGTATTCCGTGTATGCATCTCAATTTTTTTTCTTATAGTTTTAGATGTAGTTTCGTTGTTAAATCGAACGTCATGGACCCGGGTTTGAGTTTTTGTCTATTTCTACTCTTGTCGCAAGCTGATCTCTGAGTTTATCTCCAGATTAAAATCTCGATACATGTCCATAATACATAGATTTATTTCAACTAAATTACCGATTCCATTACTAGTATATGCGGTTCAAAATAGAAATACGCGATATTAAAAATACCTCAGACTTTTTTCAAAGATATATCAGATATTTAATAATATCTAAAGAAATATTTCGATAATGTTAATATAGGATAGACCTTAATAAACCTAAATTTGTACGACGTCACTTGAAAACATGTCTATGGATATTCACAATCTTTTGAAAATCTAATCTGGAAGAATTACTAATACAATTTTTTTTTTTAATACGACGTAAATACATGTATTATTATTATTTATTAGCATAAATTAAATTAATTGAATCGAACTAGCTAAGCCCTCTAGGTGGGTGATATTCAGGAATACACCTCTTCGCTGCTTACTTCATGTTTAGTTCCCGAACACTTAGTCAGCTTTTTCTTCTAATACTTCTTTTAAAATGGTAATTTTTGCACAATGAATACAATGCTAGACGAGTATTTGGGTTAAATTCATTTTCTGAATTTAATAATAAATATTGAAAAATTTTGATTAGAATTATTCCGGTTATGCAATGCATGTATTTATTAAAAATTAAATATGAATAAAATATATTAATTATAATGATATACATATAAAATCAATTTTATCGAAAAATATTGTTGTTGCGCCACCGGGATTCGAACCTGGATCTCTTTTCTAACCGGGAAAGGTGCATTATCCAACTATGCTACAGCGACAATATTTTTAGCGACAATTTTCGAACCTATATGTTATCTTTTTGATATTAATACATTTAATCGTTCCATTATTTGAAAGAGCCATCTACCTTATTTTACCCGGTGGCGCAACAACAATATTTTTCGATAAAATTGATTTTATATGTATATCTTTCTAATTAATATATTTAATTCATATTTAAAATATCACAGAACTATGTTCTGAATAATTACAACTTCACAATAAGAATGTGTTCTCCTAATAATAAAGTTGTATCAATATGTCCAAAATTTAATAAAAATGAATTGATAATTCTGGCGTCTGCTATCAGTTTACTCAAAGGTATTTGAGATTCTGTAAAAATAAGGTAGATGGCTCTTTCAAATAATGGAACGATTAAATGTATTAATATCAAAAAGGTAACATATAGGTTCAAAAATTGTCGCTAAAAATATTGTCGCTGTAGCATAGTTGGATAAAGCACCTACCCCGGTTAGGAAAGAGATCCAGGTTCGAATCCCGGTGGCGCAACAACAATAATTTTTGATAAAATTGATTTTATATGTATATCTTTCTAATTAATATATTTAATTCAGATTTAAAATATCACAGACCTATGTTCTGAATAATTACAACTTCACAATAAGAATGTGTTCTCCTAATAATTAAAAATTAAGTTTGTATCCCTCAAATGTTATTATATATGAAATGTATAATGGAGTTAACAAAGGATTAATAATAATATTTTTCTGTCAGTTATTTTATACTGCCGACAATGCATTTTGCAAGTTGAGTCGAAAGTTTTTGCACGCCAACTGCAGCGCGCGGGAGCTTGGTCCTTGGAAACTTAGTCACAATGAATTACTTCACAGGGGAACAACGCGCAGTCTGCGTACAACAGTTTTACAATCGGAATAGTAATTTTTTCCCTACAATCCAATATTCTTCCACTTAACCGCACACCTGGCACCTTTTAACTAAATGTAAGAGTCAGCACCAGTCGCATATTATCATAAAATGCGGTTTGAACCACAGACCATAGAGTTATATTATATATTTTTAAAAATCTAATGCGCATGACTAAAAACATGTACTACACTAAATAAGTCCTAATAATAATTAAGCCATTCTCAAAGACGTTACTTTCCGATGCAGTTTGCCAAAAACAATAACGATTATTAAAATTATCTTCCAAACCCATTTCAATACTAAAAGTAAAAATCTTAACATATACTGGTACCGCATGTGTCAAACAGTAAAATCATGTACGAATTCTCCTAAAAAATAACATTTTGACAAATACATTTTAGCTTTTTGGAATCGAGTCTACAATCAACCAACCCGCTACAGTCGAATGATGATAAAAACAGTATTGCGAGAAATATCCGTAGCTGGTTACATATTCGAAATTGGGTGCTATATATCTGAAAACACAGTTCTTCAAACACATCCAATATCCAACATAATGCCGACAATCCTGAATAAAACTAAACGCTTACATTATAACAATTTTTACTATTACATTTTTGTATTATATGTATATATTATTATTAAAGATTCCGTAACTATTCCTGTCTTAAGTACGTATATTTTATAACTATAACAGATATGCAGGGGCGTGCACACTATACCATCAAAAAGTTCTGCATAACTATAGTCTTTGCAAAATAAATGTAAATTAAATATTTATTTGTTATATATTATATATTGAGTATTTAATCTACACGAAAATAATTCAGTTCTCATGATAAGGTGTTAACTAAAACCGTAAAACTAACGGAAGAATTTAAAATTGTGAATAAAGCTGCGCATGTCTTTTTCACAAAATCTGTTCCTAACGTATATGAACTAAACGCAAGTCTCGCACCGCGCGGTGGTCTGAATAAACGCCTTTGCTTTAACATACGTGTTGCAAAACGCCACAAGCGTATCTTTGAAGCGGACTCCAATATACTTTAAAGGTTGTATTATTTTATAATATAAAATATTTTAGCTCTTTCTAAGAATAACAGTAATAATATACACTCACACAGGTATATTTACACAAACACATGCTTCTGAAAGAGTGAATGATGACTACAACTTCTAATAATAATACCCATCGCTTTTACATCATCAATATTAGCAGCATAGTCTATTCCTAGTGCATGCCACTGCAGATACGTATACGTGCAGTGGCGTGTCGTAAAATAATATCTTCTTACCTATATAAAAATTAATATAAAAAATGTATGGATGTTTTTAAGAACACTTTTTATGACTGAACATGATTCTTTTATTTTTCGAAAATTCTTCACTTAATAAATAAACAAATTATTATTTTTATTAAAGGTTAACGTAAGAAATAATTCTGCCAATTGCTTTTTGTTTTTTCCAAATCAAAAACAAATGCATTCACACCTCGAACGTAAAAAACGACCATTAAATCAACACATTAAAAACAGTAAAATATTAAAATTAGCGAATTAGTAAAAGAGGAAGTAGACACTTCAATAATTTGTAAGCAGTTGTAAGGCTTTCTAATTTTTCTGTTAAAAAATAGCATAGGTAACGACTCCATACAAAACGGATCAATCAAAAAGAATGTTCAATTCAATAAGTCATACAATAGCCAATTGTATGACTTGAGTAATTCACTAGCTTACAAGTAGACGATAGTACTGTGAATAGCTACAATGCGTCGATTGTAGCTACTAGCGCTACGGCTGCAGCGGTGGATTGTCGTGGTAGTTTTTAGAACTAAACCATTAAAATTTCTACTGGTACACAGACGGCGCTAATAGTAATAAATCCGTAAATATACGTTCACTGTACATATTATAGATTATTTAATTAATATTTGTTTCCAAGATTTTAAGTAATGCACCGCTTTTTTGGTTGTATGCACTGCATACCTCTGTATACGTGTGAAGTCTTCAAAACAGGTGAAGAACCACTGTACTTATACACTATTTATATATGTATAAAAATATATTATTGCTGATGAGAAAATTTTTAGTGTACAACTTTGAAATGTGTAGATTATTATTCGTTCTTTAAGATTATTGTAATATGTAGGTTAATTTATCAAATTATTTCGCGATACAAAAAAGTAATTTTACAGCATGGATTACGAAATAATGCTTCTTTATTATTGAACGGAAAAATTTGTTACTTCAAATTGTCTAAACAGATTATAACATGTAAGGCATTGAAACAGATGCCAAAAAGTGGACGAATTATTATATAGTTTAAAAAGCGAAAAAATTATAATAATTTTTGGTAATTGAAAACGTACAAAAGATTAAGAGATATTAGAAATGCCTCAAATGGTTTAATCTCGATAATAATTTCACTAAGTGATAATAATCTGGTTAAAATGAGACGACACAAATTTCACAGCAATAAATATCTGTTAAAAAAATCATAAATCAATCAAATCAGTTAATTAACTAATACTATTAGTTTAATTAGTTTTGGATCATTGGGCAGGAACATTCCATGCTTCAATGAGCGAAAACAATAAATTGGTTTTTTTGGTGATAGCAACATTTATTTCTTACCTATAGGTACAAATGTTTTCGCTTTTTGTTGATCATGTAATTGAATTATTACAATAAAATGTTATAATTAAATTTTTAAAATTTTAAAAATATTTTTTTATTAGAACACATTCTTATTGTGAAGTTGTAATTATTCAGAACATAGTATTGTGATATTTTAAATACTAATTAATCCAGGTTCAAATCCCGGTGGCGCAACAACAATTGATAAAATTGATTTTATATGTATATCTTTCTAATTAATACATTTAATTAGTATTTAAAATATCACATACCTATGTTCTGAATAAATACAACCTCACAATAAGAATGTGTTCTCCCAATAATATATAAGTTGTATCAATGTGTCCAAAAATTTGATAAAAATACCTTTATATATAGGTTCATATAGGTTCGAAAATTTGTCGACAAAAATAATGCATCTTCCTTGGTTTGGAAAGAGATCCAGGCTCGAATCCCGGTGGCACAACAACAATATTTTTCGATGAAATTGATTTTATATGTATAGTTTTTTTTAGATTGTAGATATTTTCGATGAATAAGAAAATATTTTATTATTATTTTCAAATGAAGATGTGAAAATGGAAACATGTCACATCGGTACCCACCCTTCACCTTTGTTGTCAAATGAGGGCGTCCTGACTACTCGATTACACAAGTCAGACATAAAAACAGTAAAAATGATATCCGATAATGTGAATATTTTTCAGGAAGTATCTAGATAGGTACACCGATATACTTCTAACCCGAAATTTTTATTTCACACAGATTGCGTATCTTTTTTATGCAGGTCTTTTTATTACAGTTTTCCTCAACCCCTCTTTTCTTTTCCGCATAGATTATTATTTATTGTATCGGTTGTTGTGGCGTCTACTTAATATATCAGTTTTATATATTTTATTTCATGAATTCATCGACGGTACCGATAAATTATCCAAGTAATGTGAATTTCTGAGAAAGAAACCTCGTTTTATTTTCATATTGAAATATGTATAATTTATTATTAAAACAAAACGAATATTTGTTGAAACGATTATAAATAAAACCCAACACCGTAAAGTGAGATCTTTTACTTACTGGTAAAAACAAAGTGCTTTGCAACATAGACCAAGTATTGTTTTTTAAATACATCCTTACATATACTATGTGTATATTATAATGTCTAGTTTTGTCTCAAAACTCGATAAAGGACGGTAGAACATTAGTGCAGAGTGAACTTTCATATATTGTGTATAGTGTTTTGTACGCAGAACAGAATAACCAACTGATGCATACATACTTTTATACCAAATCTCTCTAGATGCGAGAGACATATTTTTTTCCAATTACACGCATTCTTATCATCAACAAGATGGTCCATCTAGGCGTCATCCATGGAACTAAACAAAACACTGAATAATGAATATTAGTGTTCGCGAAAATATACAATTAATAGATTAAGTATATAGCACATCTCAGAATGAGGTACTAATCTAAATCGTAATTTCAAAGAACGCGAGGAAAATATTTAGCAATTGATTAGTAAATAGTTTGTTTTTAATCCAGATCGGCGAATCAAATTTCGCTAGTGATATTCTTCAATTTAACATTGTTTATAATACTTAGAATATTAATATGGCAAGTTTTAATGTTCATATATTTATCTCTAATGTTTTTGATTAATATTTACATAATACATTTTAATGCACATTTAAAAAATATTATATTTGATCTGCATGCCATTGTATAGTTTTTCTTATCTGGGCTACAACGTGAACAAAGTATTATTTATTAAGAGATTAAAAGAAACTTTAGTAATTTATTGTTATCAAAAAAAAATCTCTTTTATTTCTACGTAATATTGTAAATGGCAAATTACTGGATTTAAACTTTTGTTTTGTAATGTTTTCAGTGCAGCAATAACATGAGGTACAGCACGTCATGAAAAACTTTTCCACTAGAAGGAATAAATGGAAGCCGTCTACAACAGTAATCCACTAAAGAATATCTAATTTGAAAGGTCTGCAAGATTGTAAGTTAACACTACTTAACTACTTTAAAAATTATAAAGTATGATACTCTTAATTTCTAAGAATTATTTCAATTCCTTGCAAATAATTTTTTTTTTTGTTCCTTCTTTTTCATTTGTTACAAAGCTATATATGATTAAAATGTACATTATTAAGGGGCACGTTCATACGGCAAGATTTCTCTCTGAGATTTGTCTTGAAAGCGTGAAAAGGATAGTAAAGATTCATAGTACGGATTCACTGCCGTATGTATTTTGTACTCAGAGTAGAATGACGCAGTCGGCAAATGCTGACCTTTACTGACTCTCAGGGATTAAAGTCTCGTCCATGGACATATATTATTATAGTTTAAACTTAATACATAGAAGAATTATTTTTTATCTATTTAAAATAAATAATAAAATTGATAGCCCTAATTTATTGCGGTTAATCAACTCTCATGTACCTGCCAGATATACTAGAAATATTTTAGCATATCACTGTAACAATACTGGGACGGTTGCTTATTTTAATTCTCCATTACACTAAATTCAAAACTTGGGTAACGAGTACGCAGATGATGTATGGAATAAAACATTACCGAAATGTAAAAAAATTCTTACATATTTGTTTATAACTGGCAGATGAAAAGAACTAATTAGAGAGCAGCACAAGTTGCACGGTCGTGCACTCTTATTTTTTCATAAATTTTTAAGCAATCTTTTTTTTCTTTGTCTCCTTTATAATTATTTTTTACTTTTAAGTTAAAGCTATTATTGTTTTTATACATTGTTATTAATGGTACATCGAAATTTATTAATGTTTCAAAATTTGTAGCATAGCATAATACGATTCAAATAGTACAAATGCAATTTTATTTATAGCAGGTATATTAGGTTGCGATACATTTGTCTATATTCAATATAAATTGAAGACAAGATTGTTTATTACATTGTGTACATTATTATTTTTGATGTCTTGTTTTTTTCTCATTATTCATTTTTAATTTGATTTGTTTTTGTTTGATTTGTTGGCTGTTTTTTTTTTAACATAAGATATCAAATTTCTTATTTTTTAAATAGTTTTTAAAGAACGAGGTCAGCGTATTGAATAAGGTCACAATATTACCGAAATGAATAGGTGCCTACTCAGGTTTAAGCATTGAGAACCTTTCCTTTCACGACCTATTTTACGACCTCTTTCATATTGGATATCAATCACAAGCAAAATATCCAAATACCCAATTTTTAAGATCCTATGATATTATCGCTTCGTTTTCTTTATATTTTCCGCTAGATATATTTACTAGTTCATCGATATATAATTCTGGAGTTCCACAATGACCAGTTTTATTTTTTATGCAAACCATCATAAAATTTCATTGTTATCCAGAAATTTATATGATGGGGTAGTTCTTGATGATTGTTTATTTGTTAAATGATTTTCAGGTAAGTTCATTTTCGGCAGAAATTTAAGGTATTTAGTATTTACAACGTGTTAATGTCAGAATTCTTATACAATCCGTCATGTGTTCCTAAAAACTAGAGTTTAAGCAATTCTATAATTGAAGTTAGTCTCCACAAAGGCGGAAAATGTCAATGCTACTTCTTCAATCATGACTAGGAGACGTCAAAAGCATCCTTAGTGTTAATAAAAAAAAGAATATAAAAATAAAAATAAATTCATATCTTATTTTTTAAATAGAGATGCGTAGACGGAATTCATGTCAAACCAATATTCGTACTATTTTCAAACTAAGCTAAACGCTTGTGCTATGAAAATAGGACTAACTTGCTGGTCTCCTGGAACGAGGCTCGAATCGATCACTGTTGGTCTTAACCATTAGACCAACAAGCAACTATATATTATATATATGGTATATAATGGATTTTATGGACACGATAACTTTTATAGTTCTTAATAGATCTCAATCAAATCTCCGCAAAATTTTGTTTCAAAATAGCAGCTGTTCGTTTGAAATTTTTACTTTCGAAATTCGTAACATCGTTTTACGCATTTTAGAAATCTACCTGATTGGTTGCGATCATTACCGGAAGGGATTATTTAACGTGTTCAATGGACTGAAAGGCGATTGAATTATAATTGACAATATATAATATTTTGGTGAACTCCTATTGGTTCAGTTTGCTTCAGTATCTATATATATGGTTTAGTGCATAAGAGTAAATCATTAATGAGACATCGTGGATGTCGATTTTTTTTGTCTATTTCCGTGATTTACATTTCGGATATTTCCAATATCGTTTTGGCCAGATAACTGGAATCTACTTTTAAACATCCCGCTGTCGTGTATTGTAACACTATCATTTTCCTGTCGTACCAATTTGTAACCGATAATTCTCCCTTCACTCGAAAATTTCATACCTTTTATCATTAATTTCAGATGCCCGCTGCGCACTTTCCACCAGCACCACCCGCCGGCAGGCCGCCCTGGAGAGGCGAGGGCTACCACCACCCTTCCGGCTGCCGGCTGCCGGCTTCCGCCCGGCAGACGGGGCGGGGGGCGGCGGGGCGGCGAGCAGGGAGCCCCCTGCCAATAAATAATCACCATAAAACACTACATCTTTATATCCCACTTCTGGTGTGGTGCGTAACAAAGCAGTACGTCAGTGTTTTATTATTATATCAGTTTTTTGCTGCTCCGTTTTCTTTGAGGGGAGAAAATATTGTTGGAGACTGCATCCGTTTATGACTTTATTTCGCATAACCGTTCAGAGACAAAGAATTTTGCTTTTTATTTAATTTGATGAAAAAGCAGTGTCATCATTAATTTTTTGGCGGTATCGTTATTTTCATATTTATTCATTCATCGTCATCGGCCGTTTTTTAGCCCCTGCTGGATGAAGGCCTCGCTAAGAGTCGTTTGTTTGTCTTTTGATTTGTAACACTGATTGACTACACACGTCCAACGATTGTCCGTCCATCGAATTAAGGCATAATCTTGACTGAAAACTACGTTCAATGGCACTTTTTACTAATTATACAGCCTAAACTTTTTTGTCATGGTATGTTCCAACATCATTTCGTAGTCTGTATGATAATGGTTAATTATCTGTCAAGCGAGCGAGTTTGCATTTTGTGGGTTGCTTATTACTATTGTTGGTGTAGTGGTTAATACGCTGGCCTAGTGAGCTGATGGTCGGGGGTTCGCGCCTCGTTCCAGGGCACCAGCAAGTTAGTCTTATTTTCATAGTACAAGCATTTATCTTAGTTCAAAATAGTAAGAATATTGATGTGGCATGTATTCCGTGTACGCATCTATATTTAAAGAAGAAGGAAAAAGTCAATATCATTGAAATATTAAATGTTGAAATATATTCAATTCTGTTAAAAGAGTTTCGATTGTGGTAATTTGTAAGGCTAGTTATTTAAATATAAATTTTTGACCACTATATTAAATGAAATATTTAAAGTATTCATTGTCTGAAGGAGATAGTGTTGATAATATTTTAAGCGAAATCGAAAGCAAAGAACGGTACGTAACATTAAAAAAGAAATCTTCTTTGAAATATTTAATTAATGTACAATTATTTCATAAATTTAGAATAATTAAATTAAATTTATTAAATTAGAATAATATTCCTCATATTTCTTTGATACCTACCTAGTGTATCTTTCTATATCTGGTAAGGGTGGCCGGTAACAGCATAACCAAGTTTATGCTTAGTTTACTGCACGCTACTAATATATACATATTAAAAAATATATATATATTATTATGTATACGTTTCTGTCACAGCTGTAATAATTATTTTGAAAACTTTTTGATACGCATTTTTATAAAATAAAATAATAATCGCCAACGTGATAGCTAACCGTGCAGCACATAAATATTTGTGTAACTCTACATATTTTCACATATATTTTTTGACAATGTACCTCCAATGTACATCCAAAGAGCCTTAATTTACGAAGATGTAAATTTATGTAATCGTTCAATAAAAATAACACATTTTTAAAAATATATTTAAAGTATCTAATAATTATATTTCGTATCACCTGTTCAAAGGTTAAAGACCACCGTTTTTGATGTTTTTATTTTTTATTTAGTTGTACAGTTCACTACGGATATAACACGGAATATTTTTAAATTCAAATGTTTATGCCGTAACGATATGCACGTAACGCCCAATTATACCCCCCTGAAGGTGTATTGGTCACCAACCTTTAGAAAAAATTAATTAATTTATTAAAAAAAAATTTCTTGAACAAAACTAGCGTACAGTCACGTATTATTCCCATTTTTATTACATTTGGGATATATCGAGTAGGTTACAGAATAACTCAGAAGCAACTGTATTACCATTTGATTTGACAGCCGTGAAAACTTAATTTTCAACACCCGCTATAACATGTTATTATGATTTCGAGAAAATCTAGCAAAACTGCAACACTTTATTTAGAAAATTTATTAACTACTTTTGTCTATAATAATATCATGATTTATTTATGTTCATTATTGTAAAAATTTGAACCTTAATATGTATTTAATTATGATATAAAAAAAACATGGCAGGTTTTGAGAGTCACATCGCTTCATACCGGGTTTTGCTCACTCTAACATACTTAATATTGTTAGCTAACAAAGTGTATTTTGAAAATGAAATATGCATTTTTAAATAAAAAAATTAATTCAAAATCCAATGATAGGTATATATAACTAAAAATTTGTTAAAAAAGTGTTATAGCGGATGTTGAAATTTTAGACACATTTGATATTAGGTAAGTATTTAAGATTTTTTTTAAATTCATCAATGTAAGAAAATAAAACTTGTAAATTCGTAAAGATGATTTCGTGAAATTTCTGTTTTTTTTTTGACAAGTTAAGTTTTTATTTAACAAACTGAGGACGTGAAATGGACAGAATTTTGGACATATTTTTTTTTGCTAAAGAACATAACTATCCAAATATTTAGTGGCTGAGGCTTTAATTATTTGTATTTTTTATTTATTGATTTAGTAAATGCACTCGGATGTAGCTCAAAAGTCATCATCTTAAAGTAGATATATTTTTGACAGTTTATCAATATTAACAATTTTGCACAGAATTCTTGTACAAAAATGTTTAAATTCGAATGTATACAATAAATAACGGCACATAATAGTTATGGTTCCAACACTAATGTATGTAAGTGAAGGTTGCAATTGGCAAATAAATAACGTAAGTAGGTCTATTTACAGCATAGTCGGTAGATTTAAAAAAAAGGGTGGCATAGATGGTTTGGTTATGTGGAATGTATGGGCGAGGAGAGAATGGTAAAAATATATATAAGGTACGTGTTAAAGGCAGCAGGAACAGGGAATTCCGTGAAACACGTGGCTTAATAGGTCACGTTTAAAGCTTTAACAGCCAAAGATGTATGAAAGTGAATGAAGATAGAGTTGTACGCCAAAACAGAACAGTGTGGCGTTCTATCCTCTTTGCCTAAAAAGGTGTGACAATAAGTTAGCTCTGTACAATAAATAAAGTAAGAAGTAGTCTCGTAGGTATGTTACAAAAATATATAATATACCACGATAGTGAGTACTAAAAATAAATAAATTCAATAACATTTATAAATAACTTACTGAAAACGCAGTTAGTTTATTCGATACTAAAACAAACTTAAATTGTACGTGCTCCGTCTGTTAACAACTACTCCAAGTCAACGGACACTAAGAATTGTTTACGTCAAAACCAGACACTTCCAAATCCATATCAGACGTATAATAGGTCCACTAAATCTAGCGCTTTATGGAAACGGAGATCTCATAGTTGATAATGATTTTCTTACGTGATTCGACAATATTTCGATGTCATACCAACCGTGAAACGTAGTATCTTATTTCTACTGTTTATTTCAATGTGTAAGAATTCGACAGTAATTATGAGGATTACGACAAATAATTGCATTCGGCATGCTGTGCATCTGCTCGACGCACAAAATAGGCAGTAAGAATATATATTTATTAAATGCTTTTTAAATAAATGTCAGATATTTCGTAGAGACGAAGCTATTTTAGTATAATGTGTTAAAAATATTTTACAGATAAAGAATATTGCTTTAAATGATTTTTCAACAAAAATCAGATTCTCATTGAGTTGACATATAATATGCTGTTTCAAGCAAAAATGAATTATCAAATTTGGTCGATAGATGGCGATGTTGTAGTGGTACTCGAAGCATATTGTCCATGTAATTACATATATAGAATTTTCAAAAATTTGATAAATATGGAGATTGAAGGGTGAGAATTAGTGAACGTTATATATATATATATATATATGGTCACTTAAGCCTGCCGAAGACAGGTCGTGAGCCCTGTAATTACCCCCCATATTTATATACATCATTCCTTTAAAAATATAATATAATAGCTTTGTCTCTATGAGATATCTAATATTTATTTAATAAAAGTAAAAATTCAGTAATTGTGTGTTCTTGAACATATTTAAATATTGCTAAATGCTTTTTATTTAGAATGGTATACGTTTTTAATAAAACTACGAAATACATCTATTTTTTTCTGTGGTACTGAAGGAAAGTGCACAGAGATTAACAAGGTTGATATAGTTCAACTGGCAGAGCAGTCCACCGGCAGTAAAGAATTCCCAGGTTCAATTTCCGGTAGAAACTTTATTTTTTTCGGAAGAATGATTAGTTTTTTGCATATTGTCAGTAAAATTATAATTTTGGATAATTTTCAGTTAATATTGTTATTGTGGGTGTACAGATTTAATGTTTCAGATAAAATAATATCGGAAAATTATATGTAGATGTCCAAAGTTTTTCATAAAAAGTATATGATATTTCATAAACATGACCATAATTAATATAATATATATCTTAATAAGGGAAATTGATTAAACGTCCTAATAAAAATACTGTCAACATTATGATCCTTTCAACATATTCAAATGACTACACCGCCGGTCCAAGTTTCTTGGGACACATCAAGGGTCGGACCGCACCTGACGAGTCTCAACAATTCTTTATGCATTTAAATTCGTGACTAATTCACGGAGACCCTCGGAGCCGCTTCCTGGGCCCGACACGCTTCCGTACTCATCTCATTTCCTCACATCATCCACTGTTGCTACGGTCGGTCAGGGCTGGACTATAATAAGCTAGATAAGCTTGAACCGAGATCATTATGCAGTGAGGGGCGGATAATATTTTAAGACATAAATATATGTCGCTCCATTGATAAAAAAGTAATACAATCAATAAAAAATTACAGAATTAAGTAAATTAAAGAAAACACCTAAAAATAGTGCTTTATGGAAAAAAACGTTATAAATCTGACTTTAAAATGACTTTAAAAGGACATTATTGTAGCAAACAACGCCTATCTCCTCTATGGATAAACTTTTCTTTTCTTCCCGATTTAATCACTAGATGGGAGATCGTCAAAAGTAATGTACAAATGAAATAAGTCATACCAAAAACTGTTATAGAAAAATAAGTAATACAAATGAAATAAAAATAATCTCCATTTTCGTTACAGCAATCGAATACATTTTCGACAAATTTTGAACTTTGTAATATTTACAATTGATACAACAACTATTTTATTATACTATTTTAAATAACAGTAGCAACTAAATATTTTTTCTGTATATTTTTCTAGTTGATTAATTTAATTTACATTAAATTATAACAGAACTATGTTCTAAAAATGCAACATCACAACCAAATAAGTTTTCTTATTAATAACAAAAACAAATGTTCATTGACAGTCTTAAAATGCTTAAAAATTATCTCCTGTAAAATTTGTATACTTTTAATTATTTCAATTTTAAATAAACGGAGCAAAGTGTAATTTATGAAAGCTTACGTTTGGAAGTTGAGAGAATTACAAATGAGAAATGTCTGTATTCTCCATATCACATATCACGTGAAGATAACACAGAAGATTTGTGGTTCCATGTAGAGTAGAAAGATCCCCGCTTATTCAGTAGTCACATCTTATACAGACCTAGTAAAGGTTTCTACCAGTAGTCAACTCCAATAATGCATCAAAAATGCGATGAGTTGAGTCAACTGATACTAAATAATTTCCGCTGTGGTGTCCGCAGCTCGCCTGCAGAGCGAGTAATGGCTACGTAAAATAAAATTAAGACGAAGAAAAATGTACTTTTATAACTAGTTTAAAATTGATAATGAAGCATAAAAGAAATAGTTCACCTGAACTTCTATGAAAAAGTAGCAACCATACATAAATAGTACATTTAATAAGTTGGATTGGCAATAATAGATTCTCTGATAAATAAATTTAGAGGTTAAGGCATTTTTGATATTTATTTTATGTGCATTGTTATATATTATTGTAAATGATTGTAAAATTAATATAATATCTTAAATAATCTTAATACGTAGTATCTTGAATACGCAGAAAACTATACGATTCAATTTTTTTACTTAACGAACGAATCAACATTAGGAACATTTAATTTTGATACATTTTAATAGGAAATAATAGATATCTGACTATAGTTGAAAATTCATCGTGAAAGTAAATGATTAACAGTGTAATTGGTAAATTATTTTCTCGGTAAGAGAAAGTTCAGGGTTCGAGTCCCGATGGTAAATGTATATTTTTTTAAATAAATAGTTTTTTCTTTGCGCATCTTTCTCATATAATATGTATATTAAATTTTATTTTGATTTCGTCTTTCTGCTTAATATTTTCGCCGAATGATTATCCAGGTAAAATTAGACTTTTTCAAACACAATATGTTTTTATTTTTAGATTTATTAGAAGCTATAACCGATTTTATTTCGTGGTTTGACAAATAAAATTTTTGGTTGTTGAAATACTACAAATTAAAAAAATACGTTTGACTAATTGCCTAACTTTAGCAATCCAACACTGCTTTCAGTAATTGCATTACGTGTTTTAGGAAAAAATGGAGATGGTAAATGCGAGGACTTAGTATGCGTCCCAGGATGGTCTTCCCGTGCGGCGAAGGAGGGATGATTTCATACCTTTTGTACAATAATATCATATCATGACAACTGATGCAGATGCATTCGGCGCGTGCATTGTCTACCGATTGTCATCGATCGATTCAGAGTATCTGTGTCTATGAGAAAAAATATTTGAGCCTTTGTGCGGGTTTTGGCTGTTTTCGGTTCGAGGAAACTATCACAGGCAACAATTGAATAATTATGTCCATCCGAGTTGTTCACGAGTGCGCGCGCGGCCGCGACTAATGTCTTCTAGACCAGATTACGGATTTCGGATTGTGAGTTCTGAAATTAAGCCCGGATGCTGATTCTCTTAATGCGGTTAATGACATCGCGTAAAAAAATGTTTACTTTATCCACTGTTTCTAAGAAACATCACAGCATTGCCGTCTTGTTGATCTCCTAGTTTTAATGGCAAAGGTTTTTCATTTTTAGTTTGTGCATTCACGATAAATTGATTTTCAATCAAGAATGCGTAAACGCCTTTTGTTAAAAAAAATATTTACAAATTTACTTGGATTAGTTACAATGTTTTTCTGCGTACCGTGAATGGACAGAATTATAATTAATTATTGAATTCAATGCAATGCATTAAACATATGGGATAGTAAATAAATCTCGGAACTAATGACACTACAAAATAGTTAATAATAAACCATACATTAAAAAATTGACTTAAATATCCCCATGCGATCACTGAGATCTCAAACCTTATTTCACTCCAAGTTTTAGAATACCAATCAATGCTATTTCTCTCTCCTGCCTATATAGAAAGCTAAATTATTACAACGAGAGTACATCGATTAACACTATTATGGATATATAGCAAAATTCTATTATTCACGGTTAATTAGTCGTTCAAACGTGTAATACGTGCTAATCATAAACCAAGTTCGCACTATTCGCTTTAATGCCAAGAATTGTCACATGCCACATAATTAGACTTCTTTGAACTGGAAATGTATTAAATATTATGTATTGTTCATTCTCCTAAATTGTCAATTTTTAATTTCTTATAGTGTATATAATTTCTTATCCATAAAAAAGTGTACTATATAATATATAAATATTATAACTCTAATTATCTTAAAATGTTTAATTGTCATATAAACCTCACCAACCTGTAGGTATGTTCAATAAATTTAATATTTTGCATATCAGGAGATTTTAGGTAATATTTTTCTGAATTATAATTTTTGATTATCGGGTATACACACGTAAATACTATGTATTTTGTTGAACATAAAAGCGAATAAGTTCAACTATATATGTTTTCACTTTTTTAAGTAGTATTTTGATGAAGAGCTTTTTTAAGATTATTTATTTCATTTAGTGATATGAGATTTCTGATACTTATTTATAGTTTTATTTGAAGAGATCTAAGTTTAAATTAATCTTCAATAGAGCATGCATAATAATAATAAAAAAACTTGAATAATCTTGCAGTTATAGAATCTATGTTTCCCAACGATCTAGTTATCTAAAGAGCATACGAAAATAGATTTTTATTGAAATCTAATTTAATTTACATAATTTACAGGTTTACATCGGATATCTTAATTCATAAACAGGTTTAAATTAACGTATAGAAATAGCATACTTAGTTTCTTTATCAAATTTTATTCTATTTCACACTTATAAAACACATTAAAGCGAATAATTTCAACGGCTTCTGTGAAGTTATCGGACCGAGAAAAGGTGCCGCAGAAATAGTGAAGACACCCTAGTAAAAAATGGCAAATCACGACTTATTTTAAATGAATTCATCATTTCGAAGATACAACGTGTAATACAAAGCAAGTTAAACAGTTTAAGCGTATTGACGGTTTTATATTAATGTTAACTAGACCGGATAGTTTTGCTAAGTCTTGTTTTTATTCAATCATCTAAATGAATTAAATCTTGGTTATTCAAGTTTTTTTAACAATCCAACATTTTCTACACTAGTGCGAGGTACGAAATTTGAGTTCATTTATCTATATATTAAAAATATGTCCAAGCATTATTTTACCCTACTACGTTATCAATATTATCAGATTTTAATTAATACTGTGGGAATAAAGAACACATGGAATTTCAATTATATTTTCTTTTAGGCTGACATAATAACCATATCAATAAAAATCTTTCACAAAATATTTAAAAACATATTTTTATAGAGAACACATTTTAGTTGTGCAGTTGCAATCCAAATTTGATAAAATTGATTAATTAATTTAATTCTGGCGACTCCTAGGAATATAACGATGATTAATTTTTAAAATGTTTTTAATCGTAATCAGCTGCTGTAGTGTAATTTTAATACGTTTCCCCGGATAGGCAGAGATCCAGGTTCGAATCCTGGTAGCAACTAAATATTTTTTCGAATAATAGATTTTTTCTGTATATCTTTTCTAGTTGATTAATTTAATTTGTATTACAAATATATATGTGCAAGCAGTGAATCCTAAATAAAATTCATAAACATTGATTTGGATCAGAACATGTTAAAATAATATTATTGCATTTCCTTAATACAGAAACATGTTTGTGGTTATTAAATTTTAGAGCTGTATTAAATTTAGGTAAATTATTTTAATCCCTGTGAAATGACATTGAACATTTGTGCACGATTTTTAAAACGTATTGAATAATTGCTTCCTATTTATTGCTCACGAACGCAATCGGTCATCCTCAAACGGGTTTTGTATTGAAATAATTTAAATTTGAGCTGTATTTCATATAAAAAGATATTAATATTTGATTTACTGAAAATAATATCTATTTCTAGCCGGTGCTGGGGATGGGGAGAGAGGGGGGGGGGAATGAGGTACAGAAGGCCTTGAAGCTGGCGAAAGAAGCATCATTACAATGGGTTTAATAAGGAAAAAGGAAGTGGATAAAGGATTTGGAGGTTATCGGAATGTAATAGGAAGATCGAAGAATTTTTCCAAGTGGAATGCATTTCTGCTGCAGAATTAGCATACAGATCCGAATATCTAATGATGACTGCCAATTTTGGAGACCAGATTATATTTTACGCACATTCTTACTTCTTCTATATTCTTATTCTTTCAAACATACACAATAAAACGCATTCATGTATAAAATTGCGTCTCATACAAATAGTTAGCTTAATATAAAAATGGCAAAACATTAAAACGACAGATAACTGTTTTTAAAACGGTAAAAATCCGGAAAGTAAATTATCTTGATATTATCAATTAATAATTTAAAATGTATAAAATGATATAATATTTAATTAAACGTAAACAGATTTTTTTTCATATTTATATAATTATATTAAGAACACATTTACTGTGATGTTGCATTTTTATTTTCAGATGTATCAATTTGAAATATTACAAAATATAAGTTCAAAATATGTCTAAAATGTATTCTATTGCTATAGCGAAATCGGTGAACGCGCTTGCCCGAATAGGAAGAGGTTCAAGTTCGAATCTCGGTAGCAACTAAGTATTTTTTCGATAGATAGATTTATTCTGTATATCTTTCTAAATGATTTATTTAATTTGTGTAAACTATATACGGGGTGTAACAGACTTACACCACAATATTTTATAGGTGGATACCGGACTAAATTACCAGTTGAAAATGTTCAAGGAGTTTGTGCAAATTCTGCACCGTTACGGAAAACATTCATGTTTGAATTTTTTACAAAATCGTGTTAAGCTTTAAGTCTACGTACATCGAAATAAATATTTGCGAAATACTGAAATGCTTCTATCTCCTCTGACATGGTTGTGATTAGGCACTTATTCATGAAACATTTTCAACTCGTAATTTAATTAGGTATCCACTCATAAAATATTGTAGACTAGATCTGTTACACCCTGTATAATTATAATTTATAGATTGAACCATAAAAAAATAAGTAGTTCAAATTTATTACAAATATTAATACTTCTGAACTATAAATTGATAATACGTATTTAATTTAAAAATGTATAATAATACTCGTATTTGTATTACGACAACGTGTAATAATTGTATAAATTGATTTCCTATAGGATTTTGAATGTGATATATAAGTGAATAGTCATAGTAAAATGAATCTGGCACATCGATTGGTTATATCGGACAAAGAATGTAATGTGAGTGATCAGGGACAGAACAATCTTATATTTATTATCGCCTTATTCCGTTCATCATGATTGGATTGCTCCACTTTGTTCTGTTCTGTTCTTGTACATTGCTCATATCTTTAAGATCGCGATTGAGTGAAGCTATCCATGTTGCTCGCGATCTTTCCGGTCTTCAGCTATCAGTCTCGATACTCATAGATACGACAGTGAATATGAAATATATAGAATGCTAAATACGAGACACTGATTACAGATATCATAAATCATTGGATACAGGATTTTGAATATAGAACGCTAGAGAATTTATAATATATAGGAAAATGAAGTTGATGATCAGATAATGGATCACTGTCTTCTTGTTCTTTTAAATCGGCAATCCACCCTTCAAGAGCGATTTGTACCATTAATCAAGTTAAAACTTTATTTTATAGAAAAAAGTACTGTCATATTATAGAATAAGAACTATTACATTACAAGTCAATACCGTTGTTGTTCAAAAAATTTGCTATTATATAGATTAAATGTGGCGAGTTAAGGGAAAAAAGATGATACAAGTTAACCGGGAGTTGAAAATTGCCATTGACGAGATTACTGTAAAAAAATCTGTGATCCACAATGGACAGGCAAAAAAGATATGTTAAATATGAATTAAATATATCTTTCTAATTAATATATTTAATTCATATTTAAAATATCACAGACCTATGTTCTGAATAATTACAACATCACAATAAGAATGTGTTCTCCTAAAAAAGATATGGTCAAGGGTTTCCTCTTCGGCACCACACTCACACATCAGGAATCTATTAAGTTCAATCTGAATAAATATAAGGCTACCTGGTAATGCCCAATTCTCATTCTAGAGTTATATGATATCGTTTTTTGGAGACTTCTTTTGGAGAACTAGGGGATGCGGGGAATAGATTTTTGAATTATTTTTAGCCGATTACTCTTATGATTATTTGAATCCATCAATTGTGCAGTCCAGATAGAATTGGTACGTTTTTTTTACCATATTGAGTCTGTCATACATTGAGATATGGAATTGATGGGGTAACCTCCTTGGCCAGTTTATCAGCACATTCATTTCCATGAATTCCCTTATGTGCAAGAATTCAAACGAATGACACCTGTTTATTATTTCTGTCCAAATTACCTACTTTTCATTTTAATATTGTTTATGTGTATGAAAGAATATTAATCGAATCTAATTTTCGCTTTAGTATAAGAGAACGTGAACCTTTTCATATTTTAAGTTCTTCTTAAATCCATTATTATTTTCTTTATATAAGAAAGAACTGTTTAGTCATTTTTAAAGTAAATCCAACATATCGACCCCTTCTACATAAAGTAACGTAACTAACAAATAAGTAATTATTATTTGTTCTAGTATTTCACCTGTGATATTTGCTAATATAACATATTTTAAGTGGCAGTAATTATTATACATTTGTTGTTTTCTATTATTTTGTAAAAGACTGTACACTTCTTGCTACGGCTTACCAAGCTAATAAACTCACTGTAAAAATCATATATTTCTGAAATACATTAGATATTAGATTTTTTCTTTCACGCTTATTTTTCAGAAAACACTCACTTTCAGAAACACAAATAGTTTTCGTGCTGAAAAAAAGATTTATAATATTTGACTTAGCAGCAGTTTAGTGCCACATAGTCTTTTAATTATTTTCATTGGAGTGTTTATAAATTTACGTGAAATTTTCCACAGTGTAATATTTATATAAATTTTAGAGAAAAATAAATCGAATTTTTCTCAGAAATATGTGATATTTTTGCAATGAGAAAAATAATTTGATAAGTATTCACAATTATTCGGTGGTATTTGGTATTTACAAATAAATGTTTAAAATGACGATGGCCATTCAAGTCCAAGAGTGAGGTATGAACAACGGGCTGGAAACACCGATGTATATAAAATCTCCATGCGAGCATATAATTGGAATGCAAGTCGAATTATAAAGTGCGCCAATTACAACCGGCGAAGCTTCTCGAAGAGTGGGCGTGGAATTCACGATATTGCGATAAAAGTTTATCAAACTCATCAAAAAACATATTCTTATTACGTTCAAATTATGTCTACTTCACCTTTCAATTGTGCCAGCGTAAGATGCATAATGAAAAGCGAGAAAAGTAATTTTTGAAATTTTTAATGACTCTTTTTTGCTGTTTAAAATACGTTTTATTTCAATTAATTTTTTTACACTGCAACATGTTCATCTCGTGCTTCCGCTCGATCGCCAAGTTATATAATTACATATTGTTGTATATATGTAAATATTAAACAGGATATTGTGTGATAATAATCTGACAATAATGATGAGAAATTAATATTATTTATAATCTTAATTTATTTATAACATCAAAGAAATTACCAGCAAAATATTATATCCATAGCAAAAGTAATTTAAATTACTTTTTATCTTGATTTTATTTTGATAAAAGGTCTGCAAGTATTTACTTACCTAGTGTAATGTTGATCAACGATATTTTAACGATAATAAAACTATTGTAACAGATTTTAAGTCTGCTTTTGTTTAAAATTAATTATTTATTAAAATATTTCTGCTCTATGATTTTGATTCTATGCGTCTTGCATAATCGCGGACGCGGATGAGCGTAAGAGTATTATGTATATGTAGTATTATATGTAAAAAACTTTGCGCTTTTACGTTGAAAGTACGACTAGTTTGGTTGATCATTACTTCGAATCTCGAAATCCCGACCCGTTCGTTGTATTACGACTGATCCACATATGATAAATAGTTAGTTATAATTATTTTTTAAAATCATTTTTTCAGAAGTATTTATTTCTATATAAATACATCATTAATTATTTAACGAATTACGAACCACTAGTTCAAATGCAACGCATCAGTTTTATAGTCGAGTCATTTGTTCCTTGTCTTTTAAACCGTGTTAAGATCCTAGAGATTGAAGTAGAAATGTGCTTGCAATAACGATTATATGGTAAGATTATATGTTATGGAATTGGACTTGATGTAAGGAAAGAGAGTGGACGGACAATTCCCTGTTTGTCTCCAAAAGAAAGACAATAAACCACCGTCAATTTTATTGGCCAAACACACTTCCTAGTTAATTAAATATTGAAGAAGTTTTGAGTTTGAGAATGGACCTGTCTCGTTCTATCGGGTGGGAGGTATGGCGGGGGTGGTCTGTGATTGGTCACAGTTCACGGCTGTCTGACCAGTCTCTCACGGACGCACTCGTCTCGAAATTCATTCCGAAATAATGCTGGGGAAGTGGGTGTCCATCAGATCACAACTTCAGGTTTAAATATTTTGAACTCTTTTATATCAAAATTGAAACCTTTCACGTATATTTTTTAGGATGTAATATATTAATAAATATAACAATTTTTTTTAAGGAGAGCGCATTATAAAGCGCAGTTTTTTTCAGAACATAGTTTTGTGGTATTTAAATACAAATTAAATTAATCAACTATGTTCCGTAAAAACTGCCACTTTACAATTATAATGTGTTCTTCTTAAAAATGTATAGGTAAGTTGTATCAAAGTTTATCCAAATTGAATGAAAATGAATTGATTTAATTTTGGCGTCTCCTATATTATAGTGTATATTACTCAAAGGTATTTGAGTTTTGTCGCAATATAAAAGTGATAGCTTTTTAAAAATGGAATAACATATGCAATAATACATATTAAATTTGCCGTCCATCTACTCGGTTGGTGTGGTGAAACTGGATAACGCATTTCCCCGGATAGGAAAAGGTCCAGGTTTATATCCCGGTAGCAACTAAAATATTTATTAAGGAAAACACATTCTTATTGTGAAGTTGTAATTATTCAGAACATAGGTCTATGATGTTTTAAATACTAATTAAATGTATTAATTATAAAGATTTACATATAAAATTAGTTTTATCGAAAAATATAAATGTAAAATCAATTTTATTGGCTTTCAAATAATGAAACGATAAATGTATTAATTTGAAAATGTGTGGTTCGAAAATTTGTCATCAAAAATACTGTCGCTGTAGCATAGTTAGTAATGCACCTTCCCCGGATTGAAAATGAGATCCAGGTTCGAATCATCCTGGTAGCGCAACAACAATATTTTTCGATAAAAGTGATTTTATATGTATATCTTTATAATGAATACATTTAATTAGTAATTAAAATATTTTTTCGATAAATAGATTTTTTCTGTATCTTTCTAGTTGATTTATTTTATTTGAATTATAACAGTCTTATACCTAATTTGTGCTTTATCTAAAACTCATTAATATTGCGGGAAACACTTATCGACAGTAAAGTCTTCTTTAGTCGTCATGTTGCCCGGATGAATGGACATTATCACTTATAATAAAGAGGTATTACAACAATTAAACGAAACAACAAAATTAACCATTTATCTGACATGAGTATGCATTTTTAATGTCATTATCATAAGTCGTTTTCTCTCCACTGCTGGATGCATGTTGAATATTTTCCGTTTTAGATACAGTGAAAGGTCATGTTGAATATGTTCCGTTTTTGATACAGTGAAAGGTCATGTTGAATATGTTCTATTTTAGACACAATGGAAGATCATGTTGAATATTTTCCGCTTTAGACACATTGGAAGGCCGTGTTGTGTACTTTTAAAAATCATGTACAGGCATCCGAATGCATCTCAATCCAGCATTGTTCTGCGAATAATTTTATTTTTTCGTGACATTACATAGTTAACGACTTTTTCAAGTTATATTTTATTTACGTGAATATCTATCGAGTCAATTATTTAGTCTGAGATATTTATCTTCAATCCTGCTCTATCACTGACTAATAGTTCCTACATTCTATTTTAAATGCCACCTGGATTATTTGAGTTTACGAAAATCAATATGATCTGTAAAACGTAGATGACTTATGAATAAATTTATAAAAAATCGTCAACTAATAAAAATAAAAAGAGATTCAAGTTGTTTTATGAAGTATTTTATTAAATATTAAAATGTTATAACAAATAATTATTGATTTTATTTTCAGTCTCGGATCACTCCAGTCCCCCTCGACAGATACGAATTCAAATGCCACCCAGCGTGACAGGTGATCGTGGACGACCCACGTGACCAAAAATGATTCCGCTCTCCGCTCGTTGCCGCTGCGCCGCACGATTCTTCAACTCTTCAGCCATTCAGGCCTCGAGTACAACTATTTACTGCCGATTCACGATGTACTTGACCATTCATGAAACGGCCTTCGTAGCAGATGCGCGCTTGTTTCAATTTTTGATACGTAGTAAGCAAAATGTTTCAACAATTTCATTAATCATGTTATATTTTTTAAATATATTGAAATCACAGACTACCAAATATATAGACGCGAACCAACGCAAATTCCATGTTTCAATATTTTGATTTTGGTGTTAACCACGTGATTATTTTGGTACCACTTATGCAATCAAATAGCTCCGCGACTTATAACTATTATAAAAATACGACTTGATTGAAACGAAAATTTAAACGCTGATAATATAATATGCATTAATGTAAAAAATACGTCTGGTTTACACAAAGATTTAATTTTCGAAAAGTAAATACTTTAAATATGAATTAAATATATTAATTAGAAATATATACATATAAAATCAATTTTATCGAAAAATAATGTTGTTGCGCCACCGGGATTCGAACCTGGATCTCTTTCCTAACCGGGGAAGGTGCATTATTCAATTATGCTACAGCGACAATATTTTTAGCGACAAATTTTCGAACCTATATGTTACCTTTTTGATATTAATACATTTAATCGTTCCATTATTTCAAAGAGCCATCTATCTAATTTTTACAGAATCTCAAATACCTTTGAGTAATCTGATGGCAGACGCCAGAATTATCAATTCATTTTTATTAAATTTTGGACACATTGATACAACTTTATTATTAAGAGAACATTAATTAATGTGTTCTCCTAATAGTAAATACTTTTACTGTTGTATAAATATGTTTCCACAAAGAATGTGTGTAGAATGCCACTCGTCCCGCAATTAATGCTCCAAACCCTTCTACTATACGTTCACTTCATTTCATGTCTATTCATTTACTGATCTGTGATTGGAACCTATATATTTGCCAGCCCTTGTGTTTGTATGATTCGATATTTGTCACATTTTGAATGATTCTGTATTCGTCACTTTCACCGTCCGGCAATACTGTCTAACTGGGCCAAAACGAAGAATATGGTAGAAAAGTGGCATCCAAATGTTGCCATAGTCAGCCAAAGCATTAATGCATTCAATGATAATGTGATTGAGCAGTCAGGAAGGTTTTAAAAAACAAACAGAAACAGGCAACATTGGACAAGTTCTTTGATAAATCGAGTGAAAAAATGAAAACCTTTACCACAATTAGAGTTACCTGATGTTTTAATTGATGATGACTCTATTTCTAAACAAGAGTAACCTCCTCCTCTTCCACTTCTACCATGCAGTACAATAAAGGTAAAGTTTTGACAAAAAATGTATTACCATTTAAATGGATCAACTAGAAAGATATATAGAAAAAAAATATATCTATCAAAAATATATTTAGATGATACCGGGATATAAATAATTTTCGATAGATTGAATTTTTTCTATGAATATTGCTAGTTGATTAATTTAATTAGTATTAAAATAGCACAGAACAATGTTCTGAAAATGCATCTTCAGAACAATAATGTGCTCTCCTTAATTAAAATTGTATTTTTAGTTTTTAAGGAGAACACATTCTTATTTTGAAGTTGCAATTTTTCAGAACACAGGTCTGCGATATTTTTATAACAAATTAAATGTATTAACTAGAAAGATAATTAACGGAACATATAAAATTCATTTATTGAAAAAATATTATTGTTGTCGGGATTCGAACCTGGATCTCTTTCTATCCGGGTAAATGCATTAACCGATTATGTTACACCAACACAGTAAGTTGACGAAAAATTTTACTCATCAATCAATTAACGATATTTTTTCGATAAATTGATTTTATATGTATATCTTTCTAATTAATACATTTAATTTGTATTCATTTATGTATCATTTTTGGGGCCTGGGAACTGATTAATTGAATTTCTTATAGGAAAAACTGTTTGTATGGGTATAGACAGAACATGGAACCTGATAAACATTTGTCAGGCCATCAGAGACGGATTAATAATGAATGGTTCCACTGTATATATTCTTAATGAAAATATATTTTAATATTTATTTGCAATTTTATATGATAGTTATATGATATTTAAAATAAACAAGATAGTAATCAAGATATACCTACTGAAAAAATATAAGATTTTTCAGATTAAATAAAATAGTTTGATCATTCCTGGCGTCACCTATCGTGATCACGTAGTATTACTCAAAGGTTTTTGGGATTCCATGCAAATATAAAGTTTATGGCTTTCAAAAATGGAATATAATTCATATAATTTTTTTTTTTAAATTTGTTAGTTGTATGCAATAAATTACTACCTCAAACAACGTATCGTGACATGAATTTAAGATATAAATTATCAAAATAAATATATAACGAAATACACATAATTTTTTGTAGGTACCTAAGGTACAAGTAGGTTGGTATTAAATTTGAATGGTGCTATTTTAAATTAATTACATTCAGATATATTTATGAATCGATAACATATGTCACTGTCTTTAACATATGCCGATAAAAAAGTCGGAAATTAAGTTAATTTTAGTGGCATAATAATTATAGTTTAGTTGTTTATCAGTATTATAAAAATGTTTTAAATAATATTTTAAATTAATATAAAATATTTTTTTACTTTATTTGATTATAATGTGAACTTCGTTTTATTTGTATTTATTCTGCAAATAAGTAAAATATTTTGTATTATACACACCTAGTCCACAATATGTTAAAACTATACCATTGCTATAGACCCTAAATCAGCTGACATAAAATTCGATGATCTTTATTTTTTTGTATTTAATATACTCGTATCATTTGGAATCAATAAAATATTTGATTTAAGTATATCGCAGAATTATGATTTTTTGGAATGCTTACATCTCGAATATACTTGAGATTAGAACATTTTCGACTCGTACTTTAGTCAGGTATCCACCCATAAAATATTATGGACTAGGTCTGTTACATCATGTATATTTAAAAATATATGATAAAATTTCTCGTGATTATAATAGTGATATTGAAACGAGACGTGTAGTTTTATTAGTGGGATATTTTTTGGATAACACTCTCATGCATATAACACATGCTGTACATTGAGTTTAGGAATATCGTCTTTTTGTATTAATTCATTGTCATGGATGAATACGGTAGCAACCAATTTATAAAAACCTTCACCATCACGGTAAAAAATATGAAAAGATATTAATCATTCCCAGAATGAACTGAAGGTGTGAGTAAGAGGCCTTGCTTAATTCGATTATAAATAAGCATGATTAAAGACGCGGCTCCAGCAATTTTTTCAATTCTTCGTAAATTATTTTTAAATTAGCTTCACAATAGTATTCAAATTATGACCAGAAATATGTATTCACGGTTAGCATTATTCATTAAGAAACTCGAGAAGTGTGGCATAATTGGTAATGCGGCTCGGGGAGCGGGAACACCCATACACATTATAATAATGAGTAACAAAATGGTGTGAGAAATAAACAATTTACTAATAAAGCTATGGGAATTGTTTTGTAGTCATTCAGTGTTATTATAAATGAATTTTTCGCTTAATTATTTATTTATTATTTCAGTACTATAACACCAAAAATATTAACAAATAAATTTAAGATGTTTCATTTTTTTTTAACATTTGATAATAAGAATAAAGTGAAAGATTGTTTCGTGTGCAATGATGTTTAAAGTTTGTGAGGGAGTATGCCAAATGGATCACAAGGCAATTTTATATATAGCATGAGTGATTACGTGGCCCAATATAAATCACCCATTTACTCACATGTTCGTTTGATTATGATCGCGGCGATGTATTGTGTATGTGTGGCCAGAGCAGATTGAAGAATAGAAACTGCTTACAGTTAACATAAGTTTATTGTTGCTCGAGCACAGTTACAGTTTAGAAAATATGCAATAAAAAGTCTTTCCGGACGGCTGCCAGCGCATGTTGTTGGCACACGGTTTGGCGTCGGTTGCGAGTGTGTTTTTGCAGCTGATGAGAGCTTAGTTTTACGCCCAGGTATATGCAAGGTGCGTTCAGGGGTCCTCGGCGGTGTTGATGGTTGTGGAAGCGATAGAACTCCACAAGATCTCCAAAATAAAGATTATTTATTTTAAGAGTAAAAAATGATATCGCATAGTATATTTTGTCGAAATTTTGATATATCATCGTCCATCTACATTCATATTTTTTGATTATAAGTCTTTTGTAATGACGTTTTCCTTTGTATTATTTACAATCAGTTAATTCCAGCAGTATTTTAATATTGTCATTCCACTTTGGTATGACTCCACTACTGTATCATTCTTCTCATTGATTGTCGTTCTTTTGGTAAAGTTTTGCCTAGCCCATTGCCATTTCAACATAGTTATTTATTCAACATACTATATCTTCTACTTTAGTCTATGGTGAACGTATTTTCTCCATCTATCGCTAGGACGCTAATACAAAAATGAATATCAACATGTATGCTTTAGTTGATTTTAATAAATGTTTATTTTTTGACAAAATCTAACGTAAGCACATTTACCCAGTGACTACTGCTGTTATACAAAGATTGTGATTATTTCTATCATTGCCCCTTAACGGACACATTGCAATTTCAATTACTTTAAAATGTTTTTTTTTCTTTTCCAGAAAACTCATTTTTCCACGACAGAAAACGGATCATTGAAGTAGCTTTTCAATTGTGTTTGTCCAGCGACCGTCCAACGGCTCTCGTCTACTGTCTACCAAAGAAAGCTGAATAATGCAATGCTGAAAATATCCATTAATGCACATAATAACGTTCTGTAATCTATCTTTTCAATTTAATTTACAGAATTTGCGTCTAATTGTAGTATCATAATTATAAGTAAACCAAAATGAGATTAAAAATTTTCACAAAACTAAACTTTATACTACACACACGTTTAGTTGTTTTGTCACTACTATGGTTTCCCTCAGAGATGCAGTGCCTCTCATCATCAGGTATAATTTATAACTAAATAATCTAAATATTTTTTTATCCTGTGTATTAGACCACTTTGATTCTCATTTTGATCACCAAATATGAATCCTAACGGATTGAGTGAGATAATATTTCTAAGCTGCTGAAATGAGTTATCTTAGGGGAGTAGCAAGAGTTACATTATTTTACCGAGTGAGAAGTACCGACATAAAGGAGACCCTCGGCATGGAGCCTCTATTTTTACAAATAGAAAAATCGCAATGAAGGTGGCTCAGACACCTTTTACGAATACCAAAGAAACAACTAATGAAGGAAATAATATCGACCTGGAACATAATATGCACCCTGTAGTAAAATGGCAACTGAATACCCCACCGTGCAGATAAATAGACCTTCTCCATACGCTGCATTATTTAGAAAAACCTGTGCGTTTCTTTCTAACTCGTACTTCATTAGTTACGATAAGTTTGGTGGCCATTAGTTCTCTCCTTGTCTCTTCAGGTGTAAATTATGTATCTGTTTGCAATAAAGATACGTATTCAGATTGATTCGGCAGAACTCTTCTAAAAGTTTAAATACCACAATTAACGTAATTACCAAGGCATAGACATTCTCCGTCAATGTCATACATAAATTAAAAGTTTCTTAAAAAGCAATATAAAGGGCTATGCTTGGAATACCTGACGTACAAATTCGCCAGAGAGTGCATGCGCAAGTAGCAAAGAGCTGGATATATTTGTCCAAGATACGATACATGATGGAGAAAGAAGGTCCTGGAATAAAGGTGTCGCACTGGTAGAAGTATTGGCCGTCCTCAAGCTCGATGGAGTGACAAGTTTAGATGAGAAGGATGGAAAACAAATGGTTGGTAATCCTTGGGGAATGTCTATATCTAGCAATGGAGAGATACAGGCTAATTGAGATGATGGTGATGATGATGAGTGCACCTTCCTGTGGACTGAGACATGATGGTCAGTCAAGATTTTTTTTAAATGCACTTTGAAGAGTTCAGAATAATTTTCAAATAAAATTAAATACTTTTTATTAACATTTTAAATTTAAATTCAACATATATTTCGAGACCATGACTCGATTATGATTAAAGCGCCATTGAATATAAAGAAATATAACAAACCGCATACGTAATTATTAAAAGCTTAAACAACTGGCCTAGGGTGGACTGCAATGTAATTTCTTATAATTGAAAAAGTTCGCGAAAATGGACGTTGCAGCTTATTTTATTAAATTGTGATTTTTTATGTTATATTTATATTTTGTTAAATTAGATAACCTAATTATAGAAATTTATTTACATATTTTATCATTTCACGATGTTATTCACATTATTTACAATGACTGACATAGGATGTGTGTGGTTGCATGCTAATTATAATTTTATACATTATTTTAATAACAAAGATTCATGTACTAATGATATTATCTATAATAATGCACATGTGTATGTATATAAATATAATTTTTGTGATAAATGTATGATTCTGATCAATCATTTAGTTTTTTGTACTTCATTAAAGATACTCTGTAAATTTTAACAGTTGCTGAAAATACGATTTAAAATGAATATTTAGAATATACAGAGATTTATTTAAAAAAAAAAGATTTAAAACCATAAAGAATGTTGACTTTGGGGTTAATTTGAGATATAAATGCAAGCAAATAATTTTGAGGACTCTATAATGCCGGCAGGATATACGAGTATGTATACAGAATACACCAGGGATATATAATTTTATACTCATACACAATATAATATAATATTACAAGTACATTCATAATTGTTTTCAATTATTTTCTGGATAATATATTAAACGTCTTGTACTTTTTTGTCTTAAGCGTTAATTTTTTAACTTTTATGTAAATTTCAAGAAAATGATATCAATAAAATATTATAAGGCGAGCATATTTGTTTATAAACGATAAAATTAATCTTAACTAAATAATCGCAGATAATCATATAAGATAATTATTACAGATATATGAATTTACATATGGTGATAAGAATGTAAGAAAAATACTACGAAATATTGTTAAAATACTGCATAGTAAAATACATTATGTAACAATGAATCATTGTTTGGAAAACTTAGTAATGAAATTTGTAATAATATCCTCTCAAAATTGCGATAATTAAACATTCTTGATTATTAACTATTTTTTACTCTACTTATCAAGATATAAGTGTTTCTTATCTTCATAATGATTTTTTATGGTTTGTATTTGAATATTGACAAAATCGTATAAATTAACATAAAACTTTCTGTATAACAACGCTCTGATATTTAATATACCTATATGTCGGTGTAAAATGAATTAAGTCGATAATTATTATACCTTGTACTATCCAGGAATTATTAAATTAATTCAAATTTTTCACAATAGATAAATATTTGATATTAAAAACATATTATATACTTATTTCCATTTAGTAATTACTGATTTACCTAGTTTTAATTTATTTGAGTAAATTCATGATTAAAATTTTCAACATAAAAGCTTAAGACTCATCTAACGAAACTGATTCTGTATGTTAAAAATAAATTGGAATAAACGTTTCATTTTGGTATGGAATCTCTGTTTTTTTTTAAGAAACATTCCAGATGATCTGGCTTGGACTTATTATCAAAATCCCAGTGGAAAGATTACTCCAATGGATTTTCTCGACCATCCCGGAATGAAGTCCCCCAGTGGGACGCCTCGGGCCAAGTTGGGAAAAACAAGGAGAATCTGCATGAAGAGAGATTTTATTTGCAATGGGCTGCAGTCTTACTGGAGAACAGAAACATCTAGAGGAGTCTTGGTCCACCGACGTTTTTAGGATAAAGGGAAGAAAATTACAAGAGAAGTTTTATTTCTTTAATAAATAAAATTTAAAACCCGCATTCTTACACATCAGTAATAATTGCATTACATTTTTACTCTTGTACAATTGTGTGAAATTAAACGTAGATAAATGAATATATTAAGGAACATCCGAATATACACGATGCATACAAAAAAATACAGTAATTCAATTTTGTAACGGTAAAACAAATTATTTTCAATGTTAACATATTTGACTATTTTATTATTTCACAAATAAATCAATCGAGTAGGTTCAATGGCCTAATTTGAATAATACGAGAGAAGACTATAGTTTAGTATAAACAAATTGAAAATACATAAAAAACAATTTAAAATATTTAAAAAAAAAAATTAAATACACTGACAGCGTTTGAAATCATGAAAAAATATTTTAATTACATAATCCAATAACATGAAAAAATACATGCAAAAAATTATATTACTACACTGAAAGAATACAAGAACTGAAAAAAAAAAGTTTGAAGTATTTAATGCAAAATAAAGTGATACATCAACAAATATTAAAAACAAAATACCATCAAATTATTCAAAATAAAATTAAGAAAATGCACAATATAATTTTTTTTTCAATATAATTTTATATACATGAGAACATTTATAAGTACAAATAATATTAATATAAATTAATTATCTAATATGTTTGACTCCTATAGAATCATTAAAATAATATACATATATACTTAAATTTTTTAAATTATTTAATTTAGATATTAAATATTTGACGTGCTTGTCTCTAGCGATGAAGAATATTAATTTAATATAAGCGTATTTAGTGTGAGCATTAAAAATTCAAAAATATTTCTTATCACCTTCAACATCTTAAAAGTTTCGGTTTTTAAATCGATTAAATAATATTTTAGATTTCTCAAATATATTTCAGCATAATAAAATAAACTGTAGTTCAATTAAAGTAACATATTGATCGATTGTTGTGAAAGAAATTAACACTAAATTTGTCTTGACGCTCGCGTCATTTGAATAACATCTATTAATTGAACCGTATTGGTCTCCCCATATCACAGACTGTCTCATACTGAGAGATTAGATCGCTAGACAATATTCAAATTAAATTATAAGCGACTTATCAGTTCGTATTACTTCTTCATAAACAACTTACCTGTCAGATTACCATCCTGAATTTAGAATTTTAACCGATAAAAATGTGATGAAAAGTGTTAGTTTGTATAACATGTAAGTTAAAAAGTGTTGTGATTTATTCATATGTTGGCGTGAGTCCCATGTAATAATTGGTAAGTTTTTAATATTTTCAGTTTCTTTTACACAGTTGAATATTATTTTACATGTGGTCTTACCTATCTAGTTTACATTATTTTATGCTGTTGCGAGAAAAAGAATTTTACAATTTGTGTTTTAAATATTATAAAGCATCATAGATATATATGGCGAGAAGTTTTTAGAATATTATAATTTATTTATGTTAAAATCGTATATTAATTGCACGATGTAAAATATGTTAAACAAATAATTCCTGTGCATTTGTACGTACCTACTTAATTCACAGTTGCAGGGAGAGAAAGGTAAGGAAGTTATAAGATAGAGGTAGAGGAATAGGAAGGAAGTCTGGAAAGAGCATGTTGGTTTTATAATGTTTTAAAAGTTTTTTTCAAAAAAATAACATTTAATAGATTTAATTATTATACCGTATTTAAACATAAACCATAACAATATTAATTATATATATTGACTAAATATTTTTTTTATTGTGTTTATTTTTAAAATACATAAAAAAATCTTTTTGATGTGAAATGTCAACGTATATGCATATATAAAAATTAATGAAGTACTAAATGTATATAATAATATTACTTATGTTTGTGTATTTAAAATTATTTCGTTCACTTATTTATGTATATGAAATAAAATTGGTAGGTCAACGATATGAATCCCAACCGTAGGGAATCATTTATTTATTTTAAATATTTTTCTACACTGAGACAACTCCGGATCATTTGTATTTTACTATTATCTATATCTATTAGAACTTTTTTTCATTTAATTATATAATTTTTATTCTATTAGCACAACAGAACTGATAACATAACATTTCAATATTCTCTGTTGATTTTCATATCGATAAATAATCAAAAAATAAACATGCTTAAGTGCCTTCACGTATGTATTTTTCTAATGCAATATGTATGATGAAATATAGGTATAATACATTATGAAAAAGTGTATTAGATTTACCTCTTGAAAATAGAGTCCATCAGAGTTATAAAATATCAGTAAACGTATTTTCAAAAATTTAAATGAATTCTATTTACAGTACACCTATGTTTTACATATTAATGTGTGTCTCAAAGACAAAAACAGCGAGATGAAAATTAGCTGAAACTTATTAATATATTACAGTATGTTTTTACTTAAAGTGTATTATTTTTTGTACACATATTTATGTATTAAGAGTGCAAATAAATTAACTAAAGTACGTGGAAGTTTGGTCCGGAAGAACAGTAACATATTTTATATTAAGGATTGCAGAAGAGTGGGTGAAGAAAGGAGTCTCCAGAAAGGAACCAAACAAAGCAGTGAATAGCGGTTACAGGAAGGAAATTGTTTTTCCAACAATATACATTTCCGAAAGTCGTTAAGAGGCAGCTTCCGTTATTCTGTGTGCCTTCAAATACTGTGTAGCGTTTACTTCAAATAATTTATGGATCCAGATTTTATGGACCTTGGAACCTGGCTTTCAGGTCAAATGCTCGTTATGTGTATTATGTAATACTTATTTTCATTAAAACAATGAAACGATTGATTTTTTTAACTCCACGACTAAATGCGAGTCTTATTGAATTCACTAATTAATGTAAACTTTTTTCACAAATTATTTAATATTATAATAATTTATTTAGAAAACGAGACGGATTTGCTCAATTATATGATTATTACGACAATACAATCATTTATAAAACAGATCAACGGAAATTAACCTTTTCTATTGCGGCATTTTTCTGTTATGATAAAACTTTGATTGCTAGTCTAATCTTAGGACTGTGACACTACTTTTACATTTATTTTATTAAAAATAAGCTATAATTAATACGTAGATGTATTATGCGTTTATGCAACTTAAGAATTACGATTATTTATCTTGCGTCAACTGTAAGTAGGTAAATCAATATGGCATGTCATTTTACCGATTACATTGCTAATATCGTTAATAAATTTTTACTTTTCTATTAATGTAGTTAATTATCAAATTCATGATCATCTGTCCATTATTTATTTTCCTTTTCTTTCATACAATATCTTATAGACATTTCAAACCAAATGTGCATAACCATCATTTATATTCAAAACATCTATGTCTCGAGGTATAGTGAGCCATCTCAATGTCATGATATTTTTAATTTATTTAGAAATGGCCATAATTTATTAAAAGTCGCATTACAAAAATTAATATAAAGTTATTAAAATATACTTTGTGATCTGTACAATGTTGAGTATTTATTTATAACACACCCATTGCAATGTGTAAATAGTGACTGCACCTTCCGAAACAATAGTCGCGTCTTATGAGTTGTGTGTATATTACTAATTAAAATGAACATGAATTCAATCATGTTATACTATTAAGCTACCGCCATAAAAATAAATAAAGCTATTTATACTTGATATTAATAATATTAATCTTAGCTCAATAAGGAAAATAAAAAGAGAATGAGGTCCAAAATTTCAAATTTGAAATGAAACTATGAGAAAATATATACATATATGGTGACGTATGCTCCGTAAACAGTCAACAGTCCGCCGGTCGAAAGTCTGGATCATGGAGGAAATAAACATCAAACTGGCTAAAAATCTTCAGATATTTTGTCCATGTCACCAGAAATGTGAGCACCATGGAAAAATTGGTGATCCAAGGTAGCGTGAGAGAAAACAGATGAAGTAGAAGGTCGACAAGACGATGGACCGACCTGGTTAAAGCTTTGATGAACGCGTAATAAATGCCACGGACAGAAATAGGTGGCGACAGACCGTCCAACCTCTCATCCACAATTTCGTTTCAGTGCCGATAAATTGTCGTTTATTTTTATAAATATAAATTGCATCAATATAAAAATCCTTAGTACAAATATAATTCATTTCATTAACATGCGAGCCTGTTGGCCGCTTCCTACTTACTAAGTACATATAAAGTACCTGTTCTGAGGTAGGTAGTCATAAGATTTATTAGCTAGAATATAAGTTGGAAGTAAGGTAACAAATTAAATTAAAAAATCAAATGGAGATAAGTACAGATAATAAGTAAATTGAACAAAGACAATTTTTTGATACAGAATAAAGATATGTAAGAAGTAAAAGAAAAGAAACAAGCAGGAAGCAAACAAAACATGATAAGTACGAGGTAAGATGTAATGACAAAAAGAATTACATAAAATGATTAGCTTTAATCATTTAAGGAACTCTTCCAGCTGACTTCTTCCAATTTTGTAAAGCCATTCCTTCATAAGCACACTGAATTGAGGATAATATTTGATACTGTTGCCATCTCTTACGGTAGCTTATTGTATATCCGCGGTCCCATAAAACACGCATGTCTTTGAGCAAATGAGGTTTTCCTTAACGGGACAGCTAGTTTTCTTTGAGTTTTCTCCCGAGTACGCTTAGAATATGTGATAAGGCGCAGGATTCTGTTTTCATGTATGTCATTGGCCGTAGTTCATGATCACGACTACTCTCATCGAGAGTACGACAAAGATGAAGAAGAATTAATAATGTATAAAATAAATCGAATTGGTCGACTATCGCCACTTATGTATTAAAAAATACTCATCGCCGTTCAATAATTTCACACTCTCTCGATAAAATAGGTTAATTGTCTGACGCCTAACAATTAAAAGAAACGGTCTTTTATAAACAAGCATGACGGTGAACCGATATTAAGCTTACCTTTTTAGAATATTTTTAAATAATCCGGCTGCTCTAAGGACTTCCGGTGCGATGCATCCATCGGGGTCTTGTCTATCGTTTGATCCAATTAATTATAATTCGCCTAAACACATGGATTTAGCTGGCGTAATTATAAGGGTGATAACCGCCGGCCATGGAAAATGATGGGTTATAATTTTGATTGCCTCCATTAAGGATGTTTGTGTGCGCGGAGCATGTGTAAATATTGAATAAAATAGTTACACTTGGTAGCCGGCATAGAAAGCTGCTATAATTCGGTGGGAAATAAATTTTACATAAACACAAAATAAAATGAGCACTTTGCGCTAGGTTCGTTTATTATTCTATGATAATCGGTCTATCTTGATTGTTTCCCTATAGAAACAAGAAATATTTTTAATATTTCCATGTAAATTTGTTTGTGATTTTGGCCGGTTGATTATGTGAATAGTCTTAAGATATTGTATAGGTACCCACCAACATAATGATTATAGAAAACCTTAATATTGTCAAAAACTCGTGAGTTTCAAAAAAAAATTATTTGTGTATGTACATTTGCTATTTTGTATTTATATTTTCAATGTCAAGACATCAAATATATTTTATGCACTACTGTATACACAAAAGGAATATTATAAAACATGATTTGTTTTGTGTGTCATACTGTAAAGTATGGTGCATAAAGAAGAAGAAGAAATTGGTTTGATATAAAAATACATAATAAAATATAACGTATATAAAGCATTATAGTATATGATTTAATTTGAAATGTTATGCACATATTTTACTTAAAATTGAAAGAAAGTGAAACATAAATGGTTGGGTTCGCCTTCAATAATATGATGACCTTTCAGAAAACAAATTTCTTATTTATAACATCTTCACTAGGAAAATATCGGCGGAATTTATACGCAAAATAGATACAAATCAATATGAGCACGGACATCATACAAGAGGAAAAGATAGACTGAGACTCCCATTCAGGAAGAAGGCTAAATCTCAGAAATCGATGATGTACAATATAATGAAATTTTTTAATGAAGTGCCACAAGACATAAGAAAAGAGAAGAAACTGCTTGAATTCAATGTGAAACTAAACAGATATGTGAAAGATAAGTTCAAGTGAAAATAAATGATTTTGATTTTGTTTATAGTAGAGCACATATAAATATTAGCAATATTTGAATATATCCAAGAACACATTTACTACAATGGCACTGTTAGATATCAGATATCAGATATCTCATAGAGACAAAGTTATTTTTTATTATATTTAATGGAAAATATATGGAAGTAAGGGGTAATTACAAGGTTATTACAGATAAAGAATATTGCTTTAAAATAATTTTAAAAAAAAATCAAGATTCTCATAGTGATGACATACATGCTATTTTTAAAAAAAGGAAAAAATGAATTATCAAATTTAGTCCATAGATGGCGATGGTGTAGTGGTACTCGAAGCGAGTCCATATATTAACATATATACAACTTTCAAAAAATTGATAAACGTGGAGATTGAGGGGTTAGAATTGGTGAACGTTATATATATATATAAAGTGATCATCAGCCGAAGACACGTCACAAGCCCTGTAATTACCCCATACTTTCATATATTTTCCATTAAATATAATAAAAAATAGTTTCATATATAAATACTTTTATATGCACTATATTAAGAATAAATCAATATTCGAAGGTTCGATGCAGGTATGTAATATTGTTCAATCTAATTTTAAATTGTTACGTTGAATACAGACAATAATTATCTTTTAACGTCGTAAACTTACGATACCTATAATATGATAATCTTTTCACCGTAATAGATAAAGAGTTGCTTACGCCGTATTAGATACCATTAATATGGAAATTCAATGATACATTGTATTTTTTTTATTTGTACTTATATATTTATTCATGTTTATTTCCCAGAATGTAATTGAATTAATTATTTTTTCTGATGAAATACTATAACTGCGTTCAGTGTGATGTTGAGCTCTCCCCTGTGATTAAAGTAAGTGTAACTTAGAAGCCAAGAATTGTGAGAAATTACGTTAAATGTATAAATATTATGGACGTATTTATTATTATTCTGATCACAAGACATAAAATATTGTTATTTTCATTCGACAATCGTTTGTCGAATTCGGAACCGCCGGTATGAGAAAGCTGTCTTAATCACATGACTAAAAGGGCCGCCTTAAATATATAAACTGACAAAACAAACAGTTGAATTAAGCATGTAGACCTGTTATAACATGATTCAAATTGGCATATAAAATCTATTACTTAATTTTATTCCAAATTTAGACCTTAATTTTCATGGAGTGATACCACCATGCCTTCATTTTACCTTTTCAATGCAAATATTCTAATATGCGAGACAGGCGGAGAATAAAAATTGTAAACTTATATTTAGGTAGTTATGTAAATGTTTAGATACCAAATAAACAAATTTGTTATTTTGCGCAGTAGCATAACTACAAAAATGGGCCGCGATGCAAAATGAAAAAATGGGGCACTTGTATATGTATTATATATAAGATATAAGTAAACCAGAAACTGGAAGATGGTCCTGTTAGAAGCCTCAACAATCGGCGAGCTTGTATGGGGAGATGTATGAATGTGGATGAGGCGAGAACTGTGTGTAAGGACAGAAGAGTGTGGCGCTCTATCCTCTCTGCCTACCGCCGCGTTAGTTAGTTAGTTACTTAAACTTCATATATATATATTTATTATTTTAGTTAATATTGTTTTGAGCCACAGGTTGTCACCACTCACGAATATTACCCAAAGGTTTATGGGATTCATTGCAATATAAATGTAATTGCTTCTAAAAGTGGAATAATAGATGGACTATTTATAAAGATCACAATATATAAGTCTCAAATTTGTCGGGAATTCAAATGATAACGCATTTCCAGTATAAGAAAAGTACCCGGTTTGTATCCCGGCGGTAACCAAATGTATTATTTTCGAAAGATAGAATTTTTCCGTATATATTTCTAATTTTCTTTCTTATATTGCAAATACACAAATGTATTTTTATTTTAAAAAAAACTATTCATTGGCTGTTTTAACTAATAATTATCTTGTCATTGATACTCAAGCCCTAAGGTTTTTATAATTAGGTACTCAAGTATTTTTTTTAATTTGAAATATATATATATATATTACAAATTTTTACAATAACTGATAACTGAAAATGGTATTCCAGAAAATAGTGTATGTTCCATCTTTAATAATATTGTAAGTAATATTAGAAATGAATTTTGTTGTTGAATGTATTTGAACAAAGGAGGTCTCAATAAACTGGTCTTATAAATGTTATAAATAAAAATGAATTTATAAAAAAATCAAAGCATATAAAAACATCAAAACTATTACTGAATTTAGCCACTAGCCGCGTCCAAGAATATTTCCAATAAATATGACATCAGTCTGGTTCAGACCAATCTGCAATCCTGGTGACATTTGACATAATATATTTTTTACCAATATGTAACATGAACTCGAACATTGAATTAAATGAAATTAAAAGAGAATCTGGAAATAATCATAGAAAGTAGTGAAAAATTATATGTTTGAATTTAGTTTTATACTCCTGTTCTGAAGAAGATAGTATTTCGAATCTCGTAGACAATAAAACTCAAGTATGTACAGGGTGAATATTATGTCCCAGGCCAATATTGTTTTTGAATAACTAGAAAATGAAACATAATTTTTTAATTTTGTATTTATTAATAGATTATATGGTTTATTACAAATATGATATCGGCTAAGTGGCTGTCACTGGTAGCGGCACGAATATATCAATTATTTTTTACGACTATCGAATGTTAACTTAACGAGTCCTTACCGCTTAACCAAACGAACACAAAAAAATATTTATATTATAAATGAATCTTTAAACAAGTCTTATAAATATTCAACAATATGAAGTCTAAGATATTTAATGATTAATTAATTTTAAATATCATTAAAACTCAACCATAAATCATATAAAAACGTTTCGTGCCGTAAAGTAATGCGTCAAAATCACAATTAGTGCTTCGAAAAGTGAGTATGCATAAAGTGTAATACTCTGTACCTGTTTATTGCGCACTTTTTTAATTCACATAATCGCACAATATTAATAATAACACGCGTATTTTGTAACGTTATAAATTTTGATCTAATTAAAGGAGAATATACGCGTGCGATAACTAAAATATAAGCAAGAAAAAAGATTTATATGATTGGGATTAAAACAATTGTTTAAAAAAGTAATGATTTGTCTTGTAGATGAGTAAAATGAAGACATACTAGAACGGAAACACTGCGGAAGGAATTCCGATGGAAAATTGTTACATAATCATATCTTAACCTACCTGTAGACAAACTGTTAAGCTAATAATACTTATACACCAGGAATATACATTTATGTCACGTAAATGATGTTTTTTTAGAGGAACTTTAAAATTACACAAAACACATAAAAATCGTGATTATGGCCATGGTATTGGCTTTATTGGAAAGATAATTTTATGTTATTAGTGTTTAAATTTGATTTCGCGCATATGAGCGCCGCGGTTGACTTGAATAAAACGCAATCTGGAAATTTAATTTTCGACCACTTTTTGTAGTAGCTGGGATATATTATATATACGTATATCGGCAATAACGCGATGAACGTTGGCTTCCAAGTCGTCTATCGTCTCTGGTTTATCGGCATAGACTAGCGACTTCATATATCCCTACAGAAAATAATCCAAAGGTGTTAAATCACACAATCGTGGAGGCCAATTCACCGTTCCATTACGCGAAATTAAGCGCTCATCGAATGTTTCCTTAAATAACTTGATTGTGGCGCACGCTGTGTGGTATATTGTGCCGTATTATTAAAACCACAGCTCTTTCACATTATTGCCATTCAATTGGGGAATGAAAAAGTCAGTAAGCATGGATCTATAGCACTCTCCATTGACTGTAACGTTCTGGTCGGCATCATATTTGAAGAAACAAGAGCTCCTTCAGTGCGCACTGTACGACGTCTCTGCGGATGCGTATTATCAATTAGAATATGCGTGATGCGAAAACGATCCATGGTTATTCGAATTACTTGCTTCGATGGATGATTATGTTGACCGTAAAATGGACGTAGTGCAGGGTAAGTTTCGCGAACTGAATCACGATTTTCGAAACACATTTGCACAATTTGCAGGCGTTGTTCTGGCGTAAGCCTATTCACGATGAAATGGCAAACCAAACTGAAGACAAATCAGCTGTCAAATTGGCTGTTACTGGATAAAGTGTTGCCAATTCGAAAAACAAACCTTTAATCAAACATTCAACCACTGAGATCTCCAACTATATTTCACAGTTTTATTTACGTTTCAAGATTTACATTTCGATTCGAGGTTATTTCTCTCCCTTGCTTAATACGCTTACTATAACGAGATTTCACCCATTAACACTCACCTGGATTTATTTTTCATGACACAGGCTTAGTTTAAAAACGAAAATGTATTTTACACGGTTAGCATTAATTCAAGCGTGTAATAGATGCTTGCCGCACAGCCTAGTTCGCACTATTCCTAACAACTGCCTGTAAACGTCGAGCTCTGTCGCTCGTCGTGTTTTAACATCGTTCTTGGAAGCCATGCGCTTTATAACTGCACGATAGATTTAAAATATCTTGTTCATTTTCACTATCATTTCCTCAAATATCTATATAACATTTAATTGTTTACTTCTTAAATATTTGCAAAATTACTTTGTGGACTCATTTTATATAAATAATTAGACAAAATACTTTGTTCAAACCACTATTTATTGATTATTCTATATGTTTCGATACCTATGGTATCTTTTTCAGGAAAAAATGTATACTGAAATTAAAAATACAAGCATAGATAAAAATAAAACTATAAAATGGTATTAAAATAAAATAAAATATGTACGTACTTCTCAATATTATAATAGTATTATAATCCTTGTCCACGGAATGAGACACGATGAGATATATCTCAATGATTTAGTTGAGATGTATCTCAGTACCATGTACACGTATTGAGATTTTAAGATGGAGATAAATTCAAAGTTAAGTAGAAAGAGAGAAAATCTCAAACTATTTTGTGCGACGTTTGATTTGACAGCAATATCTACTTGATACGTACTAACATTTATTTCGTTTTAACTGCTGCTATCCAACTGGCGAGTGGATTATCAATGGTCAATAAACTGACATTTGATCGTTAACGTACATTAAGCGTGAAGTGAGACGCAAGACGGCGAATCTCTGAGACATCTGAGACTCTGAGAATCTCTGGTGTATTCTCCAAAGAATCTCATGGGACCATTATCCCCGTCTCGTACAATCTTTATTGTTTCGAGTCAAAAATGTCATTCGTGAACACAAACCATTCATGATGATCTATATTATAATTGCGCTTTATATTAATTGTATCCATTTTTAGTTTCATTGCATTCCATTTTCTTTAGAAATCCGCTAGATGGCAGTACAGATTATCAAAACATAGTAATGAATGTTAATATTAATTTACAATATTTCCGCATTGTGCAATAGATGTTACTGATTAAAATCCCCACAAAGCATATAAATAAATTACGTCACAATGGACTGATACGCCGCTGGCCGCGGTGGAAAGTTTTTAATGTGAATAATTCTTGGATATGATAAATCGTTCATTTTAACTATGCAGTCCAAAATATGTGTCATATTTACATGAGATTTTATGTAATATTATTTCATTGTCCTGACCATATTCTGTCTATATCTTTCATGTTTATGCTTAAAATAAAAAATAAAGTACACAATACAGTGCAAAATTAAATAAGAGATTTCCGCATTAAAATGAAGATTCTACGGAAACCATGGCCACTATCGGCCGCGATGCGTCTACTATAGCCGCCCGCGAGGCCTAGCAGCAAGCTTTTTTACTAGTTTGATTATGGCGGATTCGTTCCAGCAGTTTGCGATCTTGCTATTACAATGTTTGAAGCTGTGCTCATCGGGTGTTGGCAGAATTTGAATGGATGAAGTCCGACCAGCTGTCCATATAATTTATTCAGCGCATTGAGTGAAAGATACTCGTACCGTTCTAGTAAACGACTATCATTCAGTAAGTATCAAAAAACCTTTAAATGTCTCTACTATATCATGAGCCTTTTTCATATTCCTTCTGTATCATTCTCGCCATGCCGTAAGATGGAATTATCTTTATTTATTCCAAATATTTAACTGTTAGATTGTTTATTTCATGATATTAATAATTAATTAAATAATTAATTATTAATTAACCTTTCAAACCGTGTAAGATTATGTTTAAAAAATGAATATTTTATTTTACGTTTTAAGGGTTTCCGATCTATTGTGTAGATTTAGGTCCTTCAATGTGAGCGTGACTAATAAGTAGAACCTGTTCGTCGACTCAACTGCCATCGAGTACCTATCTACTTACCTACCAGATTCATTACCATATTTATGTTAGTACGAAACCGTTATTCTATAAGTATTTTATATATAGTGTATTTTTTATTCCATCTTCTATAAAAATGATTTATATAATAAATAATTAATAATATCGAATATCGATGTTTACTTTAATTTTTCATATATTTTTAATGTACCTATATATTTTTAATCTCACTTAGTAAATATCGTATGTTAAATGATTATATTTTGGTATTAAATTTGTTATTTAATATTTAAATGCAATTTACTTGTACTACTTGTGAAGTATTATAAATATTACAATTAAAATCATGCATAAGATTCTTTAAATGAATTTCGATACCTTTTTATACACTCATTTTATTGTATATTCAAAACACAGCAAGCCAAAAATTATCTACGTTTTTCGTTCTACAATTTATTTACACAGAATATTCAGCAGAAATTTACCCTATACAGGTCGCAAGAGATGCGAGGGAGAGCCAGTAGGACACTCCGTTAGGTCTCTCTAGTCACTGCTCTTCCCGGCATCGTCCATCCCAGCAATGTCCGAGATTCCTTTCATTTCTTAATAGGTCATCGTTCCGGGGGATCCAATGAAGATAATAATATAATACAAATTAAATTAATCAACTAGAAGGGTATACAGAAAAAATCTATTTATCGTAAAAAAATTATTAGGTTTTCACGGCCGTTCAGAATTTTCAATGATGGACCCTGCATTAGGATCCAAAACGTCAGCCAGAAAGGTCAGATATACACAGCAGATTAGTCCAGAAAACAATACAAGGAAAAAAAATTGTTGCTACCAGGATCAAGAGATGAGTTCAATATCAAAATTTGTGTTTTAGCTCTGCACAAGGTTACTTAATTGTTAATTTGAACCAGAGATTAAATTCGCTTAATATGAAATAAAGTACATTTAAGGAGTTTTTATGTATAGGTACCTCCGTAAGCACTTTGTTTTATTTTCTTATTTTTTTTATCATTGTTTTCATTTATTATATAGGTAGGTAAATTTTTAATTCTTACTCAGAAATTTTTGCGAATGTGTAGTATGCCAATCGTTGTTCTATAAGTACCTAGAGGAGGAAAAAGTTTTAATATACAGCCTTGCACAAATATTATGTTTTACAATATTTTTAAAACTTATTCCAACTTGTCATAAAAATATACGTTATGTATTAATGTGGGTTTTTTTATTATAAAAAAATGTCTAAACTAAAAAATCTAGCAAATTTCTCAAAACCAGTAATGATCCTCAATGAACAATGTTGTCAGCTTATAATATTAATATCTCTTAATTTGACGATGTAATGTCCGTTGAGATCCGAGACGCGGCATATATTTCACTTCCAAGCGCGTAATAGCCGGGGTCAAATATTATAAATCCAGTAATTGTTTCAAATGGGCCGCCTGACCGGAGATCCTACCACAACTCATTGTTGGGGTTATTATGCCCCGAGGAAATGCGTAACACGAAATGTATGGGCATCGAAAAATTCTTGTCTGTATGTGTACATACCATTTTCAGGGCGCAGGGGTTTCATCGTAAATGAAATTGAGTATTTTTGTTTTAAATAGATATGTATTAGTTATCATTTCTGTTTGCTAATGGAAGTTTCTTGAATAGTGAAAAGAGAATTATTTTTAAATTATGATAACATAATACTTTGCTGCATTGCAATGAAAAGCAAATCCCATTTCAATTTTTTCAGTTTTAAAAGACATCTTGTCATTGAAGCTCTATCATCTGCACAAGGTATTACTTATCGATAATTTCTGCAATTGCTCCCTTCCAGAAATCAACTGATTATCCATATTCAGCCACCCGCTTTTTCGTATTTTTTCTAGCATTACCTCTAAGATTGTTGTTACACAGCGCCGGCGTAACGCACAGGCGGAGCGGGCGCCTGCTTGTGGCGGCAAAATCAAGGGGGTTCAAAATCAAGATGTTATTTTATAAAAATTGAAAAACAAAATCACAAGTAGCAAAACGATAATAGGGTGTAATAAATAGCATTATAGTTATTTCCTAATAAAGTTGTAATATGTAGTCAACACTAGTGTCCAGAACGTCTTTTGGTAAAAATCCGTTCTGGCATGTTTCAAAATGCCGGCCTAACAAAATACCGCCCCTAACGTGTATGGCACGCGGGCGGCCAATTTATGGGGATGGTTTTAGAAAAATTGAAAACATCACCTTCACTTAAGTTACTAGGGCGGAAAAAAACAATCTTGTCTGTGGCGGCAAAAAGTCTAGCGCCGGCGCTGTTGTTGCACACGTGTTTTTCGTATCTATTCGCTATTGTCGAAAGTTGAACATCGCGTGCGGATAACTGTCAAACTATGTTGTTTTTCAAGACCCATGTATCAGTCAGTGAACTGATACAGGTTGCAAGAACAGATATATCGCTTCCCAGTTCGATGGTGACCGTCCATGGTGACCACATTAAGTAAAAATGTGCGGTATGTGTTGAATATTTAAACGATCAATAAAAATATAAGAAACCCTCGAGGGCTATAGAAATAGCATTTAATACAAAATAAATAAACCAACTAGAAAGATATGCAGAAAAAATCTATTTATCGAAAAAATAGATAGTTGCTACCGGGGATTCGAACCTGGATCTCTTTCGATCCAGGGAAGCGCGTTCACAATTTTGCCACAGCAATCAAATACATTACATTTATTGTTTTATTTTTAAAAGCACAACAAAAATGTGTTCTCTTAAAAATAGCAGTTACCTAGAGTACAATGGATTAACAAAATGTATATATTAGTGTTTATTACGTTTTAGTATGTACGTCATTTTTCTTAAATCTGCCAATGCTCTAGTGTTTTATTTATTGGGGTTAGTCATAATATATAAATAACTAAATAATTTTTGAGACCACGTGCTAATTATTGATCTTCTTAATTATGAATTGGCTAATCCATTCAATATCTTCCGCTCTTTTAAAACACCACTCTTACTAGATATGTTGATCTACCTGGTTCGACACTGCATTAGAAAGCACAATCTCATTTATTATCTTCCTAGAATCTGTATCACTAACCCCGATACAACACACATTTCATTTATTAATCATGCATAAACGAATTGAAAATCTCAATATCTATTTCTGTAATATAATTTAAACAAAAATAAAATAGTCATAGACACGATTCAATCAATAAATAAGACACTAATAAATTACTAAGAAAATTTCTTAGACTGAAATAAATAAGAGAATCAAACAATTTATGTTTATGCTAATTTAATTTTGATCTGCAAATCTTCGGTGTGCCGGTAATCGTATGGTTTGTCAAACTTACAAACACGCATATGCACAATAGCACTTATGACGAGTTCAAAATCACATACCGTCAATACTGAAATAGGTCATAATCACTAGCAGTGATTGAGTATCACGATTCGTGATTTTTTACTGAAAATATTGTCCACTAAAATATATATTAATTAAAAAAAATAATGTTTATTTCATGGTTTGTTATATGATTTTTATTTATTCTAGAAAGCTATGAATTAAATGTGTATTTTATGAGAATAAAGGATTAAATATATAGCATGAAAAAAAGTGTAATTGAATACCGATGTTTCGTTTGTGAAACTATCGTAAAACTGTGATTATAATCACAGTTTTCGAACGCTGATTTCATAAAATATCAATCACACTTATTTATACCAGTGAGTCAACAGTAGCAACTTATCTCGTCACTAATGCACCCACAGTACTCCTGTAACTAACTTTTCTGTTCTCTTTCCCTCCAAAAGCAAATAACAGACTATATAACACAAAACCTAATTTTCCCAATATAATATCATAAAGTAGTATGGAAATATGTAATTCTATTCTATTCTATTCTAGTTAATTTTATTTTGCAAGATTCACTACATTTTCTGAAAATAAATCGCCGTTTTAATTTATTTTAACAATGGAAAGTTGAGAAATCCTGCACCAATTCATGTTAAATGTAAATTCGCTGTTGGAACGATCACATCATGAGAACGTCCTCACACGTTGGCCCCTGGTTAATAATATTGCGGTGGAGGTACAAGGTACAGGGTACAAGGGACGGTTCGTGTCTCGGATATGGCAGAGAGCTTACGACAACGGCCGCAGTAGCGCCTCAGTGCCCGCTAAAGGGTTTACGTTTTTAGCGGAGTATTTTTTGTTTGCAGCGACGTAATAATAAGGTTTTCGCGCGAATTTTATTTTTGAGGAGTAGCAGCGACAACCCTGGCGTAACTAAACAAATTGGGTCCCGATGCAAAATGAAAAAAAATCTCACCTCACTCCACAAATAAAACATTTCGTTGTGATAGATTTAAAAAATGATTAGTCCATATTAGCGTTAGATACTCCCAAAAGTATAGATTCGTAGGGCACTGACTTAGAAGCAAATATAAATGTGTATAGAAAAGAAGTTCTAAAATCGCTTAATTCAATAGAAATAAATAAATAATGTATTTGTATATTGAGTTCAAATATGATATTTTTTCATTTTTCTCTGTATAATATGAATTAATTATTCAGTTGTATATTATACTATGATAGATATTGGTTATGTTTTTATATAAATATCTAAGCTACCCTCCATAATTCAAGATCATTCTTAATTGGGAGAGTCGCTTAAAAATATTATAAAAATTGTATTTAATGTGTGTAATCTATTTGGAGCCCTAATGCACCGCATTGGAGGAATTAGTGTAGTTACGCCGCTGGAACGTCTATATTATATTCAAATAAAAAATATATATATACAGTAACCAATTTTCCCTCTATAGCGCACACAAAATTTATTTTGTATAAGATCACCAAAATTTTGAACATTTCATTTTCTGAGATTACACAGCCACATCTTTCTACATACATAATGAGTTGTAAAATATCATATTTTTCATTTCGAAAAATGTGACCGAAGTATGCAGCTTTCTGTGATAGTTGTTATTACTTCTTATGACTTATTAATACATCTTCATTAGCAATGTGGTCAACCCAGGTCCTACCAGTAGGCTTATACTGGTATGGTAATATTTTACTTACGTTCTCCCCAAGCCCACAAATAATAGCAGTGATCCTTAAAATTGTATAAAAGATTTTCCGTGATCCGCACATCGTGATCCAAAATTAGAGGGAACTACACAGGCAACTACAATGTTTTTGTATTAAATATTAAAAATATATTATATTCGTCATCCGCGTGTAAAATAATGCAGATCGTTGCGTCCTTTAAAAAATATTTTACACAGATTTTATTCCCTATCCCATTTTCTGTTCTCTTCATCCACCCGTTCCCATAGAAAATTTTCTTATTTTTAACATTTATCTCCTCTGTATATATATATATTTATTTCCTAATCTCTCAATTCTCTTATTTTTACTGATTTTTTTATATTCCCGCAATAGAGAAGATAGTTCTCATTCCTCTATCGTTTTCTATGCAGCGTAACATTTATTTCCTATTAAAGTTTTAATAAGATATTTATCAATTTAAAAATTTGATTTATTGTCTTGCACACTGTATCTAGTATATTGTTATTTCAGGGAAAAAATGTAATTGGTAGATTGACGACAAATTTTCGAACTTATATGTTACACTTTTCAAATTAATACATCTATCGTTCCATTATTTGAAAACCATCTACTTTGTTTTTACGGAATCTCAAATACCTATGAGTAAACTGATATCAGACGCCAGAATTAACAATTCATTTTTATTAAATTTTGGACACATTGATACTACTTATTATTATATTATTAAGGAAAATACATTCTTATTGTGAACTTGCAATTTTTCAGAATACAAGTCTGTGATTTACAGACAAGGGCGTTTAGTGCATGCAAGCAAAAAAAGCTGTGCATTACTAAAAATGCTGAGAAACAAATATGAATTAAATATAACATATAAACGGAAACATTATTTTATAATTTAATTAACGCCATCTGTGTATCAGTAGAGACAATAATTGCTTAGTTCTAAAAACTACCACGACAACTCACCACTGTACCCATGGCGCTCTTGTGTATTCGCCGTATCGAGCTATTCACATTACTCTGTTCTGTCTTTAAGCTAGTGAATTACTCAAGTCATGTAATTAGCTATTTACCGAATTGAAAATTCCTTTCGGTTGATCCGTTATGTATGAAGTCGTTACCTATGCTGTTTTTTAACAGAATAATATTAGAAAGGCTTAGAACTGCTTGCTAATTATTGAAATGTCTACTTCCTCTTTTACTAATTCGAGAATTTTACTATTTAACTGTTTTTAACGTATTGATTTCATGATTGTTCTTTAAATTTGGTGCATAGATTGATTTTTGATTAGGGAAAAACAAAAAGCAATTGGCAGAACTATTTCTTACATTAACCTTTAATAAAAATAATTATTTCTCTTAGTTATTACATGAAGGATTTTCAAACAATAAATTAATCATGTTCAGTCATAAAAAGTGTTCTTAAAAACGTTCATACATTTTTTATATGGGTAAGATGGTATTATTTAACGTTAAAACTTAAACTTTAAAAACACTATTAATAGTACTCTAAAATTACAAATAAATACATAATATGGTTGTATATACGACGGATTTATTTTGTCTAAAGACGTTGGTTAAACGAAAGTACATATATTGTTTTACATATGTTATATATAATTGTATAATATCATTGGTAACAGCATAACCTAAATCTATACCTACTGCACGCCACTGATTACAAATGTATGCAATCGGTTAATGCATTTCTTTGGATAGGAAAAGATCCAGGTTCGAATCCCGGTAGCAACAAAATAATTTTCGATATTTTTTAACATTGATTAACTGTTTGTTTTTCATTTAAAATAAAATATATTTCGGTATATGAATGTTGTGGAAGCGACCATTTGAACAGTAAATAAAACTGTGATTGTCCAAGTCACAGCAGTAGGTACCCACTGATTAACAAAAGCAATATAATTAATATGATATATTCTTTTAAATCTCTACGGATGCATTTTTATGATATCAAAACTTTTATTACTTTTAATTGCGGCTTTGTTTGCAGATATTTTAATTTTTATCATTAAACTAAATGTATACCGAATTAATTATTGTATTATTGCGCCTCGCAGATGTACAGTTTCAAAGTGGGAAGAAAATTTTTTTATACGTCGTGTTTTCGTTTCGTTTACGTTCTTGTCATAGCCCATTTAATTTGTTTTATCGTTTCAGATATCAGCACACCGTCCATTGCGATCGCCGCCAATTAGGGCATGCTTCGCGGTGCAATTATTCAATTTATTCATTTAATATTACGTTCACACCCCGCGCCCCTGAAGAATGCCATAAACCACGCGCACTGTGCTAGCCGTGGACATAATTTACATCTCTCCACTGGCGCACAGTTAATGGTTAGAAATTATTCATCGATATATTTATCGGAAAATGTGTATATTATAATTATGTCCCCATTGTAATTTTTAAAAATTACCAACCAGAGTATCGCTTTTCTAGAAAATATAGCAGATCTTTTGTGTTTCAAATAATGTATTAACACTCAGTAATGTAATGTGTGCGCAATTAACATAATTGCCCGTGTCAATGAATGAGATTTTAAACTCGAGGCAATCTCTGAGATACGGAATTTACTCCCATGAGATTCTTTGTTGTCCCTGTGTACACACCATGTCTGATATTCGCCGTCTCGCACCTTACTTCACGCTTGCTACGTACGCCAGTACGTCAAATATCATTATTGTTTATCAGTTGAGTGATTTTGAATCTCCTCAGTAGCAGTTTAACCTGAAAAAAATGATTGTAACTTAACGCCTTGATATTACTAATGCTAACTTTCAGAATAGATAGTTGTGCGGATCTATAGTGGTTTTGTACGTGTCAAAGGTTAAGTTCAGATCGAACATCGTATACACTGGTATACGTTTTTGTGCACAAGCATAATGTTAATCGGAACCATATAGTCGGAATACGTATGGAATACGGAATACGTACGGTATACGTTTTTGTGCACAAGCATAATGTTAATCGGAACTATATAGTCGGAACCTAAATTATTATCTTAAAAATGAGTTGAAAAACATTTTGCGTAATTTTGTCAGATGCGACGTAGCGTTTTTGTTTCTTGATATTTTATATGATTTATCACTAATAAATTACACATACCTAACAAATCAACGTGCCTGTGGTCTAATGGTTACGATTTTCACCTATTTATCTAGTAGTCGGAGGTTTGAGTCTCGTTCCAGGAGGCCATCAAGTTAGTCCTATTTTCATATCACAACCGTTTAGATAAGTTTGTAAATAGTAAGAATATTGATGTGATACGTATTCCGTGTACGTATCTCTATTTTTTTTTAAATAATTAGATTAGAGGAAATTAATTTTCAAAATGTTCTAAATGATATTCATTGACAGTTCCTTGTTTTCTTGTGTGGTGAAATAGTTTTATACATTATGTAATTATTTATTTTAAATTGACCAAACCTTTTCACATATTCTGCATACATCTCGGATATTCCACACATGTGCTTTTTATTATTATTATATGTATATTTAATGTTCATCAAAATGGTGAGATGCAAAAAAAATGCAATAAAAATGAGTAGAGTAATGACGCGTGTACTGGTTAAGCTACGCAAGTATCTGCGGTCGTGTGTGTGTCCGTGATGCAAATGTATCAGTGCACCTCTCGGGTAAGCGTGGGAAAAAACATCAAGAAGTTGAATGAGGAAACAACTTCTCTCGGTAGTCATGTTATGATCGTGATACTTTATCGTTGACATATTTCAATGCACTCTGATTTACAACATTAATAATTAATAATACATAAAGCTTAGCTGTAATTCAATGTGTACTAATTAGTTAATTACTCGGAATGAGACATATGGCGGTATTTCGAAGAATCAAATCGAATAAAAATAGACAGCGTTTTATTCACGTTATTTGTACACTCATGCGTATATTTGAAAAAAAAAACTTAAATAAGTTTAATTATATAACAATAGTGAAGTAATTCTCACCGTTTATATTTCAGTTTTGGTAATGTCAGTTACAAGTAAGCCATAAATACGCATTTATCGAATAAAATAATTACATAATCGTCCGGCACTTTTTCATGTGAATAAATCCTGTCTGGTGACTCCGTTTGTTCAAATGATTCAATTGACCTTTGCGTATCCAACTTACTTAGATACCAACTTTCCGTGTGTTCAATAATAGTAATCTGTATTTACATGAGTGGATGTGAAAATAAGGGATGTAGGAAGGGTGAAAGGAATTCGGAAGAGGGACAGGAATAAGAAACGGGGGGCTGGCTGAGGGACCACCCAGAACCAGAAAACACTACCAACCAGTGAAACGCTCTTTCCGAGATCTTCTTCCACTAGATATATAGGTATTGTCGGCCAGTCTTGTCTCGGTTGACAAGTTCCTATTAGATATTACTCCTTTTCTTCTTTCTTTTCTTCCCCATAATTATTGACGAACTTTCATCTCAATATATTATACCAATTATAACCAACCAAAACAATCGGCCATCAGTCATCACCGGTTATTATCTGCTAGGCCCTGTGGGTAGATTTGTCTTACATTTTATTCACTTTCACGTATATTAACGACATTGAGTAACATATGGATAGGCATCATTTTAATAAGTGAGCACTCGCCTGCCTCCAGAAATAAAATTTTTGTCTAAAGAGAATTTTAGTATCACCCTAATTTAAAGTACTAGGTCGGAAAAATAATGAGACTGACTGATGAACTTTGAAATTGTGAAATTTTGCAGTAGCGTCCGTGCTATGGCAAAATATGTAAAAAAAATTGCATTGATTGATATAAAAAAGGCTGGTGAAGGAAGAGTATTGGAGAAGGGCTGCACATGAAGAGAATACGAGAGAGACATATGTTCGACAATGGTTGAAGATAAATTAACATAAAAAGAAAATTTTAAATCAAATCAGTTCTTCAATGTATTTGCTATATTTAGCGATGAGTAATGACAAATGAGAAAACTTAATTTAGTGTACACTTCTTGGTCATGGACACTCCATGTGAAATAAATTTCATATTCAGTATCTAAAGGTAGCTTAATGATTCACTGTGTTAAGTAATCATATCTGAATAGCCAGGTTATGTTTTTTCGTATCTATAGTTGTTCTTCCAGAACACCGTATTAAAAGTGAGTAAATTTATTTAAAAAAAATGTTTTTATTTTTCATACCTAAATAAGTAATTACAATTATATGTAATATAGTAATAACGTGCAAATATTTAAGAGTAAATAATAAATATTTTTATTATTAAATAATTTTCTGATGTAAGAATAATAACAATAAGAGAAGTTTTGGGCGCAGTATTATTATTTAGATATATTAATACGTACAAATACATTGTTATTAAGGAGAACACATTCTTATTGTGAAGTTGTAATTATTCAGAACAGACGGTCTGTGATGTTTTAAATACTAATTTAATGTATTAATTATAAATATGTACATATAAAATCAATTTTGTCGAAAAATATTGTTTTTGCGCTACCGGGATTCGAACCTGGATCTCTGTTTACAATCCGGTAGCGCAAAAACAATATTTTTCGACAAAATTGATTTTATATATATATATTTATAATTAATACATTAAATTAGTATTTACATACATTGCTCCATAGAACGAATTATTTGTGCAATAAAATAATAAAAAAGTAGTAAGGTTAGGTTAGGTTAGGTATTTTTTATTGATCAATTCGTTTTATGAAACAATGTATTTATTTTGTCGCTCATATCTTTTAAAATAATTATTAAGGAGAACATATTCTTAACCTTTACCATACCATGATATAAAATACCCGAACGTAGCCATGCTGTCAACTCGTGTTACCGTAAATAACTGTTAGAAAAAAATGTTTTTATTAGGTTAAATGGCACGAATTTATTCTAAATATTGAGCATTCAATTTTGAAAAAATGATTAATAACATAATTTAGAACATTCATTAAGTCGTGTACAATGTGTTCTTCGTTCTTATCTCTCTCCATTTAATTAGTGAGAAAGAGACATTTATATGTTTGTTGTTCTTTACACGGTGAAAATAGTGTGCGATCTGTCTTTCATATCACAAATTGTATTTTTACCAACGTATTAATTTTACAACGGATTGAATAGAAAATTATTATTTTTTGTACGATTCCCCTTTCATAATTGGTTTTTCACTAGTCATTCCTAAGCGCTAATATTTTTTTCAGGATTATCTAAAATATGAATTTTATGTTGCATATATTTACCGAAATATTACAGGTTTAATTATGATGGTAGATCTGTGTTACTGCATGGTTTGAGAAGGGTTAATGTGAAGTTGTAATCATTCAGAACATTGGTCTAATACATATATTTAATTTGTCTTTAAATAATTCCTTGTTAAATTGTACCCTTATTACTTAATTGTATTCTTTTGTTCGCTTGCAGTTTAGGCGTAGTGTAGTATAGTATTTGATCAATTTTGTATTAAATGTGTGAAAATGGGTGAATCTAAAGTAATTTACAACTAAAATACAAGCACGTATAGGTAAACGATTTTCTTTATTTCTTCAGCAGTCTAGCGGCGTAACTAAGACATGCAGTCAATTTATCAGGTTTCACGTTAGTTGATTAAGTGTCCAAATGATCGGAGCTCTACAAAATTTTTGGTAGGTATCCATAATTTTGCGAGAATAAATAATAACCAATCCACCATACAAGAATATTTTAAAAATCATTTTTCACATAAACATTATCGTTGTATACATTAGTACCCCGCTAATACATATGTACATCGAGTTATAGATTTGACCATCGCCGCAAAGTAAAAATCGCAGTAAAGCAAAGGCTATTTATACAGCTGCTTACGAGAAATAAACTTCTATGAACACATTAGCGCTAGCATTTATTACGTTAGGTCATTAAAATCGCTTTAAAAGTATAATTATCTTAGTAATTAGTTAATAAACTCTGCATTATTCTATATTTTAAAATTCTAAGACGTGATTTCTATAAAGTCAATGTACGCTTCAGTCGCTTTATTCATTTTGTATTGGGACCCATTTTTTTAGTTACGCCACTGCGGCAGTCTTCGAGATATTTTGAAAAGTTTAATTCTAGTGTAAAAATATTTATATGGATTATGCCAATGACCTCGACTAACTAAATGGTAGATTCCAAATATTATATAACGAGGATGACCATCGAAAATGTTATTTTTTTTTAAATAAAGCAATTATTTTATCATTCATTATAAAAATGATCCGACCCAAGTTTTTACTCGGCTATTTTAAATCTATTATCATGTATCACAAGTTGACATCAAATATAAATGCTAAATTAATACTTAGGAAGGAAACTTGTTTGAGATCGGTCGTCAGAATAGTCGTAGATTTTCCCAGCCATATCACTAACTTAAAGAATTTATTTTATTTCCAGTTGTTAACCGACATTCCTTTTTAGATTCGTTCTAGGAAAATACGCAAGAACTGTTCTGTTGATTTATGTAAATTTGAATTACAAAAATAACTGACTTAATAATAACATAAAGCACATTTTACTAGAGCTAATGTAACAACTTTATACATAAATTATTTTACACATAAAGGTTTTTTAGAGGTTTGTTTTTCGAATTGGCAACACTTTTTCCAGCGACACCTAATTTGACAGCAGACAGCTAATTTGTGTTCAATTTGGTTTTCTATTTCACCATGAACAGACTTACACCAAAACAACGCCTGCAAATTGTGCAAATTTATTTCAAAAATCGTTGTTCAGTTCGCGAAACTTACCGTGCGCTAGGTCCATTTTACGGTCAACATAATCGTCCATTCGAACAAGTAATTTGAATAACCATGGATCATTTTCGCACCACGCATACTCTATTTGATAATATGCATCCGCAGAGACGTCGTACAGTACGCACCGAAAAAGCTGTTGTTTCTTCAAACTGATGTCGGCCAGAACGTTATAGTCAATGGAGAGCGCTACAGATCCATGATTACAGACTTTTTCGTTAACCAATTGAATGGAATTAATGTAAAAGAGCTGTGGTTTTAACAATACGGCACAATATACCACACAGCGTGCGCCACAATCAAGTTATTGAAGGAAACATTCGATGACCAGTGAATTGGCCTCCACGTTCGTGTGATTTAACACCTTTAGATTATTTTCTGTAGGGATATGCGAAGTCGTTAGTCTACACAGATAAACCAGAGACAATAGATGACTTAGAAACCAACATTCGTCGGGTTATTGCAGATATACAGTCCCAGCTACTATAAAAAGTGGTCGAAAATTGGACTTCCATATTGCGCTTTATTCGAGCCAGCCGCAGCGCTCATATGCGCGAAATCATATTAAAACACTAATAACATAAAATTATCTTTCTAATAAAGTTAATATCTTGGCCATTACTACGATTTTTATGTATTTTATTTCATTTTAAAGTTTTATACTTCTAAGAAAAACACCCTTTACGAGGCGCGTTTTTTAAATAAGTACCGTTGCCGGATATTCCCGGTGTAGCGCTGCGGTTGCAATTTTGCGCATGTGCAATAGGTTTCCTTCATCTATTGACTCATCACATGCAACGTTAAAGATATTCACATAGTGTGGCCATTTTGTAGTGAGTGGTTGAAATGTTTAAGACAATAGATCAGCCCGCCGACTTTGAGATACGGTCCGTGATTCGTTTCTTGTATGCACGAAACATGAAACCAGTTGACATGCATCGCCAAGTGTGTCCTGTTTTGTCTTGATTTGGTGCTAAGTGATTTCCATATTTTTCTTTATCTGAAGCGGTTCCTTGGTAGCAAGCGTTTTGATAACGATGATGAACTCAAAGACGGAGTACAGACATGGTTTTCATCTCAGGCGGTGTTGTTCTATGACGAATTTATACAAAGATTGGTGCCCCGTTATGACAAGTGCCTTAATAATGGTGGCGACTATATTGAGAAGTAGTTTAAGGTGTGTAGCGTCCGAAGAAAGTAAAGTGTTGTAAAAATGATGTTGTGTTTTTCGGTAAAAATTCCGGTACTTACTTAAAAAACGCGCCTCGTACGTATTAATACCTATTATTCGCTCTATTGTTACTGAAGAAGAAGAAAAATATATTTTATTACATATATAAAATAATACATTATGTTTAATTGGCAAGAAATAACCCTTTTTTATTTCACATTTGGTATTATGCTTTTGGTACGAATTTTTTAAAATTACTTATATAATAAATTATTTTTAAGGTTTAAAAATTCTTATCCTCGAGTTCTAAAAAATATTTAACGAGACACAATCGTAAGTTTCCGTTGGTTCCAAAATATGTGATGCGCAGGTTATGTTGAAATAATGCCAGAAGACATGAGACCACAAATCATGTGGGTATCACCGGAGACGACCGGCCTAATGCCAGACCAGGGAAGAAATGGGCTGACTGTCGAAAAGGACTACAGCAGGATGGTAGCAGGAACTGAAGAAGTGTGACTAGGTATAAAAGTCAGAAGAGAGCAATTATGGAGAAGGTCGAATCGTGCCCTGGGAAAAAAATAATAGCATACAGCCATTCTTCACATAACGACCATCTCGTTTAACGTCCGTTCAAATTTACGACCGTTATCGTACATCTACTATTACTATGCCTTCTACGAGAACCATCAATTTTCTACGTCCCATCATCGTTAGTTATTACTCTTAATGTTATAAGATGTGTCGCGTCGTCTACTTCTAGTGCCATGCGAGGGTCCGTCGAAGTACAGTGCGCATTATATTTATTTAGAGTTCATTTACAGATCAATTCGCTTTACTACCAGTTTGGTGGATCAAAAACTGTTCGTTACGTGAAGACTGACTTTATTTATTACAAAATTCGATATAAAAGTAGTATTGATTTGTGTTAGGTACGAATAATTCGAAGAGTTTCATCAAGTTTCACAGTTGACCCATTGGTTTGGGACAGAAAATAAAGTCGGTATTTTTTACTAATAAAACATTATTGACATAAATATTTAATTTTTATATTTAAAACAGTCACACTCAACGCGCGAACAACGTACTTACAGTGCGTCTGCTGATGTGAGCAATGAAGATGATTTGGATGGAGTCACAAATAAAGCGGTTTCATACACGATTTGCTGACATTTAAAACGAATAATTTATACTTCTTATTTTCTCTACTCCAATAATGTTATGTATTCTATTAGGCTCCAGTAAATCTACAAATTGAACTTACTGAGCTTTCTGAATGTACAATTTAACTACATTATTTTGACAAAATTTTATAATGTACATTTGGTGAGAAAACAAATATTTATTTATTATTATACACGCCCTATTCAGGCATTAACGTAATTCGTAAAATAAAAGAAAATTACAACAGAAGTGAAATACATAAAGAAAAAAAAATATTTTTATGTTATTACATAATTAAAAATAAATATAAAATGTGAAGTAGCAATTTAACCGTCACCATTGAGTTAAGGCACAAAAAATTGTAATAGTCTAGTCCTATAAATAATTAAATTAACAGCAAAAATGTCGACTACCTCCGCATATTCATTCCCTGCGGAGTTAGCTAGTTCATGAGTTCTGACATCACCGCTGTAATAAAACAATGAATTGTGCCTCAATGGTGCGTGAAAGTCAAGCAGACCAACAATTTGGCGGCAGTCTATCATACCATTGATGACCCTGTATAGAAATATAAGTTCGGTCATCATACGTCTCACTGATAAGTTTAACAATTTCATACGGCTAAGGAGATAATCATAATTGATATATTTAATTTAAAATTAATAAATCTTAGAAACATTCTCTGGATTTTTTCAACCGCCGCCGAGTGTACAATGAAGTGTGGAGACCATATGACTGTATTATATTCTACCTGAGGTCTGATCAGAGAAGTGTAGAGGACTTTACAAGTGTGCAGGTCTGAAAAGTTTTTTGCAATCCGCAAAACAAATTCCAACATTTTGAGACCTTTATTAGTTATTGAATCAGTGTGGGGAATGAATGATAAATTACTGTCAAATATTACACCTAGATCATTGATCTCCCTAACTGATATCAAGTCAACATCGCTGATAGAGTACGAAAATTTCACAGGATATATTTTTTTTGTAAAACTAATACATTGGCACTTGGAGATATTAAGATATAGGTGATTATTAGAACACCATTTAAATAAGGAATTCAAATTATTTTATTAAATAATAAAAATATAAATTATCTTTTTGCCAGTACGTAAACGTGGAAATAGTTATTTTAGAGGGTGAATCACCACGAAATCCAAGAATGGCGAATCATGAAAATTTGATAATGTATTGATTAATATTGTATAAATTTAATAATTTGTGAGCAACTTTTATGTTATTTTTTTTAATTATAAAAGTTAATTATAATTGTTGAAGTAGTAAATAAAGACAACATATTTTTTTAATACAGCGTTAAAACCCATCTAGTTAAGATAATATGTTGGCCCCAGAAGAAGTAAAAATTATATACATAATAAGAAAAGTACTTTGTTTAAAACCACTATTTATTGACACATCAACATTTTTCGATGATTTCCTTATGTATGTAATATGTTACCACCACAAGGTAATTTTGAAAATATTGAAGAAGTAAAGTAAAGATTGTCAACGCCTTAAACAGCGTCCGATTTTTACCTCAAATGAGTTTGTCTATACATAATATGTACACATATAATATGAAGTCTTCTGTTTGCATTATTTTTATACTTTTCTCGGTAACCGGAAACGGGGTGTACATTTATATTAAATATGAAACAGTAGCTAATTAATTAGAAATTCATACGAAACAAGCCGACGTAATTACGTAAAGATGCAATTCTCCTAGAACATCATATAAACATTAAAAATATAGTACTAAGTACTAGTACTAGTATTTTATAGCAGTTGTGCTGAGCCAGCCATCACACCCGGAACAGGGTTAGTCAACCAATGAAATCCAAATGTATAACATCTCTTCTAGATTTTACTAGACTATAATTTTAAGAATAAAATGAAGCTATTGATTTGTTAAATCTGCACCTTTTTAGCATACAACAAATGAAAAATTGTTTCGATTCGAGAATTAAAAGAGTTAAGTCCTACGTTCAATTAAAATATACTCATACTTTTTTATAATATATTTTTTTTTATCTTTATTTCAGACATATCTATTCATCTCATGGATTTTTATTTTGTCTATGTATATAAATATTATTCTTACACAGAAATATATCGTGTCCCAAAACAACTTTGTATACTCACAGAAAGTGGATATTTTGGGTAATGTATACAAATTGAGATCTATGTTACATACGATGTACTTAGTGTGTGTAGGTCTTGACTAGTGAATACAATCCAAACCGAAATTACAATCCTGAAATTTCGGGATTAGATTTTAATGATCGCGGAATCAGTGCCGAGATTAGTCTCGGGCAGAGAAAATTTATTTCATTTATTTAAAATTTTATTCACCTATTAATATTGTTTATCCTGTGTTTGTCCGTCCCTATCTTAGATCTATGTTACATGAGGTTCTAATGTAACGTACGACCTTGTAATACTTAGACAGCGATATGCTTGTTTAAAAAGGCTATACGTTATATTGTAAATAAATCAAAAAGCCTGAAAAATATTATACACTAATAATAATCAGTAAGTTATAATGTATGTAAATGTAAATGTTTATTAATTTTAATAATCATAATATGTTAATACGATAATACTTAAATTTAATTAATTTAATTTATTAAGGTTAGAGGCATCAATAATATATTCTTAAGTTTTATAAATCAAGCGGTATATCACAGAAAAAATATGATAAATAATTTAATGATATACGAAATATTTGCTTTCTGGAGACATGAATTTTATTTTGTAATTAAAAATTGTCGTTAAAATATTTGTATGGGTTTATTTATTAAGTCTGTATTTTATTTAACAAGAAATAGTAAAATGATGAATATTTAATATAAGGCATTTGGTTGAATAAACGTCTGCATTCCTGCATTGGTAACATCTGGACGGTTAACGAAAGAATTCTCTCTGGCGTAGTTATAAAAACTTGATAAATTTAAATTCAACGCGTGAACAGGTACCTAGCTGTTGAAATTGTACGTTACAAACTCAAGCAAATGTAGCATTTACTCACAAATGCAGACTGCATATGTTTGAATATCATGGAAATATCTGATATATATCTAGAATTGAAGCAATTCAAAGGTATGCTGCAATAATGCGCTGCATCACAAAAGTTAAAGGTATTTTGTGATATATTTAATAATGTTAAGAACTCAGTACAAATGAATTACGAAAAATATAATAAAGATATAGAAAGCACAGGTATTGTATATATTTTTTGTGAACAAAAATTAAAACTAATTAAATGTATTAATTAGAAAGATATACATATAAAATCAATTTGTTAATTAGTATTTAAAACATCACAGACCTATGTTCTAAATAATTACAACTTCAAAATAAAAATGTGTTTTTAATAAAAAAAAATAATTTAAATCATTAATTATACATCTAATTAAAATAACACCTAAACTTCAAGGTTATAGTTGTAATTGCACACACGCACACATTTTGCAACCAAGTCATTTAAATGCATTTTTATATAAAAAAAAATCAATTATACATATAAATCAATCTCAAATTAATGCATGCATGCATATCTCATTCGTAATATAGATTTTATTTTTACTTTTTCAGTACAGTTTTTTTGTTTTAAATAATTCCACACAATTTGAAATTGAAAATGAGATTCATATTCGTTGTAAACAAAACAAGTGTACCGCAGGCCCAACTTATTCAGTTTTATGGCGCATATGCCTAAATACTGAAGACTCACTCTGTGACACATTAATTATATTTTTAATAGTTAAGTATTTGATTGAAAAAAGGCTAGCTTATGCCGTGTTTAAGATACTCCAGAATAAAACAATGAAAAACCTAACATTAACATTATTTATTTACAGCTAATTTGAGTACCTTTGCCGCGGCGTGGAGAATTACTGTGCCGATACCTTCAATTATTGTAATACCCCGCGATTCTAGTATTCCGCGTGTAATCTATGTACGTTATCAGATTAATTTAATAATGATTATATATAAAAATGCCAAGGCATTATGCTAAAATCTGTCAGCGACCAGTGAGACTACTTGTAAAGCGCGTGGGAATAGAATCACTGCCTTAGTTATATGTAGATCTGTAAAGAATTATTGTGTAACCGATTTACTTCGTTTTCCAGATTTAAGTGGTGGGGCTCCACACACAACATGGTTCCCGTTTGAAAATGATCAATATTAATCAGACTTCTCGTTTCATTCATCATTTCCTTGTTCAAGGTATGGTGTTGATGATAATTTTCAATAAGTAAGATAGCCAATTATGACAGTTAAATGTTAATGTTTTATTTTCAACGTTTCCAACATTTTATCGATTATAATAAATGCAGTATTATGCAATTTATCAAGTCTGTTTGGACAACGACCAGCTTCACGAAAACAGAATTCAATCACCTACTTATCATCATCATCATCAACGGCGTACCTAATAGTCTGGTGTAGACCCTGGCCTCTTCGAACAACTTTCGTAGCCCCGATCTGAATCACCTACCGTCCAAAAGATGAAACATGCCTTTAAAATAATAATAATAGCGCTTTTGAAATATTTCCAAAGCAATTTTACCGTGCATTAGGATCATTAATATTACTGTTAGAATAATAAAGTGTCGGCTGATGCAATTCATCTGTTTACGAAAATAACTTAAATAGTTTTAATTACAAGCAGAAAAATAAATAACAAGTCATAAAGATATATTGTCTGTATAACACACACCGCTATGTACTGCCTAGTAGTTTGAGACATATAATATGAGTGCTGCCAATAATATGTATTGCCTACCAATTGACGTATAATTACAGTACATTACGTCATGTTAATTAATGTAATGTTTAAGATTATGTAATATATATGGAACTGGCATCTCTTCTAGGTTAGATTTTGTATATAGTTTTCGTGAGAAAATCTAGGCCGACGTTTCGACACGATTACACGTGTCATTGTCAAGGCACAGATGGCGCTAAAGCCACTCTCGACTAGCATATAAAGGAAGTTACAGAGTTGATTAATAATGGGTTGACTTGGAACTAAAATGAACTCAGATGTGAGAGATTTATGAATATCCCCTGCGAACAAGTACGGCCGTACCGTAATTTTTTGAGGCCTAAGAAAATAAAGAACTTTGAAGCTTAAGAAAAACTAAATGAAATTTAAGAAGAGACGCCAGATTCATACACTAATTTTCCTAATGAATTTGAAAAAATAGCATCTAATATAAATAGTATAGTAAAATTATGAATATAAATGTATTTCATTGTAGAGCAATTCGTTGCAGCTGTTAAACAATTTTTTTACGTATGTTTGTCTCTATGAGTAGGTATAGCATTTATCACATAATATTAAGTGCAGTGTCATGATACAGATCACCTACACATTTTAATAGAAAATTGTTACATTTTTATGATAATATTTATGCATTCCGTATATAGTAACAAATATAACATATAAAAAATGTCTAAACTGAAATCAAGGCTCTAAATCATTTTTTTTGTGTTTTATATATTTTTTAAAGCCTATAGGTATCCATTTGACATTCTTTTCTGCTGATACCAGCTTTGCTTGATATCAGACAACCAGCCATAAAGCAATATTTACTATTAGGAGAACACATTCTTATTGTGAAGTTGTAATTATTCAGAACATAGGTCTGTGATATTTAATTCATATTTACAATATTTACTACTACACACAACGATATCACTGTCATGAATGATTATCATGCCACTAAAACCATCGAGGATAAAACCATGAACCATAATATATTATACCTAAAATGGATTAATGGATAAATATAACATATTATACCTAGGATGAAAATCAAATTTGATCAACACCATGTCTTTCTCATCCCTTTTATCCAATGAATTAATAAATGGCATTGAAATTAATGAAGTTTATAATAATGTGGTTTATTAATCTAAAGCTCTAAGAATTCTGAACGATTTATTAATATTCTGATATAACGACAAACTTAAAGAATATATATTCAGAATTAGACAATCTTCCATACTCCTCATTCTCATCTATCGTCAAACGCATATAACAATCTAACCATTTTTTTTTTGTATTTAAAAAGTTAATATAATATATTGTCATTTTATACAGATGCACAAGAATACGTAATACGAGTATATAACGGTCTGAAGGTCTTATAATTATTCTTCAAAAAATCTGCCTTGAGATAGGTTTTCACCGGATAGAGAAAACATGGGGGACAATCGAGTTATTTATTTACATTTATTATATATTATTAATTAAATATAAATACGAGTAAATCATAATACTATGTTAATTGTTAAATTATCTTAAAAAAAAACCACCGATGCACTCCCTGCATTTGTATGCATTTATAACATGTTTTTTTAAATATAATTATAGTGCACCTACATACATAAAGACTAGAGTCTTAACAAACTACTTTCAATATTGAAACAGATTCAATAATACTAATGATAAAAGATATGCAGTCATGATCAATCGTGAAGGCAGTGTGTACCTTATTTATTTAATGTATTTTATCTATATATTATTATATGAATACTTCAAAATACATATGTATTTTATGTAAAATATTAAACTATTCATAAAATCCTTAATTGTATTAAGATGTGGTATTCACACATATTAACATTTTTTTTACTTTCACGTGTACCTACAAGTAAATTATTAATTTAAAAAGTTTAACCAATAACAAAGGTTTGTGGATTTTAATATTTTCAATTTTAATAAACAATACTGGCGATCAATACCCAGCGTTGCTCAGGATTCGGATTTAATTATATTTTAAAATAGAGAGCTAATAAATTTATAATTAATTTTTCAGTTTATAATTTGAACCACTTTAACTATTTTCACTAACAATTGAATGTAAGCATTGCATAAGCCGACATTTCACATATTATAACATAACTATTATCATAACGGAATTTTTAAATGTGCTATTATAATTTAGTAGGAGCGGGGTGTCTTTGTTTTGCCAAGGGTCCTAAAAAGAAACTATGCAAAATTTAGAATCGATGACATTCAATTTAATATACACTTCATCTCCCATAATGCGCTTCACAGTATACACTGCATCCATGGAAAATAACACTACACGACAGTAGGCGTTTATCGCTTGCACCGATCGCAGTCCATTCGACGGAGTGACTGCGAGTATAACGGCAAACGTTTCATCGAAAATAATTTCGCTTTTTGTGGTCCAATATTGATAAAATAACAAAGAGAACACATTCTTATTCTGAAGTTGTAATTATTCAGAACATAGGTCTGTGACATTTTAAATACTAATTAAATATATTAATTAGAAAGATATACATATAAAATCAATTTTATCGAAAAATATTGTTGTTGCGCTACCGGGAATGTGTTCTCCTTAATAATATATAAGTTGCATCAACGTGTCCAAAATTTAATAAAAATTCATTGTTAATTCTGGCATCTGCTATCGGTTTACTCGAAGGTATTTGAGATTCCGTAAAAACAAAGTAGATGACTTTCAAATAATGGAACGATAAATGTATTCATTTTTAAAAATGTATCATATAGGTTCGAAAATTTGTCGTCAAAAGTACTGTCACTGTAGCATAGTTGGATAATGCACCTTCCCCGGTTTGGATAGATTCAGGTTCGAATCCCGGTAGCCCAACAACAATATTTTTCGATAAAATTGATTTTATATGTATATCTTTTTAATTAATACATTAAATTAGTATTTAAAATACCTTTTTTTCATAACTTTTAAAATTTTTTAATATAACTATTCTTATCTTAAATATCTTCTATAATTGTCGATGACGAGTCAAATAAGTTTAACTTCTTAACTTCTCAGTATTATGCTTTTTTTCCCCTTCTTATATTATGACATAAAGTCACATAATGACATAATCAGGTGATATTCGTAATGCACCTCTACAAGTGTCAATATTCGACTCAAGGGTCTCTCCGGGGGTTGTGGCACTCTGCCAGGTCTCCTTTGGCCCAAAATTATGGCCAGGTTAGTCTAATTTTTTAGGTTGTTGCTTAGGTGCATAATGTGTCTGAAAACTGGAAGAATCCTTTGTTTACTGTCGCAAAAAGAGCTTACTGTGATCGGATTTGTTGCGGGATTGAGGTATGTACACGTCGTATAGTCCACGGAGTACGTAACGTCCTTCTTCAGCAATTTCGCATTAATATATCATGAGGTTCGAGATGTTTCACGATTTTGACATCGAAACGATTAAAACAAAAATGTATATAGGAAAGTTTTTAATTCATTGTGCGAATTCGTGTTTTTATCAACATAAAATAACGCGCGCCCGACATGGAATGAGTTAAACCCAATTACATTTATCTTCTACTCTTAGAGAAATACAAACATAAAGATAAATATTTATCGCATAATTATATTATCTATGTAATTGAATACGCTACGAACCCATCATACTGTATAATCTTTATTTTCAGTAAGAAAAAATACCAAAGTTGCGTTTCTATCAAATCAAATGGAATCATAAGTAATATAGGTAAATTATTATTCAAAATATAACAAAATATAATGTGATTATTAACCCATCCAACAGCCGTTTAACGTTTTTATCAAATCTTCCTACTGCCAAGTATTTAAATATCTATCATCTGTGAGAAAACAATTAGTTTAAGTCGAAATTGGTCAACATTTATCTAGGACACAAACCGTTCGTATTAAATTAAAAACAAGCTAATAAAAATGATCGTCGCTAGGACGGTGAGACCCGCAAATATAATCTACGTGTCAGTTGTTTCGCGGGAATGGTACGTTGATGTATTACTTATTTCATTTAAAGAACAAGTCTGATTGGTATTTGTTTACGTTAATCCGTTAAGATAAATCATACAGTTTTAGACCATTTCCTTATGATAATAAGTTGATAAGATCATAAATTATTTTTACGGATTTGAAAAATTAGCTTAGTATGCAGCGGTCAATATTAGTCGCGAAACAGCCACTACTACCTAGCAAATATGTTAGTAAGTTAATATTGTTTGAATGGTAGAGAAACAAAATAAATATGTAATAATCATATTTAAGTGCATTTTAAAATGAAGCATTTATTTAGACTACATAACCAACTGCGACACAATTTTCCCGATGGCGTTTATTTAATTTTTTTTTTCAATTTTTTAATTCTACAGTAATGTGAGAACATTATTTTAAGAGGGATAATATTTGAAAAAAACAAATAAAATTGATGGATTCATACGCTGTAACGTGGTTCTGGTATAACTCAATCACCCTTTAGTTGATAAATTACTTTTATTCATCTGCCTGTTTTATAACAAATTCTGCTCATATATTTGTTTAACCAATTTTCTTAACCACGTGTGTGGCAAAACGTTGAATATTTATGACACTCGGGGTACTACATTTGCGAACGCTAAGTTATTAGTAGCATTCATGGACAGAGGCAGGGTTTAATAATACGGTTTCATGGTGATGTGTTAAAAAAAGAAACATTTATAATCTTTTTTAAATAATTTGTAAATATAAACTTAAATATAGTACTTACGAGTATATCGATAAAACGAAAGTGATATTAAATTCAATTAGGTATCTACATTTCGCTTTGTACCTTTGCTATACCTACACTTTTTTATTGTTAATTCGGAATGGTTAGGTAATGAAAAAGAAACGTAATGTAAGAATTTTTTTCCTGCATATTGTAAAGGACTTTTCTTTAGTGAAGAATATAAACTTTCGTTCGTTTCGCAGTCTATGGTACGCGCACCGTGCGACTCCAACACCACATCTCGAAGAGATGCAGGTCGAGCATATTCCTTTCGTTCCTTCACAGGATTTATGTTTTGACCACATAGATCTATAGACTATTAACAGGAATAAATTAAAGTTCTTTATAAACGTAACCAAAAAGGTATCTTCATAACTGCAGTACATAATTCAAATGTTAAAAATATATCAATATCATGACTCTAAGGCCAGATTCGATATTACATATAGATATATCATTATTTTTTAATATTAGTTATTTAACACTCAATATTTAAAATATAACGTGTGTTTTTGGTACATAATTTCTTAAATAAAGTATGTGTAAGCGTACGATTAGTTAAAGTCAGGGAATGACTACTTGAGAAAACTCTCAAGTCAAGAGAGTAAGTTAGATCAAACTATTATATATACGAGTTCTCCATAGAACTAGTCTCATAAAGATAAAATCTAAAACTATTGATAAATCTTTAAGGAGAGTAAGTATCCTTAAAACTCTCGATGGTATATAGTAAAAAAAGATAATCAGGATTGAAATGTGTAACATTCTGCGATTAGGAAATCAATTAAATTGAGTTAAACATGATCTTTAAAATGTTGTGTTACATATTAACTGAGTCTATAATATTATTTTTTTAAAACTAATGGAAACGTAAAGTTCCGTAACAATTCACAGAAATAGTTTTAAAAATAATTTGTGATAATTCTTACACTCCCTTTGTGATGAAACATTAATAAATAAATAAAAATAATGTAAACGAGGCAAAAGTTGTTTCTCGTTGTAAATGGAAGAAGCTGGAAGTTAGAAGTAAGATGCCAGAAATTAGAAGTAAGAAGCCGTCCTCTTTTCTCATACTTGCGAGAAAAGGCACGAGAAAAATTTATATTTGAAACCAATCTAAAATATTTTAACAGTAATATCATGATACATGTATCATGGCGGTTACTTTATTGTGTAACATAAATATTTTAATTTTCTTAAAAAAACATTGTATTACATACATGTTGGGTTATTTTCACTACTAGTTTCGAGAACATAAATTTATACATTAGGAAAAAGCAGAATATATGAAATAACTTGTGGAGATTGCGATAAAAAAATGTATAGGTCTTACCGCGAGAAATCTAAAAACGAGAATAAAGGAACATCGCCCCTGATTAAAAAAAAAAAAACAACTTCTCAGAATTTTCAAACCATATAATTGAAAGAAATCACTAAAACTTCTCCACTCGGTGCCTTATAACAAATTAATTATGAACAATTTAGAAACCGTTGAAATTCAAAAGAATGTAAATTCGGAGAAAACACTAATAAAACAACATAACATTCTCTATTACTTGGTTTCTACTGTCCATATTCCCATTAACGATCGAAACCTCCCCCCTCTTCTCAAGCTGTATTTAGTTTGGTTATCCCATGATGATTAAAGGGACTGCACCTCTCGAAACTAGTAGTAAAAATAACCCAACGTGTGTGTAATACAAAGTTTTGTTGAGAAAATTATACATGTATTTTAATGTGTAAAAGTACATACATAAACCTAAAATACGTAAGCCGTAATATATTTTACAGTTATATTCTGTATTTTATTAATAGTTACGTATAATATATTTGTTTGTGTTAAGTACTTACTATGTAATATTTTTTTTTACTATAAACATCGAGTGTCACAATTTAGATTATTCTAGTGAGATTCTAGCCTTTTTTAAAATACATTTCTTTATGTTTATTAAAACTTAATTTTCCGATTTCATTCATCCGATGCTCGCTTATTATTATTATACCTGAGTAGGTAGACACTCGCAGTAATACAATAAATCATGCTAATTTTTTTTCAGTTTGCAATCAATTTATATTCTAATTGGTCATCGGAATTGATTTCGACAGGTCAATAATTTGGTTAATTTTTGATTATGTGTGGTGAGCCGCAGGGATGAATATTAATTCTTAAAATATATTCATATATCGATAAATAAGATTTTACAATTCAATATTCATTTTATACGATCGCTTGATGCAGACTTATAGATGATTGTATAAAATAATATAAGTAGTTTATGGGTTTAGAATATAGATTTCTCGTTGTATACGTCATACTAGAAAGTTAAGTAAACGCCCGTGTCCTCGGATGAGATTTTTAAGAGATTTTAGATTTTTTGACAATCTTTGAGATACGAATCTTGCTCCCATGAGATTCTTTGAACTTTTGGCTTTCATAATCCACTATGTACATACTATATCTCAGAGATTCGCTATCTCGCACTTCACTTCACGCTTGTTGTACGTCGAACGTCAAATGTCATTTCATTGAAAATTTATGATCTCAATTTGAATCTCCCCAACAGAGGTTAAAACGGAATAAAGGTTTTTAATTGAATGTTTATGTTTGTCTAACTTTCAGAATAATTAATAATGTAATACTGGAAAGCAACGGACTATGTATTGCGTAGATGACAATATTTTTGTGAAATAAATAAGTACACTTTAAATGAGATGTTTATGCGTGAAAATGTACCAGTAGACAATACTGTTCTATATCATGTAGGTATAAATAAATAAAAAAATTAGCATATTCTACGACCAAACTTTGTATTTAGCTCCTCAATTTTTCATGCTGATCCAGAACAGAAAGAAAAATCTTCACTTTCATCATCCGCAGACGTTCTTTGACACCTAAACACATACAAGTAATTATAATGTTTAATAATTAATTCTTATATATATAAACTATTCAAAGAAAATAAAAATCAAGACCATAAATTTTCGAGGTACATTTCTAGAACACTTAAATCACTTTTTTTCTACTCTTCGTACTAATATCCGTTTAGAGTTCTTCTCAGCAAAATGGTACTAATATTTTTATTTGTGTAACATTTTATTACTCTGTGAGAAGCGATATCACTGAAGGTGTACGAATTCGTTGAACTAAAGGTTTTCTTACCCCTCCTTCTCAGAATAAAGACATTAATAAATAAAACATAATAATATTAAATGCCCTAGAAACAATCTCTTTGCGGCGTCGCTCTAACTATGGAAAAAATGTCTCAAGAAATCAAAAAACTTTCAATAATAAGCGATGATGTGATCTAAAAGAGGGATCACGTGACATTTACATCATTTTCTAAAATGCACGATTTTAAATGAATATAAAATTGTGTTTTAATGTTGCCATAAAAAGTTATTTGAATATTAATAAAATAAAATTGTTTGAGTATTATTTTTCAGCTATATAAGAAACCGGTATATAAAGTATGACCCAAAATTAACGCAAGATTTGAACTTGCCGCCATTTCTGCAGTAAATTGTTGGCAACCCTGAAAAAAAAATTTGACAGCTGAGAGTTTAGGGTTAGTAAAAATGGGGCGTTACACGATACAACAACGTGTTTTCATCATTGAACAATATCTCAAAAATAATTAAAGTTTGGCGACCGCAATTCAAAAATTTAATACAAAATATGGTCGGAATAGTGTTTTAAGTTCATCAATTGCGAAGAGATTAATTGAAAAATTTAGAGAGACTGGATCAGTTGGAGACGCTAAATACACTGGTCGTCCAAAAACAAGCCAGTCAGCAATTATGCAAAATGGTCATGGAAAACTTCGACAAAAGAGTGCGTATGTGCCAACAAAGCCGTGGAGGCTATTTGCCCCGATGTGTTATTCCATAAATAACTCAATCCCGTGTACTTTATGATTCAATAAAAAAATTAAAATCTAAAGACTAAAAACAGTTTTCTATTTAATTCAAATCTTGCGTTAATTTTAGGACACCTATATAAACAAGTTAATTTTGAGTCCCTGTTGAAATTGGCAGTTGTAAAAAGGGTAATGTAAATTTAATCATTGGCTTAATTTAAAAAAATTTAGTCCCTAATGCAAAATGAAAAAATAGAAAGGGCATCTATATATGTATTGAATATTGTAAATTAGGTATAAGAATATAAAGTTTTACATAGTTTTTTATCCATTAAATTGCAAGCAAAAATCGGTCTAAAAAATGTGTGTTTTTAGGTATTTATGATAAAAAAAACCTTATTTATAAAATACCTATATTTTTATTTTGCTTTTTGTTAGCGGGTACTTCTGTATTCATCTATAATACATGTGAGAATTTTTTTAAATTTTATATTTCCATTTCTCACTGTGGTAGATTTTAAAACTTATTAGCGGTGATAAAAATTTCGATACCAAATGTACATATTGTAGGACATGAAATTTTTGGAATCCTATCAAATGCACTGCATTGTCGTAGTTATGCCACTGTGCAAAATGCAATATATATCTTATAAATGAATATTACAGGCTTACTCCACAATGTATATCATATAAGTGAATGTTACGGTTTACTCCAAACTATTCAAATTAAAAAAAAAATTACGTTTTTATTATTTTTTACATAATTTATTCACCTTTTTCGTCCCTTTAAACATAAATATGACTTATGTAATTCCCTTGAACCCGGCAATATATCAATTTAAGGACTCATTAATTTTTTCCCTCTAAATCTTCCATGAGTATTTATTTAAAGCCATTTTAATTAATAAATACATAAAATCTATAAAATGGTTACCAAACAAAATTTCATAACAGACAATAAAAAATTCAACAAATAAATGTTTAAAACAATTACAGGTATTTAAAAAAATCTTTATCCCACTATCAATATCATTAATTTATTATGTTACTTAACAAATATTATAACGCCTTTTCTTCATTGCCTTTACACGTCTATTTAGTAGTGATGAACTCAAAATCACGAACCGTGAGTCAATCACTGATATATTTGAGTCATACTCACAATCAGTGATTGAATATCTGGGAATATCGTGATTCGTGATTCATTGATTTATCTTATTTATATTTGGTTGTGAAAATATTCATGAAGGAATAACGTTTAATTCGTGATTAGCGCCATCTAGTAGATTTTGCCAAAACGTTTTACACATTTGACCCAAAAAATAAAGGGTTTTCATTTTCTTTGTGATGATATTGAATTAAATATATGCAAGAACATGTTTTTAACGCGAATGAAGTTTGAATGATATAAGTAAATTCGCTCAAAATTATGTTTTTATATTTATTTCGTGTATCGTAATATCGTGCGGCGCATGCGTATTAGTAATGAAACTGTGATCACAGTCACAGTTTTCAATCACTGATATTATTGAATCTTGAATCACACCATTGAGTCAAGAGTAGCATTTTTTATCATCACTACTATTTAGGGTTGGCTCTTCTAAAACACAGACAACGGGATCCACAGTGTTGCATCATTTCCTGGTTAAGATTGCTATCCTGCAACTCTTCTTCCATGCTGCTCTACCAAGTTGCCTGAGGTCGGCTATCGTGAAGCTGCTTCTGAGATACTCATTTCATATGTGGTTCAAACCATCAGTCCATCACCATCTCGTTGATACAAAGCAGTTACAAATCCAAAGCGTCTTTATGAGTGGATACAGATAGCTTTTGATACGGAGAAAACTTGCAACATCTAAATCACAAATTCAGATATTTAAAGTACCTATATATTTAATTACCCCCTCTACGTTTGGCAATTTCTGTGTGGAATGACTAGCCACCTAGCTCACCTCATTTTGAGACAACTCGTGTTGACCGACTTGAAAAATAATAATCGAATTGAGACATTTTGTTAAGACAAATAATCATGATGCCATTGAAAGGATATATATAATTACATCTAAAAGTTATCTTGCATTTAAAAAAAAAAAATATTCTATATAATTTGATGTTCATATAAAACATTGTTCTTGTTTTTTACAGCACATTTTTTATTTTAACTTTTTTTACATTTATGCGAAAATGTTCATTTTCTTTTTGATTTGTTAAATAATATATTTGATTTATTTTATACTTTCGACCTGCCAGCATATAGGCGAACGCGTATTATAATTTGACTGCAACTATTTGCTAACTATAAATTATAATTATAAATTCTTAAAAAGTACTCTTTAAAATGTACAAAATTAATTTTTAAATGGTGGCTCATTCGACGTATTGCCTTTATCGACGTAACAATAATTACAGCGCTCAGATGAAAAAAATCACTTGTTGGAAGCGTAATTTCTGATGAACGTGCCCATTAAAACGGATCTTTTGAAATGATTTCACTGGTGTAATCAAAAAGAATGCCACTTTAATTAATTTCGATACACATCGTTTTTAATATTAACTTATATAAAACATAATATTAATTGGCTCTAACATATAATAAGAAAATATATGGTAATATAGTACATATATACGTATATTTTAGTTTTCGGTGAGTGTTTCCTTTCTTTAAATTCAGTTACAAAATGTAAGTTACATTTCTAAAGTATCAAATGAATATTATATATGCAATCTATGAAATATCGGCTTTCTATTTCTTTTCTACCGGTTGAAATTTAAATTCTAATGTTGTGAATTTACTCTGGAGAACTTGTGTGTGAGCAAGAATACGAACAAGTACATTTTATCTTTGAAAAGCGTAGATCAAGTGTGCAACATCCACACGCGCTATTTGATCAACCGATTTCTCTGAATCGTTTACGTGTGCAACCGCACGTTTATGAAGTGATTTAAAGATGTTTGTATGTCCTCTTTCCGTAACCGTTTCCTTTTACAATCTCAGAGTTCATAAAAAAAATACTAACAATCATAAATGAATAATAATAAAAACACTTTGTTTAAAACCACTATTTATTGATTATTATATATGTTTCGATACCTGTGGTATCTTCGTCAGGAAACAATATATACTAAAATTAAAAATGCAAGCATAGATAAAAGTAAAACTATACAGTTATAAGTGGTGGTTAACTAATTAGAAACTAATGTGAAAACAAATTTAAAAGGTGAATATTTGCAAACAGATTTGAAAAATAAGATCACTCAATTCGTTATTATTTATTTTAATATAATAAACCCACTAATAATCATATTTTATTTCTCGTGTTTGCACTTTTATAATTAAATATTTACGTTTCTATTTTTTAATATCCATCATTTCAACTATTTTTGACTCTTATAAAAATGTAACTAAAATCTGATGGAAATGTCGCTGCGCTTGGACTAGCAGGAATTAGAACATAACCTAAAAAGAGACATTTGATATTTATGATTTTTTTTTTCTCACATCATTAGTGCTTATATCATAATCATATAATTTCGTATTTATTTACGCTTGATAAATTATTTTTCATGCCTCAACATAATTTTGAAACAGAATAAGTCAGATTATTGTCTAAATAATTCAAATTACATTATATAATGCACAAGTAACAATATAGTATATTTCAAATTAAATATATAAAAATATAAAATACGTTTAAGATGATCAGTTTTCCCATATATATTATATTGTGAATGAATCAACAGAGTATAGTAAATATCTTCAATTAGTAATCTCGCGTAGCTATTTCGTCAGATTCAAGTCTGATGAATTTTATATACAGTCGATTCCGCTTAATTGGGACACATTGGGTCCAAACATTTTGTCCCAAATAAGCGGCTGGCACTTATAAGTGAAGTTTAAGGTAAAATTAAAAAATAATATGTACATATTTTAAACTTTATTAAATTGTTGAAAAAAATAATATACAATTATTAGGTGTACATATAAATATATAAAAAAATAATTTAACAAAGAATTATAATAACAGTAATTTAAAAAAATATTTCTGAAAATAATGTACATAATACATTTATAACAATAAAAAAATATTTCTGCAGGAATTCATCAATTGTAGTCTGTCTTGTGTTTTTGTAGAATTGCAATTGTACGTAATCAGCGTAGCCGTTCAGTCCGGATGTTGGGCATTTATTAACGTATTTATTTTAACTTTTAATTCACTGTCCCAATTAAACGGAATGGTGTCCCAGATAACCGAAGTAAACTATTATTAGTTATTTTATTTGGTTTCTGTTCCTTGTGATTTGGCCCAAATAACCGGCTGTCCCGATGAACTGTATTTAAATTGTAAATAATAATTTGTATATCAATAAATTAAAATTTATTTTTTAAGCGAGGCATCCTTTTAGATTGACCCGCGCAATGCAGGCGCCAAAGTGATGCCCCCGCACGCGGTAGTAACTCAAAACATTTTGATATTTTTGACAGACGCACCAGCGTAGGACAATGCGTGTCCTGTCGCGACCGGGACCCGATCATAATACCGGGCGACCACCGCCCCCATACATAAACATTCGCGGCGATGCGCGCGCATCCCGGCGGCTACCTAGCGATACTGATGATTCAAAAATGGAACCGTGCAAGAACGCGGGCGCGGCAAAAAACCGCCACTTGCTAACAAGATGCTAATCAGTCCATTTTAAAGCGTCGGCGTCGATCAAAGAGCATCTTACCTCCCTGTCTCACTAGAGTCGACATCGATCACTCCTTCCTCCTCTGCGCTGCGGAGGCATTTGATGCGACTTATGAAACGGACCGGCCGCCGGTCGCTCGGTGTTTTGTTTTCGTCTTTGTGCGGAATTAAAATTGACCGCATTGTAGTACGTAATCCTCCGAGAGCAATGGCTCGCCGCGCACCGTGCTCTTTCGGGGAACCGGGTTCGTTCCTGGTCGCGGCGAGAGCCCGAGACTCTCCTATTCGCAGACTACATTCCTCTCGCATTTCTAGGGACCGTGTCGGTCTACATGTTAATAATACCCGCCGCGTTACCACCACATTGAGCGGGGAAAATGCAAAATATTGCAACGCACACGTACATGAAAAAACACTGAATACCTAGTATGTTTTGTTGGGTCTAAGAAACTTCGTGTGGATTTATGGGAATTGCTAATTGCTTTGCGCGTTTTGCAGGGGGTGTTTCGTGTGTTAAAATAAACTTTACTAAAGTATATTTAATTCAAATCTATCATTTATGGACGCAACAACAAATTCCATTCCTTATATCACCATGTATTCCTAATCAACCGATTAATATTATTATCTATTTACTTACTATCGTGTAATATACAGGGTGAATATTATGTTCCAGGCCGATTTTGTTTAACTGCCATTTATGTTTGGCAAATATTTGTCAATTTGTAATTAGTAGTCGTAAAGTTTAGTGGATTACATTTTATTATGAAGTATTTAACGCCTCAACAACATATTTAGTCATTAAATCTTTTTTCTAAATAATCGTTCAATTGTCAGCGAGCGTTATTTTGACTTGAAAGGTTTTATTAATAAATAAAACAGCCATTATTAGGGCACTGAAATTAATTAATTAATATATCAACAACCTTTACACTTACGAAAAGTGACTGTGTGGTGCGAATATGCCTATTTCTTTCAAGATGCAAGAGACAATGCTGTAACCATTAATGGTGATCGCTATAGTCACATGTTGGAAATCTTATTGGAGGCTGAATTTGAACAATTAGATCTGCAACACATGAGGTTTCATCAGGACGGTGCCACTTCACACACAGCCCGAGCAATGCTTGAAATTTTGCAAAAATGTGATATCGACTGGCCTCCTCGATCATCTGATTTGACGGCTCCCGACTATTTTATGTGAGGGTATTTCAAAGAAAAGGTCTAAGCCAGTAAGTCAATAATAATTTCGATGCTAAAGGACAATATTCAAAATGAAATTGCTGAAATTACACGCAATAATATTCTGAAAAATATGGTTAAAAGAGCACGCATTTGTGCCGCTACCAGAAGAGGCTACTTATTTGATGTTATATTTTACACATAATTATAATAAATTACATAATTGATAAATAAAAATAAAATTAAAAATGTATGTTTTTTTTGTAGTTATTCAAAAAGAACATCGGTCTGGAACATAATATTCACTTTGTATAACAAATTAATTATCGAGTCATATTTAATACAAATTAAATTAATCAATTAGAAAGACATCGAAAAAATCTATTTATCGAAAAAATATATTTATTTGCTACTGCACAACTATGTTCCGCAACTTCATCCTTAAAATGTGTTTTCATTTTTAAAAAGTCATACTTATTTAATTCAAGAATTTATATTTGCACATTTGAAATAGTAAATCCATTATTGAAAGGTTTATTTTAACTTTTATATGGATTACTCCTACTTTTATCAATTAATTGATACTTTGGTTATATGTTACTCCCAACATTGCACGATAGTGCCCACCTGATATATCCTCCATGACTGATATTAATTTTTCAGTATTAATCTTACTATTATACAGTAGAAATATGATGAACTATTGACCTTTACCAATCATTTTACCTATATATACATATTTTTGTTCTTCCTCTACCTCAACCCTAATTCCAACATCTTCTTCCTTTTTTCTTTTAATCCCGCTTCCCGATTTCTCCTTCCCACTTTCACCGATATTTTTATTTTTTTATTACAAGTATACCTACCTAACTTAAGATTCGTGCATTTTGATTAGTAATGCTTTCACCAACTAATGTTATATTGTTTTTAATGTTAATTCGTAGTGAAAAGAGTGACATTACTTTAATACTAATGTACTTAAATGTCTTTAATAGATAGTTTTAATAGCTTAATGTTTTAATTTTGCAAAAAAATCCATTTTAAATCTATTATGACTCCCAAATATTTAATTTTAGGCACTTCCTTCAGACTTTCACCATAATTGTCTATTACACGTTGGGTAAGTTATTATACAATAGTATGAAACTTTATACTATTGTTTTAAAATATCTTAATTAATAAAACAAATAAATATTTAAAAATATGCCTCTAACAAACCCCTTACTGTTCTCTTAGAACCTTTCTTATATATATGTTTATCTTAATTCAAATTGAAAATGATTTTTCTAATACATTACGAATGACTTATTTCGATAGCTTTCACTCTAAAACTCATTATTTTAACAGTTAATTCCATAGTCTGATGCATATTAACAAATTCTGTTACATTATAGCGCGTGTACACAGGTGAGACTTAGACTAGTATCTCGTCTCAGAGATATGTCGGTAAGGTTGGGTGTGTACGAGTTGTGCCATTCTATTCTACGTACAAAATACGTGCGATAATGAATCATAGCTCGCTTTATGCTCATCTCTGCACTGTCCTTTACGAGTTTTTGAGACGAGTTTGCGAGACGAATCTCATTCATGTACGTGGGCATTTAGGTAGGCTCAGATTCCGCAGCCAGATTGCATTATTTATTTTCATCAACGCCCTTGTGGGCTTTTACATAAGAATAATATTTTTTATAATTTAAATATAATAGTACAGTTTTAATATAATACTTTAAATATATTTAAAGAAATCACAAAATCAACTTTGCAATTAAAATACATTTTTTAGATTGTTAACTTTGTTTTATTAATCACTTAATAAATACATCTATCAGTTTCAAAATATACAATTTTCTTCTTACGGATGTCATAAACTATTCAAAAACATTTGTTGTATTATTTCTTCAATAGAATCTATTTTAAAAAATATAAAATTATTTAAAAATAAATATCGACCTAACTTGAATTGTTACTTGATGTTACAAAATTATTAGAATAATTTTTAGGAAAAATTTTTAGAATGAGACTTGTGGTTAAATTTAGTTAGTTTATAATATTTTTGTTAGTTTTACATGCTTTATTTATTTCTTATAATTCTAAATTATTTAATATTAGTTGATGACATCCTGAAGAAGAAAAAGTTGTTTTTTGTTGACAAAAAGTTGACAATCTAAAAATAAAAAGGTATAATTTTTTTTTTTAAATCTATGTATAGTTCACGTACAAATATTTATTTAATTTAAGTATGCTCCTGCAACTAAAAATGTTAACGAAATTCAATTTGTTACCAAGCCGATGCATCCGAATTATTGGCAAGTTAACAGCATAATTATTTATATGGGTTCTTACAAAGAACACTTGACGTTGTCTCGTTTGAGTTGGCACTTTATAAAAAAACTATTAGTTTTAACTCAGGGCAGTCCAACATGCATTGATTAACAATCCATTAAGTAAAAAACGAAGATTAGGTACTACAATTACACATCGCAACGCCATAGATAAACTGATGTTGCCAGCAGTACATAATAATTCCGTAATAAAAAAAGTCACATACAACGGACGAATGAGGAGAAAATGGTAAAAAAGATATATGACGCAAGTGTTGATGGCATCAGAAATAGAGGACGTCCGTAGAAGACTTGGCATGGCTAGCTAAACCAGATACTGGAAGATGGTCTTGTTACAAGCCTCAATAATCGGCGAGCTTGTGTGAGAAGATGTATGAATGTGGATATCAAATAATGGTAATTGCAAAAAATATATCCGGTAACGACCAAAAGAGTGGTATAGGTCAAGAAACAACTCTTTTTCCGTGGCCAGTGTGAGGCTTTCCATGCGACCGAGCAGAACGCGAACCCATATTATCAGAGGGAGTTAAATCACCATGCCAACCATCAGTTTTGCTCAAATATACCCTTCACCGGACACTTACTCGTGGCGTTCAGGGCTATACTGGAATATTTTTAATATTTGTTACAAATTTTACATTGTGGTTTTCATTAATTTTAATAAAGATTATTAAAAAATATATTTTTAACGACTTTAATTTCAAAAACATTTGAACAATTTGATACGTATATGGTTTTAATTGGTTTATTTGACATTTTGAATGGTATTTTCCGAAATCGGTTAGTTTTCAAATTTAACTATTTCGTTTCTCACTTTTGCTATTCTCTTTATTATATCTCTCTCTCTATCTATCTCCCCCCGCCCCCCCTCACCCTCTATTAGACTTTATTAGACTTCCTCCTTAAAATAACCTTATTTTCTTGGTTAAAAGACAGGCAATTTCGTTTTTCACTAATGAGGAATGTATGCAGACAGAAAGAGGAAGATATACAGAATTATAAACAGCACTACTTATATAAAGTACGCTGACTTTATTTAAGCTACAAGGCAGAATTCAGGTACAGAGGTTGAAGTGAAATGCTGTTGACAGGTTCTGATTCGGCAGAAGAGTGACCGAGCGGCCCGGCCCGGTCAGACTACCACTCCGAGGCGCGGTGTACGCGCCGCCGTAGCGTCACATGGAGTTGTTTATTCTTATGTGGTATCCGCCGACGCCACTAGATGTCATTTTGCATCCACTTACCATACATTCGTTTCTGAATACTTGCGATATCGGCGATTAGGGAAAAATGATTAAATATATTAATTAAATCAATGAAAATTTTATGTATTATTTAAGAAATCGACTAATATTTATGATGTAACATGTCATTAGAGTTCTTTAAAAAGTATTCTCTATTTATTGTATTGTGTTTAATATTATTTTTTTTAACAACTTAAATAAAAATTATAAAATTCAGTCGGACGCATAAGAAACGAAATGAGAACATTTTAGAAGAAATAGAGGAAAATAGGTTTATTCTGAATATGATTGCAAACAGGTGACAACTAAATATTTTTTCGATAGAATTTTTGTATATCTTTCTAATTGTTTGTTTAAAAATATCACAGGACTATGTTTTGAAATAGCAACTTGACAATAAAAATGTATTTTCATTAAAAAATAAATATATATACGAGTATATATATATATCTTATATATAAATGTTAGTACGAAAGATGCTATCAATTTAAAGTTATAATTTTGTATTAACATTAATTTACACATGTAAGTAAGGCACTTACCTTTTAAAGTAAATCTCTCATAAAACAGAATTAAATTTATTAATCATATAGGTTTGCGCGATACTTTTACACGATACATTTTTCTCGTAAAACGCTTAAAGGGAAAGCATATAATATAACAATTTACAAATGCCCGAACCGCCTCTGCTTACGAGTATTTTAAATCGACTTATTAGCGGAGCCTGCATCTGGAGAAGCCTCCCGCACGCCCCTCTGCCCACCCCTTGTCCGCCGCCCACGTGACCGCCCGTCTCCACGCCCAGGGCCGCCGCCAGACTCAGCGCGCCTTCGGGCGGGGCCGGGCTGTCGGACGTTGGCGCGCGTAGTCGATGCCCCTAACAACGCACTGATGAAGCTAGGAGTCGTCATATTAGCAAGATCAGAATCGGCCCATTCACGCCCAATTGATCAACGAGCCAGCCCAAATAGGAGCCCTTAATACAAATGGAAATAAATAAGTATAGGTACTTATTCTTTACGCTTACATATAGTACTGGGATATCTAATAAATCTTTGCGGTTTGATTCAATTATTTATTATAAAATTAAAATTTTAAACAAAAATGAACGATGTATTCTCCATTATAGTTCAGGACTTCATCCCATCTACGTTATTACGTATTAACTTTGAAATATATAAGTCCACTTAAAAATATTCTTGAAAAATACGAACAAAATATTTAGATGCATATAGATAAAAAACTGACCATAAAGTGCGACGCGATATGACCATAAGACATGAGATTACAGATGCTCAATATATTTGCCCGCCGTAATACGATTTCGCGGATGTATATTAACGTATTATTAATAAATATATAAAATAGAAAACATTTAACTTATTTTAACATTACTTAAAAACACGTTCGTTTTTGCCCAGACCTGGCCGTTTAATCAAGCATTATATAGTCATAATGACACTACATCCGAGACATATCCTAGACGTCTAGAAAGTCATAGAAAATAGACGGGGAGACATAATATTATTATGGATACCAGGTCCGAATAACAGGCCCGATATTCTTCATTTATATAGGACTTGTTATCCTATCAGATAAACTGGACCAAAGTTTATAGTAAGTATACTAATACGAGTTTTCATGGGCATTGTGCACTTAATATATGTATACATGTTAGATACAAATATAATGCATAGTCTATTATGGAAGCGTTTCACTATCTCTAACTCTATAAGCTTATTTTCGCAATGATTACAGATTATAAATTAGTATAGTATGTACATTACTGAAAAATTTGATATGTGTATTATTATATTTATTATAAAAAATATTCTAAAAACTTCTCTCACAAATTTTAATAGCAATCCGACCATATCACTATCCTTATATTATAGAGCTCACTCGACGAGGCAATCAAATTCGAAAATTCGTGCCTTAGACGAATACCATAATAAACGATACAGGTAATTATTACATATTTCATAATTTGCTGGATCCTTATAATGTAAACTATATTAAAAATTATTCATACTAAAATCAAATTGAATAAAAAAAATGCCGAGATTATCATATTATTAATTCCATTAGTAACCATTATTATTACAAGTATTATACTCATTGTGTTTGTACAAATATATAAATATACGCTGGACTGATAGAATAATAAAAGATACCATACTATGAGAACGAAAAAGACAAGGAAAATACTTGTATCATAAATATAAGGAAACTGATGCACCCTGAAATTTATAAGACTCTGCACCATATAAGGAAAAATCAACGGACAACGAGGTCCTGGCAAAAGGAGAACCTAGTAGCTTAAAATATGCTTAGAAAATGATTTTATTAAACATCTGAATCTCTCTTCCAGAAAATCTTAATAGTTAACATATATTCAAATAGATAGCAAATATCAGTTGAGATAAATCTCAGTACAGTGTACACCCGTTGAGATTTTAATCTGGAGATAAACTCGGAGATCAGCTTGAGAGCGGTAAAAAGAAGCAAAAAACGGTGGTAACCGATCTACATGACATTCAACACATGCACACCTAAAACCACCATAGATCCCTACAAAAGTCTATTCTGAAAGTTTGACATACGTCATTAAACATTAACATAAGGCGTTAAATCATGTCATTCAAAATTACCCAACTATCGATCGACAATTACATTTGAAGTGAACGTGAAGTGAGATATACGGCGAATCTATGAGATATGGTGTGTACGCGGGGACTACAAAACCTGAGAGTTGTCTCCAAAAATCTCATAAGTGCAAAATCTGTATCTCCGAAATTGTCCCTAGTCAAAAATCTTTTAAATATTTAATTCTTGTCTTAACACATTTTTTTTTCTAGCGAGACAGATGTAATATAACAAGAATTACTCTTGGCTAATGAATCTACGCAGCGTCCTCCCCTTCCTCTTGTATCGTTGATTCTTCTCTGATGATCAATTATGTAACCTCGTATTGTAGCCGTCATACTGGAGTTGTCCAAGGAATCTTCAGCATCTTTGGTAGACCCACATCTCAAATGCTTCTATAACTTGAAATTTCCTGTTTCATTGTTCACGCTTCTATTCCGTAGAAGAGTCTTAAAAGACGTAACAGCGACAAGAAATCATTTGACATTTTGGTCAAAATTGACATCTGTGTATCAAAATTCTAACAATTATTTTCTTTTTAAAACCATATTACAAATATATTAAATTTCCTCGTAATTTAGTTGATATCAAGAAAATATAGTTATATTTCAAAATACTAACTGCACTAATAGCAACTAACAGCGCTTGTAATATTTTAAATAAAATCTATTAATTATGTTACAACATAAAGGGTATTTTTATTAGAGGTATAGAACTTTAAAATGAAATAAAACACATCGAAATCATTGTAATGGCGATGGTATTAGCATTATTGGAAAAATAATTTTATGGCATTAGTGTTTAAATGTTATTTCGCGCATATGTGTGTCGCGGCTGGCTCGAAAAAAGCGCAATCTGGAAGTCCAGTTTTCGACCACTTTTTGGAATAGCTGGGACGTATATCGACGTGACAAATATTGGCTTCCAAGTCGTTATTATCTCTGGTTTATTGGCGTAGACTAGCGATTTTACATATCTCCACAGAAAACAATCTAAAGGTGTTAAATCACACGATCTTGGAGGCCAATACACAGGTCCATTACGCGAAAATGTGCGCTAATTGAATGTTTTCTTCAATAAATTGTTTGTGGCGCGCGCTACGTGGCATGTTGCACCATCTTGTTAAAACCACAGCTCTTCCACATTAATGCCATTCAATTGGGGAACAAGAAAGTCAGTAATAATGAATCTATAGCGCTCTCTATTGACTGTACGTTCTGGTTGGCATCATTTTTGAAGAAACAACAACTTCTTCGGTGCGCACTGTACGACGCCTCTGCGGATGCGTATTATCAATTAGAGTATGCGTGGTGCAAAAAAGATCCATGGTTATTCTTATTTAAATTATTTGCTCGGATGGACGATTATGTCGACCTAAAAATGGACGTAGCGCACGGTAAGTTTCGCAAACTGAACCACGATTTCCGAAATAAATTTGCACAATTTGCAAGCTCTAAAAAAACACCTTCATAATACAACGTGCTCGAAATCAGAAATTAGTTTACTCTATAGCAAGATGTTTGTGAACATTTCACGGGCAATGAACCAAACTGCCGAAGAAATCTAAATATTAATATTCAATACTTCGAAGGTCTCATAAATGATACCTTGATGTTCTGAAGGTACAACATGTCTAATTTTTAAATTCAATGTTTTAACAATGTAAATCAACTTTTCCAGTATTGAAAATAACAAATCTTTTCAGTTAAGTAGTAATTTTAAAAATATGAGTATTTATAACCCCTCCCCAGTACAGCTCTGCAACCGAAACAAAACTAATCCACGTTCCAAAGAGCACATTATTGTATACCTCCGCAGTTTCCCTGGTCCAATATGATCTTAGGAGATGCGCATTATTATACTGGCAGCCTCCGATCTTGCACTATAATTAAATCACAATGTGTACCATCAGCCATTATGTAAATCGTGGCCACGACTTCTCTGTAATTAGCTGTCCAGAAAACTCCGTTACCAGAGCCAGGTATGTCGTCGCTTCTCCAAATAACTTCGTGTCTCATCATATCTTTAAGTTCGTTAAATTAATTAATTAAATATTAATATTCTTCGTGATACTTCATCATTTATTAGGTATACTTTTGTTTTTTGTTGTTGTTGTTTAAACTGGCTTTCAAGAAAATAATCGATACTTCCAACGCAGCATTCATCTCGTGCTGAATATGCGTTGAATATTAAATCGCGCTGACAATTCACAAACTACGAGAAATAATCATCCGTATATTTATGAACTTACTCGTAAATAATAATGATCAACAGTAAGTTATTCTAGCTATTGATATTTATAATATTAATAATAATAAATCACCATTATTGCAATAAATTAACTAACATGGAGCGTATAGCCGTAAGAAAACAAGGGTAGTTCGCCGATCTCCGTTTCTCTCAACTGGCGATGATGATGATGAATCAAAAATGAATTCCTGTCCGCAGAATATTTCCTTTTATTTCGTTACAAACAATACAATTATTCATTCATGTTTTTCCCACCATTACAGCGAGCGCTTGAACAGGCGCCAGCAAGGCGTTGATGGTTCACCGTTTTCATGTTTTTAAATTACTGTAATGTAATGTAATAACTGCCTCTGTCCTTATCACATTACTTTATTGGCGTCACTTCGGCGACCTCTAAATCCTGTGCGATATATAACGAAAGTGGTGTTTCTTAACGTCCATTAATGTTTAAAAATATAATATAAAACAGGGAAAGTTTTACGAATTAATACGAATATTAGAGATAAGCATAATCATATTTCAAACATTACAGAATTTAAAAACATTAACATTTTTTTAAATTATTAGTCAATCAATTAGTTATTCGGTTTCAGAGAGAAATTTGTCGTATTTTGATCTAAATTGTCCTCTTATACAGTTATATTACGGTTCTATAATAACTTCGATGAATCTTCTAAATATAAGTATATTTAAATATAAATGTGTACCTACACATACAAAATATATTTTTTAAATTAAAATTAAAATTCGTTTATGCCCCATGATACATTATTACACTTATATAAAATATTCATAAATGATAAACAATAAATACACAATAAAGCTATGGTTCTAACTTCACCAGAATCACATAATATTTTTAAGTAGATTCATACATTAAATTTATATTATATTAAACCTAAAAAGTAAGTATTTTTGATACGATTTAAGGTTAAGGTTGCAGAATGCTAAGTAAGACGGATTACTTTTGCTGGTTAGTCTTGGCGGAAATATATAAGTAAAGTTTATCTGCATCGTACAGCAGATAGGAAACTACAAATTTTCAAACGATTATTATATAAATAGTATTCGGATAATTTTAGATAAAAGGCCGATTTCAGATAATTTTTGTCAAAAGCCGGAGTTCGGATAACTCTCGATAAATGGCTGAGATTGGATAATATTCATGCTATTGCGGACTTACTCCATTGAAATTTTACATTGCATTTATTTTGTATGGGAAACAAGACAGAGGATAAAGACGCAAGAAATTGAATACAATTACAATTTGCAGTGTTTAATTATACAGAATCAGGTTTTATTAAGTATGTCGGGCAAAAAAGATGCCGGGATGCTGTAACTTCAAGGAACTCATTGGAAGTGCGTAGTCGTTCATATGCGCAAGCAACTCCACCGTCGCACTGTTGCTGATACGAACGTAAGATAAATTTTATTTTTTTCTCAGTTCTACTGAAACAATGCTAATAAAATATTACATAATAATATATAATAAACTGTTTATATGATATTATAAAAAATTCATTGGAATCAAGGATAAAAATGTATCTTTATGATGACTGAAAGATTTTCAGATTGAACATAATAGACTCCCCAATGTGTGATTGTGGTGCCGAAGAGGAAACCCTTGACCATGTCTTTTTTGCATGTCCATTGCGGATCACAGGTTATTTTACAATAATCTTGTCAATGGTAATTTTCAACTCCCGGTTAACTTGTGTCATCGTCTTTCCCTCAACTCGCCACATTTAAGCTATATAATGGCAAATTTCTTGAACGTCAATGGTATTAACTTGTAACGCAATATTCCCTATTCTATAATATTGTTGTACTGCTTTAACTTGTTTAATGGCACAAATCACTCTTGAAGGCTGGATTGCCTGTTTAAAAGAAGAAGAAGACTGAAAGATTATAATAATAAGTACAGAATAAAATTATCATACGCAACAAAATACATCAGAGTTTTGCGTTTAACGTATAACTCTTATAAAATAAACATTATATGTGTGTATTTTATAAATGGAAAAGACTAGACGAATTACAAAATGTTTACAGAATTGATAATAATATTATCGATTAGAACTAATATTTTTATACCGTAATTCCCAACTTGTTTACATTTAAATGGCATCAAACAATTTATACAAATAGCAGATCAATATCGATCGACACTTTGAGTATTTTTAAATATGTATACAGCATTCATTGAACTTTCATTCTGGGAATACACACCAGAGTGAAAAAATAAATACCGCTTCGATAATATAGCTTCTAATAAAATATGCTAAGATAGATAAGATATAATTATTAAAAATTATTAAGCTTTTTCATTGTTTCTTATCATTAGAGTTTCATATTTTGATATCCGACTTTTTCAAAAAAGTAAAAAACGAAGCATTAATTTTATATTTTTGGATTTAATACAAAGTAATTAGAAAATACATATATACTGTAAAATGTAAGACAAAAGTCTTAGATCTTCACCGTCAACTTCATCGGAGAACCATGAGAAATATGGGTACCCAACATCAGAATATCTTCCTTACCTTTTCAAAAGAAAAAAAATTACATTCATCGCTTGTGGAAATTTAAAAAAAAAAACAGTTTTCGAATATTAGTACAAATTTAATTTGTAAAAAAATATCAATGAAATTTCCCATCAATGTAACTTTCTTAATGAATAAACAGATCTTATAAAATATTCCATGTTTGGGAATGCTGATGAAAAATATTATATTTTGGTAAATTCTGAAAAACAGATTGGTAATATGACAAGAAACTAACCAAGTTAAATCAATTGAATGTGCATTATACGGATGAAGTTTGCCAATGCAAAATAACTTCGTATCATCTTCGTATCATTGAATAATAAAAAATATCTGTTAAAATTTTTACACTCAAACTTTTTTCATACTACATTTAACACAATGAAATTTAGCATCTAAATTCAATGAAATATACTAATGTGACTTTAACATTGAAATAAAGAAAATAATAATATTTAAAAAACACAAAATTATACAAATAACTTCTAATCGAATGGCTCATGTAATACAAGTTTAATCACGTACAGCCAATAATAGTCACGAAAACACTAAATATTTCTAAATCAAGGTAAAAAATAACTCTTTATATTTAACAGGTGCATATGTCGTGTGCCATTATTATTGTTTACTTCTCACAAAACTTTAGTAAGATAACTATATGACTTTTCTGACTTTATGAAGATTCAGCTCCATTATTCAATAAATTCCATAATCAAAATCATCTCAATCATATGAATACCTTCACATATCAGTAAAAATTTGTCATCTCAAAGAACGCTAATGTCGAAATAATAAAGGGAAACTGCTCGTTTCCTAGAACAAAAAAGAATTTCACAATGCAATTTTGTAACTCCTATTTTACGTATAGATGCACAAAAATTTATCTTTCGAAATATTTACCCTTTATACAAGGTCAGATGATCACGGATTTATTTATATCAGTATAGGGCACGGCCCTCGCCGGCCGCCTGTCACACTGGCCTAAAATGTCAAATTTGCCATTTTATAACACGCTGCGGTACCATTGGTCAAAGCGTAATATCAGTGCTGCCAAATGTGGCACGCATTCAAAATAAATTTAGACATACTTTTGTCACGTCACAATATTTATTAAACTAAAAGTCTGCCTGTCCTTGCAAATTTTTAATAATTGCTCTTCAGTACCCCCCTCAAAGATAGGCATCCTTCCTCTGCGTCTGACCATCCCACCCTTATTCACGATATAGATTTGTATTACATTATGTTGAATACCGTCCGTTCTGAGTTTTACAGTTACTCTTTTGAACCCTGCGCTAAACATGGAAACTTTTCTCTCTCCATCTAACTATCTTACCCCTCCTCCCGATACAAATGTTTGTTATATTATTTTGAATGCCAAATTCCAAATTTTGTGTCAGATTCAGATGAACCAAATTTTGTATACATCGTCATCAGTTATTTTTGAGGGGAAAAAATGCTCCCCGTTCCCCCCTGCCTTTAAATTTGTATGAAACTAAAATCTCGGGTAGGAACAAAATTGCAACAATATTGGAATAATTTTCATTAAATGATAATAGTCGTTATAGTTAATTAATAAATAATAGTGTGCTTGCAATGTTTTCAAGTTAATTAAGTATGATTCTAAGGTGCATTTCGAAACATAATATATTATCAACGTTCAGTAAATTATGCGATAACTAATGTCGAGTGGCTGACGATAAGGAAATTCTAAAAATGCAATTGATTACAATACAAATAACATTTTTAATGAATATCCAAAGGTAAACTTTTAATATAAATAAATATGTTTTCAATTAATATACGAGTACGTCGCGTCTAATTTTATCGACGTTTGATGTTTACATTAGTATTTATATGTTTAAACATATTTACTTTTCAATATGTTAAGCCGTAGTGGTAGTCAAGGCAGTGTATGATAGAACTACACATTTCAATTAGTGATTATTTTACTTTTAAAATTGGCAAAATTAACTTTGTGGTTAAAATTAATTATCCTTTATTTTCATTATTTGTATTTGTTAATTTTGTTTTATTAACCACTTATTGAGTTTAAATACATCTATCGGTTACGAAAAATATCATTTTCTTCTTCAGGATATCAATACTAATCAAAAATATGTGTTATTGTTATTTTTTGAAACCGGTAGATGTGTTTAAACTCAATAAGTGGTCAATAAAACAAAGTTAACAAATAAACACAGTGATTATTTTTCTATTATTTGTATTTATATTTTACCCTCAAACTATCCTTCCAGACGTGGACCTTATTAGAGGTCCCACCCGGCCACAACTGCAATTTTTTTTTTACTTAAGTAAATCAGGTAGTTATATTTTTTAAATACTAATTTAATGTATTAATTATTATAAATATATACAAATAAAATCAATTTTATCGAAAAATATTGTTTTTGCGCAACCGGGATACGAACCTGGATTTCTATTTCCAATCCGGGGAAGTACACTACCAATTGTGTTATAACGCCAGTATTTTTCATGACAAATTTTCGAACCTATATGTTACACTTTTTCAAATTAATACATCTGTCGTTCCATTATTTTTGAAAGTCATCTACATTATTTTTACGGAATCACAAATACTTTTGAGTAAACCGACCGCAGTCGCCAGAATTATCAATTCATTTTTATTAAATTTTGGACACATTGATACAACTTATATTATTAAGGAGAACACATTCTTATTGTGAAGTTGTAATTATTCAGAACATATTTAATTTAATGTATTTAAAACACCACAGACCGTCTGTTCTGAATAATTACATCTTCATAATAAGAATGTATTCTCCTTAATATATTTTTAAAATTTATCATTTATATGCATTTGAAATATTATATACTTTACATAAGTGCATACTAAATTAATTAATGGTAATGGCGGTTATCGATCGTGACCCGAGCGTTGCTGTCAGGTACCAAGATCCCACTTGTATATTATTAAGTAGTTTAGCTACCTTATAATACTGAATAGGTACACATTTATCAAATTTATAAATATTATTCTAAATAAATAAAATATGTTAAAATAAATATTATGCATTTAGTTTTTCCTTAATGCAATAATTTTTTTCTAAAGAAAAATAAAACTTTATTGCCTTAGATTTAAGATACACTGCCATGGATAAAATAGAACATGAATTATAGTATATAGAATATTTTTGTAATTTAATAAAAGTATAATATATTTATATAATACAAATTTTACTATAAAACCACAATAACTATAAAATTAAAAGATCTAAAATAAGCTTAGCGATATATTAGTAAATAATTAGATCGTAAATAGTTAAATCATTTAGTTTTAATATAAATTATTATTTTAAAAATAATTTCGTAATCACAATTATTTTAATTTTTTAAATGAACCAAACATTTTTACATATATAATAAACACATATTATGAACATTGTACTGCAAACACGTTGAGTTATATTTTTATAACGACTATAGTTTCGAGAAGTGCAGGCCCTCTCGTCGGCAAGTAAATGATAAGTAATCACAACGACAAGGTACTGGCTTCTCCGGTTTCCATTCCCGGTAAGATCACAACACATATGGGTAAATTACTTTTTTCAAGCGTGGGTATTTTTGTAATGTGTTTCATTTTGTAATTGGGCCTAAAAATAAATATTAACAAATTATTTAAAAACAATATTGGATGGTTTCGCACAGTCTGGCTAACAACAAAGATAAAAGGATCTGGAGTTATAAATGTTTGCATATATCTAATAGCGATATTGTAACCATTTGCTTTCATCGTGTTATTTTAATATCATTTTACCCCTTCTACCCAGATTGTAGCAGAATAATATTACATTATTTGATTCATGTAAAATATTCAAATTACTCACAAAACAAGCTTACGTAACTAACTTTTTTTTAAGTGGTTATTATTAATTAATTATAAAAATAATCACTTACTTTCCTAAAAAACTAACTTATCAACACACCTTTTCCAGGGTGAGTTTCTCGTTTCTCGACGTGTATTGTTATTAATTTTATTTATTATTAAATTACTAATATATGTAGGTGAATATGTTTCGTCATTTAAAAATAAACACATTTTTAATATATTCGATTCAGTTATGTTTGATAATGAGAACTTGTCGTAATTTGTCAGAACTTCTCTACGTTGCGTGTATTGGGAAATTAGGTTATAAGCAATTATGAATGGTTTCGTAATATTCTGGTAGTTTTATTAGTAGGTAAATAAAAATCACTTAAGATTTGAAGATAAAATACATTATTCCCGCTTAATATCACCTTGTGCCATAATTATTGTTAGTAATCTTTTACCTCATTTTGTTTATTTACTGCACGATATCTATTTGGAATTTGTTATTACGAAATAGTCTGACCAAAAAACAAGAATAAAAGCGAGTTGCGTAAGATGTATTTATTCTAAAATATTACATGATATTGAGGGAGACTAATCAATTTCAGATACTGGATAATCACGTACATACTATTGAAATGTTAATTGTTTTATTATTATTATTTTTTAAATAAACTAAATACATAAACTGATCAATTATATATTCTACCGTATTATTTACAATTTACTTCTTTCTGGGAGTTTTTTGATTTTACACCTGAAGAAAACCAGTGGGTTAGAAAAGTCATCAAGCCAATTTTGAAAAGCAGCCTCGTTATTACAGAATTTTTGAATACTGAACGGAAAAGAATTAGGAAAATGAAGCGGATGAGGGATAACCTCCCAATTAGACTTTTTAATAGCTACTTTTGTAATATTAGCAGACGGGCATCAACATACTTAAAAATCATCTGATGCGGTCTTCCCGAATTTTCTTGAATTGCGGCCTCAAGGCGACGGAGCTGTTTGCAATAAACTTCAAAAGTGAAATAATTCACCGTGGTAGTATTAAATGCATGCCTTAACTCCTCGATTAAACTCAAACAAAAAATATGTCGGAAATATTTTATTTTTTTGTACTTGACACTCTATTTGTTTAGCTTTGCCGGCAATTAACAAAAAGTTTTTAAAATAACAATAACATATGTATATGTACAAGTGCAAACTTATGCATCAACACTATACATGGCTCGCAAAAATCACACTACTGGCTTAATAATTACATAACAAATATTTTTAATTATAAATGAAAAGGACTAGAATATTAAAAAAATCCATCGTCTAACTGTAAAGAAAAGAGAAGAAACATAGCCACTGCAATAAAATTCATTGTAGACTAAGGTCCATTATCCACTTCCATAAAGTGAAGCCTTTCTTCTAGGCCAAAACCTATGATTATGTATAATTAGAAAGCAAAATTAAAAAGGCCGCATCGGTGGGCTAACCTCCATTGATCACAGAAGTGGAGCAAACAACGAACATTATTTTATTTTTATTGTTATAACGTTTTAATTTGTATCCGCCATGATCCCCGAGATATTATTATATTGATCTCAGCTTCGCTGCCTATTGTTATTATTTTAAATTGTAGATCGAATCAAAAGTAACTGTCTCCTCTTACTTTGGCTTGCACTGCCGACAGAAAATTATTATTTACTTTCGTAAGTACGTAATATCGCTATGAGGCAATTTGTATGGCAGTAGCTGTACAAAAAAAAATTGGATTTTTGGAAAAGACTAACATTTAATCAGTAACATTCTTTCTAAAAGGCCACGGTCAGCATAATATTGCGGTTTTGGTCAGATCTAAAATATACATATAAAATCAATTTTATCGAAAAATACTGTTATTGCGCTACCGGGATTCGAACCTGGATCTCTTTTCACAGTCCTATGTTCTGAATAATTACAACTTCACAATAAGAATGTGTTCCCCTAATAATAGTATAGTTTATTTTTTAATATACGATTACACTGAATATTAATTCTGACAAATAATAATTGAATATGTGAACGCCATTTTTGACGACATTATTAAAAAAAGGAGGCAATATTTTTGTGTTTAAGAGCGGAAATCAACTATATGACAATATTTTCTTCTTCTTCTTCGTCCTCCTCTTATCAGAGCTGCCGTGGCCATTGGTCACTCTGCAGACGAGCATGGTACTGGTCACCCCTTTCCTCCAGCTTTGGACCTGTCAATAGCTTTTGTTACTCACTTCGCTTCATTGCAATCACCTACACGTATATAGAATGGTAAACCGACATGGAGGTGGATTATCATTCATATATACATTATCTTTTTGATAACATAAAAGTGTAGATTTCAGTTCCTGGAGGTATTATATATCTATCCACGTAGGCGTAATATGCGTTGTATTTCTAGTTTCATATTTGTGAATTACAGAGAAAAATGGGAGATAAACCAAATTTTGATAGATCTGGCGGTTTTTGAATTCTGTCATATATTCTTAATATTGTCTTTTGCTATTCTCGTGATCGATATTATACATCTAATATATTTATATTTTTATCAGTCATGTTGATTATATTAAAACGTTAATTGATTTCGCTTACAATTCGCCATCTCTATTTTTATAAAAAAAGAACGTTAGTGAAGTGTAACGAATTTCTGCAAGTGAAGTGCTGGCTTGAATAACGATCACACAATCCCGGTATTTCTTAATAAAAATGAAACCCAACACAATAGTGCACATCCCACCCCTGCCCCCGCCCTACCCCACTTCTTGATTGGCCCTGCCACCCCGCCGCGGCACTAATACACGGGGGGAGCGATATGTTTTAGCTAGACGTTAAAACTCCTCAGGTAGGAGAAGGGAGGACTGGAAAGGGTAGGTGGTAGTGATATGGCGCCCGATAATAATGAGTTATATACGTGATCCAATTATTTTGGCACGCCGTGCTCATTATAACAACGCGCTAAGTGTGAATTATTACCCTCCCCCTCCCTCAAGTTTTCCCACCCCCTGTCCGGAGCGCCGTCCCCCGCGCCGCACCCCCGACCGCCGCGCGCCGCGGCGACTGTGAAGAACCACATATGCTCTATTATCGCGCATGTTCGCGCTATAACTTTTCCCAGATAAGAGGAAGTCACTTTGACACACTATTCCGACCAGAGAAAATTGCTAAAAATAATTTGCGAGATAGCACGTCACTTTTTAAAAGATATCATATTTGAAACTTTCAGGTGTAGGGTGGACGAGTAAACGATTTCTGGAATATTTAAACAAAGAATATGCTAACTGCAGTCTATCTTGCGCCTACCAACACTGAGCCCTCTGAACGAGCATCATCAAATCTCTGCATCCCATTATCGTCGTTGCAGAAAAGAGACATTTGTACGAGTGTGTCGTGTCGTCTATCTCTAGCGCCAAGCAAACAGCCATGGAACAATGTTGATGACTTCAGGGAGCCTCGCGGGTAGTGCACGTTGTCTATATATCTCACAGTATAGAATTTTTACCAAAAAAAGAACACCAGCAAGAATGATACTGAAACGAAGTGAAGACGATGGTACATTTACATTTACTGGGTCTATTCTAAAGGATAAGGGTAGAATCAGAAAAATAGTGAAAATATCAAGTTTATTCATAGTTTTAAGTGAGAACTAGCTGTATTACATTTTCCCATTTAAAAACTAAACAGTTATTTTACTACCTCTGGTTTCATAAAATAAATTATTAATGCATACACTACCACTGCTTAACCGTGAAAAAAATGATGATTTCTGTATCCTATAACAGAACAGACTATCTAACATCCAGGAGTTACGGAGCAGTATAAATCGCATCCAAAGCTGTCATATACGATGTGCACATTGATTGTCTACGTGGGAATTAAATAAGTAAGTTTGAGTGCGGAGTTCCTCAAACAACGAATATTGAGATGTGGAACTGGACACGAAGTCCACTTGTGTCGCTTTAATAATTTCAGATAACAAGATATTTAAAAATTCTTCGATAATATCTATAAACAATATAGGACGACCGACAGGTACCTATAACCATAAATCTAATTTATCCGGTGGACAATTATTTAACAGATCTAAAGTGCAACATATTTAATAAAATTAATATGACCAGATTAAAAATAATATCAACACTTATTAGTCATTACTACTATAGCTTCGAGAGGTGCCTCTTTATCAGGTGATAACTAAATGTAGTACAAAGTTTCGTTTATTGAAAAAATTAGAATAATTATTTATTTACTTAATCAATATAAGATTAATTATTTAATTGACATTGGACTATGCCTGTCTAACTAACATAATCAGTGTTGAGTCATGTATTTTGATAACATTGTCTGGTTATTCAGATTGTTTTTTGACTCACTGAACTACATATAAAATAAACTAGAGTATACATTTCTGTAGCTACGTACCTCTACTCTTCCAACAAAAAAGTTAATTTTCCCAAGGATTTATTTTGGTTAGCGAAATACAGGATCCTAGCATAAATTGTTGCCATAAAAATTAATTTTATAGATATGTATAAGATAATAATAAGTCCAGTACTATTAGATATTAACAAGTACACTGGTTGTTCGCGATATAACTTAATCCTTAACTTGTAAGATTTCAGAGAAAGATCTATAGAAAGATTAATAATTAATAAATTACAAATATTTATTTAAATTCATTGAAGGTCCCTGGTTGTTGAAAATGAGGGTACATTAAAGGCTGGGTGAATTGCACTTAACTAAATCACAACGAGAAGCAGCCTGGTGTGACGTTACGAGAGACCGCATACCGCCTGATGCAGGTCTAAGTGATTCAAATAGTGATATTCATGTCCACCAACAATGGTACTATTCTATAAATATTTAACCGGAGTATTTTAATGACTTATTTTAGAAAAAGTGCTCGAGCTTTTTAATAATAAAGGATTGCACGTTTCTCCACGGGCTGCGTTTCAGACATCGTGATCTTCCTTATCATTACCACTTACTAAGGAAGCGGTGTATGGATTCAGCTTCGTGGCTGAAGGCCCGAGGTGTACTTATATCAGAAATATAAGACTTACAAAGGCGACTGGATCTATAAGGCTGAAGATTTATCTCATTTAATTTTGATTACTTAATGATTTAGTTATTGGAAGTAAATCGAATTACTTGCGAATGTTTTATAGAGTTGATGTTCCATAGATGTATTTTTTATTTTCATAGATTTCGGGGGATATATTTATTTATTATTATTACACACGCCCTATTCAGGTATTAACATACACAATGAAAAAAATTACACAGTGTCAGCATGTTTTTACATAATCAAAATTTTAAATAAATATAAAACGTGAAGTAAAGCAATTCATTCGTCACCATTGAGTTGAGATACAAAAAATTGTAATAATGTAGTTTTATAGAGTTAAATTAACAGCAAAAATGTCGACTACCTCCGCATATATATATATATATATATATATAATATAATTATGATCTAAATATTTAAATAAGTTGTTAATAGCAAACAATTTCTTCCATTATATTATATTAATGATTTCGTGAACCTTTCATACGTATCTGTAAATATATAAGCATTAATTTATATAATAGACATTAAAATGATAATATGTGAAGTAGGTATGTTTTGTTCATTCGAAATTATATATAATGTGGGGTTACACAAATTTTTACTTAGTATAATATATACATAATTAAATATAGAATAAATACATTATGTTTGAATATAAAATCCTTAATAATTATAGTGGATTGTTTTTTGTCTACTCTCGTAATTAAAAAATATTATTATTATTATTATTTATGTTTATTTTATTTATCATGTACTTAATCATTACGTACATTCTTGATAAATTAGATTTATAATTTATTTGAATAATTTATACGTATATACCTATTCTGTTTTTTAATAAAATGTGACATTCTCCTTTTAATTACTCTTATTTAGGTATAAAGCTACGAAGATGGTGACGTGTGAATTTTATGGACCATATCAGTCTAATATTATATTAAAAGGAGAAAAATAAATAATACATAATAGGTAGATAATATTTATACTGTTTAAACGGTATCGAGTTATAAAAATAGAATACATGCTACAGAACCCATTTCATGGCGTACTTTACCAATCTAAATCTACCGCCACCTTTATCTCAATATCCACGTCTCATCTTCTTCATTGATATATAAGATACAAGTAACCAAATCTCTTGACGCCACTTACTTGAATTATCCAGGAATACTGTGGAGACTTGTTGGCTTTGTGTATTTTTTATCTTAAGCGGCAGAGTCTTATATGTATAATAATCTAAAGAAAAAATACGGGGATTCACTATATGAACAACAATCATTATTAGTAGAAGTCTCATGGCAACCCTGTTTTTTTTTCAAGATAAAAATTATTTGCATATTTTTAGTCATATATCTAATATTTATAAATTCTTCTTAAATAAAATACAATCACTTTGCATAAAACCACGAATTTTATTAAACACCAACCGGTTTTGCTTAGCTCAAGCTTCGTCAAAGCGTATTTAAGGAGACAGAATGTATGTATAATGTATATAGAAGTGTACTCTTTTATCTCATTTATTGTTAGTTTTAACAATAAATACAAAAACCGGTTAGAGTTTAATAAAATTCGTGTTTTTATAAAAATGATTGTGTTTTATTTTTATTTAATCTAATATGTCAAACCACAAAGTGATTGATTTCTATGAAAATAACTAATATTTACTTTTGGTGAATATATTAATGAAATGGTGGTTATATTAATGAAAAATATTATTAAATTTTAATTTATATTTTTAGACTTTCATGGGAACAGTATGTTGATGTGAAAAAGTGGTGAATAACGTTGCTACTTCATCTTAAATCGCTTCCTGGATTTATTTCACAAAAATTTTAATATAATTCAATTGTATCACTTGCTAATATTTTTTTAAAAACTAGACATTGTATTATACTTTTACTGATATTTCAATAAAATATCACAGCAGGTTTTTGTTATCAGTTAAGATGTTTCTCTCCTGAAAACATTCCAAAATGAATCAATCAATTAATTTTTGGAATTAATTAGAGTTCCTAGATTTAATTGTGAGTAACGGAGATAATTCTCAATTAGTCATAAAAATTAAAATCGTCTTAAACATGAAACATGTCGGGCAAATATGTCCGGTCTTCCTTGAAACGACATTTACGATACAAGTCATAATATTAGATCATTGTCGTTCGGGCGCAGCTATGAATGCACATTACAATGCATGTGATCTTGTACAAACGATTTTGCGTTTGCCTCGTGCATATCAATCGACGGAATAATGCAATGTGCAAGGTTGACAGGTGTAAAAAAAATATCACGCAAGATGGCAGTCGCATATCTACACAATATGGCGATGCGTCAGTGCGACTGTTGCCGAGAAATGTCGCGAATCGAATTGTTAATACGAATGGCGCTTGATCAATACGGGCGATTCGATCTGTAATTAAAAACGGTCTCACAGCAGATCGCCGATCATAAATCATGAGGTCGCATTTTTATGCTAAACACCGACCGGCCACCGCGAAGCGCGCAGTGAGTCGGGACTTTTTGCGCTCGAGTGCTTCGGTGTGTTCCCCGGCCGCCGCAACTCCCAGGACGGGGATCCATCTTGGACTGAAAAACTGCATAAGCGCAAGGCACTATTAGAATATATTGCAGCCTGAATTTATAAATTCAATACACCCTTCCGAATAGCTAGTGAATCTACCTGTACAAAACCCTAAAACGAAGTGGGGTTCAACAAATATCAAATATCGCATAGAGACAAAAGCTATTTGTTAGTATATTTAATGGAAAATATATGAAAGTATGGGGGTAATTACAGGGCTTACGATATGTCTTCAGCTGGCTTAAGTGATCACTTTATATAAATATAACGTTCACCAACTCTCACCCCTCCATCTCGGCATTTATAAAATTTTTGAAAGTTGTATATATGTTAATATGTGAACTCGCTTCGAATACCACTACACAATCGCCATCTATGGACCAAATTAAATCATTTATTTATTCCTTTTTTTAAACAGCATATATGGCATTACTATGAGAATCGGATCTTTGTTGAAATTATTTTAAAACAATATTCTTTTAAATATGAATTAAATATATTAATTAGAAAGATATACATATATAATCAATTTTATCGAAAAATATTGTTGTTGCGCCACCGGGATTCGAACCTAGATCTCTTTCCTAACCGGGGAAGGTGCATTATCCAACTATGCTACAGCGACAATATTTTTAGCGACAATTTTCGAACCTATATGTTACCTTTTTGATATCAATACATTTAATCGTTCCATTATTTAAAAGAGCCATCTACCTCATATTATACTAGAATACACCTGAAATTTTTTTTTATATATATTTTCTCATTTTGACCAGTATATTATATTAGTAATATTTTAATATGTCCACGAACACACAATTACTTGATTTAAACCTACATTATACCTAGATTTAAACCTGTTATTAAACAAATATCAGATATCTCATAGAGATAAAGCTATTTTTTATTATATTTAATAGAAATGTAAAATTTCCATTTCGTTTCTGTAAAATCCTTATATTTTGATTAATACTGATTTTTTTATTCCACTAAATAGTCAGCTGTTAGAGGTGTCCCATATCCGTGTTAGCCTATATAAACCCTAGCATTGTACAAATACTAGTAACAGCCAGGTATTTCGAGATACTCCTATCTCAATGTAAATAATTCCTACAAATTAAATTAATTAACAGAAAAAATCTATTTATCGAAAAAATATTTTAGTTGCTATCGAGATTCGAACCTGGACTTTTTCATATTCGGGGAAATGCATTATCCAGTTTCGCCACACCAACTGAGTAAGTTGACGACAAATCTTCGAACTTAGGTATATTGCATCAAATCTTAAATATGGTAGAAGATTTCAGAATTAGATCAATTATTAAATTTCGATAAACTTTGATACAACTTATGTTATTATAGGCTTATTTATGTTTAGAGATGTATATCAAAATTAATTTATTTTTAGTTTATATCGAATCTGTTATCATCACTGTGAGTGTTAATGATTTCATGAATTATACCGGAGTTAAAGTACTGCAAATATCAGAATTTCGGTAATTACAAAATTTAACACTTTTGAACATAGAACGGCAAAGGAATTTATGTTTCGAAAACTAACAATTAGATTGAACTAATTCTAGTAAAAATGTGGAAGCAAAGAGAGTCGGTTACATTAGTAGTAAAATATTTAATGAAAGCTAAGCAATGAAAGCTTGATTGGATGATGTTTGCTTCTACCATTCTCACTTCCAAGGAGCTTTCAAGCTCACAATCGTGTGCTCTTGTAACTTGTTTAATTTTTTCTCTTACTTTTGTAATATATTAGTAAGAAACTGCTAGTAAATGACATCTGAAAAGACCACGAGGATTCAAATTTAATATTTGTCATTAACGAATATTATGTTTTCAAATTTATAATGTAGTTATAGTTTTTATTTAAGTTTAACTAAGACAGACAATGTTTTGTTACTTTGTTAGGTCTTATATCAAACTTGCATAAAATACGTGTTTAACGTAATCGTGAAAATATATTAAATTTCCTGATAAAGAGCTTAAAAATTGATTATAGTGCTTTTTTATTTTTCAAATCTCTAAATACTGAAAACTCTGAATTGCGGTTTTTAAGAAATCAATATTCAATTAACAAAATCAACAAAAACACCGAAATTAAAAAAAAAATCATTCTTGTTTCCCTTAAACGTAACCTACATCTTGGCTGGTTGATAATATTTTTAGCAAAAAATTTTTTACAATTTAATAACGCGGCTTTAGACGACATAACCAACTATTAAATTTGTACCTACCTACCTACCTAACCAACTATCATACCTGTGCGGCCACCTGTAACGTATAGCTCGTACGTTCAAATAAACAGTAGTTAATTAGGATTAACGAAAAATAGATCGTAGTTTAACATTTATATATCAAAATTCCTAACGCTATTATTTAAATTTTAATTAATCATTTAATTTCCGATAAATATTGGAAATTATTGTGATATACTTTATTACAGCGTATTTTAATATATCAACTTCACACGTCTGGTAAGCACATCGGGGAATTCCCTCTTCAGTTTTCGCACGGGAAAAAAAATTACCCACCTATCTAACTTGCGACGGGTATATTATTAAATCTTCAGAAATGTGTAAAATATAATTTATTGTTTATTAAAACATAGAAGCACGGGCCAAAAATTAAATATGAAATATTATATTTGATTTTAAATCATTGTCTAATCAAGTTTTTATAATTTTAAATTTAAATTTTCTGACTTCAGTTTAAATGCGACCCTGTCAATTCCAGGAAGTGAAGAAAATATTTATTTATAAGTATGATTAAATTTTTTTAAATTCTTATCTCCCAAAATTGCCACTTAATTCAAAATAATGCTGTCAATTAATTTTATTTATCACATGATTTGTCACCACAATTACATTGTTAAAGAACAGGTTCGCTGTTACATTCTGTTAAAATTGTTATGTTTATAATGATAATTTATTTAATATTTTTCTTGACCCATTTTCCTTTTAGGACAGGATTGAAAAACTATCACTCACCTCCAATCATCTCAGTTCACTAATATAGTCTTTTAATTTTTTTTAAATCCTACAAGTTTCTTCAGTCAGATTTATCTCGAAATTCCAATTTTCCGTTTTATTAATCATGACCTTTCTCAGAATATTTCTTAACTACCGAAACCGATCTTACTTATATATGACATTGATTATATTATTCTAAATATTTAATTAATAAATAACGAATTCATGATAACTTTGAAGAAATTGGACAAACGTATTAAAATATGTGTAAGTTTTATGTTCAGCAATCTCAAAATTAGCCCTGAATTCTCAGTTATAGATTATTCGATACACATACGAGCGATATTGCATGACTTATTTTAAATGAGAGCGACGCAAAATTTTCAAAGAAAATCTTTATATTGTAATACATTTAATGATTTCAAATATCGTAAATACTTAAGCAGCATGACAAAATTCCTTTCACAATTTTACAACGAGGTATTTTCACAACTCTCATTACACACTCTGGTCCGTCTAATGAGATTTATTTACCAATAAATCCATTCGACGTTGAATCGAATGGACAACAAAGTGAAGCAGTACTAATGATTAATTATCTTAACATAGGAATATGTTCCGATACCATATATGTACAAATCGATACAATTTATATTAATATTCCAAATGAATTAACAAGATTTTTTAATTTTCCCACCTGCATATGTGTAGATAATTAATCATAAATGATATATCTCGTTTTCTTTAGTCTTGTATGACATAAATGTATTACTTTGTATGTTTGCAAGGTTTACCATTAAGTCGACTGAACTTCACAAAACCGCTACTAACCTATATATAGGTGAGGTAATTTATATTTTATGCATTTGAAGACCTGAAAAAGAATTCAATAAAAAATAAAGATATTTGTTATTCTTTTTATTGTGCGGCATTATGGGATTCGAAAGTTCATGTCATTGTTTATCGGTTGACATCGCCATTATTATCCAATCTACTAGGTACTTTCCCACCTTTTGCAGGTCGGTCTTGATATTATCTGCTCATCTACGTCTCGGTTTTCGCCTTATCCTTGATCCTGCTTTGTGTGTTACGGGATTCACTTCTGTAACTCAAATATAAAACAAATACAAAATCTTCAAACAGCCATAGTGAAAATGATTGTAAGCCTGGAAACATTTAAATTGAGACATAATCTAAAATTGTTATATTTTTCCGTAAACGTTCTTCCTCTACACGGGCTGTTACTGTTCCTTTTAATCAAAGAAAATATAACAACGATGCTCTAAATAGGGTGGCTTTACACAAAAAAAATACAAGAGGTGTAGCTAATCAGAATTTAACAATTTCTAAAATCACTAATAAATATGGATCGAGGATATTAGAATTTGTTGTTTCTATACAAAAAATAAACTACCTGAGTTTTTACAAAAGAGAACGCTTTCTGCCAATTTGGAAGATATGATAAAAAAGTGGCTTATCAATAATAACTTGTCTTACCTGTAAGCATGAAATGAATTGTTTAAACAGTGACTGATTAATGGTTATGTTTTGATTGTACAAATGTAATAAAATGGATATGCATGTACTTGCAGACAAACGTCTAGCAAGAAGTTTTGTGGGTCTAGTTTTAATTAAAAAATAAGAATATAAAAAAAAAAACCTTCTCTCGTTACTTGACCCGGCCAGTGCAGCCTCCTTGCTCGGGATATCTGGGATAATTATTGGAATTTCAACATTTCAGTGGAAGTGATAGAAAGAAAAACAATTCGATATGATTAGTTATTTCTTCTACAGACAATCTATAAAATAGTTAATATAGAAAAGCATTGATGTCTTCATTATTGGTTTTTATTATATTTTCATCTAAATCCATGTATATATTTACACACAATCTTATTTCTGAGTAAAATGGATCAACTTCAGTTTTCATTTTTTTTATTAATCGCATATCCAAGTAAATTGCATTATTTAACTCTGTAAAAACTGGTAAAACGATAAGTATACTACCCCTCCTGTATAGCTTATTTATGTAATTATTTTTAATTAGTATAGATTAGTATATAATATGTTAATACATAGGTACAATTAATAAGTGGATAAAAGACACTACTCTTAATGTCGGTCTTCAAAAGAAAATAAACGAAATACCTAATACGTAAATATTGAAATTGGTACTCGAATATCATCGATCAATAAAGTTTTAAGTGTCGTAGTTTCCTGAATAACATTGATTGACTGATGATCCTGATTTTCATGAACTTCCTACCCCCTTGACTATATTCCTTTATTTTTCTCGGCATCTCGTAAATATGAAGGTTTTCACCAGAGAACTGTCTGTTGCTTTTTCTACTAGATCGGTCCAATGTGCGGGGAATCTTCCTCTTTCACTCCTTCAACGTGGCCCACCACAAGTTTCTTCAAGCTATCTTCTCTTCTCACAAGAGGATTGGTAGGCAAATGGTTGACAGTCTATCCGTTGATATATAGTTTCTGTAGAATGAAGATGTTCGTGCATCAATGGTATGTGTCCATAGCACCACATCTCAAAGGCATCAATCCGTATTCAATACGATTCCACACCATACAGAAATATTGAATGCACCAGAAAGTGCACAAGCCTAATCAACGAGCTTGTATGAGAAGATGTATAAGTGTAGATGAGGCGAGAATTGTGTGTCAGGACAGAAGAGTGTGATGCTCTATCCTCTCTGCAACCCCCGCGGGGATACAGTGTGATGGTAAGTTAGTTGTTAAAAAATTTCAAATTTGTTTACGCGCGATAAAAAGTTATTTGCGTTCATTTTTATGCATCTATATTTACAAAAATTCATCTTAATAATTCTTCTTGTCACTTTAAAAATAATTTCATTTAATATTCAAAAACATAGTAAATTACAATAAATGGGAAAATTTAGGCAGGAGAAGGTTGTGGTTTGTGACTAAATTACAAAAAGTTGTGTTGTAGAAAAATCTTCAATAAAATCAAAGATGTGAAATTTTAATGGAAACAAATAACTCTTTACCTATAATAATTAGGTATTATTGACCTCGTCACCAAAAGGATAATGCGACAAAATATAGTTTTTCAAAATATGGGAATATATAATAATATGCAACTGACAAAACTAATAGTAACAATTAAATGTGTAAATAAATGTAAATAATAAGACTTTGTTTAAACCACTATTTATTGATAAATCAACATGTTTCGATCTTCTTCAGGAAACAATGTATACAAAAATTAAAAATACAAGCAGAGATTGAAACAAAAATATAAAAGTATAACCGGCGGATAACTAAGTAGGAACTACAATGTTTTCAAATTTTTCGACATAGTTTCTATAATGTATTAGCGAATTTTCAAATATTATACAAGCATAGCCTAATAAAATCATCAAGTAAAATTGAACGCCTGTTGACAGATCAATATTGTCAAAGTGACACGGTCGTGATTTATATATGTATTACGTAGATACTGACTACTGTGTTAGTTACTCGTTCATGTGTTCAAGTGAGTTGACATTTAAAGCCATTTATTTCTCGATAATAGAGATATTGAAATGTCATCAGAGTTGGAGATATTTTTTCGAAACAACTCTCAATATTTTATTGACGTATTAATTTGATTCATGACAAGATTAATTTATTTGCCTGATTTTGCATGAGTAATGTAAAAATATGTATTTTTTAATAATAGATATACAATAATTTGTGTAGGGTGAGTCGGAGTAAGTGCTACATATACATCATCGACATAAATTTTGAACTGTTCTCAAATTTCATATCTTAATTTAAGTCTTTAAAAATCGGAATGTAACTTACTTATTTACCCACTTTCTTGCTATCGAAGTGTTTCTCTGCTAGAGTAACCACATTATTTATTATTCTGTTCTGATCTCTCGTCTAATTTATCCATACATGTTAAGACTGAGAATAGGATCAACATAGATTTTTTTAATCAAAAAATTATGACGCTAGAAAGATTAAAGCTGTAGAAATTGAACGTTGTAGAAATGCGTTTATGTATGGGAAGATTATGAATGAATAAAAAAACTGATAAATTAATATGACGTACTTATGATGATTCGTGTTAAAGATTATATTGACTCGTTAGGGTCGCCAATAGGGATTATTTGTGTCAGAAAGATGTGTACGGTGAGAATCAAAGGCCCTATACTTCCTCGCTTCTCCCGTATGTATACGAAAAGTTACCAATATGGAGGCTAGTATTTGTGTGAGTGTTTATGGCTAGAGCAGGCATAGTATGAATTAAACAGTACTTACGACAGTTGAGTTTATTCACAGTAAAATCATAATTGAATTAACGATGTTTATTATATTATACAAAGTTAAAGTTAAACGTAGTTCACTGAAGGCGGTGCCGAAGTAGGTGCGAGAAGATGTGTCCGAGAAGCTGGCCAGGAGAAGGGTGAGTGGTTCTGGTGGTTACTCAGACTAGTTCGATCGCAGTGTGTTGGCAGACTGTATGGCTTTTGAATGTTTGTTTATGCAGATCTGTGAGGCGCGATCAGGGCCACCACATACTCGTTTGTTCTAACGGTTAGACCTTGGGACCTGACCCTGAGAGATCATCAAGTTAGTTATATTATCATAACATTTAAGAATTTTAAGCATTTTGATATGATATGTATTCCACGTAGCATCTCTATTTTGATTTAAAAAATATACACGATAAAATGATAGAACTATAGATACAGGTGAGCCACTAAAGTAGAGTATTAGAATCGATTAGCATGTGAATTAAGATGTATGTTAATGAGGCGATATATGTGTGACAAAGAGTAATATAAAAAATGATTTCCTCTCTGCTTACTACTACGAGAATACAGAGCGCCGATATTAATAAAGTAACGATAAAGAAGCTATTGATGTTATTTATTTAATTCTTAACATAGTGTACTAAGCATGCATACATAAGCACTCCTATATAAACTCTAAGATAAACAAGATTAAAGTCTTTTCTTTTACTAAAACTTATCTTTTACATAACTGGTCAGTTTTACTTTAAATCTATTAAATTTCTGCTCCATTCTTATATTTTCTGGCATTTCATTAAAAATATTCATCGCACTGTACATCGTCGATTTTTGAGATTTAGCCTTCTTCCTCAATGTCAGTCTCAGTATATCTTTTCCTGTTGTATGATGCTCGTGCTCATGTTGATTTGCATCAATTGTTCGTATAGTTCCGCCGATATTTTTTTATTCAGGATTTTATAAATAAATTCCGAACCACAAAAATATTTAATATTTAGTGAACATGATAATTTCCATAATTCTGTCATAAATAGATTTTGATCAAACTTTTCTAAAAAATTGACCGGGTAGGTGTCTCGGGGAAGTGACTTAATCAGTCAGCAGAACCAAAATTATCGCTCTTCGCTCTTAATTCTGTACATAAATTTGCTCTATCTGGTTTATATGTCACGAATTAAAAATCCACCAGTACTTATATGAGACTGATTATTCTAAAACACGTCCAACTATTCATTCATGTACTGAGAATAATATTAATCCACGCATTCAAGATACTCTCCATTAGTAGCTATCAGAATTTTAATTAAAACACACTCGTATAAATGTTAAAAATTAAAAGTCAAATAAAATTATCCATTAAATTTTAAAGAATTTTTAACTATTTAATGAACACCTGCAATGAATGGAGGTAATGTCACAGTTTCTCGGTTACCACGACATATAACCAGCTTAAGAACGCGGATCCATTGAACCCAAGATAAAGTTAGTCTCCAAAAAACTCAATACAATATATTCGTATATTATGAGTCGAGATAAAATTGATAAGATAAAATCTATCTATTTTATCTAAAAGATAAAATCGGCGTTAACTTTGTAGAGTTTCATCACAATGGATGGATATGAATAAAGGTAAAGGAAAGGTAATAAAATAATAATTTTGCAAGTTTAGTTTAGCAAGGTTAGTGTGGTACTTCACCTGTCGATGAGAGTTACTGTTTCTCTCGAAACTCGAGTTGTGCTAATAAACTCAAGTAGAGTTATAACATTGTTTTATTTATATCCACTCGAAATATACTCGTATTTGCATAGTCATTCAGAATCTTCTGTGCAGAGTTTTCAGGCCTATTCTGTCATCCGTCTTCAACCTTTCATCAGCGACACCGTGACATCACAGGCCTGATAATAGACTCTGCGATTTGATATGAAATGTTGGCCGGAGAGGTCAGAGACACGCGGTACAATTGCACAGAGAACACTTCACAGAAGTTTCATATATAGTCTACAAGTATATCCGCAAACTTTTTATAAACGAGTATATTAGTTGAAAAGCATATAACCAAAACGCATGTTATTAAAATTTGCATATACACAGTTATTACCGGCCGCTGGTAACTCAATTACGAATTCCATAACTATTGAGTAGAAAAAAATAAATATTTTTAAATCCCTGACATATCGACAAGACCTAGGCGATTTGCTTTATACATTCGACAAGAAATTTGAAAGTTTACTCTTTAGAAAAAATACAAAAATTAAAGACTACGACATTCTATAAAATAGTTAATAATAAACTGGACACTCCCTCAATACTTTTAAGGTATAAATATCCCTGTCAGATCGACGATATCTCCAACCCTATATCACACCAAGTTTTACAAAACCAATCTAGACTTTTCTCTCCCCTTTCTAGAATACTTAAGTACTACGACATTTCATATATTTGCGCTAACTTGGATATATTCCTCATAATACTGGCTGAGCTAATCTTAAAACCGAAATTGAATTATGTGTGATTTGAACGTATAATTAAGTACATGCTTATCGTAAGCCGAATTCACGAATTTTGCTATGGAACGCCGAGAACTGTCGCGTGTAAGGTTATTAGACTTCGTTCACCTTGTAACCCGCGTACTTCTGTACGTATATGTTAGATTTAAAATCTCGTTTAATCTTTTCAATTATCAATTAGTAACATAACTTTCGTTTTTATTTTTTCACAGTTTTAATTTCTCATTTAATCCCCCTCCCCCTCCCTCATATATATTTTATCTATCAACAAATACATGTGGTCAATGGTTGAAAGTATGGGATACTAGATAATCCAATTTTTAATTTTAAAAAACTAAGAAAGTCCCTGTAATGACGGCACCACTCTGGCCCCTCTACACCACTAGTTATTCCTCTAATTGACATAATATATTTTTACATTTCAAAGTCATTAACGATATATTGTTAATCTATATGTTCTTTCTCTCTATGACTGAGCATAGTTGTCTCTTTAGTTTGCTTTAAAACAATGCTTGCCTCCACTCTTCGCGATTCTGGGCCTTGTTTAGTGCGACGCGTGTGAGATTCCTGTCATATCTCGGACTTACAGACCTCTAACCTTACGTCCTTGCATATTCTCAGTGATCATCTCCATACCCAAAATACGAGTGTATCATTTAGTTGTGAAGAAACTGTATATTAAAAATAAATACTAGAATATTAGAAAAATGATATCTATTAATAATGAAAGTATATAATAACACAGGCGTCAATACAACCGCGTTGTACAACCGTCTCCGAATTCAGTGCAACAACTCATACAGAATACTGTTCAGATTGGCGCGTTATTGTAGCGCATCTACAATGTTTGCCGAAGGCCGTATACATGGATTTGTTTCGCTTCTGAGACATCGAGTTGCGGGCGTAAAGATACGGCTGGAGCTCAGCACCAACTCTCTAGTGCAAGCGGCGCTCTCATGGAAAACTGGTATACTACAGATACAATAATGGCCGTGACTGAAATGTAGTATCTATATTTTGTTTATACTTTTTTATTTATTTATATTTTTTTGCTTTTCTTTTCATAACATAAATAATATTTCGTAACTTAAATGTATTATCTTTATGGCGAATCGGGTCTTTATAAAAAAACCCGATTACACTGAAATAAAGGCATGATTATTATTATTAATACTAACATTTATCATAGAATTTATCCCATTAATGCAATTTATCTGTTTCTTAAAACTACTTTACTCATTTAGACTATAGAATTAAAACATTGATTTAAAATATTTAGGTAAACAAAGTGAAAAATATAGTGTACTGTCTTCCGGAGGAAGAAAAGAAGCCGATGAAGACGAAGAAAACTGAACTGCCACCGAGAATTGAAACAAGTTGAGAGAGCTGTCTACCGGAAATTAAATAAATAATTCTGAATGCTAACGGTAAATATGACCGTCGATATTGTGATATATATCTACATATCTTAATCTATAAATATAATTTTTTAGGAATTATGGCCAATAAAATGATACTTATTTTTATTATAATAAAATTTCTCAAAAATAAATACTTTATTCTGTATTTTTTCAGACTAATCATACATAACCAAATACTATAAATAAATATCCTATAAACTCCTCCATCACGGACAACAGATTCAGCAAGCTCGAGAGATGGTTCTAGCGAATAGGCGAGTTACCATCAGTTATGGTTCTGCCTATCAAATCATTCACGACAAGCTTGGCTTCCGTAAATCTGTGTAAATAAATGGTAGAACGAAAAAATAGATAATTTTCGACTTGCCCTCGTATTATTATTTTATTACTATTAGTTAGTATATTAGTACTACCTAGTATATCCAGCCTGAGTGACGTGAATAACACCGTTTCCCACCACGTGGTTCAGAGAATTCCGTCGGCAATTTTCGGATGTTATGACCAAACATAGTCATCCGTAAACGCGAGTCGTTTGTTTTGTCAACCCGACGGCAGGTGGGGCCAGAGGCCTGGGACCGCTTCTGCGGACATTGACAACTTCCTAAATTGACAATCAATTAAAAAATATGTGTCTTTATCAGTAGGTGCGCTGTAATTCTTAAAAGATTTCATTTTGTACAACGGTCTCGGGGTACATAAAATCTGCATATTGTTAAAACAAATTAGTGTTCAGTTAAGTCAGCAACTTCGATATTTATAAGTGAATGTCTTATTTTAATAGTTAATAATGAATACTTTATGTGATTGAAACGTTTATTTATTTTCCCTTCACAGTAAGACTACAGCACATTTTTCATCGATAATACTAAAAACTGTATTTTTTATATCAAGCTTATACATACAAATTTCTCCCTACCATGTAGCAAGAGTTAAAAGTTGGAAAATTATTATTAACAGAGGTACTTTATCATGACGCTAACATGAATACGTTATTTTAATTTATGATTCAGCAGCAGCGGGTGAATAAATGTATTATTTGACATTTAAAATTCACAAAAATGGCTGATTGTTCTGACGTAACATGTTACGTACGTTACTTTTACGTGTTTTAGATAATTCTACAAGATTTATTAATGCATGTTTTAAATAGAACAGATAATAATACATCATTATCGCATATGATTATATTGTTCGGTTACAAGAAAAATTGTTAATTAATAAACTTTAATTTGATTTGGTAAATATTAATAAATAATTTTAAACATTCACTATTTAAAGCAAACACAGTGTGTTTCATTTTTAATAATTAATAGTTTATTATCTTTGTTTTATAAACCACTCTGAGCTTTTGTTGTTGACACATTATTTTAGTTATTTTTTTATCCTGATTAAGGAAAAGGATTTTCCGAAATAGGGTGAATATAAATAACTAGCAGTGGTTTATAAAACAAAGTTAATAAACTATTATATAATAATAATTAAAATGTTGTTTTAGAACATTTTTTGCTTTTTGTCGGCTTAGTTTTATTTGTGGTGCATCTCCCGTACTCTCGCATCCTCAATGCTTATTAATGCATTAAAAGACTTCGGAAACTGTTTACGAGTTTACAACCCCAACTAATAATATTTTATCGCAAAATGCATCTAAATTCTTCGATGAAAAAAATATGCGAAAATCTTTCGCATTATTTCTACATGCACACGCACAAAGATCACAATCCGCGCAAATTATGAGTGGATGGATATTCAGACGCTACGCTCAGTACACGAATGCATAACCCTCGGCCCGCATTACATTCGCTCGTCATAACGGCAGTCGCCGCAGCAATACAGGATGCTCAACAAAAAACTATCTGGTCATTGCGCCTGGCAAAGCAGGGGACATCTTTCTCGTGTAATATAGTCTAAAGTCCCGTCCGTCAAGTTCAAACTTCAGTACGGCCCGAGTCGAGTGAGCGTTGAATAATCATCGAAAGGTATATTTTAAACATTAATCTAATCAGAAGACTCTTAGACGCGGATGTTCCTTTATCCTCTTAATCACCTTTTGCAGATGCTTGGGTAAAATCGTTGACACACGGCGGCATTCCGGATCGCCGCCTGTGCTACAGTGAAATTTTTCTCCGTGACTGAAGACGCGACGGGGAACGAGAGCGGACTCTCCGATCGCTACGCAAAAATTCCAAATATGAGGAGCAATGATATTTAAATGATCGACTGCATACCATCCCGCCAGGACTCATTTGAATTCATGCCCCTTTGAGAAGCAGCCGGCCGCTGAATATTTCATTTCAAGCAGAGTTCGTATATAAACTTAAAATTACAATAAGAAAATATATACGACTTTTTGCTGACCGTTGCGCGTGGAATATCTTCACAACGCAAACATGCAAAGGCGTAATTCAATTAAAATGTAGCACTCGTAATTACCTGTTGTTATAAAATTATTTAAGATCCATTAATTAGTCATTACTTTTCGCTGAACTATTAACCTTTACCATACCATGATATAAAATACCCGAATGCAGCCATGCTGTCAACTCGTGTTACCGTAAATAACTGTTTTTAAAAAAAAAAATATTAGCTTAAATGACTTAATGGCACGAATTTACTCTAAATATTAAGCATTCAATTTTGAGAAAATGATTAATAACATAATTTAGAGCACTCATTAAGTCCTATACAATGTGTCCTTCCTTCTTAATTAGTGAGAAAGAGACAATTATATTTATATGTTTGTTGTTCTTTTCACTGTCAAAATAGTGTGTGATCTCTGTCTTTCATATCACAAATGGTATTTTTACCAATGTATTAATTTTACAACGGATTGAATGAATAAAATAATTGTTTTTGTACGATTCCCTTTTCATAATTGGTTTTTTACTAGTCATTCCTAAGTGCTAATATTTTCTTTAGGATTATCTAAAATATAAATTTAATTTTGCATATATTTACCGAAATATTATAGGTTTAATTATGACGGTAGACCAGCGTTACTGCATGGTTTGGGAAGGGTTTAGGCAAAAAATGTTGATAAAACAGTTTATCACTATTTTTATTTATTTTTCAAAAAATATATTTACGTTATCATAGTTATATATTGATATCAATTATATTTTCGATTTCCCTCCCTTTTAAAAATATATTTTAAAATAATGGAAATGCAGCAATAAGTAATTGTAGTAAATAATATTGTACAAATTATTAATGTTATTTGGAAAATTAAAATGTAAGGCTTACCGTACCGCAAAAATACTGAGTACCAATGCTCCTCCGATGCTGTTCCTTGAACGCGAATTTGAAGAATTTTAAGCCATTCAGGAATGCCTTTCCTATTGGTAGGCACACTAAACGTGGTCTAAAAAAATTTAGAGCGCTGTTTGCACAATTTAATAAGTTTATTAATATAAATTAGTAATTTAAATATCTGAATTCCACAGCCAAAGAAGAACGTAGTTCCAAGATTTCGACAAATTTAATTTTTACTAATTAGATTTACATTCATTATATGAAATATACATCAAATAATATGAACATCTGCGGAAGCTATCATTTTATTTTCGATTTGTCGAAAATATTGTTTGTGATAAAACTGAACATGTGGCCTGGATTTAGATTTTTGTTACGGGAAACCATCAAATTAGTTTACTTTTTCATAATACAAGCAATTTCTTTAGTTTGATAAATAGTAAGATCATTAGGTAACAAGTATACCGTGTACACAACTCCATTTAATATACATTAGCCCCCCTTTATCACACTTAATAAATCTAAATTCAACAAATATTTTCATTTTATTTTTATCACACAGATTTTATTCCCTATCCTATTTTTCTTTACCTTTTCCCTCACCCTCCTGTTTCCCTGGTAAATTTTCTTATTTATAACTTTTATGTCTCTTCTGTTTATATTTTTATTTTTATTTTCTACTTTTTCTCTCACTTCACCTAATTTTACTGTTATTTTTTGTATTTCTACTATAGAGAAGAAAGTTCTCATTCCTTTATAAAATTTTTTTACTGCGTATAATTTTTTTTCTATTATAAAGTCTTAATAAGCTATTTATCTATTTAATAAGTCCTATTCAAATAATTGTCTTCACTGTATCAAATATTTTGTTATATCAGAGAAAACGTGTAACTGGTTAAATTTTTGTCACACTTTTATATTGATTTTTGTTTATATAGATCAACTGTTTGTTTTCCAAATAAAATAAAATAAAATAATTTTAAACGGAGGAAATGTTTTGCCTTGCGAATCGTATTGTTTACCACTTGCAACTTTTTGGTTCGAATAATCTACCATGGTATGTGTTACCTGTGAGTGTGTTCAGTGTACCTGTCGAAGCTGAACATATACACAAGTGGGAAGCTTTTTAGTCCTATATTGAATGAAAGCGTAACATTTGTAAAAAACATGATGAGGCATTTTGTAAAAGAGCTATATGAATGAAGTTATTTGTATAATTGTGTGTTCTTTATGACTACCGGATTTATGTAGCTTATTGAATCACCCTAAATAAAATAAACTTAAACTATTTATGCCTGTGTAAAAATACATTCAACATAATATTTTCGATATTCTTTAAAATCAATATTCTAATTTATTTGACGATGTTTTATATTCGGCGTGTTCAACCCTATTACATCAAAGTATTTTCTGTATGCAGATGGATGAAAACTCATATTTTTAGCGAAGCAAAGAATTGTTAATATCAAATTTTACGATGCCGAAATATTGTAATTATAATAAGTATAGTTTTTGTAATATCTCTTATAACATAATAGTAATCCAAGTCGAAACTCGTTGTTTTTATACCGAACAATTTAAAATGGAATATTTCTTTAAAAATATTTTTGTTTATGTTTATTAAATATAAACAGAAACGTAAGTACTAAGGGTCATAAGTAAGCTACTCGTATATCATTTATTATAAGACAATTTTTTTATTTATTTAAATTTGGAGTTTGCGTTTGTGCACAAGTAATTTATCGTGCATCAGTAATTTATTGATCAAAAATAATAGAATTTTCTAAATAATTACAAATTTAAATGGCTTTCCTGGAGAATCGACTCAAGTACAGTTAGGTTAGGTGACGAAAAATATTAGCCGCAGCATAGATCGTCGGGAATTTCTAAACAATGAAATTCCCACAGGACGAGATTAAAGCAATCCCGCCACCGGAACATGCAAATTCAGCTTTCGTGGAAACATTTGAGCAAAACAAAAGTGACATTCCGATTTCAAAAATTCAAAAACTAGCCCTCGCTTCGTCCTCCGCTGGTCACTCGCCAGCCCTAGCGGCGCGGCGGGCCGGCTCGCCAAGGGACGGTTGTCACCAATCAATCAATGGGTGAAACCACTTTTTGCCGCCAGACCTTCCGCCCGCTCTCCCCCCCCCCCACCCCCCCACCACCCGCGCCGGGACAGTATGACTTAACAAGCCCCGTCCCTGCAACGGACAAATCTACACACAGTCCAAAGAAACTGCTTTATAAATTTATTTTTTGCGCTCGGGCATTTTCAGGTGTCAGTTTGCAATTTTTTTAGGCCGTTGCTCTAAAGAAACAGGCTCTTCTTGCGCGTCGGGGGACCGTAATTGCAGCGGCCCACGACAAAAAATGGTCTAGCGAGAGTCGCGTCTCGCGGGCGGAGTGATTCGAACAAATGAAAATCAATTTGTTGACCGTCTTTCGACAATTTTCATCATTTCACGGTGATGCTGCTCCAACGTCACCGCGGCTGTTGGACACATTTCCCCTTTCATCGTCATGGTTAACCGCTTGCTGCTTCGCCGTGTACATTGCAATATATCTAAATTAATATTAAGTTTAATGTACTATATATGCATACCTAAATGCTTTCATTTTATTATATTTCTCTAGAATCATTTAGTCGCTGGTAAGTGCCATAAAACAGTAGACATTTACTTATCACATTCATGCTTAAATATTGAAATTTTTAATAGATCCCACGCAATTCTGTACTTATGTGCGGTAGTTTTAAATATATTGTTGATTCTCCTCAACTTTATTTTTAAAGGACAGCTGGAGTAGGTGGAGGCCCACCCTTTCCCGAAACCTGGTTAGAAGCAAATAAAAATACGCGATTTTAATTCAATTACATATTTATGTAAAAGCAAAATAAAAAAGGAGAAGAAATTCAATGTAGTTATTAGCAATTAAGATTTAAAATTTAGACCCTCCAGTATCCCTTGAGTACTGTCTTTATTCATAAAAAATCATATAACATAAATCCATAGAACATATTTTTACAGATGGAAAATAAATGGAAAATTAAGGTGCAGTAGTTCAAGATAGATACTCAGGGATCCATTCATCAAAAACACTCCGAAAAGAGGAACAGTGAATGAGACACAAAATGATTGAGTCCCAATTGCACGGACAGACTGATGGAGTTGCAAAACACGAGGTATGGAGAGTGAGAGGTAGGCGCGTAGGTGGAGTCCCACCCACACAGGCCGGCCTAACTACCCACCTAAGGGGCTCCAACTATTCACCCATACCCGAATAAATTCCTTATATAAAACAAGATTTGTCGTGATTCTCCTCAACTGTCAATCTGAAACATAACTTATATTTTTTACACAATTTCTTAACCATATAAAAGTGTATTTTGTGACGTATTATTCCCCTAATTGTTTAATAATATTACTAACCTGCCCGCACAGCTACTGCACGGTAGCAGACGTATTTTGCAGAGACGCAGTACTCTGTTGTCAATCTTCTCCAGATTAAAAAAAAAATTGCTAACACACTTTGATAAAACCATTAAAAGTGTTTTGATAGAAAAATAAAAAGAAGAAGAAGAGTGAAAGATATAAATATATATGCGAATTTTAAATTTAAATATTGAGCTATTAATGGCTGAGAATATTATTAGATTGTATTTTATTGTCAAACTAGGACAATATATCAGTCTCATTGACTTTTTAATAATCTGTACATGAAATAAAATTATTTATTCTCAAATAAACCATTACCGTAAAAAAATTTCATTTTAGCTTTATGTACACAATATTTTCCATAATTAAATTTTTAAAGTGAAAAATAAAATACTGGGAAGTTGATTTTTTCTAAAATATTGGAGAATCGAGCTGCCTGATTTTATAAATAACTTTTAGTGTTTAATTTAATTATTTTATTCTGATTACCAAATACAAATAATAATTACCGTTCTCTTTATTAAATCGTACCCTGTGTCCAAATGTAATTAGTCCGTCTCTTTTATTTTAAGGCTCACTATAAAATTCATTCGTGCTCCGTTTCCGAAAAGATACTAATATTTTATAAGACAACAAAAATTTTTTAAAAAAATAGCAATAAAATATCACAGAAGTACAAACAATGCTTAGCGAACGAGAGCCAATACGAGACTGGGATCGCATGGTACGAATTCCGGGCAAACGTACGAACGCCGAGTCGAATTGTATTTGAGTTGGACGAATACCGAGTTGAACATTTAGAAACGCAAACGTTTCAATATATTTGTATTAGTAAAAAATTGTCAAAAGATCAATTCATCAAATGGATAATATTTTGATAAAAAAAATTGTAATATAAAAAACTGACATGTATTTTCATATTTTATTTAAACAAAATGGAGTTTAATGATGCGAATTTTACGTTTAATAAAAAATATCGTTTAAATGCTGTCCATTTCTCTCAAGACACTCTTACAATGGGACTCTTAAATTTGCGTGTTCGCAAATTTAAGAGTCCGTTGGTTCAATGCAGCAAACTATCGATTTAAGGTATCCCCATAAAAAAAGTCGCACGATGAAAGGTCCGGTGCCCAGGGTATGTCTCCATACTTGTTAATTAATTTATTAGAAAAAATTCCCCTCAGCTTCTTCATTGAAATTCTAGCTGTGTGTGGAGTGGAGTCTTGCTAAAATTGCGTTCTGTCGTTGAACCCGGGAAACAGCTGCAGTTGCGGTACCAAAAATTTGTAATTTTGTTAAAAAATATATTTTTCACCTATCAACTCAGCCGTTATATAAAAAAAAACAATCAATTGGCTCTTTTTTATCCTATTCTGCAATAATCCATCGAAGGCATGATACAATAATTAGTGAACAATTTTCAACAAATAAAATAGTTTCGCAAGGTAGTCGACAGTTTCACAATTAGTTATAAATCAAAACCATGTATTAATGTACCAAATGACCGTTGCCACTACAGAAGTAATTATTACCATAGTAGTCTTCGTAATGTACAAATTTAGCGCGGCATACATTTTTTAACACTGATAACCGTAGAAGTGTCTGAATGGTTTCCAATTGACCACGGCCAATCAGATATAAAGTACAAAAAATAACGCGATTTTACAGAAATTCTCTATTTAAATTCTGCAATAAAATAAAACCGATTTTACAATAATCGTGCGTTTACGGTGCGCGGAAATTCTGCGGATTTCAAACATTTTAATTGCAGAGTAAAATTAATTAGCTTATCGAAAAATTGTGTCGATTTTTAACACTACTAAACAACCCGTCGGTATGTAACTATGAAAATTTAGTAGACTATTTTTTTATATCAATTTATTTTATTTATTACTGAAATGTAAACTGTATAGAGAATTCCTCTTTAAATCGCTCAAGTATTTTATTACATTTTTGGTAACAATTTGGCTCGACCTCAGGTACAGCGTCACGTGACACATTTTTAAGCTTTAATTATTATGCGATGTAATATGTTTTTTCAGAAGTTTCCCAGGTAAAATGCATTTTATAAGCATTTCAGTGTTCCTAATTTTAAATTTTACGTAGATATTTAGTACCTGTTTTTGTAGACACTAACAAAAAAAAAATATTTTCATTAAACAAAATAATATCTACCATCTGAACATGAAATAAAATACATAGTGAATAAATTAACTATCATCATCATCCGCTATTCCTCGCATCCGAGGAAGGCTTTCCTTTACTATTGTGGGTTCTCAGGTAGCCGAAGATTCCATCCTGAATTCACGTGGTCTGACGTATCCTGGACATGGGAATACAGTGACCGTTTGCTCTTCCCTATCTTGTGCCATCATGAAGTTGTTCGAAGGTAGCAGAGGTTTGGGTGCAAAAAGATTATCTTGGCTGTGTAACCCTAGAAAGTGGTTCAGTAGCCAAAATGTTGGTGATCTTATACATAATACCGCAACATGACGGCCAATCTTCAATGGAAACCGGCACATGAAAATGTTTTGTTAAAATTTGTAGACGCGCTATATTTTTTTAAGTGCGCTGTGATCCGCATAATTTAGAGAAGATGTTTTATCTATGTACATTCATATCGCGTGATATTAATAACATATCACTATTTATTAGGAGAACACGTTCTTATTGTGAAGTTGTAATTATTCAGAACATAGGTCTGTGATATTTTAAAAATGAATTACATATATTAATTAGAAAGATATACAAATAAAATAAATTTTATCGAAAAATATTGTTGTTGCGCCACTATAATAAAGTTGTATCAATGTGTCCAAAATTTAATAAAAATGAATTGATAATTCTGGCGTCTGCTATCAGTTTACTCAAAGGTATTTGAGATTCTGTAAAAATAAGGTAGATGGCTCTTTCAAATAATGGAACGATTAAATGTATTAATATCAAAAAGGTAACATATAGGTTCGAAAATTGTCGCTAAAAATATTGTCGGTGTAGCATAGTTGGATAATGCACCTTCCCCGGTTAGGAAAGAGATCTAGGTTCGAATCCCGGTGGCGCAACAACAATATTTTTCGATATAATTGATTTTATATGTATATATTTAATTCATATTTAAAATATCACTGTTTAATATATAGACATTTAATTTCTTAAAAAGTAAAGCTAGCATAAGTAAAGTAAGTAAGGCTAACATTCTTATTGTGAAGTTGTAATTATTCAGAACATAGGTCTGTGACATTTTAAATATGAATTAAATATATTCATTAGAAAGATTTGAGATTCTGTAAAAATAAGGTAGATGGCTCTTTCAAATAATGGAACGATTAAATGTATTAATATCAAAAAGGTAACATATAAATATTGTCGCTGTAGCATTGTTGGATAATGCACCTTCCCCGGTTAGGAAAGAGATCCAGGTTCGAATCCCGGTGGCGCAACAACAATATTTTTCGATAAATTGATTTTATATGTATATCTTTCTAATTAACATATTTAATTCATATTTAAGCTATGCTTTTATTCATAATTCCTAAGCTATTATGAATTATTATTAACAAAGTAATTCACCAATTATTTACCCACAATTGTACGTACTAATGGTATGAAAATACAAGAGAATATTACTAGTGATGAAAAAAATGCTACTCTTGACTCGCTCACTGGTGTGATTGTGATTAGTATTTAATAATATCGGTGATTGAAAACTGTGACTGTAACACAGTTTTATTACTAATGAAAAACGGCAAATGAAAAGAGGTATATTTTTTTATGTGCGCTGTGATGCCGAATCGTGCGCGCGCGTATATCCGCATACTTTAGAGAAAACATTTCATCTGTGTACATCCATGTCGCGTGTTATTGATAACATATCAATGTTTAATATATAGACATTTTATTTCTTGAAAAGTTAAGCTTGCAACGGCGTGAAAAAGACGGAAGACTGCCCTTTCACTCCGTCCAAAATTGAGCGGAAGCGAACGATCGTGACTGATCAGCATTGCCGGATCGTTTTATGCTGTCTTGACAGTCGAAATGTAAAATGAATAAATAAAGCGTGTAAAACTAATCAAAAAATTATAAACAACAAACTAAATTTAACTACGAGTCCCATTCTAAAAATTTTTCCTAAAAATTATTCGAGTAAATTTGTATTAAGTAATGATTTGAGTAGGTACTAAAAAAATATATTTTTTTAAATAGTTTCTGGTAAAGAAACAATAATATATGTTTTAGTTATTTAAGACATCCTGAAGAAAAAAATGGTATTTTTCGAAATCGCTAGATGTGTTTAAATTCAATTTAGTGGTTAATAAAACAAAGATAATAAATGAAAATATTAATTTTAAAAGCATAAAATGAATCAGTTGCATTAAAAACGTAATAAAACATTACCATGTCATATTCACCTGTTGAAAGTATATCAACGTTAAAATAATTCTCACTGTCATTATGTTGGTCACATTTTTAATAACGTTAACACGTATGTTTCAAATGAAAGTCTACAACAGGATATAAAGGAATAAAGTCTGAAAATATTTCATTTTTACAAATGAATCAACTGAGCATTGCTAAGTAGGTACCTACTTCTCATGTCTTCAATAACAATTTAATTCGATACATATACATACTGGAAACTAAATGCCAACCAACTTTTCTGAATAAATTTAAAAAATAAAATTCCCATAATCATTGACAAGTTTTCACCAACCTTTCAAATAAATAGTCTTCCCTTTCATAAAAAAATCTTAAAAGTAAAAAAAAAAACATTTCTATTTCCACTTTCACTTCACACATCAAGTCGGTTATGAAATAAATTAAAAAATGTACATAATAATTCATGAAATTATATTAAATATTAGTATAGCTCTAAAATTTAATGAGATTATTTAACGTTACATAAATTTCTCCTGCCTAGCTGGACTTATCTGCTGAGGCATTTTAAATGATTGTTTCAAGTGGGCCCATAGTTGCGCCATCATTACACTCTATTGCCTATAATAATCGATTAATTATGGATAAAGGAAATAAAACGAATTATAACAAAAGATATGTCCGCGACGGACACGACCCGGAAGAGGGTAAAGGCAGCGCTAATGGCCACTGTTTCTTTAAGAGTTAACAATAATAATAAAATATTTTTTCCAAAGAGATTAACCTATTTATTTTTTTCTGTTATAAATAAAAATAAAATAACCAATAGATATTGTTCACGATTTGAATTTTTTTAGGTACATTATTATTTGAGGTACCTACCTGTTTTGCAGTTATACATTTAATTTTTTATCGAAAATACAGGTGAGATTTTCTAACAAATTTAAAAACAGTAAAATATGACATATATCTATTTATTTTTTTAAATAAAATTATAATATTTAGTTATATATACAAAAATCATGGAGAAATTCAAACATGTTGTGTAGTTACATTTTCAGAACATAGTTCTGTGGTATTTAATATAACATAAATTAATAAACTAGAAATAAATATTGAAAAAAATTTATCAATCGTAAAAATATTCAGGCGCTACCGGGAAGGATAGGAAAAAAATCTATCAATCGTAAAAATATTCAGGCGCTACCGGGAAGGATAGGAAAAAAAATCTATCAATCGTAAAAATATTCAGGCGCTACCGGGAAGGATAGGAAAAAAATCTATCAATCGTAAAAATATTCAGGCGCTACCGGGAAGGATAGGAAAAAAAATCTATGTTCGTATCCCGGTAGCAACTAAATATATTTTCGGTAGATAGATTTATTTCTGTATGTCTTTCTAGTTGATTACTTTAATTTGTATATGTTTTAATATTGATGAAAATGATCGACAATTTCAAATCGTATAAGTATGGAAGAAATAAAGTGTGCAATAAAGCATATGAAGAATGGTAAAGCTGTGGGGTATGATAACGTTGCTACAGAGTATATCAAGGCTGGTAGCCTATTAGTTGTCTCGTGGCTTCATGCGCTCTTCAATCAGTATTTAGAAGAGAGCCAGAGCTATTATTGTGCCTCTCTACAAAAGTAAAGGGACGCGTATGGAATGCGGTAACTATAGAGCAAGCTCGGTTGGCAAACTATATGGAAAAAATTTAATAAAAAGAGCAAAAACGGTGACGAAAAAAAAAATATGGGACGTGCAAGGGGTCTTTGTGGGTGGAAGAGGATGCATGAATCAAATCTTTTTTCTATGAGTGATGACGGAAAAGAAAAAGCGAAAAACCAAAAACTTTTTTGTACTTTTGTAGATCTGCAAAAGGCGTACGATAGAGTTATGAGAGAAAGCTTATGGAAGGTACTCTCTGATTACAGGGTGAATAAAAAACTTATACACCCAATCGCATCTCTATATGAAGGAAGTTCTGGGTATGTAAGGATCAATGGAACATTCACACCACGGTTTGACATTACAAAGAGTATCAAGTAGGATTGTGTAAAGTCTCCATAACTTTTGAACTTACATATGGATAATTGTGTGAAAGAACCAGAATATATGAATGTAGGAGCAAAAATGGGCGATTTGATTGTACGCCTATGATGCAGTATTAATGGCGAATAATGAACAAGAATTACAGAATCTAGTGAGTAAAATGTACGATGTATGCAAGGAAAGCGACCTTATTATGAATGTCAACAAGTCGAAAGTGATGGTATTCGAGGAGGAGGAAAGCAAGACAGTGTGCAAAATACTTGTAAGAATGAATGTTTGGAACAAGTAGATGAGTTTACGTATTTGGGAAGTATGTTTGATAGAAACGAAAAGGCTGAGAATGATATCGAAAGGAGGGTGGGTGCAGGAAACAAATTAAACGGCACTTTGAATGTAATTACAGCTGATGGGACCTTATCAACTGAGGCAAGACTAGCCATTCACAATAGAATCCTAGTACTGACACTGATGTATGGAAATGAGGCCTGGAGCTGGCAGAAGAAGAACGAAAATATAATGCAGTGGAAATGAGATCACTTAGGCGTATATGTGGCAGATCCATTTATGACAGAGTAAATATATAAAAAATAAGGAAAGAATGTAAAGCTGATCTTAGTATAGTGTGTAAGATTTAGAAAGGTTCACTTAGGTGGTTTAGTTATATGGAACGGATGAATGATGAGAGAATGGTAAGAAAGATATATGACGCAAGTGTTGATGACACCAGAAGTATAAAACATCCGCGGAAGACTTGGCACGATCAGATAAACCAGAAACCGGATACTACTTACATGGTCCTGTAAGAAGCCTCAATAATCGTCAAGCTTGTATGAGAAAATGTATGAATGTGGATGAGGCGAGAATTGTGTGTCAAATGGTGTGATGGTAAGTAAGTTAATATTTTCATTTAGGTATACAAAGTTTTTTTGCGAAAAATAATTATTCATTTTACCATTTTGTGTAGTTAAAAAAAATTTATTTAAAAAATAGCTTAATTAGCTTGGTAAAATATAAATTTATTTGATATTTTTCAACTTTTGGATACATTTCAATGCATAGAGTCTAACAGCGAAAAGGCGTGAATTTCAACTAAAGTTTCTTTAAACACATATGTAATAACGTTGAACATGTGTTATGAGAGTACTAATTGAGTTGTACTCTCTATCAGTACTGATGAACTTTTATAAAATTTGTATACATCAAGAGCTTTTGTAAACATCGAGTGTCCAAAATGAGTGCGTCGACCCCGCCTTTGTTGTGCAACTGCCTCCACTCCGCCCGACCGAGGCAATAGTAACGAAAATCGTGAATATTTAATCGTGCACCGTAAATTTTGTAAAAGGTGAAAAATACTCGGGAGTGGGTTACCGAAGAAATAACACAACTAAATCGTCAGGTGTGTTGCACAGTTTCGGTCAATCGGTATAATTGAAATTCTTTTGTGTTGTACGCAAATCTTTCGCTACAATAAATTATTCATTCAACTGTCACGAGACAGAATTCAATTGCTAAATTGTGATTCGTTACGTCGCCGCGATCGATGAATGGAGGCTACATCACCAAACGATTTTAGTTGAAAATCAATTAGTTCCTTTTGTCCAAACCTCTAAGATTATTTGTGATGTCGTAGTGTTCTCTTTGTAATAAATAGTTTCGTTATGAATTAGAAATAAAATGCAAATTATTTAATAGTTGTATATTGCAAATTTTAAATATGAATTAAATATATTAATTATAAAGATATACATATAAAATCAATTTTATCGAAAAATATTGTTGTTGCGCCACCGGGATTCGAACCTGGATCTCTTTCCTAACCGAGGAAGGTGCTTTATCCAACTAAGCTACAGCGACATTATTTTTAGCGACAATTTTCGACCCTATATGTTATCTTTTTGATATTAATATTGAAAAATGTCGCTAAAAATAATGTCGCTGTAGCTTAGTTGGATAAAGCACCTTCCCCGGTTAGGAAAGAGATCCAGGTTCGAATCCCGGTGGCGCAACAACAATATTTTTCGATAAAATTGATTTTATATGTATATCTTTATAATTAATATATTTAATTCATATTTAAAATATCACAGACCGTCTGTTCTGAATAATTACTACTTCACAATAAGAATGTGTTCTCCTAAATAAGTTGTATATTGCATTAATTGTAATGTGTATTTTCTTCATGTTTGTATATATTTTTCCTTCGGTTGAAATGTACTTCTAAATCTCCATTATATTTGAAATAAGACACTATTTAGCTTACGTATCTTGTAATCTTATAAAATATGTATCTGGATTCATCGCAATATAAAGTTAATTAGTTTTAATAATTGAATAATAGACGTATCAATTATAAATTTCTATTGAATATAAGTTCATAATTTGTCTAAAACATAATCGGTCAATGTGGTGAAATAGTAACGCGTTTCTCCGGATTGGAAAAGGTCCAGGATAACAACTAAATACTTTATTAAAGGAGAACACATTCTTATTGTGATGTTGTAATTATTCAAAACATAGGTATGTGATAATTTTTTAAATACAAATTAAATATATTAATTAGAAAGATATACATATAAAATCAATTGTTGTTGCTACCGGGATTCGAATCTGGATCTCTTCCTGTCCGGAGAACATGGATTAACCGATTATGCTACACCAACATAGTAAGTTTTCAAATTAATATATCTATCATTGGGCAGTCACCGAGAATGCACGGGAGGCAATTATTATATTTAATCTCTCCATTACGGTAAGGCATTATCCTTTTTCTACTGTATTCATAAACAAGACTTTATTGATTGCAACTAAATTAAATTATTAAATCAATTTAAAAAATTGGCTACGATTTTTTAATGCGCAATGTTTTTCTTGTTTTCAGCGCCAATGCGTCAAAAATTATCCATAAATGATAAAAATAAAAACCATTAACTAATCGTATAATATTTATTTCGAGTAGATATATTAATGTAAATCGATTATCCCATGTTGAAACACACGTAATAAAAAGGTTTAAGAAGACCATTAGTCATACATAAACAGTGCAACATCACTGAGCCGTGACTCACCAATAAATATTTGTTTTTTATGAAAACAATTTTTAACAAAATAATACATTTTTTGACAATTTACTAAACTACGTATTCGGTGCACATAAATGTAATTAAATAAAGAAATGATTGAGTCTGTCCGCTTACCAACTTTGCCAGCCACTGCTTACGCTGGAAGGTGGTTCAGATTTATCGCTAAACCAAAAAAGGAATAGCTTTTATTTTATTTGCTCCAACACCAGAACTCATAAATTGGATAACTCTTGTGATAGCTATTGCGGTGTATATTTCCGGACTGGATGTTCCTCGTGGTTTGAGTTGATCATGATGGTTGTAAGTTACCCATTTTATTTATGACCTAGGTTCTTAATTTCAACGTATTTTGTTGCATTTATAGTCAAGGTCCAATAAACACCTAATAACCCATGTTTATTTATTATCGTGGATTTATATTTGTGAAAATAATTTTAATTATTGTTGAATAAATTATATTCATTATCTAAAATTGTTATTTTTTTACTGTTTCTGAGGTTAGTTTGTAGACCTCCATAATCACTTGAAAATAAAATACTTGTTTTCTTATTCTAGTTTGATTTGGTTTTATTGATAATGCCCTTCCAAGGCGAAACGCGTCTCAAATAAATTAAACGAGTAGAATCAAAAAGCAAGTGTTTTATTTTCGTATATGTGAAATTGTTCTTATAAGTACTTATTTTCACCAAATAACTTGACTAAAAATCTTTTTAAAACTTCCTCAACTAATATAATTAGAAGCAGCCAAACGATAAAATAATACACGAGCCACAGTTTTACTGGTTTACAATTAGTTAAACATAACAATTATTATTATAAATCTAATCAGTCACACCAGCCATGCTTGTGTTCATAATTCGTATGCTATTATTAATTATTATCAACAAAGTAATTAACCAATTATTTATCCACAATTGTACGTACTAATGATATGAAAATACAAGACAATATTAATAGTGATGAGAAAAAACCCTCATAACAAATAGAATGAAAACACTTTAAAAAATGTGAGTTTATTTTTCGGGTCAAATTCTCAGCGTTTCGGGTCAAATGCGTAAAACGTTTTGGAGGAATTTACTAGATGACGCTAATTTATATCGTCATTCCTTCATGAATATTTTCATCTCAAGTGCGCATGCGCTGAATCACGATTCATAACCAAATATAAAAAATGGATACCGTGATTCTATCTATTCAATCACTGATAGCGAGTGTGACTCAAAGACATTGGTGATTTACTCACGGTTCGTGATTTTGAGATCATCACTAAATATAACAGTTGTTTTTTTTATTTGTAAACAAAAATGAGTAAAATTTATACATGTTAATTAATCCATGTACTTATTTCATACCTATTCATTTTTCTCAAATTTAAAAAATAAATTTATATTAGTAAATTAATTATGCAGTAGTCTAATAATTAATAATACGACTCTTCAAAAATATTTAGGTCTACAGAATAGCTTCTTCTCATAAAAAAATGAAGGTTTCATCTCTCAGGCAATGTAAAGGCGATAGAGAAAGAGACAGAGAGCGAGAGGGAGACGGAGAGATCGTTAAACAGGTGCAAATGAACGGTTCGAGGACCATTACTCAGAAGAACCGACCCACGAAGATAACACCAAGGCTGGCACGAACTTTCATTCTGTTTAGAAAGATTTCATTTTATTACCGTGGTCCATAAATATTGTTTTTGCTTCATTAAAATATTCGTATTATTTTTTAAAACATTCGATTTTAGCAATTTCGTCGTTTCCAATTATTTTCTTGGGTACATTGTAATAATAAAAATATGAAATTAAACAAAACCAAAATGATAGATTACTTACTCAAAATCGTACCCCGGCAATTTGACCAATACATATCAATTATCAACGTAATAACGAATGCCATGTTGCGTCAGCGACGGGTTGGATTAATTGACTCTACGAAGTATCGGCAGTCGACAGTGTTTGTCGTAAAGATAATAGTTCATTTTTTTTAAAATATTTTAGGGTTTTGTAGACAATTATTTCATTAACAATTAAATTGAAGTAATATTAAAAATAACATATGGTTAAAGCCAAACTTTCAGAGAAGCGCTGTTTAACCAATATCAGTATTTATAAAGAAATTAATCTAACTAACCAAGACAACCAAAATTTCAGTAAAATTCAATGTTTGTAAATACCTATGTGATTTGATCATATGGAACGGATGAATGGGGAGAGAATGGTAAGAACATATGACGCAAGTGTTAATGGCACTAGAAATAGAGGACGTCCGCAGAAGACTTGGCACGACCAGGTAAACCAAATACTAGAAGATGGTCCTGTTAGAAGTCTCAATAATTGACAAGCTTGTATGAGAAGATGTATAAATGTGGATATGCGAGAATTGTGTGTTAGGATAGAAGCGTCTGGCGTTTTATTCTCTCTACCTATCCCCTCGGAAAAACGGCGTGATGGATGGCAAGTTTGTTAGTTAAATACATTGGTTGTTCAGTATGCTCTCTATACAAAATGCAATACATAATATACAATAGCACGGACATCATACAAGAGGAAAAGATAGACTGAGACTGCCATTCAAGAAGAAGGCTAAATCTCAGATATCGATAATGTACAGTACGATGGAGATTTTTAATGGAATGCCAGAAGATATAAGAAAGAAAGAAAAACTACATAGATTCAAAATTAAACTAAGCAAATATGTGAAAGATAAGTTGTAGTAAAAAGGAACAATTTTCATATTGTTTATATTAGAACATATATAAAAATACTTATGTAGGCACTGCATTAAGAATAAATAAATAAATTACTACGTAAGCGTAAGTCTGTACTATCTTTGAACACTACACTACTCGATCTTCGAGAGCAAATTTTCAACAGTCGACATGGACCTTTCTACCTATGTACGTTTGAAAATTGTCGCTAAAAATATTGTCGCTGTAGCATAGTTGGATAATGCACCTTCCCCGGTTAGGAAAGAGATCCAGGTTCAAATCCCGGTGGCGCAACAACAATATTTTTCGATAAAATTGATTTTATATGTATATCTTTCTAATTAATATATTTAACAAATAAATTATAATTAACATTTCCAGAATTTAGTCAATTTTTAATGCATTGATTTTTTATTCGTATTTCTTATATTATATTATTTACAAATATAATGTTCAATTTTAATAAATATGTATGTACACCAGTCCGCTTCTCGCGAGGTCGTGCTGGGAGCAACGATAATCTTCAGCTACATAAATATCCTTAGGGCTTACGAGCCAACATGAGAAGCTAGAACTTCTGGATATTTACAGATACACCTCGCGATGAACTGACGTTACCTCTCCTAAACTGCTTAAAGACTGTTAAATAATGTGGAACCATTGCACAGCCTGAACAAAACAAATTATAAATATCTATCGTCTTTCTAAATAATGTATATTCATATAATTGTGGTTTTAAATCATTTTTATCAACTATTTAAGCATCTTCATTACTTTGATTAATCATTCAGAATTATAATATTTTTTGAGTAATGCACATATTTTTATTACGGAGATTAGAGTTGCGTAATAACGTAATTCAAATGGTTAAATTTAGATCCAATCAATGAATGTCAGGCATGGAGTGGATTTCATTTCAAATGTATAGAGTACCGCTAATTTTTAAGAGTATACGTACAGTCAATCAATCAATATACTAAAAAATCTTGGCAATTTTATTAATTGCTGGCACTCTGTATCATATTAGGTTATCATGTTAAATATAGCTTTAGCGAGAAAAGGGAGGAGGGTGCCTTTGTTTTATGCAGGCTCTAAATAATAACGATTTATGCAAAATTTCCATCCAAGCAGAGGGAAGCAGAAATTTCCGGGGTAGTGGAATGACTGTATTTTCTCAAGGATCCTAGATTGCAACTGTACATATTTGGAATGGATGCCATTCAATATAATATATATACACATTTATATCAAAGGGGAGGGGGTAGGGTGTGTATGATTTTTGCAGTGTCCTAAAGAATAACTATGCAAAAAGTTTTAAGTATGGAATTCAATATAATACACATTTATATTGGCTAGAAGAGGGGGGTGAGCGGTCAGAGTAGGAGACAGGGTATCTGTGTTATTCACAGGGTTCTAAAGAATAACTAAACACAATTTGGTTTAAATCAGTCAAAGGGTATAGGATTATATAGAGAATATACAGACAGACATTTAGTTTTATACATAGATACTTAATTAACTTAATAATTGATACATTATATAATTACATAAAAATATTATTTGCCAGGCTTCGAGAATATTTGGATTAATTTTTTTGATCTATGTCTTGGCTAACTATACCACTAATAGTGGCATAGCGTAATAATACCTAATTATGAAAAATAATTTTTAAAAATATAGTAAAAGTAATTAATGTTTTAAAAAATGGCAAAATTTAAAAACAGCTCGCCCAGGTATTTAAAACCAAAAGATTTTTAATTAATCATTAATAATACTTTTGAAAGAACTCCTCCAGATACATCTTGAAATAATGGCAAATTATTTAAATGGAAAAATTTAAAAACAGCTCGCCCGGGTATTTAAAACCAATTTTTTTTTAATTAAACATTAATAATACTTTTGAAAGAACTTCTCCAGAAACATCTTGAAATAAATTTTAAAAAAGAGCCTGGTATTATCGCAATAATTGAAGTTAACTTTTTTTACCAACTTTTTAAAAATTATTACGTTTATTTTCTGTGAGTTTCCGAGCTTCCAGTATATTTGTGTTGATTTATACCATATTTTATTTTAAAATACTCGAAGAAATTATAAATTCATATTGTTTTAACTAAATAAATGATCGTTTTAATATGCAATCGTTCGCTAACATATTTATAAAGCCACAAGACATGTTCATTGCAATGAATATGCAGTTATTTTCCATAAATGGAACTATTACAACAACGTTTTCCATTCCACATTTAAATATGTATATTTGAATACATTTAAATATGAATAAGTCAGAAATAATCGAACGCCTTCGTTCGTCACCTTCTAACTAATGAGTTCATACGTTGAAGAGAACTGAGATAGAAAGTGTTGTGTGTGTTCTTCTGTATGACGTGTACCTGTCGGAGCTTCGTGCGCATGCAGAACAGGAATTGATTGTCTCGCGGGGCAGAACATTATATTACCAATATTTTGAATGTGTTTTCTTAAAAAAATTAATAATATATATCAAAAAAAAATTATATGTGATCAGTACTTATTTAAAAAAAAAAAAATATAACAAATCTTTATTTTCATTTTATGGACTATTTAAAATATCTCACTACTTAGAGCAAAGACACACTAAGTGGCTATATATTATATATCAATTCTTAAGACATAATTTTTTTATAGGATCTATCGTTTTTATATTCCTGTTAAATGGCAAACCAATAATATTTCTAATTATAATATCGATATTTTAGAAAACATGTTTTATCACAATTCAGTATTTTTCATTACCTATTAAACGCACACATTATAAAAAAATAACAGGCTTTAAAATAGCTTGCTATAGAAAAGCCTTAATCATTTTCAAACCTCTAATGTACATTTTATTTATTTTTAATCGGTGGGTACATTAATTCATGCCAGATCTAACAAGTACTGTTCCGTACAGGAAACAAAAATGTAGACAAGGGTGGTTCGCCGATCTCAGCTTCTCTCAACTGGCGATGATGATGATGATTATGAGGTCGAAAGAAATGAAACACAAAAGATGTTCAATATCAGTGCACTACGGCGACACAACACAATCGAGAATGGCTTCCCGCCAACAGAATACACTGTTTTTATTCAGATACATAATAATACAGTCACACTTGCAAGTACCTACTCAGCGACAGGCCGCCACTGTGACGTTTTACTAAAACGTCTTTGTTTTCCTTAAATCTATCCCACGGGTTTTATGACGTCACGCCGATGATTACACCTTTAAATTACTGACACCTGTTTTATCATATCAAATATACGGCGCCTCTGCTGCGACTTCGCAATTCTCAGCAATACAAGTACTAACAACTATTAACGATTCCTGAGTTTTTTAAATGATCCTGTTGTAATAAATAGCTATAAATGACTATATATTTTTCCAAATGATAAAAACATTTATAGTTTAAAATAATAAAAAAAATCCGTTACTTGTGTATAATCGTATTGCTGTGGATGTGATCAGGTATACTATCCACTGTGACTGCGTGAGTAGCTCGCATCGTATACTAGCACACACATAAAAGAAGGTGCCATTCGTATGACACACACATTCGCACACAATATCGCTCAAGCCAGTTCCAGATGGAAAATAGCTGTAAAGGTTGCCATACACGGCACGGAATGTGGAAAAACCATTTTTTTTATTTGTAACTAGAAGACAGTGTATCGTCAATATCTAAATAGAATATGATAATTCGAAATTGGTTTCTAGTTTTGCTCGTTATATGTTTTCGCAGAGATTGCGTGTAAAAATTTTACACTTAGTAAAAAATTATACAAAATATTTTTAATCCGCTTATTGGTGTAATAATGTTATCAAAAAATAACTAGGTACATATTCGATGTATAACGGAATAAAGAATGAAACATTTAAAATATTAATTAAATGTATTAATTCGAAAGACATACATATAAAATCAATTTCATTGAAAATTATTGTTGTAGCGTTACCGGGATTCGAACATGGATCTCTTTCCAAACCGGTGCATTATCCAACACTACTACAACGACAGTACTTTTGGCGACAAATTTTCGAACCTATATGTTACACTTTTCAAATGAATACATCTATCGTTCCATTATTTGAAAGCCATCTACTTTGTTTTTACAGAATCTCAAATATTTTTGAGTAAACCGATAGCAGACACCAGAATTAACAATTCATATTTATTAAATTTTGGACACATCGATACAACTTATATATTATTGAGGAGAACACATTCTTATTGTGAAGTTGTAATTATTCAGAATATAGGTCTGTGATATTTTATTGATAATAAGATGATAAGAATGTGTTCTCCTTAATAATGAAACATGTTAAAGTTTTAATTTTTTTTTTGCGATCAGTATTAGAAATTGTGTGATAGAACTGGAATGTATGAATATAAGAGCAGGGCTCGCTCTAGGGGCGAACAACCCGGACATTTGTCCGGGGCGGCAAATCTAAAGGGCATCATTTTGGCTGTGAATGTGACAAAATATTGATAAGTTAAATGGCCAATTAATCGAAATTAACTTGCCACTCACCCAATCTAGTTGTTAATGATATGGAAAAAGCATCTTCGAAGGTTGCTAATTTCTTCAAAATGGTCTAAAATATTTTTTTGATTTCGGCACCTATTTTTCGATGGGCGACAATTTGTCTTTTTGCCCGGAGCAACGTATTGGTATGTAAAAGCTAGAGCGGACTCTGGTAGGAGCAAAAATGGGCGATTTGATTATAGTTATGCTGTTTCTTATATAATATTATAATGAACAAGAATTACAGAGTTAAGTAAGTAGAATGTACGATGTATGCAAGGAAAGCTACATTATTGTAAACATCAACAAGTCAACACAAGATACCAAAACACCGAGCTCAATACTTGTAGGTAATGAATGTTTGAAACAAATTGATGAGTTTATCTATTTGGGAAGTATGTTTAATAGAAACGGAAAGGCTGAGAAAGATATCGAAAGAAAGGTGACTGCAGGTAACAGAGTGAACGGCACTTTTAATGGAAATATATCTAATGGGAATTTGTCAACCGAGGCAAGACTAACGGTACACAATTGAGGACAGAGTAAAGAATAAAGAAATAATGTAAAGCTGATCATAGTACAGTGAGTAAGATTAAGAAATCATCACTAAGGTGGTTTGATCATATGGAACGGATGAATGAGGAGAGAATGTTACGAAAGATATATGACGCAAGTGTTGATGGCACCAGAAATAGAAGACGACGTAAACCAGGTACTGGAAGATGGTAATAATCGGCGAGTGGTTATTTAGTATAGAAATAATATATATCGTCATCGTTTTTGTTAAACTTTTTAATACCTACATAAAATACTCCATCCAAATTTATGTTTTTCAATGACAAAATGTTATAAATTTAACATGGTTTAAAATCTGCGCATTTTTAAATAAGTGATTATAATCATTTTCTGGCCTTACTAGGGTCCATTCAAATCGCGTGAAATAATTTGTTGTATAAGAAAGTCTGTATTACGATGTTAAATAAGTTTAAAATAAATGGATATGGAACTGATTGTAATGTACGCATATTTTTACAACGCATTGATAAAAAAAAACCTATACGTGTACCAGTTATATAGAACCTTTTATAGCGACTGATGGATGTTGTCAGTTTTGAAATAATAGCCGAGTGTGTGGAGGGCTTTACAACAGCAGGCGCATATAACAAGTGTATTATGTAAATACGGTCCTCCTTCGCACACAACCATAATCCGAGATTCACTCTCGCGTACGCACACTCGCATCCGTTCTCTTCCTGGACCAATGGCGTGGCTCGTATGCAAAGTGGGCGTGCGTGCACTCTCAGATGAATCTACATCTCAATACATACTGCCGCTAAACGATTGAAGGCCGATACACGCGTTACATATTTCATCACTACTTCGTAGCCAAAAATATTATTTCAACTTAAAATAAACAAAATTGAACTGCTTTATAACTTCTCTACAAATAGTAATTTCCTACGTACTGACATTCAATTCTTAAACATTTTATATAAATATATATTAAATGTATTAATTAGAAAGATACACATATAAAATCAATTTTATCGAAAAATATTGTTGTTGCAACCGGAATTTGAATCTGGATCTCTTCCAATCCAGGGAACGTGTATTATCCGATTATGCTATACCAACACACTAGATTGACGGCAAATTTTATGTTACACTTTTCAAATTAATACATCTATCGTTCCATTATTTGAAAGCCATTTACTTTGTTTTTACGGAATCTCAAATACCTTTGAGAAAACCGATATCAGACGCCAGAATTAACAATTCATTTTTATTAAATTTTGGACACATTGATACTACTTATATATTATTAAAGAAAACACATTCTTCATTCATTCACAACTTGCAATTTTTCAGAACATAGGTCTGTGATATTACAGACAAGGGCGTTCAGTGCATACAAGCAAAAAAGCTATGCATTACTAAAAATTCTAATAAACAAATATGAATTAAATAATTGTACTAACATAAACGGAAACATTATTTTATAATTAGCACCATCTGTGTATCAGTAGAGACTATAATTGCTTAGTTCTAAAAACTATCACGACAACTCACCGCTGTACCCATAGCGCTCTTGTGTATTCGCCGTATCGAGCTATTCCCATTACTCTGTTCTGTCTTTAAGCTAGTGAATTACTCAAGTCATGTAATTAGCTATTTACCGGATTGAAAATTCCTTTTGGTTGATCCGTTATGTATGAAGTCGTTACCTATACTGTTTTTTAACAGAATAACATTAGAAAGGCTTAGAACTGCGTGCAAATCATTGAAGTGTCTACTTCCTCTTATACTAATTCTCATATTTTACTATCTTACTGTTTTTCATGATTGTTCTTTAAATTTGGTGCATGGATTGATTTTTGATTTAGGAAAAAACAAAAAGCAATTGCCAGAACTATTTCCTACGTTAATCTTTAATAAAAATAATTATTTCCTTTAGGTATTACGTGACGTTTCTTCAAATAATTAATGAATCATGTTCAGTCATAGAAAGTGTTCTTAAAAACGTCCATACATTTTTTATATGGGTAAGAAGGTATTATTTTACGTTAAAACTTAAACTTTAAAAACACTATTAATAGTACTTTAAAATTACAAATAAATACATGGTATGGTCGTATAAACGACGGATTTATTTTGTCTAAAGACGTTGGTTAAACAAAAGTACATACATTGTATTACCTATACTATATACGATTGTATAATATCATTTATAACAGCATAACCTAAATCTATACCAACTGCACGCCACTGTCAACATTATTAATCTGTGCTCCCCCCATTAATATGTCTGGGTAAGGAAAAGTCGCCAGTAAGCGAAACAAGTATTTTTTTCAGTTGCGAGTGCACACAAAAAGCATAAAAACACATTTTTTCCAAGTTTGCATATTGTAAGGGACAAGAGATTAATTTATCACCAGGGACTCAAATATGGATAAAACCGTATAATACAGGAAGCCGTTCCATTTTCCATTGAAGCCCAATGCCTTTTTTCCATGACCTTTTTTTAATTTTTTTATATTCTTCTTTTTATTTTTATTCTTGTAATTAAAACTAGACCCACAAAACATTTTGCTAGGCGTTTGTCTGCGGGTACATTCAAATCCATTTTATTACATTTCATATAATCAAAACATAACAACTAATCAGTGTCGCAATTTAAACAATATATTTCGTGTTTACAAGTAAGACAGGTTATTATCGATAAGCCACTTTTTTATCATTTCTTCCAAATTGGGAGAAAGCGTACTCATTTGTAGCCAGGTAATTTATTTTTTAGTGTAGAAACAACAAATCCTTATTTATTTGGTTACGCCACTGAATAGTACCTAGAGACAACTTCCGGATAATACCCGAGTCAGTGACATATGATTGCGTTGCACCAACAAAAACACAATTCATTAATGTGAAAGAAGATGAATCGTAGAACTAGTGAGACACGATAAGACTAACATTATTCACTTATATCCATTATCATATCTTTCCTAAATTCTTGCATAACCTTTTCATTTAATTTTTCACTTATTCAAAAAAGTATTTATCTATTGTAAAGCTTGTTTTACGTGATGGAGAGCGTGAAATTGAGATTCAGCGAAATCAGCCAAGCACTCATTCGTTTTTCCCTTGCCGTATATCCAGACAATTTATTATTCAGTTTCTCCCTCGAACTAGATATTCATATCTCCGATGTAAAAGCAGAAGCAAAATACACAATTACAACTTTTTGCGAGAGAGGAATAAGTCCTTGAATATCATGTTAATATTTATTTTATAGCAAAAAAAGAGCGTAGTTACCTATATGAGTTTATTATAATTGAAGAAAACCCTTTAGTTATAGGTACCTATAGTTATATAAATTATACTCGTCTGCCTTTCCGTAGATAATAAATTATTTCTGCACAGGTACACAATATTTTCTCTCTCTGTCATATTTTGGCTCCTCTAATCGCTTTTCACAGCCCTCCGTCTACTTTCATTCTTCTGCAGCCTTTAGAAAAAATCTTATTTCGTACCCAATATAAAATTAACTCGATCTATTCATGTGTGAATTTCTAATAAATATTTAAAATTGAATAAATTGATCTATTGACATTTTTACGGTATTTTTTGCCAAAACAATTGTAAAAATTCCATTACATACCGTATACTATATGAATTTACTAAACATACCTATGTACTATTAAAACCAATATTTATATACTAAACGTAAATAGTACCTACTTACTTTACAGAAATAGTGAATATATACATTTTACATTATTTTAATCCGAATATATATCCATCACATTACTCCGCCGATTGCTAATTGCTAGGCCCTGCGGGCAGCTCTTTTGCCCACTTCGCGGTCAGTAGTGGCTGTATCTTAACCTTACTTAAAAAACACGTTATTTTTTTCCCTGCTCTAGTCTCACAGACCTGGCCGTATAATCAAGTATTATATAGACATAAACGCTTCATCCTAAATGTCCACAATGTCATTGAAAATAGATGGGGAAACGTAATATTATTATGGATTATTTAATGCGTTAATTTGAAAAAATATTTTTTTAAATCTTAAATCATTAACCATCGGCATGACTTATTTGATTGACTTCTAACTCCATGACAGCACACAGCAATCCAAATAAGGACACAAATGCAATATCACTTTTATCCAATTTCCCAAGGCGTCATGCGTAACAAACATACTTCACGATTGTTTCGTTTAACAAAAATATATTATTTTTAAATACTAAAATTAAATGTATTAATTAGAAAGATATACATATAATATCAATATTATCGAAAAACATTGTTGTTGCGCTACCGGGATTCGAACCTGGATCTCTTTTCCAATTCGGGGAAGATGTGCTACCAACTATACTACAGCGACAGTATTTTTGACGACATATTTTCGAACCTATATGTTACACTTTTTCAAATTAATACATCTACCGTTTCATTATTTGAATAATATAGATGTTTTTCAAATAATGGTGCATTACCAACTATGCTACAGCGACAGTATTTTTGACGACAAATTTTCGAACCTATATGTTACACTTTTTCAAATTAATATATCTATCGTTCACTTCAAATCATATGCATGTGAAACGCCGTGACATTCGTTAACACGTTTAACCAATGACATTTTGTGTATCTAGTTTTTTTTTTTTTACTTCGAGTGTTTTGTTTCCAAAATATTGCCATTTTTCGACATGTTTTTAAATGTTTTAATTTAAAAGTTTATCATAAAAACTTGCCTTATTCTAGAATTATGAACAGAATTTATGAATTTGATAAACATGTCTCCATGACTATTCAATTTGTATGTGGATAATTGTATGTAAGAACTGGAACGTATGAATGTAGGAGCGAAAATGAGCGATTTGATTGTATGCATATGTTGCAGTATTAATGATGTATTAATACAATATATGCAATATATTGTCTTATGTTAAATGTTAACAAATCTAAAGTAATAATATTCGAGGAGGAGGAAAGTGAGACAATGTGTTAAATTTGAGAAGTATGTTTGATGATTGAAGATATCAAAAAAAGTGACTAGGGAATTAAGTGGACAGCACATTAAATGCAATAATTTCTAACAAATACTTTTCTGCGAAGGCAAGACTAGCTGTAAACACTGGAATCTTGGCACCAACACTAACGCATGGAAGTGAAACCTATATAAAGCAAAAGAGAAACGAAAGTAGACAGAATGCAGTGGAAATGATCACTTGGGCATATATGTGACAAATTTATTTATGATGGAGAATATATAAAGAAGATTTAAGTATAATAAGCAGGATTAAAACATCGTAAATAAATCGATAAGTAAACATAAATAAAACTTTGGTAATTAAGTAGGTAAGTAAACAGAATTAAAACCTAATGAACAGGATTTAAAAAAAGAAATAAAACTGGATAAAAATTTGGTCATGTAGAACGAATGAATGAGGAGAAAGGTTTGACCATGTAAATCAGATACTAAAAGATGGTTCTTTAGAAGCCTCATCAATAATATATGAGCTTTCATAAGAAGATGTATAACTATGGATAGGGCGAGAGTTGGGAGGACAGAAGAGTGATGGTGAGGAAACGGCGTGATGGTAAGTTTATTAGCTATTTTTTTTTTTTAAGTTAATATGTACACTTGTTTTAAATTAATTCGAATCGAGCGCGATTCATATATGTGATATCCAAATCATTATACCTATTAAATTTATTACTTAATTCTCTCTTATTTAAACGTCTACTTTTTTATCATATACATAAATATAATAGACTTTCTAATATTGTGTTTCGTCTTCAAACACCAAAAACATTATTTCATATTTGATTTTTCTTTCACAATAAATCTTTATTAGTTGTGTTAGTTGTGTGCACAGATCGACTGACTAAGGAGAATTATTATATATGATTGCGTACAAGGTTCGTATATATAACATCATTAGTAAACTATAATTAATGCTTATTCAAACGTGACCAAGAATAATAATTTAAGGCCTCCATTAATGTGCTCGCTATTGGTCTGAATTATACCTATACGTGTTTGAAATCACCAATGGAGAAGTACAAAGCAATTCGATGGATTGTGCAACCTATTATACGATGTATTGTAGACATCAATATTTAATATGCATAGATAATTACTCGTACTAAACCGTATGAGCCAATCAACTCATAGTGTACCTAACCTTCAAAAGCGAATGATTTTATAACAGAGGTACATGATTCGATTCAACAATGGGTTGATATTACTCACATGCTGTGTATGTGCTTTCATGCGAGTATACTGCGAAGAAAACGGCTTTGTTTTATTTTTTCTGGAGTCTTTTAACTCCTAGTAAGCATTCACAGGCAAATGCGATAAATATACACACTCACACACCAAATAGATATGTTTGTAAATATAGAAAAATAATTCAGTTATAGAACAAGAGACTTTCATTGTTTACCAAAACTGCTTTTCTATATCTACGTCGGTATCTCATGACTGAGGGTCGTGATTTTCATGAACTCCTACCTTTTTGACTGAACCTAAGCTTTTATAGTTTTGTTTTTCCATTCATTGTCATTGTTTCCTGAAGATGATACTATAGGTGTCGAAACATGTTGATTAATCAATAAAAAGTGGTTTAAACAAAGTGTTTTATTTTATTATTTAAACATTAAATTATTTCTCAAAATTACCATCGATCGTGTAAATTGATATCATGTATACTTTAATACTTTATATATTTTTTACTGTAATTAAATATAACCATAACTGTTATTTTTGAAAATGTCAAGTATGTATTCTCGATTTTAAGTCAAGTCTCGTCAAGTATGTATTTCTTTTATTTCCATATTTGCTTCTTATTTTTATCAGTTATAGGTACCTACATCTACAAATGTTAGTAATTAATTAATTAGTAGCTTGTTGGTCTAGTGGCTAAGACGCTGGCTTAGTGATCTGGTTCCAGGAGACTAGTAAGTTCCTATTTTCATAGCACAAGCGTTTAGCTAAGTTTGAAAATAGTAAGAATATTAATGTGATACGTATTCCGTGTTCACATTTCTATTTATATAACCAAAAATTAAAATTGAAATGAAAGAATAAAATATTGTACCTATTCTATTTTGCTCATTTAGGTACAATGCCTTACGCAGGCCTACGTAAAAGTGGCTTATAAAATATATATTTTAGAGGTTAATTGATACATTTACATTAAATATGACCCATAACCAGTAATTTTATTAAAAATAGACCCAAATTGTATACATTTATTGAAGATTTTCAGCTACATCCACTATACTTATCTGAAAAATTGCCGCAAATATTAGCTTCAACTTTTGTCAGAAAATATCTCCAACAACAGTGTAATTATTCTGTAATAAATTGTCTAATAATTATTTGTTAAATTTTAATCTGCACATTTTTTACTCACGCACAAAGAACTGGCATAATATCTAATTCGTAGAGAATTTTTTACGAGATGATTTGAAATAATACATTTTAAAAAACATATCGACCGTGTTGCGCTCGTTGTGCACTCTCTCTTGAAAGAATCTTTCAGATCGACAAGCTGTAAAATTGCTCACTGCTCAGATTCCCAGTTCACAAGACGGTCACGCCATGCAAATTTAAGAGACATCAAAAAATGTCTCGTCTCGTATTAATATAAGCATAACGTTATACACTCGGTCACGATATGTTGAAATTACCGCCGAGATCACGATCTTGGACCAGATTTGCACGCCTTTAAATCCGGGGCCATGATGTCAAAATGTAATATCTAACATTGTAAAGGTGTTTTATGGTGCGATGCAGAAAAGTCACATTTTTAGGTCGTGCCGGGAAAGCTGAACGCCAAAGTGAAACGCATTGATCATGTCTAAGGTACAAAGGCAGCCGAGAGGAACGTCGCAGTAATTAAAATGCACTGTCGTGGTATTCAAAGCAATTGTTTATTAAAATTAATTGCGTATATTGCGACGGTCAAATGAGATTACTTTAAATTATTGCCATTTTGCATGCCACTGCTCTACATTGATACGCATGCGTGAAAAGCAACATTTTAAATAGGTATATTACAAAGTGTACTTATGAAATGAAATAAAATAAAGGGTGACGTGAATCACAAACGATAGCGTAGAGATGAAAATTTGATAGCGTTCCTTCCGTTTGAAAATATTATATTTAGGTTTTTTAAAAGGGGTCCTTTAAAAAAAGATTTTTTATATCACCCTGTGGCTGAGAGTGGTATCCATGAGAAAAGTACATTTCATGAACCAAAAGAACATGCCTTAAGTGTATTTGTTACGTTATTATGAATGATAGATTCTGGGTAAGATTTAAAATATTTTAAAATTAAATTAAATTGACAAAATGTTGACGGGCAATTATTTAGTAAAATCATACGCTATCAATATGTTATACAATTTATTTTTAGAACACCGTCACTATGCATACAAGACTCAATTATTAATAAACATTCTCCAAATTAATAATAAAATATTTTTTCTTCTGTTGGGGAGATTTAGATATTTCTTATTTATATTGTGATTATCTAATTTGTATTAATGAAGTGAATGGAGTCCTGGTACCGACACTGATGTATGGATGTGAGGGCCTAGAGCTGGTAAAAGAGGAACGAAAATAGACTAAATGCGGTGAAAATGAGATCACTTAGGCATATAGATATGTGAAAAATCCATTTATGATAGAGTAAAGAATAAATAAATAATGAAACATGATCTTAATATTATAAGTAAGATTAAGAAAGGATCACTTAGGTACTTTGGTCATATGGAACGGATAAGTGAGGAGAGAATGGTAAGAAAGATATATGACACAAGTTATATATGGCACCATAAATAGTGGACGTCCTAGGAAGACTAGCCATGTTCAGGTACACCAGATACTGGAAGATGGTCTTGTTAGAACCCACAATAACCGGCAAGCTTGTATGAGAAGATTTATGAATATGGATGAGGCGGGAATTGTGTGTCAGGACAGAAGATTGTGGCGTTTTATCCTGTATGCTACCCCCGCGGGGAAACGGCGTGATGGTAAGTTGGATAGCACAAACAATATGAGGATGTACGAAATTTATGATTTTCTATATTGAATGCTGAAATTTCTTGCCAAGGCAAAGTAACATGACACTTACCTGACCGGAACACTAAATTCCAATAAAATATATCGTAATATATTATACTTTAATGACCATGACAATTTCTGAAGAAATTTATTACTTACAACGTTATATTTTTATTTTTCAACGGAGCTATATCCCAGGGTTGGATTTAGTATCCTCACTGCTCTCTACCGACTCCTATTCCTGGCTATTTTTCGTCAGTTACCGGACCTTTCTTGTAAACCGGTTTCGATATTAACGTATCTTCGTCAGGACTGGCACAGTATATTTGATTGTTTCATGCTCAATTAAATTTTCAGCTTGTAGTTCATTTTTATTATGTAAGTTCCATTTTCTAAAATACTAAGAAAAATATATTATTACCATTAGTATAAAAATAAATCCAAGTACCTATCTATTAAACTTTTATTAGTGTTTTAGTATCGCGTTAAGTATTTCGTACGTAATAAATATATTTACATACAAATTAAATGTATCAATTAGAAAGATATACAGGAAAATTCAATTTATCGAAAAAATATTTTGTTGCTACCGAGATTCGAACCTGGATCATTTCCTATCCGAATAAATGCGTTAACCGATTATACTACACCAACAGAATAAGTTGACGACAAAAACTGCAACTTCACAATAATAATGTGCTCTCCTTAAAATATATTTAAACTTTTTAAAACATTTTTTATATAGTATTATATATATATGAGGGCGAGTCAAGAATTATCTACACCTTCGCCATTACACACCTTCAAGGTTGTCGTACTGTCTTCTGCGCATGCGTGCTTAGAGTTAGTAGGACTGCGTTCACGTGTGCAAAATCCCGATCGCGTCATTTGCCTTCCGTCTATTACAGTGTAAACGTGTCCGATAATAGTTTGCACCGTGGAAGATCAACGAGTGGTGATTTCTCTGATCGATGGGTGTGAAAAGGACTGAAACTCAACGTAGACTTTTATCACAATACAGTGACAGTGTTTTATCACGTAAAAATGTTTTTTTTTTGTGGATCTACGAGTAGAAGTGGCCCGACGAGTACTCACGAAGAGGGAGCAAGACGCCCGCCAACATCCCCCACGGACGATAAAAGAGCTACCGTCGGTGAGGTGGCGTCTTCTTTGAACATCGCTCATAGTTTTGCCCATTAAATCATCCACGACGACCTCGACTTCCTTAAAGTTTGTGTCAATAAATTGTAGAACGAAAAATGTAGATAATTTTTGACTGGCCCTCGTATATTACAATTCAATTATCTTCTTCTTCCTCGTGTGCAGTCCTTTATCGAAGGTTGGCGACCATATTGCAATGTGCTGATTTATCTTGAGCAAGATGTATAAGCTCATTTTTGAACAATTGACATTCAGGTCATTGAGCCACTTTCATGCAGCCAAGAAAACCTATTTTTACCAACACCTCTGCTGCCTTCTATCTTCCCCTGTATAATGAGTTATAAGAAATCATATTTCTCATTGCAGAAAATATATCCCAAGAATGCACCTTTTAATCGTTTAATAGTTATTATTAGTTCTCTCGATTTATTCATGCGTCTTAGTACTTCTCCATTAGTAATTTTGTCAAACCTGGAGACCTTTATCATGCTTCGATACAGCCACATCTCAAATGGCTCCAGTATTTTATTAAATTATATTATAGTATAAAAATTATATTTATGTATTTATAACAAATTTCAATAGGTATCTAATTGTTGTTATTTTCTTTAATAAGTTTTCTCTTCAAAATTAATATTTATGTAATGTACCTTCATCTTTATAATTCTTAATTAGTGAAATGATGGTAGGCTTTGCTTGATGTTCAGTTTGGGTATCAAAATATTCCCGACGACCTCGGTCCATAGCTAAGGTAGCTTCTTAGTTATTAGTTATTTATACAACAATAACACGTTATTGAAACGTCAGATATTCCGTAATAAATTGTAATCAACTACTCTCTATGACGACAAAATACGAACTGACAAATATCCTGAAAATGAAAATGGCGGTCAAACAATATTGGCCTGGATCATAATATTCATCATGTACTTCTTGTATAAAATTATATATAAGTATGAATACATATAATTTAGGTATATTTATACGTACATACTAACAGTGTATGTCAAAATAAAGTTTTTAAAAATTCGATTAGATTAACAATTACTCGTTTAGAAAATAAGTACTTAACTATTTATATCTTTAATCTAAGTTGCGTGGAAAATATTTATTATTTTACTCTAAGGCTCATAGATAAATTATTTCACACGATTAAAGCACTCGCTTAGACACCATTGAATATCATAATTGAATAAGTGCGAATAAATAGAATAATAGATTGCACGTACTATTTCATCTCGATAATATCACAGATTCAGCGATACAATTCCGTCACATTATTTCGCCAGAGACGAATTTCAAACGTAGAAAGATGATTTATTTATTATTATTAAACGCAGCATTACATAGTCTTGTTTATATTTACTATTAATAAGACAAGTCTTATCTATAACATTGTCATTGTTTACTATATTTTCATACGTAAGTGTGTTATTATTAATATTATTGAAGTAATTCAACATCTCGAAACATTCGTTTCGTATAAAAATATATACCAGCATTCTAACAATAACTACCACTAAATAAATAGTGTTAATAATACTTTGACAAACGTCTTTCTATTATATGCAGTGTATATATTTGAATTGTTTAAATATACATCCGGCTCGCAAGAATTACATTTCTCAAGAGAGTTCATATTATTTTTCAAATAAAGATAATCTACCTCTCTCATACCATATCCTCTAACATACCATGATATAAAATATCCGAACGCAGCCATGCTGTCAACTCGTGTTACCATAAAGAACAGTTAGAAAAAATGTTTTATTAGCTTAAATGGCTTTAATGGCACGAATTTACTATAAATATTGAGCATTCAATTTAAAAAAAATGATTAATAACATAATTTAAAGCATTCATTAAGTCGTATACAATGTGTCATTCCTTCTTATCTCTTTTCATTTAATTAGTGAGAAAAAGATAATTATATTAGTATGTTTGTAGTTCTTTTCACTGTGAAAATATTGTGTGATCTCTGTCTTTCATATCACAAATTGTATTTTTACTAACATATTAACTTTACAACGGATTGAATGGAAAAAATACTATTTTTCACTAGTCATTCCTAAGCACTAATATTTTCCTTAGGATTATCTAAAATATTAATCGTATGTTGCATGTATTTACCGAAATATTACAGGTTTAATTATGATGGTAGACCTGTGTTACTGCATGGTTTGGGAAGGGTTAATAATGAAAACACACTTGGTTGGTAAAATGGTTCCCTCTTCAGAATGTATACTAAAATTATAATTACAAGTATAGACATAAACAAAACTGTAAATACAGGTGGGGAGAGATGATAAAAAAGAAGAGGGTGGAGAAGGAGTTCACAATAGTTCAAAATTAGTTACCCCTTCCATCTTCTCCCCACCCACCCTCTTTCTTATCCTTAACTTATATAGTTGTAACACAAAGTTAACAGTATAATAACGTTGAATAGGTACGTTGATAAAGCAATGAGATACAACCTAAACTAATCAAAATAATATAGTTTTATTTCATAGGAAACCAGCCGGCCCTGTCGCTATTCTGTTCTGTTGACATTTAAAATAACAGTTTTTGCCGAGCCCCGCGCTCTGGTATTAACGATCTGCCCCACAGTATACGGTGGCGGTTTAAATGCCTCACACCTCCTGGCTGCAGATTTTCACATGGCCCTGACTCCGCTATGTCACTCGTCTATACTCGTCTGCCGCCTTCGTCATTATCTGGATGACTCTGGATGGCGAAGATACTATCGTCTGTGAAAACCGGGACTCCAATGAGGCAGAACTCCTTAAAAGGATAATGGCACTAAGAGTAATCAGCGATGAACCGAGAGGATAATGAAAGGAATTGCATTTAACATCCCCTCAATACGATTTTTTTACTTATTTTGAGACTCTTTAATCAAGAACTTGACAACAATTATTTTTTAAGTGTAAATATAATATGTATCTACATTTCATTTCAAATAGCAATACTTGCTTGTTCATTTTATTATGTTTAATGATTTCAGATTGATTTTAAGATTAACTAAAAAAAAATACCTGTAAATATTTTTTTACACGTGAACCAAAATAATGTACTTATTACATCAGCTAACTTAATCATTAACACTTGTCATTATTGTCAGTCATTTGACAATTTTCGCCATTTCATTCACACTGCTCCAATATTTGCGTCTACCTAGTGACGTCTTCCAGAATGCAATTCGATATCCACGAGATAAAAAATATTTTAAATATGAATTAAATACATTAATTAGAAAGATATACATATAAAATCAATTTTATCGAAAAATATTGTTGTTACGCCACCAGAATTCGAACCTGGATCTCTTTCTTAACCGGGGAAGGTGCATTATCCAACTATGCCACAGCGACAATATTTTTAGCGACAATTTTCGAACCTATATGTTACCTTTTTGTTATTAATACATTTAATCGTTCCATTATTTGAAAGAGCCATCTACCTTATTTTTACAGAATCTCAAATACCTTTGAGTAATCTGATAGCGGACGCCAGAATTATCAATTCATTTTTATTAAATTTTGGACACATTGATACAACTTTATTATTAGGAGAACACATTCTTATTGTGAAGTTGTAATTATTCAGAACATAGGTCTGTGATATTTTAAATATGAATTAAATATATTAATTAATATAAAATTATACATATATAATCTTTTTTTTTTATTAATTAATATATTTAATTCATATTTAAAATATCACAGACCTATGTTCTGAATAATTATAAAATTATACATATAAAATCTTTTTTTTTTATTAATTAATATATTTAATTCATATTTAAAATATCACAGACCTATGTTCTGAATAATTACAACTTCACAATAATAATGTTCTCCTAATAAAAAATGTATTTATTTATTTCTTTTTTTATTAATATTAAAAATATAATATAATTTCAATAATCAGTGGATATATATATATATTAACATTTGTTTCTTCTCTATTAGAGTAAGACTCGTGTATAGAGAAGGAGTATATTCGAGTTAATTTATGTTTCAGTTAGTCTGAGTACATATTTTTTTTACTTCAGTTACAAATTTATGATAGTCCGTAATTTTTCCAATTGTGATGGGGAGATTGTTAAAAAATTTGATACCTTGATAAATATATTGATTTTGAGTTGCGGTATATTTTAATTTTGGGATAAATTTTCAATTGTTCAATTGTTAATTAATTAAATTATAGCCCCATACGATCAAATCTTAAGGCGCACACAATATATTTTAAAAAGGTATATAAATAGTATTATATTTTATACTGAATTGAAGATAACAATGTAACATTGAAATAAGTAAAATCATTCAGCCTAGGTTGATTACTAGCTTTATGGAAGTTCTTGTGTATATATATTTAAATAAATATGTTTGTGAAATCAGACTAGAAAATTGAAGTAAATTGAGCACATACATACAGTCGTATTGTGTAATACATTTAATATTCTCAACATAGTTAATATAATAATGTACCTAATATACCCACACACACCATTTTAGAACAGCCACCTAGTTTAGTAGCTAAAACATCATTAAAAAAATATCTTTTCAAGCGTAAATTTTCTTACGATCGATACTTAAAACTGTACATTTTACTAACTGAAATGTTGTAATTACATATAACTTAAGAACACGTTATTTTCTTTAATAAATAAATAATTTTAAATGCATATATACATTTGAAAACTTTTATGATAATATTTTTCTCAGATGCACACATATATCTAAAATTAGATATTTAAACTACTAATTAATTAAATAAGTTATGATGATTAATATGCATAAAAACAAAAATCTGATTTATACATTGTTACGTAATCAACTGACGTGATAATTTATAACGCTTTTGAATAATGTTTTATGCAAAATTAATTGGATATCTCATTAATTTAATTTTTATAGCGAGAAGGCAGATACTATGCAAATATTCATCTTAAGTGAACAAATATAGTTTATGGGTGCAATCAAATAATAATTCTAATTGCTAGTTGGCTTGGTTAATTACTTCTGGTAACTTTCGGGATAGAAAATGCAACTTGGCCCATCTTTTCCAATAAATTATTTCAACAAAAAATCAATTAATGCATATTGCAATTTGTGTAATTAAATGTATGCGATGTTGATTTTTTACAAATATTACATTCATGTATATTTTAGCATATAGCAAAACTACCTAAAATTTCGTACCAATCCTGGCAATGGTTCTAAAATTGAAAATAAGTAGCTATCTATTAAATTAAAATTCTTCATTTTATGTCTCTCGATTCGTCTGCACTAATTGTTGCACATCTCCAGTAATCTAATAATTGTAAATTATCTTTCATATTATTCTAAAGACACACTAACTAATCTTGGTCTTAATAATGCAGTCTCCTTTATTATCATCATTTATTATGTGTATATATTTATAAAGTTTGCTGACACTGAATACTCAATTTTCCCTACTTTGTTCTTATATTGAATTTGTCTAAAGTAAAGTTATGGATTTTCTCGTGCTTTACTGTCTACCTTCGACAGTCAATATATTGAGCATACTGTGCTGTTGTATTTCATATTTCTGTATTCGCCATGCGAATGACAAAAGTTCCATTGAATCGTTCAGCGAATTACCAGTGGAAACGTCGCAGCTCGTTTCGTTTGTATTCCAAAAACTTTAGCCTACATACACATGTATTATTGTACTCGAACTGGGCGAATCAAAAACCTAACAAATGCTTTGGGTTGTTACATTCTCAGATGCCAAAGATGTTGAGTTCAATTTCCGATGGCAATGCGGCCCGCTGTAAGGGGCAATTACGTATGGATGCGAGCTGGCCAGCGATTCGGCCGTGACAAGGGATGGCGCTAGCAAAAAACCTCCAGACGTTGCAATAAATATCGTATACCCCCTCCCAACTCGACTCGATACACAACTATGGGTTGGACTGGTATATTACTAATTTTGTGTAATTTTTTAGAAATTTCTGATGCCACTTTTCTGGGTTGAGTAAATCTGTCTAGTTTGGTGTCAAAAATAAAGGAGAGCTTCAATTAAATAGTTACCGGACGATTTTATTCAGATTTATGCTTCATGAGAGTCCATTTAACTATTCCAAAGCGAAAATGTCATCAATTGAATTAGGTGCGAATTTTATCGTCAGAATAAAATAATCTTATCGGTCGATGAAATCAGAGAAAGAATCTGTTTTAATTTTTATTTTTGCAGACTCAAAAAAAAAAAATTATTTAAAAATATACGTACATATTAAGTATACATATATAAAAACATATGTTATAATAATAAAATTGTATAATTAATTAATGCAATAATAAATAATACACAACCATTTTTGCTCAAATTTGCCCTACCATTTGAATTTATTTATTTATTTTGTAGGAAGACATCTTGTACAGTGGCATGAAATAAATAATCAATAATAGTAATTTTCTTACAAAATTATTTTATCATTAAAAATAAGGTCAGAAATTCGTGAAACGCAAATGTTTGAATAGAAAATTGAATATTGAAAGACAGTAATTTAGGGCAATTAATATGATATTTTTTTTAAATTTAATGATGTTTCCTTTCTTGTTTACTATTTGAATTGCATTATACATACTTATCTAATATTAAATGTATTAATTTTATAACAGATTTATTTGTTTGGTTTAAAATACTTTTTTCTAATCATTTTTAAATTTTAACCACTTTATATCAATCACACCTATTGGCATACATTTTCTATATATATATATATATATATATTTAATTTTTTTAATAATTCGATTAATATTTTTTTCTGGCTTTTGATTTTTGTTAACGTTATTATTTACCGTAGATATAGGAATATTATGAAAATTATATAATTTTGTGAACAATAAAAGTTACCGGCTGTAGCAAATAATTTACTAATTGATATGTATATATATATATGAGTAAATTACTACATATGTGTATGTATTAATCCCTGACATACAACAATAATACAAAATATTTCCCAAATTGTATTGAAGTTACGTTAAAATCCACGCATAAAACAATGCGGTCTGATTGCGCGACAACGGGGTGATTGTCTTAACACAGTATTACATTAAATTAATAAATTGATTAAAAATATTGCACAAGTACGCAGCAAAGCGTAGGTACTTACTTACCTATACTCTGTAACCCGTTAATGTCGTGATCGCGAGTAATTAATTTCACTTTCATATTTATTTATAAAATTGTATGCGGAAGGATTTCACAGAACACCCGACGACGAAAATTATGAAAACGTATTTTTCAAAAAATAACTAATAAAAACACTTTTATAGAATTCCACAAAACAGTTGATGAAATGGGAAAAATATTATTATTGTCTCTGTCAAAATACGAAAGAAATAATATACTATAGAGTTTTTTATCTATTTTTATTTGCTAGCATGTGTTGTTAGAATGTTGAAAGAACTTAAAAATACCATAGAGCTTGTGAGCTAGTAATTTGTCGAATAATTTATAGCTGTAATTAATTTCTAAGTAGATTAGCAAGAGTGTAATCATCAATTTATAAGTTACTTTCTTCGTCTTATATTTTTTTAATATATAAATCACTCTAGATACATTAACACGTTAACTTATTACAATGCTATATAGATGTGCAAACTAGAGCTTATTTTAAATTCATCGTCTTTAATGGAGTATCTTCAAATTATTAGTTCTTAAATAATGCTTATTCCTGTTTTTTTAATCATGAATAATCTGTAGTAATAGTAAAGAGGTATATATTTAATAAGCGAATTTATGTAGAAATATTTAAAAATCTTCACTGATCATAGAAAATCAAGTTTGGAATAAAATTAAATTGAACATATATTTTTTAAAGTAATGCATTTTAAATATGAATTAAATATATTAATTAGAAAGATATACATATAAAATCAATTCTATCGAAAAATATTGTTGTTGCGCCACCGGGATTCGAACCTGGATCTCTTTCCTAACCGGGGAAGGTGCATTATCCAACTATGCTACAGCGACAATATTTTTAGCGACAATTTTCGAACCTATATGTTACCTTTTTGATATTAATACATTTAATCGTTCCATATTTTGACAGAGCCATCTACCTTATTTTTACAGAATCTCAAATACATTTGAGTAAACTGATAGCAGACGCCAGAATTATCAATTCATTTTTATTAAATTTTGGACACATTGATACAACTTTATTATTTTTAGGAATAAATAAATTCCTAAAAATAATACATTTTATGTCATTAAAAATTATTAGCACTATAGTACCTACTTAATACAAAGAAAGTTTACTTTTAATTAAAATTGATTATTTCCAGAAATTAGCAAGGAATTGATCGCAGTTTGCCCGTATTATTATAATAGAAATTTCAATATCAATATATTATTTGACTTAATTACTACAACAAACAGCGCTGATATTATAATATATAAATCAGTCCGAAAGGATCTTTATTCCTAGGAAAAAACTCATTACAAGATAAATGCAAGCTTAATCGCGTCGGTACATTTCACTCCTCACTTTACATCTGTCACCATCGCCATCGTCTAGCAAAAAGCTGAATCGCTGGTAAATCTCAGTTCGTTGCCCCTTTCTGATACAGGGGCGGGGGCGGAGGTCCTAGGGGCTCGGAGGAAAAGGGGGGTACATAACTGCACACGCGCTCCCCGCCGACGCCGCGACCTCCTCCCCTTTGCTGAATGTCAACTTTTTGCGATCAAACCACTTGATATAAATACACGGTGGAGGCCGATGGATGCGTTAAGCCAGGTGTTGTAAACTGTCTAACCGGAGATTCCTCGGCTATGATTTACTGGCGATGGTAGAGCTGGGACTTAGAACCGTTTGGCTCTAAAGTTAAAAGTCCCTTTACGTATATATATATATATATATATATAAATACAAGTCTTTGATACGTCATTTTAGTTATTTTTTATCAATTTTGTATACATCTGGTGATTAACTCAAAGTACGTAAACATATGATAGCGTTACCATTTTTTGTTTGTGCATTATAATAAATTTTAATATAATACAAAATATTGTTCTACCCAATTCTATATATGTAGAAACATATATTCCTGCCTTGAAATCCAACATTTCCATTTTTACGTACACCTCGTCTGATCTAGACGTAGTAGGTGGTATTTATGTAAATGTAATAATATATATATGTCAATTTATGAGGCGTTTACTCACTATGTCGAAATTATATTAATCAGACTTTTTTTACCCAAATTATTACTCTTACATCAACTTTATTGTATTCTATAGTATTATTTTTCTTACTCAATTATAACACATCTATTATTTTATTAATTAAGGAGAACACATTCTTAATGTGAAGTTGTAATTATTAAAAACATAGGTCTGTGATATTTTAAATACAAATTTAATGTATTAATTAGTTAAATATACACATAAAATCAATTTTATCGAAAAATATTGTTGTTGCTTCGAACGTATTCGAACATTGATATCTTTCAATACGAGGAACGTGTATTATTCGATTAGGCTATACCAACACAGTGAATTGACAGGTTCGAATCCCGGTAGCAACAACAATATTTTTCGATAAAACTGATTTTATGTGTATATATTTCTAATTAATACATTTAATTTGTATTTATCTATTTTAAAATTATTGAGTACGTTCCTCTACAATCTGGAGCACAAAATTCGCTTAACTTTTGTTTTCAGCAGACACTCTCTTTTCAATATTACCTTTCGCCATATTGTATTGAAATTAATTCGCAAAAATGTGGTTATATACTCGTACATTAATGTAGATAAGAAGTATAATCCGCATCCGTTAAAAAAAAATTGGATGATCTTAAAAAGACCAACGGTTCTGGTCTTCAGAAACTCGGGTTTTTTCTCTACTAATTAAAAAATAAATCAAAATTTTCTATCACCGCATATTATCACATTTCCAAACCTTTTCTAAACAACGTCCATTGGTTGAATCCCCAAGTCACCGAAGAAGTCGAGTTTGAAGCCGGCTGAGATATTCAGCAGAACCGCATACATAACCACCGATTTGTGATGCACATTTGACAGTTGCAGTCTCAAAACAGATACTCTCAGCAAACATCGTCACGACACATTAACATGAGGTAATTTTCCTTATTATTTATCTGGCAACATCAAATCAACATTTAATCAACACGAAAGATATTCAGAAAAAATCTATTTATAAAAAAATATTTAAGTTGCTACCAAGATTCGAATCTGGACCTTTTCCTATCCAGGGAAATGCGTTATCAAGTTTTGCCACATCAACTAACTACGTATACGACAAATTATTTCACCTATATTCAGTAACTCTTTCAAATTCTTATTCCATTTTTAATTCATATTAAAAAATACCACAGACCTATGTCCTGAAAAACTGCAACTTAAAATGAACATTTATTTATTTTAATCAAGAACAACGAATGATCAAACCGTAAAGATTTTATAGTAAAGTTAAACTGAATATTATAGATTCTTTAAAAATATAGCAGATTATAATTAAATCATTAAAATCATTGATTTTCAACAAATTATAACAAATGCTACAGATTATTGCAATTTTTTCTTGCTATGCCACATTTTTAACTATTGTAATATTATCAGGACGTTTAAGTAAATAGTGAAGTTGATAACCTGATTTGCTCCTGCTCGTCACAACTTGATAAGCATGAGACGTGACAGAGTTAAGTCACTGTCAACTCCCAGTATGGGCGGTAATCGGCCGCCTGTATAAGCAAATGCATCCAGCCGCCGCTAAACGGGAAATCTTCTCAGCTGTAATTATTGATAATGATTGTCTTCTGAGAATAGCTGGACTGTTTAAGGAAGAATGTTGCTATTGAAGATATCTTCTTGGATCTCAGGTTGCACGGTTAGAAGAGCAACGCTAATGAGAGAATTGAATTCAAAGGGTCCAAACCTCAGTCATAAAATAAAATGTATTCTTGCCAATTCTTAAATACTGCCAGCAATCATGTTTTGATTGCTATTGTATACTATTGGACGATTCGTTAACGTATTTAGTTTTAATATTGTTGAATACAGTCGTACTATCGTAAAGTTATATATATATATGTATAGACATTTAACATAGAAATATTTCACTGACACACATAGCCATTGTATTATTTTTGAGTTTTTGCATAGCAATCACAAAGCCAACTCTAAAATTGATAATAATTTAATAAATGGCTAAACTATCTCATCAATCATATTATAAATCATAGCATCAATATCATAAAATTATTACATCTGATAAATCATATAAATATGTAAAAAAAAACATTTTGTCTCTGCGCAAAATCTTCATATTAGGTTTTTTTATCAATCAATACTTAATACATTAGAAAATAAATACATTTTTTATTTTCTGATTTGTATTGAAATAACAGTACACATAAAGCTTTCGTTATAAAATTAACTTATTTTTATGCAATATAAATATATTTAAAATATTACATATTGTGGAAATGTTCCTTTGAAGCGATCACCCCTCGTTTAAAGTTACAAATTAAATTATCAATACTTTATTATTTTTATACTCGTCAATTGTTTTGTGTGCAGTTTAGTAGTCGGCCAGAGTGGGTTTTTTTTTATAACTTTCATTGATTTTCGAACCATTTCATTGTACAGCGTTCCTCGAGCACCTTCGCAAAAAGCGGTTGGACCGGACTGAGAATGCGGTTCAGGTGAGTTATTCCATACTGATCAGAACACCCCAATATTGTTATGTACATAAGGCGACATTGGTGTGAAGATTTAATTACACATCCGACCTTTTTTATCACACAATTTCTCCAGAGCGGTGTGATATCTAAAAGACGAGCGATAAATATAATTTTATTATTTATATTTTTCTTCAATGTGCATTATTCTGATGCATCAGACCGAATCGCAAAAATATTTCAATACCCAAACACTTTGCAAAGAACGCGAAGCCATGTAATATAGTATCTTCTTCGCAAGCATGTTAAACAATATTAAAAATTCACAATCGTAAAGATGTCTCTCTGTAAGACCGCCAACAGGTAAATATGTGAAACTACCTACAGAGCCCGATATTAATTAGTGGATTTTTTCAGCTGTGGATGCGTGGCTTTTGTTAATTACTCATGTTTGTTTGCCTTGCAAAACGAAATATACCCTGTTTTTCAATTCACCTTACAAAAAATTTTAACTATCATCAACACTCAATTATCTTCAAAATTACCTTTTTTCTTTCTTTATTACGAACATGTTTTTCCAATTCTTTTAAAAATAAAATTTAAAATTATTTTTATTTGAAACATTTATATACATTTAGTTTTTGTTCATTGCCTACAATATTTTTTACGCAAAACAAAATGACCAATTGGTACATGTCGTCCTTTATCGTGATGTAGGAGCAAAAAGCATGTATATTTACTCTTAATATGTCAAGGATATCTACCGTATAATTTTCACAATAGCGAATCATAAATCTTTGAAATCATAAATTCTCCGGATTAATATCGTTCAGAAATATTCACGTGTGGTTCTCGACTTAATTACAATATGCACAGAAAACACTAAATAAAGTAGTCTTAATTCGACAAAAGAAAAATCTAAGGAAAATTAAAATCAATAAGTCATTAAATAAACAATATATACACCCTAATAAGTCATTAAAGTCTCACCCATTGATTTCAATGAGGTATACCTATATTTAAATCTTTATTGAAAAGTTATTGTGTTTTATCTATGCCTGCAACACAAATAACTTTCTGCTCAGAGCCAATCAATTTTATCAAGCTCAGGTCTAGAATGACTGCTAAATACAATTTTCAGAGACAGTTATGATTTGTACTGAATCAGTAAAGTACGCACAGCTTTCTTCATACAGTCTGTAGATTAGTGAATCCTTAGTATTTTTGTCGATCAGGTATCATAATATCGAACGTTTAAAAGAGTCAAGAAATACAGCTGTTAATTAAAGTATTTTCGTTAATTTGTAGATATATTTACAGAAACAATCACCCTTTAGGTTCGTATAAATATTCAAAGTATGCACTATTTGATTATTACTGCATAATTTTTGGAAGGTAACTGTAGGGTCCCCCCCTATGGGTTAACACCGGTTTACGCGAACCGTTTGTTACAGTTATCAAGTCGGAGTGAATTCAAACCGTTTGATGAAAATAATATATTTAGCTATTGAGAAAACAGTGACATATTTCATGCCAAGAATTTATTTTGGTATATACATCATTTTCAAGTAGTTGGGTCAATTATTTCAATAACGGTAGTCCTATTTTCATAGCACAAGCTAACTAGCTTAGTTTAAAAATATTGCTATAACACGTACTCCGCTTACGCATCTCTATTTTTTTTTATTGTCTGTTTTTATATATGACATCCTTTTAAATTCATCTCAAGAGTCAAGAAAAATATTTATAACAAACTTTACTTGGTCAGAAACAATTCATAATTATCTTAAAAAATTATAGTTTTCTTGTAAATTATATTCATTCAAAGCATTATTTATTCATGTTTCTGAACCATTTAATTTTCCCGTAACTGTTACAAGACTATAATTTTTTTTATTTACAAACGTATTTTGTTTTTAATATTAATTAGAAAAATATACATATAAAATCCTATGTTCTGAATAATTGTGAACAACTTCACAATAAGAATATGTTCTTCTTTATAACAAACGTATTAGATTGTGTTATAACCGAATATGGTACTGTGTTATATATGTACGAATATGAAATGTAGGTACTGTGAGATTTGTGTAAAAATTAATTTCATTTGATATGAAGGAGAAGGTTGTGTGCGATTACGAAAAATTTTTAAACAAACCGGTTGATAATCTAACTGAGGGAGTTTTTTTATAAACGAAAATTGAAAAACGCGCTTTATACTTGCGCCTTTGTCTGATGGGAGTATTCGTGCATAGAGAACCTGTTCAAAATGACACGAAAGCTCTGCTCGAGTAATAAAAATAAACTTGTGCATAATTAACAATTAACTCGTGCTGTGTCATTTTAATAAGTGTTAAGTGCTTATGTGCATTTTTCCATTTATGTGGAGAACAATAATTACTGGAACCACATTAATATTTACAACACCATAGGTAAATACCATATACATACAGCCCAATGTAGAAGAAATCTTGAATTTTTAATTAAAAACACATTGTGAACGTTTGTACTACTATTTGAAGTTAAAAAATGTTAATATATTTTTGATAATGAATATAGGAAGAAAAATATAAATATATATATATTTCAGTTTTAATATCTTAAATGTTCGCATTGTTAAAAGTTAGGTTAAAGCTCCAGTTAAGAAAGAAGTCTTGTTAATATTTAATGTATATTTTGTGGGGAATTTTATGTATGCATTTTATTTTATTATAGAAAACTGAAAAGTTTATTGTTCATTATCTTGTTAAAGTTTTTCTCACGGACATGTTACGTGTGTACGTACATTTAAATAATATAACATATTTTAATAAAATAATCTATAAAGCTATATACAATAACAAATTGTTTATTCAATATTAGCAAAATTACCACTGTTTATTTATTATTCAACATGTTTCGATACATACAAATACTACGGGTTTACAGTTAGATAAATTTGAAATTTTAGAAATGAGAAAGAGTGTTAATAGCAAGTTAAATATTATAAATAACCAAATCCTCTTTGCAAATAGTCACCTTTTAAATTTGTTTTCATATTAGTTTCTACTTATTTATAGTTTAGTTTTTATCTATGCTTGTATTTTTAATTTCAGTATACGTTGTTTCCTGAAGAAGATACCATAAGTATCGAAACATGTTGGATAATCAACAAATAGTGATTTAAACAAAGTATTTTGTTTTATTATTTAAATAAATTGTTTAGTTATAATGTAAACAGTATCATAAAATATTTGGTTAAAATGTATTATGGTTGTTTGTTTGAGCGGTGAGAAACTTAATAACAAAGTGGTCTGGGATTCAAACTATATCTTAAAATACCAAGTTACACCTCTTTTCGTAGCAAAAGTGTTTACCTTAATTTAAAAAATATTAAATATATTAATGTACGTATCATATCGTATCGATATAACGCCAAAAATTATTTACAAAGACGAGTACGACTGCGATCACGTGTGCAAAATTTGATCCCGATCACGTCATTTGTCTTCCAGCTATTACAGTATAAACATGTCCGCTTCTCTAGCAGTTTACACCAAGGAGAATCAACGAGCAGTGATCCGATTTCTCTGGTCGGAGGGTGTGAAAAGAGCTGAAATTTACAGCAGACTTATTTCACAATGCGGGGACAGTGCTTTATCACATAAAAGTGCTATTTTGTGAAACGAAAAGTTTAATGACGCACGAAGAGGGAACAGGACGCTTGTCAACCTCCACCACGGACAACAAGATTCAGCAAGCTCGAGAGATGGTTCTAGCGTATAGGCAAGTTTCCATCGATGAGGTAGCGTCATCTTTGAACATCAGTCATGGCTCAAAGCATCAAATCATCCACGACCAGCTTGGTTTGTGTAAAGTCTGCGCACGATGGGTACGCAACGAAAAATGTACATAATTTTTGACTAGCTTACGTGAATCATTTTTTTAAATTATTTAGATTTAAATTCATTCCAATTTAAAGCGTATCCTCATTCCTAAGTCAGCCAAAAAAACGCAACCGTATATAAGTTTTTTGAATACCACTATCGTATACTTACAAAGTAAAAACCGTGTAAATGATGCTATCGCTCAATGTTTACTTCCATTATAATTTGTATAATAATATAGTGACAGTAATCAATATTTTCTCAAATGATCAAATATTAAAATAATTCTCGCGGTTTGTAGATTTTTGCAATAGCCCGCGGGTGATAGCCTTATTATTAGGAGAACACATTCTTAATGTGAAGTTGTAATAATTCAGAGCATAGGTATGTGATATTTTAAATATGAATTAAATGTATTAATTAGAAAGATATACATATAAAATCAATTTTATTGAAAAATATTGTTGCTGCGCTACCAGGATTCAAACCTGGATCCTTTTTCTAACCGGAGAAGGTGCAACTATGCTACAGCGACAGCATTTTTAGCGACAATTTTTCCAACCCACATGTTGCCTTTTTGATATTAATACATTTAAATTTAAATTTAATAAAAATGAATTGATAATTCTGGCATCTGCTATCAGATTACTCAAAGGTATTTGAGATTCTGTAAAAATAAATTAGATGGCTCTTTCAAATAATGGAACGATTAAATGTATTAATATCAAAAAGGCAACATATGGGTTCGAAAAATTGACACTAAAATTGTTGTCGCTGTAGCATAGTTGTATAATGCACCTTCCCCGGTTAGGAAAGAGATCCAGGTTCGAATCCCGGTGGCGCAACAACAATATTTTTCGATAAAATTGATTTTATATGTATATCTTTCTAATTAATATATTTAATTCATATTTAAAGCCTTATTGGACGCATTTTTTAAATTTTATATTATTCTGATAGAAGATGTGAGTGACATTCCATTTTTCTTATTAAATCAACTGAACTTTGCATATTCAACCTAGGTGCCTACCTATTTTTTAATTGCTCGATATTAATTTATTTTGATACCAGAATGTTGGAGAAACCTACCAACTATTCTGTGTAAATATGAAAATATGATTTTTTCCTTTTCACCTAGTACCTGCGTGAAAACATATATTAAGTGTTTTATCTGATAGAATAAATATATTATTTGTATTTCTTATGAAGTTTATTATTATATATATAAATAAGTTTATTAAATTACTAACTTTTTATATATTAAGCTTACGGTGCATGTTATACCGAATACAACTAGTTTATTTAGATGTACGAATCCTGCGAATAAAAACAGTACAATTCCATTGGTTTATTCCTTATATATATATTCAAAACAAAACAAGCTATCATCTCGTCAATCTAGATACGTTTGATAACCTTCCCTCGGAAGGTTTCTCGGTTGGGTATGTACAAAAAAATAATGCGTCCTTTAGCTATGGAAATAAATGGTCAATATAATACGTGTACCTATACAGTACACACACACATGCTCCGTAGTCATGTGTGTGTATAATCTCGAACACCAACAGAAGTTTGAGAATTGCGATGGCCACGAACATGATCTGATCAGCAATTCGAATGCGATACCAACATAAATGTATAATTTTTAAAATAAGTCGAAAGTGCACAAAGGCTCTCGGTAAAGTCACTCTCTCCGCCTTCTTTACAAAAAAGAGTAAAAAGGAAAAAGCGGAGACATAAAAAGCTTTCCTAACTTTTCAGAGCCTGAACAAGTTTCCTTGAATTTGAAATCTTACCTCTGGCGGATTTATGTTTCAGTACTAAAATAATTGAATTAATTTTTATTGCAGAGATTTCAGTGTGTGTCAACGGTCGCCATACAATACAATTAAATTATATTAAGTATATACTCAAATTAAATTATTTAAAATGTTATTATTATGTATTTCGTTTATTGTGTCGTATTATTATTAAAGCATCATGATAAATTAATTAAAGTGTTATTATAATTTCGTTTATTATATCAGAAGTATTGCTTATTATATTACCAATATTGTATTTTCAATAAAAAAAATTTACTTGTTTCAAAAATCTTGAAAACATATTTCATAATTTTTAAGTGACATATCTTATCAATTTAAAATGTAGCAATAAATAAAAATCGTAAGAATTAGATACATGTGAAAATGGCCGAATTACCTTTTCTATGTCCACTCTCGTCAATAATGGTATTCTTATTTTCCGCCTGCTTGCAAAGAGTTGTCGAGGATCTTCAGAGTGACATCTCGGGAGAATATGTACTCGGTGCAGTGAGTGCATAATGATTTGGCTTCATGAGAAGACTCAGGCCCCGCCCATTCCTCTCGATCCCAGAGCAGTGATTGGCTGCACTAAATCCACATCTCGCGAGATGCATTCAACAATGATCCCGTGCATATAAACGAGATGTCGGTGTATCGGGGACACTTTACGAACCCTGAATGTTTGAAACACCTTTAGATACTCCTTTCGCTATTTATCTTACTACAAAGACACTGTTAGAATATTTTTAATATCTTTAAAATAATTCCACCGAGGTAAACATTTGAATTGCTTATTTTAGACATTTAAAATTCGTAAAGTTTTTTTAATTGTTTATCAGTGAAGATAAATAAATTTTCGAAAAAAATTACGTGATACATTTCTTAGGTACCGATTTTATCAAACTTTATACTCTCTAGCCTAAAAATAATAGTTTTGCAATACATTTTGTTTAAGTTCTTTCCGTGCAGCAACATTTAAATGAAATAACTATTACAAACATTACATATAATAAATAAACTACACACATAAATAAATTAACCAAATAATCATATAAAATAAATATTTCTTAATCAATAACGTTAATATGTTGCACTTTTAGTTTGCACTTTTTAAATCACTATGGCGTGGAAATCGCGCAAAGGAGGGGCACGCGGGCGACAGCGCGCGGGAGTTTTTCCTTGGAAATTTTATCATAATGGATCGCTTCGCGGAGAAACAACGCGCGTTCTGTGTAAAATAGTTTTACTAAAACTACGACTCTTATGTGATTGTTCGACGCTTGTTTCATGCTCACTACCACTTACACAGTGTGAATCAATGTCCGAGTGTTAATTTAATTAAATCGTGGTTCAGAAAGTTCGAGGAGACTGGGTCAAAGCTAAATAAGAAGAAAACCGGACGGCCACGGAGCAAAAGAAGCGAAGCGAAGAGAACGAGCGCGCAGGTTAACGAGTCTGTACGAGAATATCCGGGCTTGTCGACTCGCAAGCGTTCTGCTGCAAACACGATATCAAAAACATCTTAAATAATGAAATGATTAAATCTTAAATAATTGAATGATTAAATAGTAATAGTTGATAAACCAGCAACAATAATATAACTTAAGGCGAATATTTGTCAAGAGATAGACAACACTCACGCGCTTCGTGTCATAGTGTTTAAAATTTAACATGTGAACATTTAAAATACATGATTTTCCCAATTGTGATATTCATTATCATACGACCTATAATTTTCTTTTTATTGTATTTTCAAAAGTGCAAAAAACGTCAGTCAGAAAGGTCAGATATACACGGCAGATTAGTCAAGAAAACTATACACAGAAGATTCTGAACGGCCGTGAAAATCAATGAACATTTAGGTATAAAGTTAAATCTGAAATGTTATTTTTGTAATATCAAAATAATATTAGGTAATCTATAACATAATTAAAAAGAGTGTTTATATTTTAATATTAAAAAAATAAAAGATCTTGTTTAATCCATAAAAATCTTTAAATATATTTCACATCGTTACGATAAGTTGAACCCAGCAGAAAGTAATTTTTTAAAACTAAACTAAAAGAAACTTATGAAATTCTAATACTATCTGCTGACTGATGCATGATTAAAATTATAAATATTTTTATAATAATGCGGGTCTGTATTCCATTTCAAAATCTTTTTTTCAAATTGTACAATAGATTTTAAATTTTTAAATATAATCATCGTAATATCGTGCCTTTGAAACAACAGGGTATGATCTGACATTTACACGAATCTGAGATATCGAGCTTCTAAGTTTTGAATATTATTTTTTAGACTTCTTCAGCGGAGTTTGGTAACATTGCTACTAAACTTTGATTTGTTGTTATCTCCTAAACAAATTGGAAATTTGACATGTTTGTAATATAGTTTTAAAGAGAAGATAGACAAAAGTCAATTTTAACAAAGATGTCAGATGATACCTTAGTGTTTCAAGGTCACGGAATGTTGTTTATTTATTTATTAGACTTTATTGACATACATGTTTTTGTTGTAACAGAGGTGAATATATTATAATATAACATGATAAACATAAGATACAAATACATTGATATTTTATTGTGTGGGATGGAGTAGACTCCACCTCTAATATATGCAGCATTGTCCTGGCTACTTTGCTAGACTGCCATCTGTGTTAAAGTGGCCAGTTTTTTTTTGTGCTGTTGTGGTGTTATTTAATTTGAGAAAGATAAAAATTTGACAGGAATAAAAAAAAATGGAGGAATAAAAAATGCAGTGAGATTGTTGTAGAACTAGTGTAGACACTGTATAATGATTATGTTAGAATATTGGATAGCGATGCTTCTAATTGATCTCTACCAAATTAGATTATATTTGTGTAATATTATTGGAAGTGAACTATTTCCAGTTGGCGCTGAATGTATTGTACAGTTTCAGGGCTATGTAAAATCTTTGATAAAATGTCGTTGTTGCTCTTTAAACTGGTGTTCGTTGTTTGTCTTGTGTTGTGTCCATGATCTATTGCTTATTTTATAATTTGATAATAAATTATCTGAGAAATTTGTTCGTATCTAGGTAGCATCCAAGTGGCGGAACATTTTCGGTGATTTTTAATGCTTCGTTAATTTTAAAAAGTGTAAAAAATTTATACTAAAATATGAATTGATTTCAAAATGTCAAACTCCTATTCCGAGCCTGTTTCAAGGCCAATAAAACTAATCCACTGGATAAATTGATAAATTTATGCTATTTCTGGGAAAGAGTGTCAAGCTCCCCCCTTCCCCTATTTAAATAATCAATTACCGCCAATTTATTTCGTACAACGCGCAGCCGGATCCGGCACATCTTGATAACCCAACGTTTTGTATAACTTTCCGGTGTGTGATCGCGGGAAGTATGCGATATAGGGGCTGCAGTGATCCCCTGTGAAATGTATCCCACAATTACCTACATTATATTTTAATCAATAATTTTATAAATAAACGGAAACATTTAATTGAATATAAACTAGCAATATTTGAATATGTCCAAGAACACACAATTACTGGATTTTTATCTACAAAGGCATTGTTATTAAACAAATTTCAGATATTTCATAGAGACAAAGCTATTTTTTGGGTTGAGAATTGGTGAACGTTATTTAGGAGTGAGAATTAGTGATATATATAAAGTGATCACTCATTTTTTTTTTTTTTCTCTCTCCTTAAATATTTTCACATTATATGCTATGTATGTATTCGATCTTAGTGTTTTTCCTTCGATGAGTTTTGTTTTTATAAAATATATATATATATAATTTGCCCTAAAACAGGCTTGCCTAGTTGGGCAATGTATTTAAATGTGTGTTAAGATGTAAATATGATATATTTCTGTTAAATTCAAATCAAATATTTAATGTATAATTTGGAATCAAATAAACTTAGGCCAGTCGAAAACAGGTCCTGTAATTACCCCATATATGTTCCATTATATATAATAAAAAATAGCTTTGTCTCTATGAGATATCTGATACTTGTTGAATATTAACTAATTAATGTTAAAAGTTTTAATATTATAATATTTGAAAGAATTAATTGATGAGAAGACATCCAGTTTAATAATGACGCTATTATTTATTGATGGTACTTATCTATGCCTTTAATTTTAATTGTTTTAAATCAGTATACTCGCCACTAAGTTCATAAATTTTAATTTTTATATTTTCATTTGATGTTATCATTTTTGTTGGATGTGCAAAAATACGTTTTTAAAAAATTATTATATATCGTTCTTTAGACAGCCACTTTGTATTCGTTTGACTCACTATCCATATTAAATTGTATATTTACCTTTTGATAAGAATTTGTCAACCTGTGATTACCGGGTATGCACTTTTTTGCCCTTGATATGGATCAATGTCTTTCATTGCAATACAAATATAATACGCACTAATTGTATAACAATTATTACAGTAATTCCTTACAAGATGATAACAATGAAGAAATAAAAAGTACAGCACTATTATTTCAACGTATATGCGTTAGTCTAGATTTATTTGACACTAAAATTAAGTTATGCGCTGTGAAATTATATTTATTTCAATGTTTCCATAATGTAATATTTCAACGTGCTGAATTATTAAGTGCTACATTATTTATGTATGTAAGTGGAAATCTCATTAAATCTAGTCAGACATGTTTATGAGCGTTCAAAGTTTACAATAATTTACGCACATAATCCATACGCAACCAAAACGCAATGCCATTTTGTCCTCCAGAATTTTCTATATGTTTAATAAAATATGTCATCAACTATGATCATTATTGCAATAAGTACGCGCAAGTGTCAATATTATCTGTAATATAATATGTAGAAAAGCTTTTAAGCTACTAGTTGCTATTATTTTTTCGGCAAGAGACACATTTTTCCGGCAAGAGAAAGTTCCAATCAAATTTATTTTTGATAGATAAATTTTTCTGTATATTATTAAAGAGAACACATGTTATTGTGAAGTTGTAATTATTCAGAACATAGGTCTGTGATGTTTTAAATATTAATTTATTATTAGTGTACTTAATATTATAACATATTAATTATAAAGATATACAAATAAAATCAATTTTATCGAAAAATATTGTTGTTGCGCTACCGGAATTCGACCCTGGATCTCTTTTTACAGACCTATGTTCTGAATAATTACAACTTCACAATAAGAATGTGTTCTCTTTAATAATATATTAGTTGTATCAATGTGTACAAAATTTAATAATAATGAATTTTTAATTTTGGAGTCTGCTATCGGTTTACTCAAAGGTATTTGAGATTCTGTAAAAACAACTTAGATGACTTTCAAATAATGGTACGATAGATGTATTAATTTGAAAAAGTGTAACATATAGGTTCGAACATTTGTCGTTAAGAATAGTTGATAATGCACCTTCCCCGGAAAGAGATTAAAACATTTAATTAGTATTTTCTGTATATCTTTGTAATTGATTTATTTTAAATAATATCATATAACAACGCTCTAAAATAACACCTTTAAAATAAAATGTTTTTTAAAAGAGCAATGAAAAAAGATTTATATTTTTTACAATGTTTTCTTTCAACGTACTTTCATTATTTCACATAAAGATGGCACGGTTTCCTAAAAAGATGAGTAAAGTTTGAAGAAATCTATTGTTAGTGAGGTGAAAAATGTAAATGTTCTAAAATAACTGGATGAAAGCTCATTCACTTTGATATAGACAAAATATTTGTTAAATGTGTTCAACAATATCTGAGCTACGTGTCTAAAAATCACTTTATAGACGCAATATTTATTTGTATTTTTCACGATGGGTATTTTCATTATGTAATCAAGCAAATAAATAAATTAAAAAACTTGCTGCTTTCGTGGGGGTCGCGTGTAATATATCACAAATTATTGTAAATGAATTATGTAATTGGTATTGATTTATTGAATAAGTAATCGCGCCCGGTTTATTTACTAGTGACTTGAACATATCAGTAAATACTGGTACGGCCATCTGTAAATAGAATGAATGGAGTTCTAATCGACATGATATATTATCAGGATCATAAGGGGACCCCAATACATGTACAGTGTATAGTTAGAGTACACGCTATCATAATATCCATATATATATACAAAACATTTATGCAGGTATGATAGAATATTTCGTGTATATTATTTTCTAAAAATATATATTAAAAATACCTACCTACTACGTAAAAAATTGCAAAATTTAAAATATATAAATATAATTGCACCAGTATTCTTACGACTATGTTTTAGATATTTGTATTTATCATAAATTGTAGAAAACTTTGTGGTGTATGAATAAAAGATACATTTTTACAGGTAAAATACATTTTTTTATTTACCTGTGCCTATCAGTAATGTTTATTTAACCTTTACCATACCATGATATAAAATATTCGAACGCAGCCATGCTGTCAACTCGTGTTACCGTAAATAACAGTTAGAAATATTGTTTTTATTAGCTTAAATGGCTTTAATGGCACGAATTTACTATAAATATTGAGCATTCAATTTTGAAAAAATGATTAATAACATAATTTAAAGCATTCATTAAGTCGAATACAATGTGTCTTTCCTTCTTATTTCTCATCATTTAATTAGTGAGAAAGAAACAATTATGTTTGTTGTTCTTTTCACTGTGAAAATAGTGTGTGACCTCTGTCTTTCATATTACAAATGGTATTAATTTAATTTTTAATTTTACAACGAATTGAATAGAAAAATTAATTGTTTTTGTACGATTCCCATTTCATAATTGGTTTTCCACTAGTCACTCCTAAGCGCTAATATTTTCTTTAGGGTTATCTAAAATATTAATTTTATGTTGCATGTATTTACCGAAATATCACAGGTTTAATTATGATGGTAGGAAGGGTTAAAAATATACAATAGATTCATTTACAGGAATGTTTAGTAAAGAAAATAACACAAGTCGGTAAATACGTTTCCAAGATTTGTTCAGTTTAAACTAGTGTGCTTCATTTTGTTGGGTGCGAATTTTTATAGGTAAGTGGGTTTATATAATGTTATGTATATTAATGTATTCAGAAGCGTACTTGAAAAAGATACGGATTAAACAATACTAGAAAATGAACTTAAGCTATATTTTACATTTCTATACTTGTTCTATAAATGTTCGTCCTCATAGATAGGTCACCTTAAAATTAAAACGAAATTTTCAATACATAAATGAATTCTCTTTAATTAAATTGTGTTTATTGAAATAAATATTCGCATACGCCTCGTTGCCACTTCCATGACAAAATAATATTACTAGCAGAAAAGCAATCGGCTGGCTGCTAGGCCTTGCTGGCTGCTAGGTCTTGCGGGCGGCTATTGTGACCACATCGCGGCTATTATTATATATGCAGAAATTCCTTATTATATTTCTTTGACAATGCACCACGTAGTGCACATTGTCTTTATTTCAAGCAAGAAAAAACATAATATTACTGATATGTACACCTAGAGTCATCTTAAATTGATATGATTATCGTCAGAATAATATTTAAAGCATAAACACAAAGGATTATAGTGAACCTAAAGAAACGAAATAATATGAACAGGTAAAAAAAATAATTTAAAATCTCAAGTGAATACGATATTTTGTGAAAAACCAATTTGAACTGCAATACAACAATTATCGTGTAATTATATCTAAGAATTATTCACATCAGTTTTAATAAATATTAGACATGGGTGACATCTATTGCACAATGCGGAAAGATTGCGAATGAACATTAATATTCATTCATTTCTAATTTGTACTACCATCTAACAGATTTTTAAGACTACTTTGGTATTTTTAATGACTATTTTAAAAGGACACTAACATATACAGATCCAGTTCAATAGCGACATAGTCCAATCGTATTATTATATGTAGGTGACATTGAAATACCTGTACAGAGCTTTAGCTCGAGTATATTCTGTAAGTCTTCAATCGTTTTACGAACGAATCACTTTATGAGTATTTTAAATCATTGTCACAATTAATTGTTTATTATTACGTTTCATCCCGAATAACTACCAACTTCCTACATATTTTCCAACCCTTCGAGCGTTATTAAAATTGATAATACCCTGCGTGTCGGTGTCACTAAAAAGTCGATGGATAAATGTGATTGGTACAGTTACATATAACGAAGTAAACAGTCGCTTTAATGATATCGAGATTTATGATGGTTGCTCGCATTGCTGTTAGTAGGGACTCGCGTATCGGGGACGATCTTCGATACCGCGATACAACCTACACACATATTTCATAAATGGACTCCGTGCATATGGATCCACATCCATCGGTGTATTATTTATGTTCGTTTTATCAATATAATGTCATGTTTAAATAACCTTAATAATCATATTAAATTATTAAATCTATTTTTCTTGATGATACGTTTCTCTTTGATGACGTAGTTGATTGAATTTTTTTATAACAGACCTAGACCATAATATAATATCTTATAGGTGTATACCCGATTAAATTACGAGACAAAAATGAACAAATATGTATGTACAAATTGTACACCGTTACGAAAAATATTATTGAATGGATTTTTACAAAATCATGTTAAGCATTCAGTCTGTGTACTTTTAAATAATTGTTTGCGAAATTGACTCATTATTACAAATCTTTGATTCAGGCCCTAAATCATCTAACAAAAATAACCCGGCCACTCGAAGTTGGATGATCTTTTATTTTTTGTACTTTATACTTAATTTTAGTGATGAGAAAAAATGCTACTATTGACTCACTGGTGTGATTGTGATTCATATTCAATAATATCAGTGATTGAAAACTGTGACTGATCACAGTTTTATTACTAATGCGTATGCGCCGCACGATATCACAATACATTAAATAAATATAAAAACATAACTTTGGGTGTATTTACTTATATTATTCAAACTTCATTAGCGTAAAAAACATATTCTAGCATATATATAATTCAATATCATCATAAAAATAATGAAAACCCTTAAACCCTTTATTTTTCGGGTCAAATGTGTAAAGCGTTTTGCCAGAATCTACTAAATGGCGCTGATCACGAATTAAACGTTATTTCTTCATGAATATTTTCATTTCATATGCACATGCGATGAATCACGGTTCACAATCAAATATAAATAAATAAATAAACGAATCACGATATTTCCAGATATTCAATCACTGATAGTGAGTGTGACTCAAATATATTAGTTATTGACTCACTGTTCGTGATTTTGAACTCATCACTACTTAATTTAGAATCAATATAGTATTTCTAAATAATCGCAAAACTACAACGTTTTAAAACGAGCTTGAAATTAGCATAATCTTGCAGCCTAAAAATTTTTGACTCATCTTTAAAATATGTACCTTAAAATATTGTGCACTAGGTTTGTTACACCAGAATATATGTAGATCAAAATAATTTACAATTGCTATATTAATATTAATTTATTAAAAAAAATTAAGTGGTATGAATAGTAATTTATATGGTGCACAGATACCTACTTAAAGAAATAATGATTAAAATGTTTGTTTATTTAATAATTGCATAGTAAAAACATTTATTATTGTTACTTAATTTAACACTTTTTCAATCCACTGAAAAATGTTATATACTATATACCTAACGTTAAAAATTTAAGAGTTTTTAAACAAATAAAAGTGAGTGCAGTTAATAAATCTTTAAAATATGGCAGTAAGATAAATAAGATATCAATCTCATCAAAATATAAAATCATATACGTGTATTTTATTATTCTTCATCATTATTTAAGATAAAGTAAAATCATTATGTATTATTTAGGAAAATCATAATCTTTACGATTATCTATGTTTAATGTTAATACCAAAATAATCTTAAAATAAGATTAAATACAATTCATTTTATTGTGGCATGCTAACTCTATAGGAGAAAAATCTACCTGTAATTAGATTTTTTCTGCATATCTTTCTAAGTGATTCATCTAATATGTTTCAAATAGTTTTCATACGCGGATCTCATTTAAACGTATTATGTGTTATAGAGAACAATTTCTGTTGAACATGTCCGAGTGATCATTTTCGTGTTCATTAATCAGTGTGTTTTCATTCGGATTCTTATCCCGCGGCGTATTTAATTACAAAGGTAACGTCGGATTAATAGGCTGTTGGAAGCGATACTGAGATCGCGTTAAATACTCGTTTATCTCCTCTCGATACAACCAACAACTAAATAAACATCTGTCTTTACACAAATCAACAAACTCAACATGTTTTAAGAGGTCTCTGGCTTAAGGGTTGATTCAACACCGACTCAAGCAATGATTACATAAAACAAATTAAAGTGACTGATAATTTTAATACCTATGTCGAATTATTTCCCAAAATTATTACACGAACTGGTAAATTTTTTGGTCATGGCACTTCAAAGATATGTTGTATACCGATACACGTCAATGTGTACGTGAGCGCTATCTAAGCAAGAAAAAGACAAGACAAGTTATAAGACCGCTTCACGCTAGACAGTAATCCAACAACGCACTTGACGTCAATTGACGCATAGTATCGGTTGTGTACACCGCATGCAGTGTGTTGTTTTATTATTAGTTTATTTTCTTCGCCTACTAGTTTTAGCTGATGAAGGACATCGACAGTCATTATTATTATTAAGATATGATTAATATTATTTTAATCCCAATCCATAAAATAATTAAATATTACACAAATCTATGTACTATTTATCATGTTGTTAAAATGAAATAAATTTTACTAGCAACAGATTCGTCAGTGGCCATGAGTAAAAATCGACATGTAGTTGTAATCGTGGTCCTGCGACTGGATATTGCAGATAACGGCGTGGATGATTTGACGTCAACAAAATTCTAATCAAGTCGGTTCATCGTATTGGCAACCTTTCACGAGGTCTGTTCCTTCTACCCTCTCTCTGACTACGAATTTTTCCATGATATCTTCATATCTAATGATAAAATACGTGAAGTTTCGGAACTGTGCAGTTGTGCTCCCAGTAATGCTTGGGTTTTACCAGATCTTTTTGAGTTTGTTTCATGGCATTTATACTCTTAATCTCTGTTTCGTAGTCTCCCCCATATATTCTCGATTCCGAGAACATTCAGATTTCTCTGGATTCCATCCAGCTAACGAACTTGCCATCTCCCGATGCTCCGTATTCCCTTAATCTTACAAATGTCAGGCGTAAACGCGGTGAAGATTCTAGTATCTAAGCAATCTTTATAAACTTGACGATGTCAAAAGAGTAATCGTAGAGGTTGTAAACTTCGAGATTGTAGCGGCGACGCAAAATATTATTTTTGGAAATTGTATTTTGCGCATCATCATTCGCAAATTCATTGAATCAACAAGACTCAAAGTCCACATTTTTTATTTGTAACGTCTAAGATTTTATGAAAATATTGAAGAATTTTTTTATGAATAAATCTTGATAAATTTCATTTGTAATTTCGAAATTCGATGGAATCAAAAGCAATGGAAAACCAAGCATTAAATTTCAATAAACGATATTCTTTCAACAATAAGGATACGTTTAAGCATTTATTACACGTTCTTGGCCACTTATCCCCACAATTTGATCTTTAAATTAGGCAGATAAGTAATTACAAAACTCTTGGTAGAATTACTTAGCGAACTAGCGCAAAGGGTAAGTATTACTGCTGTAGGGAATCGATTACTTCTTAAACTGACGATGAAGGGTAATTGAACTTTGCACTAAGTCAAAACGAATATCCACTTATACGAATTTAATTAATTAGGTATCGTGGAGGAAAATTAATTTAATAAGAACCCAGCTACAATCATTTAATGACTCATTCGCCGATATCAATTTCACTGCTGATATTTTAACAGAAAATAATTTTGAATTAATAATTTGTTGCTATTTTTTGTCAGTTTTATGTATACATATTTATATTATTAGAAAAAAAAAGTTAATTTCGTTAATTTTTCTTTGTATTTTTTAATATACAGATTTAATTCTAACAATTATTCATAAATTTTATTGTATACAGAAACGGCAGATTCTTTTTTTATTAATATATATAAAAAGTAATTTACGGTAATATCAAATAAGTCTTAAAATATTTGTCTTTCTTTCAAACAAACCAACTAACTAACTAACTCACCCTCACTCCGTTTCTCCCCTGGGTAGACAAAGAGGATGGAGCGCCACACTTTTCTGTCCTGACACACAACTCTTGCCTCATCCACATTCATACACCTTCTCATGCAAGCTCTTCGAGTCAGTGGCGTTGTGGGACCGGAACGTCGTTCCGGTAGACGTTTTCCCAAGGTAGCTTAAATTCTAAGGTGAATCCGAATACACCTTATACGACAATCAATAACGACAGGTACATTTATTTCATTCGAAATATACTTTCACATTATATTGTATCAAATCTGAATGAGCTAAAATTGAAAACTTTAATATTCAGTTGCGTTTGGGGAGTTGGTTTGTCATCACATACATTGTTTTTCTAGTCTTGTGCGATTTTATTTTTTTTAATTTCAAAGTTACGTTTTTGTGTTACTACAATTTGTTTGTGTTGAATCATTTTATTATAATAAGAAGAAAGCACGTTAACGTTATTGTTTATGGACTGATTTTTGTGAGAGATATACTAGTGTATTAATTAATACTTATATGAAAAATATCTAACTATTTCCGAGATAAGAAAACAAACGTTATTTTTATTTAGTTCTGAAACGCTCCCCATTTAGGGGTGTAGCGATCCGGTACTTCTCTTTTTAGCACTACGCCACTGCTTCGAGTATTGAGGCTTCTAACAGGACCATCGTTCAGTAGGTATCTAGGTTAACTGGTCATGCACAGCTATCCGTGTTTGTCCTCTTTTTTCGTCGCGTCATATATCTTTCTTCCCACTCTCTACTCATTCATTTGTTCTACATGACCAAACTACATAAGCGACACTTTTTTAATCTTATTCACTATGCTAAAATCAGTATTATATTTACTCATAATTTATTAATTTGTCACATAATACGATTTGCCACATATATGCCCAAGTGATTTCCATTGCATGTTTTTCATAATGAATATTATGTTCCAAGCCGATTTTGTTTGGCCGTCATTTTGGTTTGGCAAATATTTGTTAGTTTGCATTAGGTAGTCGTAGAGAATAATTAATTACAATATATTCTGATGTATTTAATACCTCAGAAACGTATTGAAGTTATTAAAAAAATGTATCTAAATAATAATGGCAATGCTGTAACCATTAATGGTGATCGCTATCGACACATGTTGTAAAACTTCTTGGTGGCCGAATTGGATCGATTGGGCCTGCAACACATGTAGTTTCACCAGGACGTTGCCACCTCATACACAGCCCGAGCTACACTTAAAATTTTGCAAGAATTTTTTCCCGGGCGCATAATGTCAAAAAGTAGTAATATCGACTGGCCTCCACGATCACATGATTTGACAGCTATCTATTATTTTCTATGATGGTACTTGAAAGGGAAGGTCTACGTCAATAAGCTAACAACAATTTTGATGCCACGGGACAATATTCGAAATGAAATTGCTGAGAATGTTATGAAAAATATGATTTAAAGAGAACTCATTTATGCCAATATCATATTTTAACCATAATTGTAATTAACAAAATAATCGGTAAATTAAAAAATTTTGTTTTATTTCCTAGTTATTCGAAAACAACATCGGCCTGGAACATAAAATTCATACTGTAAAATCTCCAGGACTCTGTGCACCGCTAGTCTTTCCTCAACTGACGAATTTTTTTTTATAATATAATATTGTAATAATTGTTAGATAAATCTTTAAAAGTAAAAAATAATAAAATAAACAGTAACACAATTAAGATTCGTAAAACTTAAAGAAGATGATAGAACGAAGTGTTTGTATAAAGATGATAAATATGTCAACCACCTACAAACTTATCTACAAGATTTCAATTACCTACTACATGACTCAAACTGAAACTCACATGCATAAAATAGTTCAATGTATTATTGAATCAATTAAATAATCAGTCAAAAAATAACAATAAATGATTTCCAAACAAATTATTTCCAAGAATTGTATCGATTTTCAATTGCGATACATCAGTAAAATAAGGCCTCTTAGTCTGTTAACTTATTTAAGTGGCAGTAACTTAACAAGCGCTTATCCATTAGACAGGGCATACTGGAGCGACACTAATTACCCCTGATGGCACCCTGGGAACATCACCTAATCATATAATAAAACAATATGTTCTCTGACAAAATGAATGAACGGCGATCGTCTACTTCTTACGTATGGCTACCATGCTTTGTAAATACTTTTGCGAACGTTTCTCTTTCAATTATTATTTTAAGAAAACTAGATAACCATTTTCATGTCGACAAATTGATCAAATCTGATGAAATTTAATGACATTTTATGACCACGCTAATGTGAGAATATTTTTAAAGGAAACATTTCAAAGAAAAACTTTTTTATTAAACAAATAATAGATATCTCATAGAGACGGATCTATTTTTTATTATATTTAATGAAAATATATAGAAGTATGGATAATTACAGGGCTTACGACCTGTCTTCTGCTGTTTCAGGGAAATTAATTATCACATTTACTCACATAGATGGCGATAGTGTAATGGTACTCGAAGCGAGTCCACATATTAACATATACACAACATTCAAAAATTTGATAGATTTGGAGATTGATGGGTGAGAATGGTGAACGTTATATTTATATAAAGTAATCACTTAAGCTAGCCGAATACAGGTCGTAAGCCCTGTAATTAACCCATATTTTCTATTAAATATAATAAAAAATAGCTTTGTCTCTATGAGATATCTGATATTTGTTTTAATAACAGTGCCTTTGTAGGTGAAAATCCTGTAATTGTGTGTTCTTGGACATATTAAAATATTGCGAAAGACTTTGTGTTTATTATAGAATTTATGATTCTACAAATTAGGTACGCTACCATTCATACGACTAAAATTTGTACGAGTGAAAATGTATACGCTCAGCACTTTATACGCTAAGCGATGGTGTACTTTATACGACAATACATTTTGTGTACTTACCAAAAACATAAAGAACGACAAAGAATATAAAAAACTCAATTTATCATTTTACTATTTTCAATAAACTCTGTGAATTTGAATCTATTACAAGAATCTCTTTCATGGTGGTTTGAGGATTTTTATAGCCTGCGAATTGTCGCATAATGCTTGTCGTATAATGCTCTAGGCGTATAAGTTTTCACTTATATTAATGTATTGTCGTACGAATGCTAGCGTTATGAGTATGTTTCTGTTATACCAATATGGGCGTAGAAAATTATGCATTTTTAGGAGACGGACGGACTATAGTAATAGTGTCATTGTGGCTGTAAAGTGCTTGGTTAAACGGCGATGAGGCGCAAGCAGAGGTAAGTATATTGAACATCTTTATCTATGGCCACACTGTCAAATCATGTTAACGCGAATGACAGATGAATGTTTAACTTTGTTTGTAATGTTTAAGTTAGTTCAATAATCATTTATGTAAATATGATCTCGTTTTTTCAAAAATGTCTTTAAGTGGTTGTATATATTTCAAAGTTGATATGTAAGAACACCGTAAAAACCCTGGCTACGCAGCGGCCACTATCCATAATAGCAGCCGATTTCTTTCTTGCTGGTATATCTGTATTACACCTACAATATACACAAATATATTCATTTATATATATATATATAATAAAAATAATTCAGACACTGAAACTACTTAATGCTGTGTGATTATTTCTGTCAGGTATATTTTTGTTTCTCCTTGTATGGCGTATTCTCTCTGTAACGTGTTAATTATGAATTTAGGTAATTCTTGAATCACTTTATTTTACTTTTTTCTGAATAAAGCTAAATAGAGCTGAGATAAACTAAAAATTGTAGAGAATATAATTTTTTTTTCTATTTCAGTGGATTTCGTAAATTTTTAATGTTCTTGGATTTTAACTGACACGTCATTAAAACATTTTTATTTATTAGTAATATTAAAAAGTGGAGATTATGATGTGATATAGTGTATTTAATATATATACGCAAATAAATTGGTTAACTTAATGATATAGATTATAAAAAAAACTGCTGCTTTCATTTTATTGCAAAAAATGAGTAATACTTAAAAAAATTAACATAGTATACAATTATCTGACTTATCATTTCTAGTACACACAGTAATTTTATTAATCTGAAAATCTTCGGTGTTTTATTGTATTTATTACCAACTAAGTCAAGTACAAAAAAAAAAATTTCTTTCGACACTGTCCTCAATAATCATGTAGATTTCGTCTGAAGCAATAAAATACTTTCTAAATAAATAGAATAGATAAAGATCTAGGTCTAATATTAACAGAATAACGAATTTTTGACTTTATTTTTTTTCAGGTACCAGAGCGCAATTTAGCATAATTTGGCTTTCAATATTGGTTAATTACGATAATTTATTTATATCGTGAGGAATATGCGAGGTGACCGTGGGGTAGGTTCCTTCAATTTTGTGTATATATGTAAATAACTTTTAACATAATTTCTCAGATCATAATTAAAGAAATTGCATTGAAATTATCCGACCATTTGTAAGAAGTAGTATTTCTGTCAAAATCTACCTAAAATACGTATTAAAAGTTGTATCGGTGTTTTTTTCTCATTGAAATATAACAATTTTTTAATCTTCCCTCATTGAATCACTGACGAAGAATAGAGAGTGCTAGTTGATACGACAGTAAGTCTTATTTTTGTTTAAATTTATATAATTCTTCTAAACCTAGATCATCTAAATATAAAAGATTGTCAGCATACCTTTTACTTAAAATGGCCAGTATTACGTCGCTGGCACTCTGCTGATGACTTTAATAAATCCCATTTTCTAGCCAATTGTGAAGCAAAAGTTTCCGTGTTGGATTCATTTGGTAAATATGAATTGATAGACATAATAATATTAACGGCAAACTTTTCCATTACCGCAACCCGACCGACCGCTCGCTCCAGCGGCTATTTTATTTTCCTGTCTAATATGACACGGGATAGATTAGGACACTGCGCATTTCTTACATATACAACTTTTCGCATTCTTTGTGATACCTATGTGTGTAGCTATGAATATAAGCATATTTTCATTTTTCTGTTCAAAGCTTAATGTGAAACGAGTCCCTATCATATATTATAGTATTTATTGCGTTTGACCTGAGAAAGACGATGGCACACATAATCTTTTACATATTTTTTTAAATGGTCCATTATAGTTAAAATCATGGATATAGTCTAATAAAAAGGCCTGAGGTCCTTCTGTTCGTAACAAATAAAAATTGAATGGGAAATTTGAATGGAATATTTTATTGAAGAGAAATAAGTGTATAGATAGCTATATAACGTTTTAGTTCTGAAGATACATTTTTTCAAAAGAATAAACAAAAAAATCTACTGTTGCGTATTTGATAAAAATATAAAATTTCAATACTGCTGTAAGATTTTTTAAATTAATGTTGATTATGATGTCGGATGTTAGTATTTATGGTGTTTCATTAATATGGAAGACGATCCAGTTTACCTAAGCGACGCTTAGGTAAAGAAAGACAGCAAAAATGTCGAACTCGATAAAGTAACGACATAAGGAAAATATGAATAAAATGGTAAATCGTCATGTGCAAGAAAGATGGAAAGAAACGCTTACTAGACGTGCAGCTGATGTTCTGCCATTCTACCGCGTCAACCGTTCTATGTACGTTTTTAGCGCCCGTCCTACGACAGGATTTAAACACCAGTTATTCAATAATTGCATCTTAATTTAGTTCTAAACTAATTAAAGCAATGTAACTTTTTTTTCAAAATACTGACAAATATTCTTGATTGTGTATTATATATTTTCATCTTTTTTTTTTTTTTACATATATTTATAATTATTTCCCCTTGTAAACCGTTGAATATATCGCCATAAAATTTAATAGTGTATTCATGTTATAAGTAGGTTAGTCTTACTGGCACCCTAATTATGGTCGTCATGACCTTTCATAACTCGGCTGATACCGACCATTCTTAACTACCCAGTATCAGCTTTGCTTGATCTTCATTTTAAAATAAATTTTAATACGAATGACTTCAAGTCTAAATAAATATTTCGTAAATAGAAAAATTGACTGAGAATTAAAATATTTAACATTCAATAATTTATTCTATGAGTAAATGAAAATTCAATATCGCTCATTAAAATCTGTTCACAAAATTTCACGTCTGATAATCAAAATGTATAGAAAATATTATACATTTTTTATATTTATTCATATAAATAAAAATTTATGCTTATCAAACATATAAATTAAAAAACATTTCTGTACGTTGGATGATTACCACTTACTTACCATCACGCTGTTTCTCCGCGGGGGTAGGCAGAGAGGATAGAACGCCACACTCGTCTATCCTGACACACAATTCTCGCTTCATCCACATTCATACATCTTCTCATACAACTCGCCGATTATTGAGGCTTCCGACAGGACCATCCTCCAGGATCTGGTTTACTTGGTCATGCCAAGTTTCCGTGAACGTTTTCTATTTCTGGTGCCATCAATACTTGCGTCATATAGCTTTCTTACCATTATCCTCATTCATCCGTTCCATATATTTTTAAATATCTTAAAAATTATATTAAAACTTATTAACAAAGTTCCTTTAAAAGCTGTAGAGGCAATTGTTAATCGCATATTTTGTTCTAATATGAGCTAGATATTAAACGTATAAAAGTGGTTGAATATATTTTTATAGTAATATTAAAATTAAAATACCCTTAACCTGCACTAATGGTTACAAAATTGAACATGCACAATTACGAATTTATCAAAAGTTATAAACATTGGCAGTCCTTATTAAGAAGAATGGTTGCTTCCAAGAACTGGTAAAAGCAAGAAATTAGACCAGCAACCATTTTACATATTTTTAAATAAATTAGGCATGAAAATTAGGACACCTTTAATGCATAGGGATGTTAATTAAACTTCTCGACAAGTATTTGTGTAAGTTGCATATCCTTCAATGGGGTAATTCCTGAACAGGGCGTGCACATCATTTTTTAAAACCGCTGAAATCGGATTTTACCAGGATTTATATTTAATCAATTATAATCAATATCAAAAATTTGGTCCAAGTAGGGAGAAAGTAAGGTATCTGGGGGTGACTATTATTAACTCTAGATTCTAGAGTTCATCAGAATGGATAGCCATCAATATCAGAATGGATGGAATGGCCTTGGGAAAGATGTTTTGTTCAGGGTCCTAATGAATAACTGTGCAATATTTGAAAAGAAGAGCATTCAATACACATTTATTTAGGGGGAAAGAGGTGAAGTGAGGAGAGGATTGGCTTTATTTTGCGCGGGCCCTAAGAAGTAACAAAGATACTTTTATATCAAAGGCAGGGAGTGAGAGGGAGGGTATTTCTTTTTTTTCATAGGATCCTAAAGTCTTGCAAAATTCTAGTCGGATGACATTCAAACATTTAATGTAATGCACGAATGTAGAGAATTTGAAGGCCAACCCTGGCCTCTCACCCTTTCACCCGAGAGGGTCCTTACGTTTTGCTTAGAGTTTTAAATAGTCAGAAAAATTTGGAAAGGATGGCATTCACGATAAAATAATACACATTACACAAGGAGGAGAGATGGTTAGTGTAAGAGGAAAGGGTCCTAAAGGAGATGATATGGAATTTAGAATGGATGGCATTCGATGGAGAAGGTGTTGTTGCCGAGGAAAATGAATATAGGACCACCTATATTTTGCGCAGTGCTAAGTAACTATGCAAAATTTGGTTTAAATTTGTCAGCAGGTGTAAAGGACAAAACGATTATTTAGTTATATATATAGAAAATTTAAAATTATACATGGAAATATAACATGAAAATAATATTAAGTCAGAATTTTACGCAAAAATAATTCATTTATTACAATTCCAAAAAAAATGTTTTATAGTAATTAATTATACTGGATACAATAAATTTTTGTCACAGGTTTAATTGTTATTATATGATTAAAAAAACTAATAATTAAATATGGCAGTAATAGTAAATATCTGAGAATTAATTTAATACTCCTTGATACATAAAAATATAAGTATAATAATAAAATATAAGTATAGCGATAATTTTTCATGAAGATCTATTTACATAAAAATCATTAGAAACTTGGCTCATTGTATCGTTTCTTATAGCTGGTTGCTAATATTAAATTTCTTCGACTTATATTAAATCGAAATATTTTAAACTTGGGAGCATCAACCCTGATTCTACCTTATAATCGCGCGTAACGGATCAAAATTGCAACTACCACTTTAGAAATCAACTTGATAAACTTTAATAATTATTGTTCACGCCATGACCTTTAAATTTTGACTTCTTCCACCCGACAACAGGTGCAATTTCATCGCACGAAGGTATTCAAATAGGGGTGTGTTTTACCGTTTTAATTGGATACGGAATGAACAAACGTGAATTTATCATTATAATATGTAAAGCATACTCTAATTTAAGAACTTATTTTGTGCCAATTGACGATGTGTTTACATGCTTATTACTGTTATAATGTTGGGTTGATGCAAAAGTTCGTAGCGTTTTTATTTTCCAAGGCAGGAGGACTTCATAGAGAATTTTTTTTGACACATCATTTTAATTACCATAGTATATTGTTTTATTGAACACATCAAAAATTTTCAATTTGTAGGAAGTTTGTTTTAATTGTTGACAAAAAGAAATGGAGTACCAAGGACTAATAATGAATACTTTTGACATATTCATTGTTTGAGTTTAGCCGTAGAGGCATAAATTGAATACTACTTCTTCTCGGAGCAGCTCGACGTCTCCAGCTGTCGGCATTAACACGACGAATTTTGGCTTCCAAGACGTCTATCGTCTCTGGTTCATCGGCGTAGACTAGCCACTTCACATATCTCCATAGAAAATGACACGATCTTGAAGGCCAATTCACAGGTTCATTACGCGAAATTATGCGCTCATCAAATATTTCCTGCAATAAATTGATTATGGCGCACTGTGTGGCATGTTACGCCTCATTGTTGAAACCACAGCTCTTCCACATTAACACCATTCAATTGGGGAACGAAAAAGTCAGTAATCGTGGATCTATAGCGCTCTCCGTTGACTGTAACGTTTTGGCCGGCATCATTTTTGAAGAAACAACAGCTTCTTTGGTGCGCACTGTATGACGTCTTTGCAGATGCGTGATGTGAAAACGATCCATGGTTATTCGAATTACTTGCTTAATTGTAAGTTTCGTGAACTGAACTATGCCCAAATTGGCTGTTGCTGGAAAAAGTGTTGCCAATTAAAAATTAATCTTTAAAAAAACACCTTTACATTTCGAAGGTATCTATTTTACGTTTGTCACTACTGCGGACTGAGCTGTTATCCGCTGCATGCATAAAGTTTGACTAACATAATTTTAGTTACTTGATGTATTTCACTGTCTTTCCATATTCTTGTTAGTTGAATCATAGCAATTTTAGCTAGTTGCAGGCATCTTCGAATTTCCTGCCCACTGTGAAAACTATGAATACTGTATATGTACTATGAATTGTTTTCGAGGATGTAACCTTGAAAACGACCAAACGGACAGCACTAAGTGATTTTTCAGCATGATAATGCCCATTCGCGTACTGCCAACATTCAAGACCTCAATTGGGTATTTATTCCACATCCGTCCTATTCTCCTAATCTCCAGTGATATCTACTCTACTTTTCTTTGAGGAATTAAAACTTTAAGAATCAATCGTAAACAATGCAGGAAAATATATAATTCACTAGTTTATTTTTAAAACATGTATTGGTTTATTTTTATTATTAAAAAAATACCGTAAATAACTTAGTAACTACATAAATTCTTTAGACTTAAAAACACCCTCATAATAAGTCATATGCCAATTCCTATTCATTAGCACTTCAAAATACTCACTCGTTTATGACTAAATAATATATTAATGTAACTGCAAAATTAAAAATATATATTGTGGATATATTATAATTAACACCTCGCATAGGGTGTAACAGACCTAGTCCACAATATTTTATAGTTGGATACCTGTCTAAATTGCGAATCAAAAATGTTCAAACAATATGTGCAAATTCTACACCGTTACGGTAAATATTTTTATTAAAAAATTTTACGAAATCATGTTAAACTTTAAGACTACGTGCTTTGAAATAAATATTTAAAAAACTAATCAATTATTACTGTATATCTTATTACTTCAAGCCATAATTCATCTAACAAAAAATTCTTCGGTAGCTTGAAATAATTTAATCTTAGCTTTATCAATAGCTTTATCAATAAAATATTTCAAATAATTTGAATAATATATATATATCTGATATAATTGAGATTAGGCACATATTCCATGAACATTTTCAAGTCGCAATTTAGTCAGATATCATGGACATAGAATATCATGGACAATGTCTGTTACACCCTGTATATTACATGTAATTATTTTTAATATTTCATGTTTTCAAACGACCGGACACTTCACTTCACATTACATTATCAGTTTTTTTCGAAATGTATCTACGAAGAAAGCAATTGTTCATACAGACAGAGACTCATTACACGTATTACATCTTTAATTATATCACTTAAATACATTTGTTTTTTCATTTACTTTCGATAAATAAATAAAAATATGGCTCTAATTCCTTAGTACTAACTAATGAAGAATGATTCTATCTCAGAGATTTTCTATCGAGATATTTCTCATGTCTGTCCCTTGCCAACAATTTTATTATAAAAGCAACACCATGAGTCATAAGTTCAAACTGACTCATCGCTATAACAATGTAATTTTACTAACAACGATTCTACAAGTACCTGCCTTAACGAGATTATCTAATATTCATCTTAATATTTTCAAGGCTTATCATCATTTTCATGAAGTAAGGGAATTATCTTAATTACTTGGATGCAAGAAGCTGGGCGGGAGCCTGTTAAACGTGATGTCTGTAAATTCACGAACTACTACTAGTATAGTTCCACTTACCCAAAAGGCTCAACCGTAATATTTATAGATCGGGTGATTTGGTGAACATTTAATTTTATTATATAACAATAATTATCCTTTTTTTGTTCAGACAATTTTGCTAGCTTTGTGTTGTAATTTTTACCTTTTATTCATTAAATGAACAAGAATTCTACTCTACTTGGAATTGCATTGGTTAGTTCTTGTTAAATATTATCTAAAATCCAATTCATATTTTAGGTATCCGCAATATATTTATGTATTGGATAAAATAATTACAATGTATAAGTATTTACCATACGTAACAATAAAATATGTTTTCCTGAAAAACCTGACGTATATGTGTACGTATGGAGAGGTGCGGATGGCGCAGTGCGCAAGGCGCGGGGTGCCAGATGCCGATCGTCACTTTAGTGGCAGAGAGTGCGCTGGCTGAGTTGGGTGCGTCTTATGCGTCTTTATGCTGTCATTCGTGATGATCAATGTTCTATCTCATTTGTAGCACTATTACACAATAATTTATATATATATTCACTTATATATATGTCAACTATTATTTGAATGATTCATAAAAGTAATTAATGTAAAATATTCATATTCATCCGACTTTAAAATCGCCAAAGTCTACATGTATACTGAGTTTACAGCACCAGAACGCGTGTTTTTATTTTAGCTGCGTAAGGGAAAGGTTAAATGATTGTATAAATATATTAAATATGTTTATTTTTCCAAAAGTTAAAATATTATTTAAACAAAAAAAAAACGGTATTTAGTCAAACATTACTAATGCGTATAAAAATAATTTATACGCCGCATCGCTTAGGAAGCATTAAGACATCAAAAATTTTATGGTAAATTATAATAAAATAGATGCGCACCCTTTCTACGTTCATCCACATGGAATATCATTATGTTACAGCAAATGCACCACCTCCAGCCCAAATGAAAAATTACTAGATAAATACCTACAAAATTTATTTGAAGTAGTTTTAAACAATGAATAAGGTACCTACGTACAAAATAGAGATAAAGTTTCAAAAAAATGGGATAACATTCCTTCCGCAATATAGATATAATTCAACGAAGTTCATTATATTTCTAATATGCATTAGACATTAATCAAACGAATCTGAATATAGGCACTAACTAGAAAATAAGTAATTTCACATATTGAAAAATACTTAAATCTTACTAATATCAAAATGTCAATAATCACACAAACTTACATTATTTAGGATTCGCTGATCTAAATCACATCCAACTTTGATCGCTGGGGTAGAAATATTCAAATTTATCGAAGTAGCTTACGTTACTCAAGAAACGTTTTTAACACATGACTTATTAACTAACTTTTGACACAAAATTCTAAACGTTTACTATACCTGCGATTGGTAAATATACTATATCTACCTAGTTTCCGATATTCATATTAAAAGACATCCATACAGACTTCAATATGGTCATATACGACAACTTTCGTGTTCAATAACGAAGAATTAATAAAATAATTAATCTACTTAATATAATGACTTATGTAATAGACATTAATATACACATTGTGTGTTGTAATAACTTTGAACGCTGCTCTAGATATGTCAATAATAGTTTCACGTAAATTATGGTTTTAATTAAATTTGAAACAAAATCCAATGATGTCAATTTTTTTTGAGTATTTTTTATACCGCCTTTGGAATTTGCCAGTAACAAATTCGAAACGTCCATACATTAAGCCGGGTTGCCGTTGAATGTCTGAGGTCAATGAGTGTTGACCCGGCAATTTAATTTTAATACCTTCTGATATTGAATAAAAGCAAACAATATTAACTAGCACTAATTTATTCACTGGTTTACTTATTTTATATTGAAAACCACGATTATTTTCTTTAATATAAAATTAAATATTGTTTCAATTTTATCATGTAATATCGATTTAAAATATACAACTGCAAATTTAATACTAATTTGATTTAAAGTTAAAAAAGACATACCTACATATCGACTATATATACAGAGCACAATGATGACGTGTCCACGAAATGGCTAAAATGATTTTTGAATGAGACTTTGTTCATTTTTAAATATTCTTTTAAATCATGCAAAACTAATTGTTGTTACATTTTTTGGCACTACAAAATACATGATAGATTTTTAGTATCCAAAATTTCATGTTTTTGAGGATTCAGATTTAGTTATAATTTAAAATAGAGTTTAAGCAAGGAAAAGTATCATTGTTTTAGTCCTTAGATACCTAATAACGACGTATGCAAAATATGGTTCAGGCGTGACGAGGATGAGATATCTGAATAAGTGGTATTGAATGACTTTATATTATTTCCTTTTAATAACCCTAGAGTGCAACTGAACAAAATTTGGATAGTGTTCAAAATAATACACATTTATATCGGCTGATTTTTCTTAGGTGCTTAAAGAGCAATGGAAAATTTGGAAAAAGTTACATTCAATTAAAAACTCACTTACGTTGTGGGGTGGCCAAGGAGAGGGAGAAGGTTGTTTATATTTTGAGTAGGATCCAAAAGAGTAACTACGCAAAATTTGGAACGAAAAGCATTACATTACGAGGGTATAGAGGGGCTGGAGGGGGCGGAGGGGCGGAGGGGCGGAGGGGGCGGAGGGGCGGAGGGGGCGGAGGGGCGGAGGGGGCGGAGGGGGCGGAGGGGGCGGAGGGGGCGGAGGGGGCGGAGGGGGCGGAGGGGGCGGAGGGGGCGGAGGGGGCGGAGGGGGCGGAGGGGGCGGAGGGGGTGGAGACGGTGAAGTGGGTGGAGGGGGTGGGAATAATGCCAATATTTTGCGTTGTATTTAAAATTTTGTTTAAAGTAATCAAAGATTTGCTGGGATTGTATAGAGTACAAACAGACTTTCAGTTTTACGTTTATATATTTTTTTCTATCGTAAAATGTTTCTAAAATAAGATAAAGTGCCACACTATTCTGTCCTGACTAAAGATGTTCTGAAAAATAACTCTCGCCTCATCAACATTCATGTTAAATTGAATCTTAAATAAATCCAGCTATAATTGTTTTATATATTTTTTGTATACTTTATTTTAACGATTTGTATACATTACGTAAAAGGTTGTATACTGAACGAATAAAATAACTAATAAAATAACTAATAAAAATATTTGAATACGTCCAAAAACACACAATTACTGAATTTTTACCTTCAAAGGCATCGTTGTTAAACATTTAGAGGTAAAAATCCAGTAATTGTGTGTTCTTAGACATATTCAAATATACTAGTTTAAATAAGAAACATAAAATTGAAAATTGAATTTTCAGGCGTATTCTAGTATAATGTGTTAATTAATTGTCATATATACAGATAAAGAATAAAGCTTCTATATTTCTGAAAATAAGATTCTCGTTGGTGACATCTATGTTGTTTCAGGGAAATGAACATCAAATTTTCAGACCACAGATGGCGACAGTGAAGTTACAGTTAATACTCGAAGTGTTTCTACGTGGCGATATATGTACAAATTCCAACAATTTTATAGATATGGAGAATGGTGGATGTTACATTGTGTAAAGTGATCATTTAAAGACAAGTCGTAAGTCCAGTAACTCCCATACTTCCATACTTCCCATATAATATAATATAAATAGCTTCGTCTCTAAGAGATATTTATAATTTGTTTAATAAAATAATTGTTCTTCTTAAGATCTATGTAATAAGTACGACTAAACCTGTCTTACAAAACCTTATATACCAAATGTATTTTACCTATCTGCGTTTTAGAATCTCTAAAATGATGTAATTACAATATATGTATAGGTATTACAGTCAAAATTTTTGGGATCAACTGTTGATAAAAATGTAAAGTTAAATAAATTAGTCCCGTAACATGACTCTGGGAGCCAATTTAATGCCATAAAAACATTGGAGGGTATAAATACTAGTTGACGAAGCAGGTTTTAAACTATTTATTTTATTTTACCTATTTTTACATATATAATGCAGTTTTTTTTTGGAACTTTGGTATCTTGTCTTACAGGGTACCGGGTCCGCTGGACCCCTTACCCCTTCATCGTGTTGTTTGCTATAATGGCCTGAGAGAAATGTTATCATTAGGTTTTTTTATTATTATTCTGCAATTAAAACATGGCGCATGAAAACTGCTCAATGGCGCAGTGAGTTAAAATTCTCTAAGTGATTTAGTTATTTAACAAAATGTATTTACTTACTTTACTTAATATGCTGAGAAAGTGATCTGTATCTTTTCATTTCACTCATATTTCCTCTCGAACCATTCTTTCATCCTAATTTTACACAATTTGATGACTGACATTTGTAATGTGTAATAATATAAATAAATTAAATAACTAAAATTGACTTGAACCTTCCGAAGGAGTCTTGACCCACTCTAGAGGGGCGGAGTTCCTTGTGTGGGTTCAAAAATCTAAACGGTATACCGAAACAGAAGACTGACTGGTTTGGAGATTGCTTCGATTAAAAGTTTACTCAACTTGTCTCAGATATTATCTCTCATTTTATGCAATATACGTGCATAGTAAATTTCGACAAACCTCATTTTTTAAATTGATTTCATGATATTAAAGTATAATATAAACAATATTCAAGATGGCAACAGTCACGCGTGACCATCTTTGGCTGTGTAAAAATTAAATTAACGTGCAGTAATTTTACTTTATGCGTTTATCTAATACATGATATATTTAAAAATTACTAACATATAAGTAGGGTATATGACCCCATGAGGATGTATGAGATCAAATTCAAAATTTTGTAACTCTATATACCTATAACCGGTATTCGTACTAAGAATTAGTTCTATATTTTTAACAATCGTTTGGCACATATTGTAAGTTATTTTATTTTTAACTAATTGATGTAAACTTTTCTACTTTCTAGTCTACCAAACTACCAAAAGTAAAATATATATATTTTTGTATTTAATAAAATTATAGTTATATTTATTGAGCGAGTAGTATTTATATTTGCATGTATCAGAAAACACCAGAAGATTTATGTAATGTGAATTATAATCCACCCACAAGTCAACTTATCATTTATTTTGGTATTCACCTTGGTTTATTGGCATGAAAGAGGCAAGTGTTCAGATAGGGTACATGATAAACAATGAGTTTATTTTATTACGTTATACAATTATTAATAATATTTAACGAGTTCTAATACAGAGTTCGGAGTGTAACGATGCTGACAAGACCGAGAGCGACCAAGCGCGCGATCGGCTGGTCGGTGACGCCAGCTGCGTTTAGTACTTTACGTTGCGGCGTATGGCTGAAATTGCACAGTAGTGGTATGATACTACTCCACCAGGTGCGTTCAGGTCTGTGTCCAGCTCTCCATATATATTAGTATCTTTATTGTGTATAATCATTTTTCTTTTAATATTAGGTACATAATATATGAAATCATAATTAGTTTTAGAAACTACTTGAATTATTCTGTAATATTTAATAATCATCAAAAAACCAACTCTGTTCATTTAAAAATTATAGAATAACTATTGATATTTCGGCATTTATGCAATTCGTTTCATTAAAGATGTTTATTACATCATAATTTGCAATAATGATATTTACAGACGTGTTACAAATAATTTTTTCATGTTCACGGAATTTTTTTTTTCAATTTTAAAATAACGTACCTAATATAACAACGGCTAGCAAATTGCTTACATTTTTCACCACTTCGTTCATTTTGAGTGGCCATCCTCGCATCAAACAGTGATTCCAATAACTGACCGCTTATAATGCACTTATTCTACTGCAAAATAAGATTAGTATCGTAAATGTATATCGCATTATTTCATTATATCCACAATACGGATTAAACATTTTTAATCGTTTTTGTCGATAACCCACCGAACCGATTGGCCGATAATGATAGCGGTGGCTGCGAGAGATGTTATTACAGAGTTAACACAATAAGATTACGGCCCGGAGTCCGGAGCCGGCCGGGATACGAACGGTAAACCATGGGTTGAATAAATCGCCGGGTAATTATTCCGAGTAACTCACTGTCGGGGTGTAGCTACGAGTATGCACTTACGGGAGAGGTGATGAATGGTCCAGGTGAAATAGTGCATTATTTGCAATTACCAATCCTATACATAAAACGTTTTTTTAGGACTTTCACGTAAAATTCAGAAGTTACAACTTTACAACTTCTGTATTTTAAACGAAGCATATTTAAAAATAACAAGTATTATACAAGACATTAATGCACAACACAAAATACGTTTGCAAAAAAATTACCTACCTATCGTAGTGTCCGAATATTACTGGATTTTTATCTCCAAAGGCATACACAAATATAATATAATGATCTAAATAAGAAATATATAAAATTGAAAATTGACTTTTCAGACGTATTAATTATTCATCAGATATACAGATAAAGAATATAGCTTTCATATTTCTAAAAAATAAGATTCTCATTAGTGACATCGATGCTGTTTCATGGGAATGAATATCAAATTTTAAACCATAGATGGCGACAGCAAAGTTGTATTATAATACTTGAAATGTTTCTACATGGTAACATAAAATACAACTTCCAAAAATAATATATGCGGAGGTTGATTGTAGGTAAAATTGGTGAACGTTATATTGTGTAAATTGATCACTTAAGCAAGCCGAAGATAGGTCGTAAGCCCTGTAATTACACATACTTCCCATATAATATAATATAAACAGCTCAATTTCAATCGTCATCATCGACTACAGCCCCTCGTGACTAAGGATCGTGATCGCGAACTCACGCCGTCTTGACTATCCTCGTCCACTTTTCTCGGCATCCTGCAGATTTTAGGTCTATCACCAGAGATGAGCCTGTTGCTTTTCCACTTGGTCTGTCCAACGGGTGAGGAATTTTATTCTTTCTTTTCGTCCTTCGATGTGGCCCACCCCAACAAGCTTCTCCACGCTACCTTTCCTTCTCGTAAGATACACAAAAAAATTAAGAATTCGTCTCAGGTAAATGGTCGATAGTTTTTATGGAGTAAAATACAATCGTATAAGAAAAAAATTGACTATATAAAATACTTATATAGGTACTGAGAAATCTCAGATTAGGACATCGGAGAGAGTAATCTGAATGAGTAACATTAAAAAAAACAATATTTATTCTTCCATCTTCCTCCTTTTTTCTTCCTTTCTTTTATTTATTTTTTTAATTATATAAATTTTATACTAATTACAGAGTTAAAATTAAAATAAAGATATTATTAATAGAATCGGCGTTAACTTTGTAGAGTTTCATCATAATGGATGGATATAAATGAAACAATGTTATTAATTTACTTGAGTTTATTAGCACTACTCGAGTTTCAAGAGAACAGTAAGTAGAATAATAACATTGTTTCATTTATATTCTTCCATTAAAATAATGTTTCGTTCACTGCAATGTACGTGTTTATGCAATTAATGAAAAATCAGGTAGAATATTTTTCATATGTTTGATTTCATCACTTCTCGCCAGCTGTTGACAAAATTCAATATATTTTCCCGACGTACATTAATTACGGACATAGAATACACCTCAAGGTGTACAATTACATATGATTTTCTTATGTTTCAATTAAATTCGGCTTGATTGTAGAAATATTGCCGCTGATCTTATAGCAGTTGATAAAATTTTGAAATCACATGAACACTTGAATTTAATTAATAACTTTTTTACATATTCCATTAAGAATCCTCTTCTATTATGTTTATATTTAAATTGATTATAACTGTCCTTTGCCTTTAGTATTTAATTCGTTCAGCGCAAGTTCAGCTAATTCATAAATATAATAACTCTTTTTTATTCTTGTAGCTAACATAAATATTAGCCAAAAATTCAACTATAATTTCTATTTTTTTTCATTAACCTATGCTAGAAACATCTCGGCAAGTATAATTTTCAGGATGATCTTTTGTAACATTATATTGAGAACACGAATTACATTACTATTTATAAGATGTGTTAAAACTTTATTTAATTATTTTTAATATGTGAATATTTTTTTTTTAAATAATAATATTATTTTGTTTTATTATAATTACTTTTAATATAATCCCATAAAACTGTTATGCAGTTTGGCAAATATTAAAATATATAATGTTCATGTATGTAATAATGTTGAAATTTTAAAAATGCGTATTTCCATTTTTTACCAAATAAATCATTTTAATGGCTACGCGCATAGTGTAATTAAAATTATATATATTTTATTATTATAAACTATTTTGGTATAAGTAATTTTTTATTTAAATTACAATTTTAGATTTTTCTTATTTAAAGAAAACTTTATATTACCGATTTAAAAATACCTAATTTAACATTTTTTTGTTCTCAAAATTTAGCTGTGCTAATAATTATTACAATTAAATATTTGCATCAACATTTTTATGGATGAAAATGCAAAAATTCATAAAATATTAACTTGTATGAAAACTTAATATCAATGACTCTTGAGAGAATTATTTATATACGTAGATAATCTCTTAGAGAGGTAATTACTCCTAGGACGCTCACAGGGTATATTCGTACTTGATAGAATTGGTGCAAAGATATTAACCCAAGCCTTGCGCCTTGCATCCCTTATCCTGCGTTGCCTTTCCAAAATTAATATGAAACCATGCTGTTCTCGTTTTTACACACACAATTTTTCTCTACTTTATTCTGGTTTACTGGAATCTATAAAAATGAACAACAAAACACTGTACAATATTATGTACATTCATGTATGTATTATTAATTTATTTAATTTGTTATATATATATATAAACTCACAATTAACAGTTAGCTAATCTTCATGGCAATAGTCTGCGTTCTTTGTACAAGTAACTTATAAATCAATTGTTAAATAATACAGTGTCTCAAAAGTATTTTTTATTTTGGTTCATTCGCTGCACCAACGCACCGAGTGGGAGAGGGGCGGAGGGTATGCCGATCGCTAGCCGCGTCCTTGGGAATTCAGTCGCTATGGAGCGTGTCCTTGACAATTATTCGTGAAATTTTCCCTGGTAATTGATACCCCGACGAAGTAGCATAAACTGGCCTCCACGTAGCCCCGACTTGACACCAATGGATTTTTTGCTATGGGGCTACCTTACATCATAGATGTAACAATCCTCCCTCTCTCGACCAATTTTAAAAAAATATCCGAAAATAAATGGCAGCGATCGCGGAGAACACGTACCGAGCACTTCTCAGAAATGTTGCCTCCCGTTTAGAAGAGTGCCTGCGAAATAACAGTTCACATTTAAAAAACGACATTTTTAAGAAACAAATTCTCAGAGACACTTAAATTGAAAAATTTTTTTTTTTTATTAATTCCATCCATTATTTTATTACAGAATTTTTATTATGAAAAAGACTTTTGGGACACCTTGTATTAATAAATAATTGGAAAATCGATGCTTTTGTACACAATCAACATGTACATTTTCATCTCAAAATAAAAGATTAAATGAATTGACATGAAGCTATTAATATTTAAATTTGTATTCGAATAAAATCTAACTATTAAATTAATTAATAGTTTAAATATTTTAAAATTTGTGATATAATTAAGTGTATAACAGACTGTTTTATGGAGTAAAATTCCACTGAAAAGCATTATGTAATTCGCATGAATGGGTGCGCAGGCCCTAAGTGCTACTTATTATACTATACCTAATATTACGTAACGGTGGAGAAATAAATCTCTAAGGTCTGCTTTGGACTAAAAAACTGGGGACCACGTTTTTCCATTGTTAAAATTTCAGTGATTGGGAAGTAAAGGTAGCGCTGCGCCCTGTTGCCCGTAAATACTTTATAAATTGCCAGTTTAGTGATGATATGAAGGCGATCATAAGGCAATGTCACTTGTATGAGGACCGGTTGATCAATTTTAACTGCCACAGTATATTTTGAAGATTAACTTAATGGATTCTCTTATGTTGCTAACCTTTATTTATTGTTCATTTATTACGATTTATAATAACCAGTAATTCTTGAAGCATTACAAAAATGTCATAATTCAAAGTGTGTTTCCTCATTTTAATCATTTTAAATAAAAACAATTGCATGATTTTAAGATAAAGTTTAATAATTATGTTACGATCTAAATGTATATTTAATTTAAATATTTCAAAAATATCCTATAATTAAAATAAACTTTTTATTAACATAATGAATTTTCATATATTGATAATTGTTTAGTATGTGAAAAACATAAAAATGTATCTTGTTGTAAGTCGTGATCTTTATTTATAGGTTTAATTATTTATTTATTTTACATTACGTGTTTAATTATTTTTTTATTAATATTTATATTACGTTTTAAAATACTTCGTCTCTAATATAGGTACTATTTCTGAGTGCTATACATACATGTAGATGAATTATAAAATCAGTCATTGATGAAAAATTATATGAAATTTATATTATAAAGTCATCAAAAATCTACCTTAATTAAACAATATAAAAATACTTCTAAATTCATTCGATATTTTACGCCTCTTCGCGCGTCCTTAATGACATTAGCAACTGTTTCCCGAAGGAGCAAAAACACGGCATCCAATAACTCATCTCCTACCCCATCTCTCTCGTCTGACACCCTTACAGAATGCGCTGCGCATATTTACCAGACTCATTAATGCCTCCCTCACCAATTTTCTTCTTACTCACACATCTGCGTTCTCTGAACCAAGAAAAAATAATATATAATACAGGTATAATATTAAATAAAGTGTAACATTTAAATATTTAGGTTAAATGAATCATAAAATGTATCTGTTTTATAACAAAATAGTATTAAAAATGGTATCTATTTTATAAAATTGACTTTTCTAATTAGAAAACATTAGGTATCGATTTCCAATAATTAAATTGAAAACGGTGCTTAAAAACAATTTCATAAAGGGAATTGGACACTTTATTTAATAGCTAAAAAAATCTCTTAATAAAATAATTAAAAGTTGGTAAGTATAGGTTAATTTATATCGATCAATATTTAAAAATTAATTAATAATTAAATTTTGTTTTCAAACAATTTAATTAAATTAAGGAGAACACTTTTTTTTATAGTCATAGTTTTTACAGAACATATTTAATACAAATTAAAAAACAACAAAAAAACAGGTAGCAACCAAAATATTTTTTCAATAAATTGAATTTTCATATTTATCTTCTAATTGGTACATTTAATTTGAATTAAATTACAATGACTTAATTCAAATTGAAACAATGAAAATATTTCTAATTTGGATTACGGCAATCTGTTATCGTGGTTGTAGGCGGGTGTCTTGTCTCATATACTACTCTTTGTTTTTTCATTTTAAATTTTCTCGCAATATTATAGAGATTTTGCGATTTTTTTTTGATAAAACTCTTATTACCACTTTGTATAATTCAATTTTCACAATGCAGATAAAAAGTATTTCAAACATGGTGTATAATTATCAACTGTGGTAAAAAAAAAACTTCAAATAATAAATTAAGTTAATATTTTAAACATACACATTGTGCAGTGAAAACGACTTACCGACTAACCACGCCATAGAATAACTAAACTGGCTAGAAAATAAAATATACGTCTGAGTACATACCATGAGCGATTGTCACAGGAATCAGAAATCATTGATATCATTTAATCTTTTCAACGTTCATTTCCTGTGATTTTTAATAAATGACTAGATATTACTTATTATTCAATGGTTACAGAATTAAAACAATACTTTTTTTTAAATTCTACTATATTTATGACTCATGAAATATTGTTCGATAGATAGATTTTTTCCAAGTAACTACCTACATTTCTTATTGATTCATTTAATTTGTTTACTAAAATGTTATTTTATATAAACTATTTGCCTATAACTACCATTAACAATCAGAATAAATACGATGCCTGGTGTAAATATGAGGAAGAAAAGGAAGGCACTTACTTTTTCGTCTGCCGAATACTGGTTCATTTGTTGATTCCTCTCCACCACAAGAACAAGCGTTTGAACGGACCGTATACTTACACTCGCGTAAAAGATTATTTTTATCTATTAGCGGGATTAAAGTAAAGATTTATTATAAGCGTTAGCAGTTAATTAATAAGCGACGGTAGTCAGTCCGTATAAAGTTCCAAGCGCACACTAAACTTGCTGCAATTGGAGAGAGTGTTAATTACTACGACATCTTATTTCTTCCTTGTGCTTAAGGATGGGTTAGGAAAGAAAAGTACGGAGATAACCGGGTTGAAATTTGGGTAAATAGCCAACTGAAGGTATGCATGATGTAGTGTGCATGAGTGAGACAACAAGTCAAATGCGAAAAAACGTAATATAATTGAATTAACTAAAACGGCGCTAATAATGCCTCTGGAATAATAAAATGATATCTTTAAAAAAAATTAACTTGTATTTTTATTAGAATACTCATATACATACATATATTAAAAAAAATATTTTTAATATAAATAATTTAGTAATATTTATAATATTAGTATCTATCAGATATACTACATGCAATATTTTTGACAGGATTAAGAATGTACCTATCGGGTGAGCTAATACTTCTCAAGAAAGATGCGTCCCAATCCATTCAACGTGCATGTTCTGCCTTCTAATGCTTCTACAACGGCACTTTATTACGGGCCACCCTGTCAGGGTGTAAACGATGGAGGTGGGGAGGGAGGAATAAGGTCGGGTGAGAATTTCATCTTTATATAATTAATTTTTACATAATCTTAATAAAGTTAAGTAACTAAAAACAAATAATTATTGACATAAAAGTAAATATCAATGCCCTTGATGATTTCATTGAAGATACGGGAGTAATGAATATTTTTATTTATTATTACATAATGTCATAGTAAGCACTATAATGTAATATTATTTTAAAAGACATTATCAAAATCCATTAATTTTATTTTATTTATTCACTTATACATGACATATATATATACTTACGGTGTATTACACATAATAATTGATTACGTTTTCTTTCAAAAATGTATATTTTCATGTTATATACATCCGCAATCATACCATAAATGTGATCAAAAATCATAAAACCCGATTTGCAATACTGCATACAAGAAATATTAATTAAGAAATATTAATCATTATATGAAATATAGGTATAACCTGTATTCACAATCCGACAGAAAAGTTTAGACAGAACAATATAAACTTTCTAGAATAAAAATCTTGTAAGAAAAAGTACAATATAAGGAGATTTCTTCATTCGTAAGCCTTGCTCTAACTCCTTGATGAGGGGTGGGGTTACCGAGGGTGGGCGCAGCGAAGCTGCCGCAACGGGGGTGAGGGGAACTTTTCAGAGGAGAAGTGCATGCGCCTGAATTATGTGCTGAAGAGAGATAGCTCAAAGAAAATGCAAGGGTTTAGTTTGAATGAGAGAGATGGGGTGAGTTTTTCTTCATTTCATATAATATCACAGTCGTGGGGGGTGGGAATGAGAGGAATGGAGGGTGGAATAACTTGGTAAGTCCACACGGCGTGGACCGGCATACTGATTAATATATAATAAGAGCCTTGTACAGGCCGGGCAGACCTATACGGCGCTATTATTATTTTAATAAACTGCGTTGTTTGAAAAGGTCTCCGTGTACACACTCCAAAAAGGTAAAATGGCATTTGATATTTTCGCAAGAGGAAGTTTTTAAGAAATTTCTTTTGTCAAGGGGATACCCATGAAGGTGCGTAAAAACAATTTTTGAAACTTTTTAATAATTGTTTTCTAATAATGTTCAAAATTTTATAATCTAGCTGTTATTTTACTGTATATTCGAAAATATGTTAAGAACTATTGAATATCTTTTTTGCGACCTCAAATCCAGAATACAAATAATGAAAATCTTTTTTATTATTGCCTATTTATTTTTTTATATACCTCTGTCGAATCTCACTCTTTCTTTTTAATTTTAATTAAATAACACAGCAACAACACGGAAAAAAGTGTCTACTTTAACACAGACGGTAGTCTAGCAAAGTAGCCAGTACAACGCTCTATGTATCAGAGATGGATACCTCTTGCATCTCACACAGTCAACTAATAAGTGTATTATATTTTTGTATGTTCACTTGATTGATACCTTTTTGAATCCACGTGAATATTATTTGCATCCCTTAACAGGAGTAGGTTATTAATTATTATTATTAACCGATGTATATATATATACCGCGTTAAACAAGGAAAGTACTTAAGGACTTATAGCATTAAAAAGTTTAAATGAGTAATTACGTTATTTTTTGGGTTTTTTTGTAGCGAATATAATATAAGAGCGTAACTATGTAACCAAAAATACTTTATAAATAATTTTACTGCATATACATATTATGTGATGCACCAATTGGTATATAAATCTCATATTTATTTTTTATAATTTCTGAAAGGACATGTAACATTTTTGATTTCAGTTATTGTATCGGGGTACCTCGAATTTATAAAAAACCGTTTGTATTGTAAAATTTATAAAAATCTTTTGAGTGATAATAATCAGTATCTCAACATTTGATGCTATTCAGAATATTATTTTCATTGCTATTGCAAAATGAATATTTTCCGAGTCTGGCATAAATTCATTATTTTAAGTTCGCTACTTCGGAAAAAATAACAAGTAAAGTCCCACAGTACGCGTGGTACACGGTGAAAAGATGTAATAAATAGATCATTGTTTAACAACCATAAATAGGTAGCCTTTCCATGTTATTATATGTGCAAGATCTCCAGATGGATGCACATTGCACATTTAATTCCATTGTGTTCATACCACGAGCAGTTTCAATAGTCGGGTCATATCCAGCGACAGATCCAAGAATTTTTCCGGGGGGAGGGGGGCGATTGCTGGAAAAAAATGACAAACTTATATATTATGTGTATATAATACATTTATATGTTCACAAAAATTAATACAGTAAAATCTAGTTAATTCAAAGTTGACGGGACCGAAAATCAATAAAAAAGTTCGAATAACGACTTACAATAATAAATTAATGAAAATTTCAAAATTTCTATTTATTTTTACATACTAACTTTTTTCATTACAGTGAGTAGATGTATACAAAAGTGTGGCACACAAGTATGTGATATTCAATCTTCGTTATCTACCTGCTATAGAGAAATAGCGTAATCTTAATTTAGGTAGCCTTTATATGTACCAATATCTAAAAGACATTTTTTTTTAATCCATCAGGTTGAGTCATAAATTAATTCCGGTGCAGGTAGGTACAATCTTTGTTTGTTATAACTCACAATGAATCAACAGGACACACGAGTTTTTGTTTTCACTAAATAAATTAGGGTTTTGTTAGTCTTTTTGTGTGATGCACGTTACATTATAGAGTTATTCCTAACTCTTAATATGTTATTTCTATTCTTTTGGCGTTTTTATTGCCTTGGAACTTCAATTGTTATTAAGTGATTCGCTTATCGATTAAGCATTTTCAAAAACGCATTTTTTTCTAATGTCTTTAAGAGTTTCAACCTGATTATTGATCAAATTAAATATTTTAAATCATTATAAAAATTTTCGCTAAAGGAAAAAACACATTGCGAATTTCAAACAATAAGTACAAATTTGTCTGAAATTAAGGGGGGCAATCCCCCCTTTCTCCCTCCTACCCCTGGATCCGTTTTTGGTCGTATTAGTCCTTATATTGCAATAGTCTTTGATTCATTTTTCTTTGAAGACGAAGAATTTCGCTGGCATGCTTCGCTAAGCCCGTCGTTTTTGCACGGCAATTAATCGACTCTCGGCTAATTGGCGTGCGACAAAACAGAAACTCGCTCATAACAAAAAAAAAGTATGGACATAAACAACAAAATTGCTTTTGTACTTTTTTCTGGACATTTGAGAACATTTCATGCGTCCCGTTGACGCGCGGTGAACAACGAGAATAAATAGTTGCCGTCCATAAAAACTGGTAAATTCAACCGCTGATATTCTATCTAGCGACCAGAGCATTCCTTTGCCCGTGTTTGGGAGGGATAATTGTAAATAAATGATAAGCGAAGGACGTTTAACGAACTAGTGTTTACCGTCAGAACAGGATTTTCACTTGAGGTTGCAGTGTTAAAATGTCATAAAATAGTTACATCGAATCAAATCATAGACATAACAAGTCCAATAACTTGCTTGATTATATACAAAAATAGTTTACAATATTAACGTAACTTGTATTTCGTGTATCTTTAAATATACCATGCAGTGTGGTTACGAAATCATTTTCCTATTCCTGTTTATAATGTGGTGATGTATGTACTACGTGTGTATGGAATAATAAAATAAAACTGTATAATAAAAGAACATATCATGACTACCTCATTCTCATTTGAGATAATTTTGTACTCTGACTAGTCCAGGGCAATTAAATAACAAACCGTTTTCACTTAATTTTAATTAAATTGATTAATTAACCAGTTTAATTCAAATAATCCTAATTGATGGCATCAATTTGGATACTGTCCGTTGATTGTGCACTTTTAAAAGAAGGTGCTCATTTATATATTTTTTTAATTAATTATCTAATTACGATTTTTTTTATATATTAAGGAAAACTTATCAATTATTCACAATAGCGTGTTGGCAAAATAAGAAACTTTATTACGAGTTTAATTATATTATATTCTCAGTTTTTATAATATCTGAAAAAATTATAATAGGATTGTTAATACCCTAGTACGCGCAATGGTGTAGTTATACGAGTATGTATTATACTTTCATTGCGAGTATGTATTATACTTCCATACGAGTATGTATTATACTTCCATACGAGTATGTATTATACTTCCATACGAGTATGTATTATACTTCCATTGCGAGTATGTATTATACTTCCATACGAGTATGTATTATACTTCCATACGAGTATGTATTATACTTCCATTGCGTCCGCCATTGTTTTCTAGATCTACTGCTTACGTAATGTTCGGTGCTCTAAATTTTGACCAATGGCGAAGCAATTTTTTTATACAAATCTTTCGATACGATATGATTTTTATTCCACCAAAACAGATTGTGCGTTGATTGTTTAATTATTTTGGAGTATTTCCTAGATTGTGCTGAATTAGTAAACACAGCTTCGTGTGACTACTCAATCAATATTTCCATACTGTAGAATGAACGAAGCAATCTGATTTAATAGTATTATCTCAGACAATTTCAGAGTTGTAGAAAATTTCAAATGTATTGGTCAATGTTATAAAATCTATAAGCAGGATCACATACATGTATGTAACATGAAACACTTAATACCAAATCTACCACTAAATATTAACCACCTGCATTTTATACAAATAAAAATATAGAAAAACTTCTCATAAATTCAAAAGAAAAAGATGATAAATTTAATAATCTCGGTGTTTATAAACGTAGCTGTAAAGGTTGTACTACTTTTTATATTAAAAAAAGAGGTCGAAATTTGAACATAAGAGTCAATGAATATTTAGGATTTTCAAACAATTATGGTTTTTAAGAATTTTCGAATCATTTACATATTAGAAAATGATCATACTTTTGATAAAAAATTGTAATTATCTCTTTTACATAATAACAATGTTGGCCTTAAATTGAATAATTTAGAATCATTAGTAATAAGTGAAGTGTGTAATATTACCTAAAATATTATAAATAACCTAATAATAATTATAAATTTGAAAACATTAGAAATTTTTTACATACTTTTAGTTAGTTTTAACATTTTGGTGAACGAAACGGTATTATCCAAAACCGGTTGGTATTAAAAAAGTTAATAAATAATTCAATACTTTCATGTTTTTACAATACACGCATACAAAGAAGCATATAATACATGTCACTATATAATTTATGTATTTATATATAACCAAGATGATTTTCATATCTTCTCTATTGGGTAAATGCCTGTCTCTGTCTGTGAACATTGATTCGTAGGAATCGAACATCAAGCGTATAGGTTTATTTAGTTTAGTAATGTTTAAAAAGATTTTTTAGTTTTCAGATACAATGCATAAATATATCAATGTAAAGTGTTGCTTGTACACGTAAATGAAGACATAAAATTGTGAAATACGTTACAGTACCAATTTTTTAATATTGAACAATAATTCAGAATCCTCACTGTCTAGGTTTATTACCGAGGTTGTTTTAAATTCATTACCTATTGTAATATCTTTTTTATCAAACCATTGCTAAAAATATCTTCTAGAATGCCTCACATAATTAATTATTGTCATTAATTTATTACAAATCAGTTTCCTATCATCTGACATATACTTGGATTAGCTGTCTTAAATTATAAAAAAGTTTTTTTTGTGAGACGCTTTTACACTTTGTAGAGCATTTAATAAAAACGTTCACACATATCGCCAACTTAATGTCCCATAATTACGCAATTTCAAATAATTTCTCAAGATGTTAATTGCGGCTTTGTTTCCACCTATAAGTAAGTAATGGCTGGGAATCAAGTGAGGCGAACACTTAAGAGCTTAATTTATGGGAACTGTCACTTACAAATTAGTTAGGTCTTTACTGAAGCCGATGATCTCGGTGATCTATTAAGCTCTTGTTAGGTTCCGCCGCGCGCGGGTCCAAGCGCCGCTATTTGTATGAAACGATATTTTAATTGTTTTTAAAGTTCAAAATTACGAGAGACATACGTGAAAAATTGAGAGCGATGCATCATGGAGAGATTTGAATCCATCAACACGCCAACATCAAATGTAACATCTCTAATTTGTTTTGGAACTGAATGAACAACTTTTAAAATGTATATGTTATTTCAAAATTCTTAATGAAACATCGTAATCTAATTGAATATTATATGATATAATTAATTGTTTGATAATTGCTGTTATTTTACCCGCGATGTTTCATGTATATGCCGACATAGGTACCTTAAAATTGCTTATTTTTGTATTCAATCTTGAAATTATCTATTAATATTTCAGAAAATAATATGGTGTTTTTTGATCTTATACTCTAAATAATTTAGTTAACGTTGTCAATAAAAACAAATGAAAGTATTTAAAATTAATAAATAAATCGTTAACTTTGCTTTTAAATTAATTTTTTAGAAATATTAGGAAATTAAAAAAATAAACCTAGTACCTGATCAAAAGAACTATGATTATGAAAATTTTGAAAATTGACCTAATGATCCGAAATACTTATAAAAAATTTAAGGATGGGACTTATGGTTAAATTTAGTTGGTTGAATATAAAAAGCGCAAAGTTAACCCTTCCAAAACCATGCAGTAACACAAGTCTACCGCCTCAATTAAAACTGTAATATTTATGTTAATATACCCAACATAAAATTCATATTTTAGTTAATTATAAGGAAAGCGTTTATGCTTAGAACTGACTAGTAAAAAACTACTTGCGTAAAGTGAATCTTACAAAAATAATTATTTTTCAATTCAGTCAGTTGTTAATTAATATGCTGGTAAAAATACCATTTTTGGTAAGACAAATAGAGATGGTACATTAATTTCACAATAAAAATAATAACAAACATACGAATATGTGATCTCTCTTTCTCACTAATTTAATGAATAGAGATAATAAAAAAGGTAGTATTGTATAGGACTTGATGAATGCTCCGAATTATATTAGGATATTGATCCCATTTTCGTAATAAATGCTCAATATTTATAATAAGTTTGTGAGATTAATAATTTTAAAGCCATTTAAATTAATAAAAGCTTTCTTCACATTTAAAATATTACAAATTTCTTACGGTAACACGAGTTGACAGCATGGCTGCATATAAGTATTTTATATCACGGTATGGTGAAGGTTAATGAATTATTTATTAAAATGAATAACCACAACGTGTCTGCGTTAAATATTAAAAGTATTTACAATTCTCGAAATATACCGGTAATTAATACATTTTATTCTTGCTTGCGGGATCATTATATATGAATTCAGGCACGGGTATTAAAATATTTTAATCTCCTCACATTATAAACCGATTTGGTTTCGAGTAGAATCTTAATCTATTCGTTGTTTTCCTGTTGCCGTAGGTCACCCATAGATGGGAATCTAATTTTGGCATAATAGGTAAAATTCATATGGCCATCAATCATACCAGGCCTGTACTTTACATGACAGTGAACAGGTAAGGTCCTGGTCCAGACCTTAATATTCCTAAACTAATTATGCTGGATTGTGTCTGGCGCCTATCACCTATATAAAGGTCTTTAATTTTTTACCAAAGGATAACTTTTTTCTACATTTTTATGTAATACTTGGAATGGAGTGTTTATGATAAGCAATTTGTGGTATACCATAATTCATTGATATCTGATTTACTTTTTAGATGGAGGCAAAATTATATTAAATATCTCGATAATAATTTTTCTACCATATTAATATGGCCTAAATATGAAACTATTTAGAGTATAGGTTTTTTTTATACATATTAAGTATACTTTATAAAATATAATGTTATATAAAATATATATCATAATATGATATTTTTAATATCTTAAACATCTCTTCCCATAAATCTATTTTTGGCGCAACATCTAACCTAAATTATTACTACAATAATGCTTCAATTTTTTAACGATAAAGCATTAACCAAAAATATTCTCTAAACATAATAAATTCTCAATCAATACGTAACCACGCAGACTCAAAATCTAAAACACCGAAAAATCTTCGAAAAATGATATTCGAATCACGTTCTAGAAAACATGTTCGGTCGGTTAAGCAATAATTATAGTCGGGAAAACCGCTGCAGCTCCTGCAAGGGGTTGCGACCCTGCTTTACATCGCATCTTCAGACCAGGATACTCACCCCTTCCGGGCTATCAGGGCTGCCACAAAAAGCAAATATTGCCACCTTTCGACTAGAATATATTGGTACAGGTATGTCAAATTAATATTCCTAAAAATAATATTAAATCATTGAATATTATTATTTTATACACTGCAAAATAAACAATACATAGTTCAAATCGTAGAATAAATAGGTACCTCACAGTTTTACGATAATAACCCGGTAATGTTGTGCTGCCCATGATGATTTACTCGTTTAACCTACTATTCAACACCTAATTCATTTCAAGCAAAATTAATCTGATTGAATACCAAACCAAGAATTTTAAAATATCCAATAGCAGAAAACCGTTGGATTTTTCTAGGTAGTGATTGCTGCGCGGTCGTTATTAATTGTCGCCGCGCGACTACAACCAATTATTCCCTAAAACCTATTTTTCTATGTTGAAATTATAATTAATCAAAGATAAAAGAGAAACAATGTTTAATTATACACTTTCTTAAAATAATTATAATACGTAATTTTTCGTTCCAGCGATATGATGCGACACAGAACTAAGATGTCATCTGGCAACAGAATATATTCAGTGTCATGCCAAATTAAGTGGTTTGCGTCTTAACTAAAAAAGAGTTAGAATAAAAACAAGTCAGCTGAGACCTCTGATCCCAGAATCTAATTTCTAGTCAGGCGTTTTAACCCACGTTACGCGAGATGTGTCTGTATTAGTGTATTTATAATAAAAGTGTACCCTATGGGGTATAATATATATTATCTATATACCCTAATATATATTATCTAATTTATGATCGCACATAACGTTTGATGATTTTTCTTCATTTCACATGGAAAACAATGATTAAGTTAAATTTAAAAATAGTATATATAAGAAACTGCGCTTACTAGCAATGTTAAGAAATATAATATATAATTCTTCTCTCAGACATTCGCGCGTTTATTAATCATGCAATAAAAAGGGGCAACCCTGTTTGAAAATAAACCGCTGTAGATTCGCGCACGGTTGCCTCGGGAGCTAAAGGCGGTCCATCAGCAGCTCATCATGTCCCCAACTGTCGAGAGGATGTGGGATGTCCGGACCGGTTTAGGGATGACACGAGCCGCGAAACATTGTCCGGATTCTTTTTCTTATTTTTACTCAAACTAGCGGAATTTGCCAATGCTACATTTAAATATGCGTGGAATTGTCACTATCGGTTAGCAAATCGAATCGAAAATATTACAATTAACACACGCCAGTAGTCGTATCATTGTTTATAGACTATTTTAAATATTTTTTACAATTTTATACAACTTTAGTTAGTTATACATTATATAGTTCCAGTACAATTATATTATTATGATAAACGTATTTTTTTAAATTAATATTATCCATTTAAAATATACAAAATTTATGACTCGAACGTTCTAACCTCACTCCAGGACCAGCAAGTTAGGTACGCTTCTCTTTCTTTATTTAAAAAAAATCTTATTACATTCTTACGTGATTGTATTACTTTCTGTCACGCCGTTTCCCTGCGGGAGTAGGCAAAGAGGATAGAGCGCCACACTGTTCTGTCCTGACACACAATTCTCACCTCATCCGCATTAATACATCTTCTCATACAAGCTCGACGGTTATTGTGGATTCTAATAAGACCATATTCCAGAATCTGGTTTACCTGGTTATGCCAAGTCTTCCGCGGACGTCCTCTATTTCTGGTGTATCAAAATAATGTGACAATTATATTTGTATACCACGAAAACATTAGGAAGTTTACGTGTATTCAAAACAGGGTGAATTTTGATCATGTCATAAAAATTTCGTAACTTATTACCTCCATATTATATTTATAATTTATTAATATAATACATGTCATTTTCCCTACAGGAAATTTCAACATAAGTGTATTTTTTCAAATTTATTTACTGATTTAAGACTGATTTCTTTATTAAATTAGCGTCATTATAATAATGTCGTAGACGTAATGAAATACATTTTTATACTTTTTAAATTAGCAAAATTAACTTTGTGATTAAACAAGTCCACTAACAGATATTTTTGTAGATAATTTGGAGAGGAATATTTTTGATTGTGATTCTTCTTCGTTAAAAATGTTTTGTTGTGGTAAAGGTATATGAATGATATAATATGTATTTGGTCAGGTTCATTAACTAAATACATTTTTAAATTAATTCATTTAATAATAAAATACAATTTACAATAGAAACGGAAAATAATTTGACCTTAAATTTTTGGATCTAACATTGATTAAAAATAATAATAAAATTGAATTCAAAATTTTTAGAAAACCAACTTTTACAAATACTATCATACATAGTGAATCTAATCATCCATTATCACACAAACATTCAGGGTTCCAATTCATGATACATCGTTTAGTCAATATTCCTATGTCAACATCCAATTTCAATATTGAATTGAATACAATTAAAAAAATAGCAGTTAATAATGGTTATAATACAGGTTTGATACACTATTTAAAAAAATTAATTAAAATAATATATTAATAATTTTTTATATAAATTACATATAAAACATAATGTTAATAACGATTATTGACGTAGGATTTTATACATAAATAACTTTTCGAATCAAATATCTAAACACCTACCACGAAACATTAGACCGGCATTTTATACAAATAATAATATAGGAAATGAGTTCTAAAGACAAAGATGATAAATTTAACAATTCTGGTGTCTATAAACTTAGTTGCAAGGATTAGGCTGCATTTTATATTGGTAAAATGGGTAGAAATTTTAATAAAAGAGTAAAGGAGCATTTGAGATGTTTGAACAATAGTGGGTTTGATAAAAAATTGGAATTGTCAATTTTGCATGTAAACGGTGTTGGTCATAAATTAAATCATTTGGAATCGTTGGAGATAAATAAAGTATGTAAAACTAATCAAAAAATTATAAACAACCAACTAAATTTAACTACGAGTCCCATTCTAAATTTTTTTTCCTAAAAATTATTCGAGTAAATTTGTATTAAGTAACAATTTGAGTTAGATACTAAATTAATTTTTTAAATAATTGTTATTTAAAAAAAAAAAAAAAGATTCTGGTAAAGAAACAATAACATATGTTTTTAGTTAATATTGACATCCTGAAGAAGAAAATTGTATTTTTCGAAACCGGTAGATGTATTTAAACTCAATGAGTGGTTAATAAAACAAAGTTATCAAATATATTTTAATAGAAATTATATTAATCAAATGCCATAGAAAGATATACATAAAAAACCTATCTATCTAAAAAAAAAATTGTTACCGGGATACAAACCTGGACCTCTCCTATTCAGGGAAGTGCGTTCTCCATTTTCGCTATGGCAATCGATAATATTTTTTCGATAGATAGATTTTTTTTCTGTATATCTTTCTTGTTGATTAATTGAATTAGTATTAAAACAGCACAGAACTATGTTCTGGAAATGCTACTTCACAAAAACAATGTGTTTTTCCTTAATTAAAATATATTTTACAAAACTATTCAAAATCAAAATATAGATTTGTTGTTGCTATATAAAACTTTTTAAATCTTCGATTTTGACTGGTGCCTTACTATAAAGATTTCTCGAGTTCCCGAGGATAAGCGGAGAGCCCAATTATACATTTAACAGTTTTTGGTTACCGGTTCGTCCCCAAAGCGCCACAAAATTCCCCTTTACGTGAATCATAGCAATTTTGTCAGAGAATTATCATTTAAGGTCCCACAGATAAAATAATTATAGTGCTCTTCCTGACACGAGATGATTGATGCCGGTAGCTGGACCCGCCGCCACAATTACCGGAGCCAAAAAGGGCGCGGTGTCCTATTCCATTTTTGAAATTTCTAAACAAAAAAGGGCGATTTGCCAACAACTGGCGGCGAAAACCAAAAACCGAGCAGGTAAAAGTTATATGCGGTTTCGATTGGAAGGCGGAAATGAAATTAATAATTTATGCATATTGGTGCGTGCTGGTGGAAGATTTGATTAATTCTTAACTAAATTAATTTCTAGATTCATTTTTCGTTTAACTACCTAGTTACTTTTAAATTAGGTAAAATTTTCCCAATTTTTTTCTTTAAAACTTGAACAATTGTAGGGCTTATTGGATGAAAAATCAAACTCAAATTGTATTGCTTGAATGAAAGCTACTTATTTAATTTTATTGAAAAATATATAAATATGAATATTATAATATAATGATTATAAGAAAAAAGTATTTGTGTCTATGCGTGTATAAAGGTTTTAAAATATTTTAATAAAAAGTTTTGTAATTGGAAGTGTCTGGATTTTGTTAATTTATACTTTAAAATCATGCCATTTATAGCAACGAGTTAAACGCACAATATTTCTGAATTATTATTGTAATACAATAATGTCGACCTATACCTCCTAAAAAAAATTATTATACCTTTTAAATATATATTTTTTTATTTTTTTTAATTAAAACATCTTTATATGGTTGTCGATAAATTTTTTAATTATAATTATCATTATATTGTCAAGGCAAAAAAAACGCGATGTATATATATATAGAACTGGCGTCTCTTCTAGGTTAACTCGCGTTTTTGTGGCCTTGACAATAGCACGTATTACCTTTCCGAAACGTCGGCCTAGGTTTCCCCAATGAAACTAATTAAAATTATACCCAAGACCAAGTTTGATGTTGGCTCCATAATGTGTATTTTTCATAGACTTTAACAGTATACTACTGAGCCAATGATAATGTAATGATTATTTGTCTTGGGGCTAGGACGGTAAGGCCGAAGGACCTTTTCATAGAAATTATTAAAATGTTATAAAATTATTCCATATCACGCAATCAAACGATTAGACATTCATTATGTAGTTTAAAATCTTGAGAATAATTTTGATTCAACGCATTTAGTTATCAAATGTATACGCGCTGTATTAATATAAAGAATTTTTATTAAATTTGTTGGTAAGTAATAGTGTACTTTTTAAATAACCCTCATTTTGATCCGCTCTGACCTATTTTTATAAGTACCTACTACTTAATATGCAAGTGCTTTATAATAAAATTTTAAATAATTAAATTAATAAGACGAGCATCTATGTATTTAATATCTATGAATTAATAATAAGTATTATAATTAATTAGTCCATATATTGTATACATACATATGCAAACGAGTATCGCTGCAATTTCAGTTTTAATTTCCGGAAATACCGCTCGCCACAGGTAAGTGTACATTAGAAGAAATACGTTTATTGCATTTTTGCGTTCAAATTGGCCAAGGAAAGAATATTTAGAACGTTATGTAAATATACGTTTACGTTACGTATTACGTTAATATACGTTTCATGGATCAAAAAAATTTGTTCGTAGAACAAACTTGGACTGGAGTGCATTTGGACGTTTATGGACATGGTGGCAAAATATGGGCTATTAACAAAACATTTAACTTTTCTCAAAGAGGCATAGAATGGTGTATATTGGGTATTACAGAAAGAGACTGAAAAAGAAACATAGGGATAAAAGATAAAAGGAAATTGATAAATAGACATGCTCGACTAGTAGCGTTCTACGGTCAATGTATAGCTCAGTAATAAGAAAAGCAGAGCTCAACAATCGAACAAAACTGGTTATTTTAAAGTCAGTTTATGCCCCCACCTCGACCTATGGCCATTAACTTCGGATACTGAAAGAGAGGAATCAGTCGAGAATCCAAACTGCAGAGATGATATACCTAAGAGGAGTGACATTAAGAGATCAAATCAGAAATTATATCATCCTAGAGGATCTTGTTCAAATAGAAAAATCTCAGATAAGTTGACTTAGTTATATCCTCCGCATGGGAAGCAAAAGATTACCTAAATAGATCTTCTCATCAGAGCCAGAGAGAAGAAGACCTGTAGGACGACCCAGGAGAATATGAAGAAGGCAAATAAAGGGGTGAGAACTATCAGCTGTTTCAAGTAATCGACAAAACGCAGGACAGAGAAGCCCCTGACTCGATTGGGTTAAAGGGGATGAAGAAGAAAAATAAGTGAATAAAGAACAGACGAGAATAGTTGATATAATTGAATACACAAAAAAATTAACTTGCCAGTGTGAGTGTAGGCCACATCGTTTGGAAGACGGACAATCGTTAAAAGAATACAGTCATCCGGTGATACCCGAAGGGGATCAAAAAGCTTACGACTACCCTAAAAACTGCTGGGTTAACGAAACCGTCAAATTCTGCAAAAATGCGTGGCAGCGAATGACGATGAATTCATCAATGGATATAAAACGGCTAATAATGGTAAATGATGATGGTGATCCTGACTAATTATGTAAAAAAATCGAAGGTTCCGACTCCAGCGTAGTCTTTTAAATTTTTTTCCTCCTTGATGTCCTGTATCAAGAAGCTCCAAATATTCCGTTCGGCTGCGGCAGTTGAAATAACTTTTTGCGCCGGTTGTGATACCGGCTGCCAGTGGTATCTTCTTGTTTGCGGATAATGGATTCGTCTCTTGATAAATCCGAATTGTTTTCCAAGTTGTGGGTTGAATAATTAAACTCTTTGTCGTGTGACAATAAGCAGTTTATTATATACTCGAATACAAGATACAAGTTTATTAATTCGCAGCGGAGTAGTGAAGAACCCGCTACAGGAGTGACTCCTTATATCATCTTCACTGCATACTACACACACATACCTGTCACTTCCCATGCCGCGCTCCCGCGGACACACACGCACATATCTACTAACACTCGGACCTCACACCATGTGATAAAAAAATTACTTTAAGTGTTTTTGCAAAAATATCTAATCATATTGCCCAATTTTTGAAAATAATACAAAAATAAGATATTCTCGTAGTTTTACGGTTATAATCAGGCATATTCTCAAAATAGTAATATTAAAATGAAGGTGATTGTTACACCAACCCTCAAAAATAGACAGTATGTTAATTAACGTCCGTGTTATATTTGAATGAGAGAGAGGGAGAGAGAGTGAGGGAGTGAGGGAGATAAACGTACCATAATCTGTCAAAACATAAAAATGGCAACAGGATTGGCCGTGATTCTTCACTACGACGCTGCGGATGAGGAAATCAATAGATAATTTATGAACAAACCTTTTTCTGTGAACTTTGAATACTGTATTAGTACTTATTTTAACCAAAAACTTATATTTTTAGTCGAAACTCGAGAATGGAAAGACGTCGTTTGCGTGATTTGTGCAACCCGATGGAAATTCCAAATGGGCAATTTTTACAACTATACCGCCTTGATAAGGTACAACTATACCGCACAAATCACGCAAACGACGTCTTTCCATTCTCGAGTTTCGACTAAAAATATAAGTTTTTGGTTAAAATAAGTACTAATACAGTATTCAAAGTTCACAGAAAAAGGTTTGTTCATAAATTATCTATTGATTTCCTCATCCGCAGCGTCGTAGTGAAGAATCACGGCCAATCCTGTTGCCATTTTTATGTTTTGACAGATTATGGTACGTTCATCTCCCTCACTCCCTCACTCTCTCTCCCTCTCTCTCATTCAAATATAACACGGACGTTAATTTACATACTTTCTATTTTTGAGGGTTGGTGTAACAATCACCTTCATTTCAATATTGCAATTATGAGAATAGGCCTGAATACCGCATCTGCCATTCGATAGTCCATGGAGTTTAGAAGGATCGATTGGCATATTTAGTCATATTAAAAGCTCTACAAAGGATATCGAAAGATACATTAATAAAACATTACGTTGTTCTTTAACACCCTTCTTCAGAAATATTGACAAGAAAAAATATTTAAAGCCGCATTTCAGTCCACCGGACGCCAGCGTCCAGCATTGTTTCTCATATCGCATGCAGACTGTATTGTCTCCTCGATAAGAGGTGCGAGGTCACACTATCCTCTCCTAAGGATCCCAGGAGCTTTATTTGGCCTAATAGGAATATATATGCACAATCGCCACGCTATCGGTGACGATAAATCGTGAATATAATAAGGAATGTCGCGACGGTTTGCGCATGCATTGTCGCACATTCAGCAGGGAGTCGAGCCTCTGTTGTTCGCTGCGAACTTTCAGTAGAGGAGCGAACAACGCAGACAACACATTTTAGAACTTTTTAAAATTTAATTTACATAAATATTCTAGCAATTTTATTTCTGAACTGAGTGAAATAAAATTTAAATTGAAAATTCATATTCCATCAATTTATCGCTTTTATATTTTTATCCGCCCTTATTGTACTTCTATTAACTACTAATTTAGACCTCCTCGCACTGTAGTCTTAAAGAGACATACGTGAATATTCGCATATAGATCATTTTATTTCAATACAAGTTAAATTAATCAACTAGAAAGATATACAGAAAAAATCTATTTATCGATTAAATATTTTAGTTGCTACCGGGGTTCGAACCTGGACCGTTTTCTATCCGGGGAAATGTATTATCCAGTTTTGCCACATCAACTGAGTAGGTTGACAACAATATTCTGTAGCTTTTTCAAATTGACACAACCGAATAACGCGTTTCCCCGGATAGGAAAATGTCCAGGTTCGAATTCCGGTAGCAACTAAAATATATTTTCTGTACATTTTTCTAGTTAATTCATTTAATCTGTATTAAAAACTTGTTTTTCAATATTAATATCGCCGCTATGGCGGAGTCTGTGACTTCGATAATACTATGTTGGGATTCCACATTGATATAAATTTTACATATTATATCTGACACTATTTAATGGTATAAATAATAATGCAAATAAATGTATTTATATTAGGTTGATGCATAATTATCCGCAATTTAAAAAAAATATATATCGTAACATAAATTATATTGTAACATAACCAAAAACGAAAACAAACTCAAAACATATGACATGGCGGTTACTTGTGGTGTAACATGTTGATGAGAGGGACTCCACCTCTCGAAATTAGTAGTGAAAATAACCCAACGTGTGTGCATACTCTCCGTAATCGTGGACTGAACGATGTTGAAGTTGTCCTAGTGGTGCAAGTTTCGTCCACTTCCACAGCCGTCAGAAGGGGTGCTCGTCAAAATCCGAAGATCGGCCCTTTCCTGACTTGTGGTCTAAGCTGGTATCACCAGCTTTGAAGCAAACAAATCACTCTTGGCATGACCTCTCGCTAATCGTTGAGATCACGAAATAACTCGACTGATACAGCATAATGTGAAATATATGTGTATGATTTTCGATGCGCATTTTAATTTCCTAACCATATTAAAGAATTATATTACAACAAATAATATCATTTAAACGTCAAATTCAAAATACACAACGTCGCGAAAAAAATGTCTGATAATTATGCATTAACCAAATAGTTGTATACTTAGCTAATATTGGAAAAGACAGTCGATGTTTACTGCGTTATTAAATTATTATTCTATTCGCTGTTTGAATTTTAAACCATGGTCAGCTTACTTAGACAACTACGACTTTTAAAACGGATAATCGGATGTCGTATTACCGGGTGTAGGTCTCATATTGTATGGAAATATCTTGTTAGCGTGCCATACGGAGGTGTCCACGCCTGCCAGCAATAACTTGGCGCAGATCATCATCTTAAAACAATTCACAAATCGTATTGTTCTGCGAGTCCACTTACAAAACCCTCCTGCACTTTACTTATAATTCTCTTGCGGTTTGCTTCCTATCCACTGTTTGCTTTATTTTATATTATCAAATATATCGTATAAAACAAAACGTACATATAGAATAAGACATAGTGGTATTATGTATATTATTCGAGTACATAATTTTTAATTAAACTGTATAAAATAATTGTAGCTATTACAATTTTATTTTAACCGTCTACTGTAGATAGCTTGTTGTAACCTTCATGTTGATGTTCTAATAGATTGGATGTATAATTAGTGAGGCATTATCAGTAGGAACTCATATAAGACAGCACCGACAAAAGGCCTGAGAAAAAGTGCGCGGATGATCACATGGTCAACCGAAATAATGTTCCGCGAAATATTGCATATTGGATATCTTTTACATTAAAAAAAAGTCATTTTTCTAGAAATAAGTCAATTAAATCATTCAAAAAATGTGACGCCCCACGTTACATTTTACCAAAGTTGTCCCATTTCACTAATCGATTTTACAATATCTCCTTAAATACTCAATAAAAAAATATGATAATTCACAACCGGTTTTATATCGTTCTAAGAAGTCTTTAAACAAAGATTTTAAGAAGGATATTTTGTGGCAAAAACGAATACCGAAATTAAAATATGCTACAACCACAAATTAGATGCAGAATTTGTAGAATTAAATTTTATCCTAGTTATCAAGATAGTACGATTGATGTGGACAGGTCGCATTTAATGAATGGAAGATCTTTGACGAACGTGTTTATACAAAACCTATTCGTCTCAGGAGTGTTAGAAGACCTAAGCTGGAGTAGTTGGATGGCCAGGACGCTCATGCAGATCGGAGTGGTGAAACTTTTTTGAAGTCGTCAGGACCACATGATGATGATGATGATGATGACACATCATTGTGCTCTATGAACATTCGCAATTATTTACGATGTAAACAGATTATAATTATTTTTAAATTTGTATAAAATTTGATGTTGATTTTCTATATGACATTTAACGATGTGCTCTGCAAATAAGGAGAAAAAAAAAAAGAAATTGGTTTCGACCTACTTTCATCAAATTCACACCGATATAATTTTTTTTTATACAATTTCATACATCCACGTCGTCGTCATCATCGTCATCGTTATCCATTGTCAAGCATTGTAACTGAATGAAAGCCTCTCCATGACTGCCACTCAGCTCGGTTCTTCTGCATTCACTACCGTTCTTTCCCACTGCTTCGATAATTTCGTCCATCCAGATTCCTACACCTTTCCTTTCAGATTCAGCCTTTCTTTGCAAAACTTTAATTTTCTGAGTCATTAATAAATTAAATATGACATTAATAGATAATATAAAAATACAGACAAATCAATGTTCCTAATATTTTCATACCAATAAAAATGGAATAGAACCAACATGGTAGTTTTCTGAAATAGTACTCGAACTGCTGACTCAGTGGCGTAGCAACACACTGTCGGGCCTCCGAGAAATACACATACCGTTCCCCCCTACCGAATTGTAGATAATTTGTAGAAAATTATTTTCATATGTATATTAATTTTTTCATATTCAAAAAATTTACAAACAGGAACACGCTTTTAAAAAAGTTAATTTAACATTTAAGTAACTGTAATACAGGATGTCCTAAAATGGATTTATCTGGTTGGGCATTCAAAGATTAATAATATTTTATCAATACAATGCAATCGTACAACGAATTTATGTTATTCATAAATGCAAGATATAATATTGCTTACTCATATATTCGTTACTAAGGTTTTTCAACATATGCTATAATATTGTTGAAATTTTTCAGCAGCTCCGGGCCCCCGGGCAGCTGCCCATGCGGTAGCCACGTCACTGCCCCTCTTGGTAAATAGGTGAGTGCCTTACAGCTTGACCCACAGAGATGACTCACAAAAAGTGAATCCAGTGAAGTAATGCAAAGCCTTAGGCACCGGAAGTATTTCAGTATTGTAAGTTCGGAATCAGTATCGATAAATGGAAGTTCGAAAGAAGTACATTTGCTAATCTGTCGCTGAATCAATCAAATACTATTGCACTGTCTTCAATAATTTATTATTTGGATATATTCACTGTTTTATTCTGACCGTATCATATAGTGTAGCACTGCACTTAACACCCGGAATAACATCGAGATGAGAATAAGTCACGGAAAAATTCTTTATTACATAATGATACTGAGATATATTCAATTTTTAAATTCTGAAGCTCTATACCTACTACAACGTTTATTATATTTCAATATAGATGAGTACTTTTTACAATAATATTTTTTGTTGTGTCAGTAAAATTATTTTCCTACATGCTTTAAACGACAGCTTCGTTTAACTATTTCAGTACAATCGTTTTGGAGTATTCTTTAATAATATCAGTAGTTTCGATTTTTTATTTGTAACAGTGGTCTTGAATTAATAAAAACATTATATATATAAATTTATATTACACTTATACCGAAAGCATTTTCAACAGAATAACGTACGTACATAATATATATTCCATTATATTTTCAACTAGAAGAATCGTTAAAATTTGCTATACCGGTACTAACCATAAAGTTAAGAAAAAATGTAGTACAAATATATCACTAAAAAATGCCAATATTAAATATACAATATTTTTTATGAAATACTAACTAAATGTAACTCGTCAATAATGACAAAAAATTATTTATGACAATGCACCTACTTTCATTTAAAAAATTAAATTAATTATTTAATTTTAATTCCTGTCACATAAAAAAAATTAACTCCTTTCACCATAGAAACAAACCAAAACCAAATAAAGCGCCATTTATACACATAAGTACATTAAACGCTTTAAAGATTTTTTTAACTTTGTATAGGTGTGTGTACTTACCTTCCACATTTTTTACAATCTTACAATTAAATAAAAATTCCCACTTTCGTCCGTCGATATAATTAAACATCAGTAGTAAATATCATCAAAAATCTGCAAAAGGTAAAAAAAATTAATACGAGACCTTTTTATCGCTAGTAGACTGCTCTTCCAGCTGAGCTGTATCAGGATAAAATGTTTTTATTTTTTGTACATTCAAAAAATATCGGTGTACAATAAAATATTAAAAAAAAAAACAATTTAGATAGAAAAAGAAAAATAGCAAGGAATATGTTTAGTAAATAATAAGACAAAACACTTTGTTTATACCACTATTTATTGATAAATCAACATGTTTCGATATCTATGGTGTCTTCTTAAGGAAACGATGCATACTAAAATTTAAAATACAAGCATAGATAAAAACAAAACCTTAAAGAATAAGTGGTGGGTAACTAAGCAGGAACTACTATGAAAATAAATTTAAAGGGTGACGATTTCCAAAAAGGATTTGGTTATTTATAATATTTAACTTACTATTAACACTTTTTCTTATTTCTAAAATTTCATATTTATCTGACTGTAAACCCCTAGTATTTGTATGTATAATTTCTAAACCCTTGTTAATTTTAAAAATAATGATTTATTTCCAAAATATGATTGCCGAATTCAGAATAATTATTGCTATTTAGGCATCTCAAGTACTCCTTAATTCTAATATCAAAATTTCTGCAAGTTTTACCTATATAAAAATATGTTAAGTGTTTTAAGTTGTAAATAAATACATATAAAAAACTTTGTAAATAACGCTTGCAAATAATTTTTCAAACTTATGTTCATATTTTAAATATATAGAGATCTTTAGAGACTCGAAGATTTTGCGGTACCTATAGTTGATCATTTTGGTCTGTGTTGTCCGTTAATATTAATGTTATCAGCCGATAAAAATACCCCTACCACACCCCTTACCTTCCATCTTACCAGACATCGCGACAGCAACAGACATCCTAAAATATATCACGCATAAAATACGTGCTGAACAAAAGTGGGTGACTTTTGTTTTTAATCACCATTAGAAGGTATTTTTATAATTTTAAATTGGCAAAAACATCAAATTTTATTTTATTATATATCTATATACAATATTAAAATATATTATTTAGGTTTTTTTTTCGTCAGTAGTTACTGAGAAAGACTTACACTGTACCTTAAATTATTAAAATATCTTAATATATAAAGTATTCATTTTGTTCCCCTAATTTATTGAATAAATTTAACGAGTATTATTGACATCTTGTGTACCCTGGTCCCCGGTTCCGCGCTCCGCACCAGATCGTATCAGACCACGGTGACCGGTCAGATCGAGGATACTGTCAGCAGATAGTGTGACCTTACACCGTTCTGCAACCATAACACGGCACGACGTTATATTTTAAAAAAAAACTTATAACCCCTAAAATATATAACGTATGGTATATCTTGTGAATGGAATTAATGTATGTTGAAAATATGAATATGATATATTTAAATGATAGTGAATACATATATTGTGTGCATCTCAATAATCAAACCGGTTTGAACTATAGGGTGAATATTATGTTCCAGGTCGATGTTTAAATTTCTCGTAAAATTTCAAGCGTAGCTCGGGCTGTGTATGAGGTGGCAACGTCCTGTTAAAACAACATGTGTTGCAGGCCCAATCGACCAAATTCGGCCACCAAGAAGTTTTCCAACATGTGACGACAGCGATCACCATTAACAGTTACTGCATTGCCGCTTGCATCCTGAAAGAAATAGTCACATAAGTCACATAGCGCACCATACAGTCACTCTGCGTGGGTGTCAAGGTCGTAAGGTCGTTGGTATATCAATTGAGGATTTTCAGTGCCCCAATAATGGCTGTTTTATTTATTAACAAAACCCGCCAAGTCGAAATGAACTTCGTCGCTCGTGAAAATTTGTTTTACAAATTCGACGATTATTTAGATAAAATGTTTTAATAATTTCAATTTAATTAAAGTCTTGATAATTGTTTAGGCATCAGATACTTCATAATTAATTGTAATCAACTACTTTCTACGACTATCAAATTCGAATTGACAAATGTTTGCCAAACCAAAATGTAACATAATATTCACCCTATAGTTGCGATCTGACACTGGGTGGATCGCTTTATTTATCTCATAAATCGTATCACTATTATTGTTACTAATTAGTTTAATTGTTTTTTGTTTAAATTTGATTGCTAATTTTAAAATAGCTTTAAGCACAAAATCTGTTCACTGTGTATGCGTCCAATAAAATCCCGATACCAGCTTCTAAAATATTATACAAGGATTTTTATAATATTATGTTCTTAAAATATAATCACATAATAATTCTCTAAGTTAATTTATTTTATGAAAAAAATCAAAAAACATTAAGAACGTTATTTAAAAGTGGTTATTGATTTTTTTTCCTTCTACTAACGACAACAATGGGTTAATAGTGGATATGTACAAACAACGGTGTGCAATTCACTTCTAGTGTATTAATATTGATATCGATAGGTTGTATAATTATTTAGGTATCTACTATATTATCTAATTGCTATTATGTACTTTGAGTAATCATACTCTGAAATATTGCGGGTTAGTTGTCAATGATTCGAAACGCTTTGTACTTTGTCTGTACATTATATTATATTATGCTATACCATAATGAATAGAATCTCACACAATCCTGACAAGCACCATCCCTCTATCTATAATCATAATTATTGGTTATAGCATTATCGGTAGTGTCTTGACACTTTTGATGTGCATATTAGCTCCCCCCCCCCAAAAAATAAAATATGAATATTTTTTATAAAAATAACATTTAATTTATCACTAATTAAATGTATTAATTAGAAAGATATACATATAAAGTAAATTTTATCGAAAAATATTATTGTTGCACTACTGGGATTCGAACCTTGATCTCTTTCCAATTCTGGGAACGTGCATTATACAACTATGCTACAGCAACAGTACTTTTGACGACAAATTTTCGACCCCATATGTTACACTTTTTCAAATGAATACATCTATCGTTCCATTATTTGAAAGCCATTTAATTGTTAATTCTGGCGTCTGCTATCGGTTTACTCAAAGGTATTTGAAATTCCGTAAAAACAAAGTAGATGACTTTCAAATAATGGAACGATAGATGTATTCATGTGAAAAGTGTAACATATAAGTTCGAAAGTATTGTCGCTCTAGTATAGTTAGATAATGCACCTCCCCCAGTTTGGAAAGAGATCTAGGTTCGAATTCCGGTAGCGCAACAACATTTTTCGATAAAATTGAATTTATATGTATATATTTCTAATTAATACATTTAATTAGTATTTAGAATATCACAGACCTATGTTCTGAATAATTACAACTTAACGATGATGATTATGTGGATTTATTAATGTAATATAATTGTTATTAAAAAAAATTAATCATTAACGTATTGTCTCGAGCTTTAATATTCAACCGGTTTGTTGCCTGTATTGGGAATCGTCTTAAAAAAAAGCCTAATTATCGCGTGAGATATGAATATCGATTGATATCAATTAACGATAAAGAATCGCCACGGAATCTCGACGGCGTGGATCTGCTCACATCTCCGCAGTATCGGCGGCGATCAAATGGCAAATAAAGATAAACACACATCGTGAGCGTATTGCATCATAAATCGTACTCGTCCACTTGTTTGAAAACATACAGAGTATATCTTCAGCGATGCTCTGAACCATAATAATTATGCCTCTCACACATATTGTACCACCCTGAGATGACCAAACCGTGGACCGTGCAAGAACATTCGATACGCAGGTGCAGAACTGTTGGTCAATCGGCAGACATGTATTCAAGATACAATTAATAATTTAATTTATCCAATATATTTTAATTTCTTACACTTTATTCCACTTGATCTACAGCTGTTTAAAATCTTCAAAAGATACTTTAGTTACATTAGTAACCAAACTCAACATAATATTTTATCCATATGTACAAGAACTCATATATCCAGAAAAGTATTTTTATTTTTTAGAACACATTGTTATTGTGAAGTTGTAATTATTCAGAACGTAGCTCTGTGATATTCTAAATATTAATTAGAAAGATATACATATAAAATCAGTTTTATCGAAAAATATTGTTGTTGCGCCTCCAGGATTCGAACATGGATCTCTTTCCAATCCGGAGAACGTGCATTATACAACTCTGCAACAACAATATTTTCGATAAAATTGATTTTATATGTATATCTTTCTAATTAATATATTTAATTCATATTTAAAATATCACAGACCGTCTGTTCTGAATAATTACAAACAATAAGAATGTGTTCTCCTAAAAAATAAAGTTGTATCAATGTGTCCAAAATTTAATAAAAGTGAATTGATAATTCTGACGTCTGCTATCAGAGTACTCAAATGTATTTGAGATTCCGTAAAAATAAGGTAGATGGCTCTTTCAAATAATGGAACGATTAATTTTTATCAAAAAGGAAACATATAGGTTCAAAATATTGTCGCTAAATATATCGTCGTTGTAGCATAGTTGGATAATGCACCTTCTTCGGTTTGGAAAGAGATCCAGGTTCTAATCCCGATGGCGCAACAACAATATTTTTCGATAAAATTGATTTTATATGTATATCTTTCTAATTAATATATTTAATTCATATTTAAAGTATTTTTACACTAATTTCTCAAACCCACTTATGAGTCTTTATTATTTTGATTTACAACACAAAATCTTAACCAACATAATAAGCAGGCAAATAAGTTATAATACTATGTTGTTCACCTCACTTTTAGTTGTCATGTAGCAGGAATTACAAACTGTTAGACCAAAGCTATTACTTAATTTGTATGAAAACGATGTATTTTTAAAATATTAGCTAAGTGTAAAACGGCATTGTGGAGGTATATCGCCTTCACAGTCATCGTCACTGCCGACAAATTCTGAATGCATCTTCCATTTACGTATGCGTAAAACCAAAGCTCCTAACAGCCGCGAAAACACGCCCGGTACCGACGCCACAATAACCATTCGATCTGCAGCCGTACGGGAGGCTCCTGAACGCCACTCTTCTGGCTGCCGCCTTTCATTAAATGCCCCTGCGTGTAGTCATTACATTGTATAGTTTTTGTATATCTCTAAACTGTAACTGTGCTTGACAATAAACTTATGTCAACCGTAAATAAAGTTTTCGTTTCTTAGCCTGCTCTAGCCACACACACTCAATACACAATCAATGTGCGATCTTCAAACGAACATGTGAGTGAATGGATGTTTATTGGGGCATTCATCACTCACACTGCCCACACAAATATCAAACATTCATCCATAAAACACTATTCCATAACCGCATCCTATTGTATCCCATAACATCATTAATCTAACCGTAGGGAAATGTAAACTAAAAAATATTTACAGATTGAATAGTTTGTTGGTCTAATGGTTAAGTTACTCGCTTAGTGATCTAGTAGTAGGAGGTTTGAGTCTCGTTCCGGGAAACCACCAAGTTATTCCTACTATCATAGCACAAGCGTTTAGACTAGTTTGAACACGGTAAGAGTATTGATGTGACACGTATGTCTTGTACGCATCTATATTTCATAATATTATCGTTATAAGTGTTCTCATTCTTGGGCTCGCGAAAGCATTATTATTTTCAACACAATTTCTTCGCCTTTATCAAATTAATTTCTTAAAAACAAAACATTTTTTTCTTATTATCTGGGTATGTTATTTAAAATTATTTAAATATTAAAAAAGAGTTGTCCAGCTCTGCTTTTTAACCGACACAGCCACAGCGCCCGTTAATCTGTGGCCCCGGATCAGTGTGGTGGAGAAAAATGTACCAGGATCGCAGAGGGGCGAGGAGATAGCCGGTGATAGCCGTTATACGTTCATAATTATTATAAACAATAGTGCGCGGGCCCAGCACGTGAAGTGGGCTCCGGCATACATTGTTAACGAAGCAGGGTGGGCCCAGCAGCGTGCACAAAATAACTCACCGCCGCGAGAGATGAGCGCGGTCGATACAGCGCCTCGCCAGCCCGACACGAATATCGTGGCCTGATTTGAATATCGAGGTAAGAATTTCATGTTAAACCATTTTTCACGTTCATAACGACGCGTTCTCGCTTATCATGCGGAGGCCACTTGGGGACCTGCATTTTTGGACCGCAGTAGGCCTTTCACGGTAATTGTGATATCGATATACTTTATTACGGAATATGACACCAACAAACACCTGAGGCGATAAAATACACCTCATCAAAATTTCATCGATCATTTTATAGGCAAGTCAGAAAAATTTTAATTCAGTTTTTACAGCCATTCGTTTATTTTTAATTTCAGCTCCGCTAATGAATCGTGTAATATTTTACAATACAATACAAAATACAAGAAAAACATATTTTTTTTAGTGTAAACGCGTTTTATGGTCAAGTTTAAATTTTAGAACATGGTTCTATGATATTTTAATCAAATTACATGAATCAATTAGAAAATCTATCAATCGAAAAAATACTTGATTACCACCGAGATACGAACCCGGTACTTTACCAATTTCGCTGTATTACCCAATTCAGATTCCGATAAATTTAAGACTCATGGATATACATAGCCTTCTGTAAATGATACATCTAATTCATTATTAAAGAATATGATCCGGGTTCATATCTCGGTGGTAATCAAATATTTTTTCGGTTAATAGATATTTTCTGTACATCTTTCCAATCGATTTATTTAATTTGTTTGTAATATCACAGAACTATATTCAACTGAAATTGCAACTTTACAATAAAAATGTGGGACATTAATAATATATAGAAGTTCTATCAAAGTTTATCCAAAATTAATAAAACGGATTGATTTAATCCTGGCGTCTTCTAGTGTGTATTATACCAAAAAATTTGGGATTCATTGTAATACGATATTGACTTTAAAAATGGAATAATAGATCATCAGCTTCATTTATAAAAACTACAGAATATCAAAGTCTAAAATTTTCGAAAACTTTAATGGTTGATATGGCGATATTGTAACGCGTTTATGTGACTATCTATCGAAAAAATAATTGGTTACTATTGAGTTCGTTTACCTATTATTTTTTTAGATTGATATATTTTACTTTCTAATAGAATCATTTATTTTATTTTAAATAATGAAAGCCCTAAAGAAACATGTATGTATAATATATATTAATATTTTTAATGTGCCTACTTTCGTTTGGCAGTTTAGGTCCCCGCGAGTCGGCGGTACGTGCGGTATGAAGAATGCCATTAATCATGTGAGTGTCTAGCAGGCCATGTGACAATGAACTTCCTTGTCGTACAGCAGCAGCATTATTTGTATTACAATAATTATTGTAAGAGCTCACTGATCGCTATCGCCGCCTTCATTATACGGCATTATTATAAAGTAACGATAGAAGTTCTCATAGTAAAAACTCGGAACATAATGTGATTCATTGTCTAGGTTTTGGAATCGCTGTTAGAGATTTTTTTGATCTTTAGACTCTGAGATAAACTCAATTGGTAATTCAAATGGGCTGAAAGCAACGGTAAAGATGAATTGTTTTCCCTCTATGGATATGCCCTTCTCGCTAATTTTCATACCTTTCAACTTAAATACACTATGTACATCTGTCCGTACATGGTTAAGTAGTAACTCACGCTCATCACGTTTATGATAATTCATGTTTTGTAAGATTTTGATTAGCATATTAAACCAATCACACAACATTAAAATGTATTATAAAAGTCATCGGTAAACAAAAGGTGAGAAGCTCACGAACAGACGTTTATTACGTGACACGATTTAACGTACGCACCTGTATTCCTTTCATAATGGCCCATACAAAATAAATCATAAAATAATGTAGAGTACAATAGTTATATTACATTATTATTATATTACATTCTCATTTTACAGTTGTTATGTATGTACACTCCGAAGCCACATCCCTATATTTTTGTTTGTCAATCTTAACCTCCCTTGATTTGAGTTATGAGTTGGAACCATTATTTTAATAATTTTGTTTAATTATCAATTATTATGTATTCAGTTTTTTAAAAGTACCAAATCATTATTATTATCTTATTATTAATGTTTCCTGTAAGCGGCTGTGCATTGAAACGATTATTTCATATCATTAAATTGATTACTTTGTTTACCCGCTGCAGAACCCGGATTTAAATTATTTTCTATATTATTAAATGGGAGCATTATCTCCAGAATTGTCTTAATAAACAATAATACAACCCTTCAGTGGTCAGATCGTATCTAACATCCAAACGAAAAAGAACTGAAAGTCTATTCATTTTAATAACGCTTACCTTATACATTTGTGCACCTTTATACTATCAATAAATGAATTATTCACAAGTACCGAGTCGCGATTTTAAAACCTCCCGATCGGAACATAAAACAGTAGTTGTTTACTAATTTTTTTATTCTCTTGATTACTCAATTAGCATTGTATTAGAATGCATAATTTATACATCTATGTGCATTATGAGGCATGACATGATTCAGTAAGTCTCATTGCGGTTTATATCTTCTTCTGGTGCAGTGCCGTAATTGCAGGACCATAGGTCATATGTCATTTGTCCTTGGCAACTTCCGTATATATCGCAATCATGACAGTTTGTTATATATAAGCCAACTACTATTTGCTTTCTGTTTTTCATTAAATATTTATTATAAGTGAGTCCACAAATTAAATGTCCAAAATATAACATTTTACTGCGCTATATTGGGTCGTCTAATGAGTCTTTGCAGTTTTTTTTTAAATTCTATTTTGCTTTATTGTGACTAAAAATTAAATACTTTTTTATAGCACTTTTTCTGCTCTAAAACGCCAATGTCACGTTTTTCTATAACTTATAGTTTTTCTTAATTTTTGGGCTTCAATAGTGTATTGTTGAGAAAAACGAACATTTCGACATATACTTCTTTTCGCCTTTAATCAAAGTTTAAATAGGCAAATTCTGCCGCATCCACCATACAGTCCTGTCCTCGCTCCATCAGATTATCGCCTTTTTCGGTCGCTCTCCAATCAAACGCGTGGCGTTACGTTCAACGACGACGATGACCTCATAAATTAGCTCGATAACTATTTTTATATCGGACCAGCCGACTTTTATAGAAAAGGCATCGACAAATATGGGATGAAGTTCTGAACAATAATTGACAATACATCATTTAATGTATTAAATCAGTTAATGGCTAGACCTCATCTTTAACAAACATTATTCAGGAGGCTTAAAAGTATTTTAAGGTCTTCGGGACTTACTGCGAACAAAGCTGTGTCACCTCCATACCTAGTGTTATTAATAAGAAATAATAATACGTACTCCTTTGACATTCGTGTAAGGCTTTTGTAAAAATCTTAACTGCGCACACATTAAATAACAACCCGGGTGCACTCCCCGTCAAATATCAACTGGTTTTGTGTGCGTACTATTTAAGTACATTCACAAGACCAGTGAAGTTTCTATAGATGGATTAAAAATATTAAGTGATTTTTAAAAAAAGTGATGAGGGATTTATGAATATTTAATTTCACGAAAAAGTTTTCATATCTCTAAATACGAGTATAAATAAATAACAAACACTTTAATTATAGATATAAAAAATTTTAAATATAAAAACACAAACAAAATCGCTTGCTTTCAGCAATTTTATTCTGAAAAAAACATGTTTGTTAGAACTTTTGAAGTCTGCTGTTTTTTATAATCAACTCTCTAAAATTACGAAAATGGGTGTAATATTAAAGTTGAATTTCGTTGTATGATGAATAGTCAATAAATTTTATTATATCGTCGAGATGCGACCTTATCTTATCTCGTATTTGAGCACGTATAACATTTATGGGATGTTTTTAACAATTTTCACATTTGACCGGAAATTTTGTCCATTATATCGTGGCTCTACTGTATTTTCAGTGTATAGCTGATATGTCGGTAGTCATCACATCTTACAGGTGTACCTTTTTAAGAGAAGAAGTAAATATTATATTGGGATTGTCATAATTCATTGGATGTTTGACTAGTTTCGTAAATTTTTTTAAAGAAAGCTGTCAGTTTATTGATACATTAATTGTCTAATAATTTTAAAAGCTTAAAAGGAATGTAATCCGGTCCTAGGCATTTCTTTTATGTGCTTTTCATGTTTTCTTGAAATAGATTAAGACTAGTTTGTCGAGATCAAACATTTTATTTAGACTCAATAATATTTTTTTCTTCCATACTATGCATATTGTGTATTTATTTCCTTAGACTTACTTATGCCATAAATATTGTTAAATTCTTTGTCTAGATAAAAAAAGTCATTTGAATTTTGTAGGTGTAAAATAATTTTATTTGCATTATCTTCTAAGTTTATTTCTTAATTTTTCTGTTGTATAAATATAACGTATAAATATTTTTAAAAACACCGTACTCTTTTAATTGGATTAATATCGCACAATTTTGTAATAAAAACATACAAGGTGACAATGGTTAAGTTAAATGTTATCAATTTGTTGATGTTCCATCAGTTAACAATCAATTAAATTGATGGAACATTAAAAAATTGACAACACTTTTCTTAACAATTATCACCTTTATTGTATCGCACTGTAATTATCCATTATAAATAAAAAGACCATATGTATTTATATTTTTCATTGTGAATTTTAATTTTATTAATCAAATTAGTACGTATTTTATTACGTTGTTTTGATGTCTACATATACAGAGTGGGCCAAAAGTCGCAAAGCGGTTACAATATGTAATATTCAAATAAAAAATATAAAAAATTAGCTAAAGATTTTTAAAAAAGACTGGAGATTGACTATGAAAAGATTGAAGAGCGAACGAAAATAGTGAAATTTTATTATCAAAATCAGCAATCCATAATTTTAACTCAACGGACATATCGTCGCCCATTTGATGTGCGAAATTCTCCAAGCGAATTAATTATTAGGCATTTGATTAGTCGTTCATGTGTAAGGGTGTGTAAGTTTGTGTTAAGACATCATTTTTTAAACATAGCGAAATAATATTTTCTATATTTATTTTATTAATTAAAAAATAAAATTAAAAACGGTATTAAACATTATAACCCCTCCGTGACTTTAGGCTCATTCAGTATGTTTATTTTTTAAGAAAATAAGTATTTCTGTGTTAATCACTTTGATTAATTTGACGAAGGGGGGGGGGAGAAAAAGACAATTGAGTGTCTCTTTCTCCCTCCCCCTTTCATACTACGCCATACTTCTTTTCATATTTATTTAATGTATTAATAAGTTGGTTAGTGTACGTCCGTCCTAACGAAGACACGATGGTATGGAAATAGATAAAATAGTTATATTTTAAATTAATAATTTAATCTAATTTCTTATTATTTGTCAGTTGTGTTGTAAACAACCCTTTCATGTCAATGTGATGAGCCATGTTCTGATCGAATGTGCGCGCATGCATGATGAGCTCGATTCGGGAATAAGTTCCATAAATTACCGCCCCCTGTTAAGGTCAAATGCAGTTAATTATTAAATTGCACGCAAAATATAGAAAGTGAGTGACCGCTGTAGCGTGGCTTCCATCAGAATCGCGAGGGACTCGGGCCGCGCATTTCTGGTATTTGTCACCTGCTCTGTAGAGGACGTGCAGAAAATGTACATGAGAATTATATGGAAATTAAATACAATTAGGGTATTTTATATACCTACCCGAGAAGATATATACAATGAGCAAGTAGAAGTTACTGTACCGTTTATAAATAATATATATATATATATTTTTTATTTATCTTTTACATAGTACGGAGATTTTTTAACTTAAACATAAAAATTATTATTCATAAAAAAGTATATTTTTTAAAAATTCCACGCTATGTTAAAATATCATTTAATTACTTTTTTAAATGATAAAAGTGACTTTTGAAAACATTTTGATGTAAAAACTAGTAATTATTGAATATAGTATGTAATATAATAATTTCAAGAACTTCAAAAAACATTTGAAATATTTGTGTAAAAGGGTTGTCACTTAAGTAATCAAAAATGAATTTCAAAATATTGTAGCTCGATTGGAACTCTAGCGATTTGATCGTCTAGTAATACAAATTGAAAATATAATAAAAAAAACTTACCCACTATTATTAGGTATCAATCATTCTGCGAAATAAAATATTCCATGATGCCGCCACTCAATTCTGTTGAAATTAATTGATATTTAATATAAATTATTAATAAGAGAACACATTCTTATTGTTAAGTTGTAATTATTCAGAACATAGGTCTGTGATATTTTAAATATGAATTAAATATATTAATTAGAAAGATATATATAAGATAAGTATATTATAAGATACATATAAGATATATGTATATCTTTCTAATTAATATATTTAATTCATATTTATAAATTATTATATTTTTATTAAAGAAAACATATTATAGATTTCAAAAAAGCATAAGTACTGAACTAAAATGTGTAATTTCTGAGTACAAAAAGTCTAGTAAATCCACAATATCGCTTACGTTAGGGATTTTGCTCAGAACAATTTCATTGCAATTATTAGGTACACAGTAATCTTTATATCTCTTCAACCCTATACCTACATATCGTTATATCCAGTAAAGAACTCGACCTAAACAAAATCTTTCTTACTCTTAAATATCAGTCTTCTTTGTAATTTTAGTAATCATAGTCTCATTAATAGTTAAATATAAATAAACTCAATCATGGCAAAGCATATAGTGGAGTACCCATTCTCTCTTACAACCCTAATTTAATACACCCATTTTGTTATATTCAATTATAAATTAAGTTATCTTATTAATTTTTTTTAAATTACGTGTTTTTTTAGTCTAGCGGTAAGATAATCGCTTAGGAAGCTTTGTTTTAAATTAACATTAATATTTGATTAAAGTGTTAAAATACCAATTAAATGTAGAAAGATATACAGAAAAAGCCCATTTATCGAAAAAATATTTTAGTTGCTACCTGGATCTTTTCCTATTCGGGGAAATGCGTAAATGGAAATGCTCCACGCCAACACAGTAAGTTGATGACAAATTTTCGAACTAATATTTGTATTTATAAATATTTCTATATATGCGATAACAAAATAAAAATCGTTCCTTTTTACTACAACTTATCTTACACATATTTGCTTAGTTTAATTTTGAATCTATGTAGTTTCTCCTCTTTTCTTATGTTTTCTGGCATTTCATTAAAAATCTTCATCGCACTGTACATCATCGATTTTTGAGATTTGGCCTTCTTCCTCAATGGCAGTCTCAGTCTACTTTTCCTCTTGTATGGTGTTCGTGCTCATTTTGATTTGCATCAATTTTTCGTATTAATTCTGCCGATATTTTCTTAGTGAGGATTTTACAAATAAATAGCATTACATTGAAATATATTTTCTACCATTATATTCCAGCATTGAACTGATTCGAGTATATTTATTTTTTCTGAATTTCTTATTCTCAAAGATTTATTTTGCAACACTGACAATTAATACATTTCTTCTTCATATGCTGCAGCTCTTTAAAATTGATATATCTAGAATTCTATTTTTTTTAAAACTGTCATCTTTATATTGCGACAAATTTCAAATACCTTACGCTGGAAGACGACAGAAATTTTTTATCTATCAATCTTTCACCTTACGGGCTCTTTACATATAAATCAATTACATTTGCGTAAACTTTGATACAACTTATATATTGTGTTCTAAAAAATTGCAACTTATAAATAATAATGTGTTCTCTTAAAAAATGTTCAATTATTATAAAAATATGTATGTGCCCACTAAGTATTATGAATATTAAACATACTTACGTGGATGGTGTTCATTGATAACATTTTTATTACTGTTATTAATTAATCTGTCCCAGATTAAATCAAAAACATTATATGTGACTGACTTGGACCCCCTTTGTAATTTAATCATAATTTCGAGTCGAGTATTTTTTCATAAAACAGTGATTAAACCATACCGTGGTAATAAAATCCCTAAATTCTCAAAAGTAGAAAAATGTACTCCCTAATTAGTCACTATTTTACACTTTTTATATGTAAAATTATTTTTTCATTAATTAACTAAATGTGTTTAATAGGCTAAGTTACAACAAAAGTCATACCTAACCGAAACTGGCTTAATTTTTATAGGTTGTCAAATCTGAATATGTAAGTAGAATAATTAAGAAAACAATTATAAATTTATGTGAGATGAGGCAGTTCCACACTCAGCTCATTATCTTCGTCATTTAAAACGTGTTCGTAACGGTTATAAACCTTAGTATGGAAATATTATTTTCATTTCATTCCACTTAAGAACGTTACTGATACGTGACATGGTGTTACTTAAATTAATTTAAATATCCGAAATGCAGTATAATAATACTCCTGGATGACGGAGTGCATGAACTGTCACCTATGTTTTTGCACCATAGAGCGGGATTTAGAAGATAAAATTTCTGACCAATTTTAGTTTCCCGGTTTTGATTCAGTATCGATACTTTATAACCGCCTCTACTCAGATATTAATAGAAAACAAAGTATTTTTTTTTTAAATATATTAATTTAATACATTGAATAGCTTTTTGGTCCAGTAGTTAAGACGCTGGCATTGTGGCATAGTGGTCGGGGGTTTTAAGTATAAGCATATAAGTTCGAAAATTTGTTGAATATTTACGAGGCTAACGTAGTGTAATAGTTATCGCACTTCCCCGAATAGGAAGAGATCTTGGTTCAAATCCCGGTAGCAGCAAATTTTTTTTTTTGATAATTTGAGTTTATTTATAAAAATATATATATTGCATTTATCCATTGAGTTGGTAATTTGTGCTGAGAGTAGTCTCGCGAGTGCAAATGATTAAGATTATCCATAGTAGATCATGTCACGTCATTCCTTCTCTTAATCTTATTCCACTTTACCCATTATTATAAATCCTAGGTATATGTAATTATTACGTATACGACTTCGCAAGTACCGATTTCTGTTAATTCTGGAAAACAACAACCAGTTGGTCTTATATATAGTTATTTATTCTTATAGTGGACCTCTTAGACTAAGAAAGTGAAATGTTTTCTTTGGCTCAAATTTTGGGAATGAAAAAAATGCAAACAAGGTATAAAAAATTTTATACAAAAGTTTATAGAACATTAAAATAATAGTATAAATTATTAAGGCGAACACATTCTTATTGTGAAGTTGTAATTGTTCAGAACATAGGTCTGTGATATTTTAAATAATAATTAAATATATTAATTAGAAATATAAAATTTGTAATGTAATGTAATGTACCTTCCCCGAATTGGAAAAGAGATCCAGGTTCAAATCCCGGTAGTGTAAGAACAATATTTTTCGATAAAATTTATTATATATATATCCTTATAATTAATACATTTAATTAGTATTTAAAAGTATAAATATTATCAAATCCCAAACTTTCAATTATGATTTGACAACTCACCATAGTCTAAAAACACCATCATAATCTGAATTATACGCGATTTTCTTGTTGATATAGTGGTAAGACGCTCGTCTAGTGATCAAGTGGTCTGGGGTCCAAGATTCGTCCCTAGAGACCACCAAGTTAATCATATTTTCATAGTGTAAGCCTATAGCTCTGTTTGTAAATAGTAAAAATATTGATTTGAAAAGTATCGGAACGTGTAGACATTTCTATTTTATTGTCAACTTAAACAATTAAAAAAAAAATTATATTAAAAAATGAAATGGTAAATATTAAATATGCATTTTTTTCATTCTGTATATTTTTGGATTCATTATATTATAGATAAAAAGATTTCTTCAGAATTTGATAATCATTTGATAGAAAATGGTCATGGTTTTGATAAAAAATTGTGATTGTTAATTTTTCGTATAAACGGTGTTGGTCACAAATTAAATAATTTGGAATCGTTAGAGATAAATAAAGCGTGTAAAACTAATCAAAAAATTATAAACAACCAATAAAATTTAACTACGAGTCCCATTCTAAAAAATTTTCCTAATAATTATTCGAGTAAATTTGTATGTTTGTAAGTAACGATTTGAGTTAGGTACTAAAAAAAATTTTTTTTTTTTAAATAGATTCTGGTAAAGAAACAATAATATATGTTTTAGTTAGTTGTGACATCCTGAAGAAGAAAATGGTATTTTTCGAAACCGGTAGATGTATTTAAACTCAATTAAGTGATTAATAAAATAAAGATAATAAATAAAAATAAGATGAGGCTTATTAAATTTTAAATCTGTCTAACCATGTGTGATACAGACACAATGAATCACATTATAAACATACTCTCACTATACTTGTTACGTTAAATTCACAAGAGATACTAAACTTGACTTGGATACATAAGTTACTTACTTAACTTTCACCTTTGTATTGTTATTATTTTGCACTGTCCGAATGTTAATTCTCAAATCGCGACGATTTATTATAAAATGAATACCTAATATAATTTTCGGTATATCTTTACACTTTCGATTTTGCAAAGAAACGGCCGCCATGTCGTATGTCTAAACTTTTTATGTTTTCGCTGAGTGATTGTGATGATTCTCGGCGCCTCAATCCAAAATCTTCGAAAAGTATCATAGAATCATAAAATTTCTCATGTCTTTCTGTAAAAATATATTTTCAAACTCACTAAGGATAAACTTACTCATACAGACGCACAAATGAACTATTGTCTACAATATATTACTGATAAGATTCGTTCATTATTTTCAAATCACACCAAAGCGCACGCTTTATAACAATTGGATTATCTAAATAAGCCACTAATGGATTCGAACTCCGGACGCTTGTTATCAAATTTGGGCATCATTAAGTCAGACAAACAATAAAATAAGATTTAAACCGCGTTCACGCTGTTATCGACAGTTTAGCCATTTTTGTAAAGTAATGAAAACAATTCTTAATGACGCGGCACGCATCTAGATTTTAAATATGAATTAAATATATTAATTATAAAGATATACATATAAAATCAATTTTATCGAAAAATATTGTTGTTGCGCCACCGGAATTCGAACCTGGATCTCTTACCTAACCGGGGAAGGTGCATTATCCAACTATGCTACAGCGACAATATTTTTAGCGACAATTTTCGAACCTATATGTTACCTTTCTGATATTAATACATTTAATCGTTCCATTATTTGAAAGAGCCATCTACCTTATTTTTACAGAATCTCAAATACCTTTGAATAAAGTGATAGCAAACGCCAGAATTATCAATTCATTTTTATTAAATTTTGGACACATTGATACAACTTTATTATTTAGAACACATTCTTATTGCGAAGTTGTAATTATTCAGAATATAGGTTTGTGATATTTTAAATATGAATTAAATATATTAATTAGAAAGATATACATATAAAATCAATTTTATTGAAAAATATTTATCTAGATGTAATAAATATGATATAATTAAGTAATATCGCAGTATAAACCACTTTTTACCAATTTTTATGTACATTCTTAAATGTAAATAACATAATTGTTGATCTATATGTTGCGAATTCATTCTCGTATATCGTAATTACCCTCTATTAATTACCCTTTCTTTTCAACGTGCATTCGATATCGTTGTACTAATTATTATTTTTTATTGATATCTTTATGTGGATTGAACTCATATCTTCCTCACACATCCATCATACTATTTATAGAATTAATTAACAGACGGTTAATTTAGTATAATGAAATTTATCTAACTAACTTTTTGTCGTGTGTTTCGTTAGTATTTGCAGTCAGCAAAACAAAAAAGCAAAATAATTTAAATTGTTAAAGTGCTAAACAACTTTATCTTACAGCAAAATGTTTCATCGCCAACGGGGTGTAATATGATGAAATATTTTTATACTGACCTCAAATGAATCACTAAAGAACTGTTTTCAAGCGAGTGTACAGTAGCGGCACGAAGATCCAGCCCACATGTGATGTGATGTCAACTAAATTATTAAAATACATGGTAATGAGTTATTTCATACTACGCTCCAGAGATCAGCGCTAATGATTGAGCTTACAGTGACGTAGGTACCCCACTTGTGTTTTTATTATACTGTGTTTGTTTACGCCAAGCAATTTTATGATTGAACGTAACAATCTGGCAATACTGAGGAATGTGTATGTGCAGTCTTGTAACATTAAATAAACATTGATGGAATCAAACTCCATACTTGTAGTACATTTTATAACAAAAATGGATATTTACAATATTTATCATTTTGATTTTTTGCTACCTGCGCACGACGTGTGACGGCGACATCCATATCTGCCCAAATTCGCCACCATGCTATATTGAAGCCACCAGACTTAATAGTTCTTCCATCGTGTGGCGTTTTAGATGCTTGACGCATTATATTGGCAATAGAGAGGTCTTTAACGAATTTTTAAATAAACATTTATAAAAAATCTATCTTTCTGGGTCGCGGTGCTCATGTCTAAACATCGTGGTACTTTGATCTGCTTGTACTTCGCAAACCCCTTACATCTACTCTTCGCGATCCTGGGCCTTGTTTAGTGCGACATATATCTAGTTTTCGGTCATTTCTTGAACTTGGTCTATGTATTTAGTCTTGTCAGACCTTTCACTTCCATATATTCTATTTTTCCAGTGATCACTTGTTTCTACATATTGTAAGAACTGTTTTCCTGAATGTTCTAAATAGCCTTTTTTCAGTAAATGGTTTCTGTATAATGAAAACACATTCATCTCGCAGTCCATGTAATATGTAGATATATTAGTGTAAAGGTTCTACCATTGGACCACCTAATTTTAAAGTATTATATATCCATAAATATGAGTAAAAGAAAATACATATTCAGAATTATCTTTTATTGAATTACTATTGGGTACAATCTTATATCAAAAATAAGTCACATAAAAATAAATATTTAAATAAAACCAAAACAATTTGTAGCCCCTTCATTGGACCTATGACTCCTTGATTGTACCACGCTATGGCTATCATTGGACCAGGGTCCCATGATGGTAATTTTTGCAGAAATATTTCAAATCAATGGTCAATTAAAAATAATCTTGATGTTTGATGTTCGATGCAAGGACTTTACTGGGTCTCTTCTGATCATTTGAGCCTGTTTAAAGCCTGTTTCGTTCACGTTAAAAACTTTTTAGGCCCCTGTTCACGATGATCTCTCAATGAGTCTTTGATCTCTAAGAGTCAGTAGAGGTATATGCGTACTGGATGTAACATACACATGGGATAATAATTCATAAATCGCTTCACGTTAAACGCTGAACTGTCCTCTATGTGAACTCGAGTCTAATCTTCGTGAACACGGACCATTTGTGCATGATTTATATTATGTTTGTTATAAACGTCTTCCAGTTTATAGGTAGAGAAAAAACGTTGACAGCAGTTTAAATAAAAGTTGTTCCAGATGTCGTCGCATAAAAGCTAAAAACCATTTTTTACTAAGTCTATTTTTCTACATTAAATCTTATATTTTATAGAGTTTAAGGCAAGTTAACAAACATCTTGCCTTCTTATTCCAAACAAAAAACTTCTAAATCTTGAATTCACAAGAGCTTGCAAGAGGATCAACTGGCAAATCAATAGATCCTGAACTCTTGTAATTCTTCTTGGCTACTTTATTAGATCCATCCAAATGACGTTTTAATGTAGCTTTGGAGATCCTAAACATAAAAGCCGCAGCATTTAAGTCCACATCTGTAATAAAGTTCACGTTTTAATATTCTGAAACAATGACAAAATTTTCGTTACCTTCAATGGACTGGTCCAATTAAAAGTGGTCCATTAAAGGAGCTTTTTCCCCTTTTATAAAATTTATAAATTATAGAAGTGTAAAAAACATCCAGTATAAAAAGTTGTAATATTTAAGTAACATAAGAATCAACATAAATGAAATAGCGATGCAAATTTCAAAAAGTGAATATATTTTGAATTAACGTTAATGTTTTCGTAGCGACGATTTTTTATCAGCGGCTCTCTAAATACTCACACTCAAGACTAGCCTCAACTGCTCGTGTGGCACTGGCGTGCGATCGGGGGACAGGCGGGGGCTTGTTTTAGTGCGACGCTATATTAAATTGTTTCTAACGCCTATATTTTTCAAGAAACATCATCGGTCCATTGGTGGCACTGGTCCAACGATCAATTCTTTACCTTATGTAGCAAATCTGTATTTTATGATGAATATCAGGTCTTTAAATAGTCAGAATTGTATGTCTGTTGTCAAGGAGCGTTTCTTTCAAATTTTAGGTTGTTTTAAGAACGCACTGACCTATTCATCATATTCATCGAGTGCATTATGTTCAAACCGAGAATCTTTATATATTTGTCTTATTACTGTTGATTTCCAGATCCAATTTTATGCACGAATCCTCAATATTGCTTACAGCAGTTGAAATTTTAAACGTTTAAATATAATATATCTAAATATGTATATTTTTTGTGTTCTCGCAATGCGAAAATACGCTCAGATTGGTGTAATCATTGTTTATTTTGTACTTAATTCATCTTTTTTTATACTTACTTTACGAGAGAGATTAGACTACTGAAATGGTTTAAAAAATAAAACTTGTGGCTGTATTTCAAAATATTCTAAGATTCAAACTATCGTTAGACTTGTAATGCAGATATTTTTCAGTCAAAGTACTCGTTAGTAAATGAAGTAATCTCATACTAATCGGTGAATCTTTTTATAAATTAAACCTTTACATCCTTCTGTTCATCACAAATGAAAATTGTATGGGAAAATCATACAATTCATTGAAGAGAAGTTTAAAATTCCTTGAAATGTTTATACTCGCACGACTATTTGATTCTGAAGGTACATTTTTTCGGAAGATATTTGAAAGTAATAATATTTTTAATTTTATGTAGTAGGTACGTAGTTATAGATTTATATAATAATAATTATGTAGAAAATAAATTTGCTGTAAGGTGATTTAATGTGGATTTAAAGTAATAATAAGTTAAATTCTGTGTAGTAGTAATAATTATAATTATTTCACTTTTGTGAAATTTGACGTATTTGAATATTAAAAATGTTCAATTTATGATGTTTAATTATTATGAAATACGATCCAGTTTAGAAATAGTGACTACGTTGAAAAAATATCATTAGAATAGTAATCGTCGCGGTCATGATAGATGAGAGCAAATGCAGACTAGACGTACAACAGCTGATATTTTCTACCACGCCAACCGTCATGTGCACATACTTTTTTGACGGGATTTATACACAAATATTTAAACAGAAATAAAACTTCGCTCTTGTCTGTTTCCTGTCTGTGTTTATTTTATTCAATGCTTCAATACTTGTGTAACTTTATAACATTATTAAATTAATTGATTGAAGTTATCGTAAAAATTATACAACGATTCAGTATCTTGTATCTCGATACGCACCGCTCCCTTCGTCCATATCACTGTATAATCGTATTAATTTATTCTCAAGTTCAGAAGTAAAAACTTGATTGTTAGAATTGTAAAAGATCCGAAGAAATTTTGCATAATCTAAATCTTTCCAGTGCTAACTAAATGTTGATTCAAATTAAATACACACAAGCGCAGCTTAATTAATTGATTTTGTCGTTGTAGCCCGACGGATAATTGGCCGTATGCAAAATGGCGTGACAAGACAGGCATCGCGTGCCGGATAACTCGGCAGACGTACATTTCTCTCTCCGGTGCCTATGAAGATACTTTAAAGTGCGGGTTTGTTATTGTCACGGAGGATACTTGCTTACTTGCTTTGAGGTCATTGAATTTATTTTCTTTCGTTCTCAACGGTCCTCTTTTTGATAGCACAAGCACACCGTTTTGTTTTTTAAAAATAGAAGAAAGAATATAGTTTTGACATCGGCCGTTTTATACAGCGTACATATAGAAAACAAATAATGAAGTCATAGAATGACTACACCAATGAAATGTCAGAGGTTGAAGTTAGCTTGACATTGAAATTCAACAAATAATCACGATCTCGAATAACGAATAATTTTCGTCAAAAATAAGTTATGCGTAATTACCTACGATATAGAAATAAAACAATACAATAATAGAATGCTGCGTTTTTTTCATCGGTAAGTACCAATATAATGAGAATACAATAGCTCGAACCGACGGATTTTAACGAACGCTTCCAGTATTCAACTTTGGCTTAACTCTTTTCTTCTGGTTGATAAAAATTGCAAAAATTTTGTAAATGCGTAGTAGAGAACTCAGCTGAAAATATCAATTTCGTTTTGAAAACTCAATTACATTTTTAAAACATTGGAAATTGAAATTGCAACGAGGTTTATTTACGTAATTTAAATCACTTTAATGGTATATTCAAACATCCCACTAAAACTTCAACCTAATAATATATAAAAAAATATATAAAAATTCCATTAAAACTTTTAACCCCTAAGGCTTTTACCAAAATATTGTGTTCCATGTTCGTATTTTACTAATATTGATATAATACGATTTAACTTCTTTAAAACAAGAGAATATCAATTCAATACTGAGTCACACTATTTTTATGAAACAGAAAAGGAAGAACAAGGGTGTATATATTAGTACCTATGTCGGTAGTCATAATATGTAAAAACGAATGTGTTACAAAAGAAGACATAATGGGTAATAAATATACAAATCATAACGAATTATTAAAACGAATAGAATAATCATACCATACAAAGAAATTAAAGATTAATGACTAATTTCTCTATTTTAAATTAGAGTCAACATTATCTTGTCCTATAATATAGCAGTAGACATAAAATGGAACTTAAATTATATTGAATTACAGAAAATAACAACAAGCAACATTGATCAGTTTGATATGGTTCACTAATAAAATGTAACCCATACCATATATGACTTGTTTATTATATTTAAAAGTTTTTGCAATTGTCTGAAAGCTTGTGTACGTCTTAAGGCCATCAGAAAATATTGAATTAAACTGTATGCTATCCTACAATTTCTCAGATTGGTTACAACCAACGTTTTGGAACACGTCTCTGTGGCCGTTATCAGACACAGATCAGAATATCTAGAACCTTCATTATGTAGATTATTTATAGTACAGATTAATTCTTATTTTTACACAATATTATGTAGAACCAACAAATATGTGTGTGTAAATGAATAATTGTCAATTATTTAAAAACCGAAAACAGGCAATTTCCCTAATTTATCATCAATCAACTTCAATTTAGAACATAGTTATGTACCGGCAAAACCGCCATACTTGAGAAAGTTTTAAGATATCTGTGTTTATTTCTTTTTTGTTTACAAAACTGATTTAAACAATAATTCCATTGAATTATGGGTGCTACTTTATACTTAATGTTTTTATTAACTAAAATAAATATTTCAAAATTAGTTTTACAATTTAGCTATCTCAAACTTTTGTTATTATTTGAGACAAATATCGTTTTAGTATGAAAATGAAAGTATTCCCATTATTTGTGAAACTATTTGTGAGCAATATTTGTTTGTATTTATATTTGTTTCTCTAAAATTAATTATTGTCCCTGATCTTCTATCTACCAGCGACTTTCCCAAGTTTTCAAAATACTCCTTGGCAGTGCTGTGACTTGTTGCCGCCCTCGATCTTTAAATGCTTTCTGCTTATCTTAAAGCTAGCCTATGTTTATATCATTCAAAGAAGAATTACGCCCATGTCTCTCAGTGGCATATTGTTTTTGAATCGTGGCTCAATAAAACACCACGTGTCTCAAGTTATAGCTCATTTAAATGGATTTTGATAAAATAGAGATTCGTTTTATATCCAATCTAGCGAAAATAATTTAATCTATAATTTTCACTTTTAGATTTTATGTAGGTTAGTTTAATATAAAATAAATATGGAACTAACCATGTGATTTTTTGCGCTAATTTATTACTAAAATTAAATAAATACTCGTATATCTACAAACAACTCTTCACCCAATATATATCCAACATATAGCATCTAAATAATTAATGTTAATTTTCTGTAGAGTTTTAAAATAATACAAATTAATGAATCAACTAGAATGAAATACAAAAAAAATCTATTTGTCGAATAAATATTGAGTAGCTACCGGGATAGAAAGCAATTACTATAGCGAAATAGTGAACGCACTTTCCCGGATAGGAAGAGGTCCAGGTTCGAATCCCGGTAGCAACTAAATATTTTTCGATAGATAGATTTTTTCTGTATGTCTTTCTAAATAATTCATTAATTTGTATTGAAATGCCACAAAATTGTGTTCTGAAAATGCAACTTCACAACATAAGTGTGCTCAAATATCATATTATCAAAGTCTAAAAACTAAAAAAACCAGCGTTGTCTCATATTGGCCTGCTGTCTCGAGAGATCTGGTTTTACGATAATGTGTTGTATTATTTTTCGGAAAATCAAGAGAAAGATGATTTTTTTTTTAATATTTGGTACAATTTCTGTATGGCTGTTTACTAACAGAAATATTTATCTGTACTATCACTATCTAAGTATATTTTGATCTAATAGCAAGAAACCTACTTGCCGTCACGTTTTACAGCTCCGTATTGTCTACGATTTTCAAATACGTTCCAAGACAGATATTACACGACTTAATCGATCAAATAATACAAATAATATATAACTTTGTTTTTAACCATTTTTATGAATTAAATTTATTACACCAACCGGTTTCGAAAAATACAATTTTCTTCATCGGAATATCAAATAAACTAACTAAAACTAAATGTCAAATTGATCTAATGTTTTTAAATTCTTTTTTTTTTAAATATATATATTATTTAAGAAATAAATATTGTACCTAACTTAAATTGTTACTATGACGAAAGATGTAGAAATTGTCACAATGATACAAAATTATTGGAAAAATTTTTAGGAGAGGACTTTTGGTTAATTTTACACGCTTTACTTAATTCTAATGATAACATTAGAACAATTTAACATATGGTTTTAGTTAGTTTATTTGACATAATAATATAGGAAATGGGATTTTTACTGGGGAACCTATTGATGTATTCAATTCAACTCACAAAAGTGGTTAAAAACAATGTTATAAATAATTAATATTAAAATTAATAAAAACCACAATGCAAAGTTCGTAATAAATATTTAACTTATATTCGCGATTTTGAACAATGCAGATAACTACACCATTCTAGAACTCTAAACTAACTAGCACCTTTTGCAATTCATACCTATGCATGTGCAATAAAAATGTGAACTTTTGTGCAGAGAAAAAAATAATTTTGATAGTATACGATTTGAGTGAGCATTTATCGGTCAAATCGAGCAGTAAGGATGTTAGGAACGAAATTAGTTAGCGAATAATTAAAATAAATGCTGGATTTACGTTCTAACCATAAAACCCGAGACCCGTGACATCGTAACTTCTCTGCATCGGTGTATCTCTGAATATACGATTTAAGTGATCAATTATTAGTTAAATCAAGAAGTGAGGGTGTTAAGAACAAAATTAGTTAGTGAATTATTGAAATAAATTCTGGATTTACGCACTAACCACCATAAAAGTCGAACCCCGTGGCATAATAATTTCTTTGCATTGGTATTACATATATTTTATGCTGATTACGATTTATTTTACGTATTTCACATAATACAAATATTTAATATATTCCTAATTTGATAAGATGCAGCTGATATGAAAATTGTCATCTTATTTTTAAAACAACTATATGTACTTTTAAATTATATTTTGAAAAAAGGACAGACGGAACTAAAAAGGACTTTAAAAGGAAGGTGTTTTTTATATACTTAACATTTTTTTTTTAAATAGAGATGCGTAGACGGAATACATCAATATTCTTACTATGTTCAAGCTAAGCTAAATGCTTGTATTATGAAAATAGGACTAACTTGCTGATCTTTTGTACTTATTATAATTATAACTATTTAAAAAATAGTTCATTTTTTTCTAATATTCAGTTATTTTATTTCACTGATCAATTCAAATAATCTGAGTAAATACATAAGATCATTTTATTATAACACAAATATATATTTAAAAAAGGAACAGTGCTACTTTATTATAGATTTAATTAAACATTTTTTTACAAAATAAATTATTTTATAAACACAAAATTTTTATTTATTTAAATTTCAGTTGTATAGTACATGGCTGCATAAAACTTCTTAAACTACAACTAGACCATGATATTTTCTGCTCTGCTCTAGAAAATATATTACCTAGATTTACGAAAGTCAAGAAAATAATTACTGAAATTTTCACACTGTACAATTAACAATGGGCAATTCATCCACCAAGCTACAAATTCTATTAATATATATTTGAGAAAATTCACTGGAAAGAAAAATATCAGCGCGACAATTTTGCTTCTACCACACAGTAAAGATGTATAAGAAAACACTAAATCATACTAATCATGATTACTGCGCAGTTTCACGACAGTCTGAAACCACATTGGACTGTTTCGCAGATACCATCCTGACATTATTATATCAAGTTCATGTAATTATTAGTATAAATATTATTTTAATGAAAATCTTCAATTAAGGTCCATGACAAGTGTTTTTGATTTTGCTAAATCTTATGACTTCTCGAAGAAATTATAAAAAAAATCGTATGTTGCGCAACTCACGTCACCGATAGTAAATTGAATACTTAATACCACTAAATCAAATATATATTCTTCGTTTTAAACTAGCAAAATGTAGGCTTGTATTTTTATAATATTTTACATAATATAATATTAATAATTTAAATAATAAAACATATTTTTAAATATATTTTATAACTAAAACTATTTATTAAAGGGGGAATGATATTTTCGGGTATCTAAAGAATATATCCCACTGCTAGATTTTATCATCCGTCAAACATCCCCGGATGAATCTTTTGTGCAACGTTTTCCAGGCCAATCTACCAACTGTTTCGAACGTCTCTGGCTGACATTTAATCTGCGACATCAGCCATGATGATGGACCCTGCAATAGAATACAACGATGGACTGAAGGGTTCTAGACATTGTCGACTAGCCTAGAAAACTCTGAACAGTTGTAAAAATCTGAGAACAATCTTATAATTATATACTTCTCACGACGAACGACCGAATATTGTTTTACATATGTATTACATACTTATAAATTTGTTGCATCAGACCTTACTTACTTACTTACTTACGTACTTACCATCACGCCGTTTCTCCGCGGGGGTAGGCAGAGAGGATAGAGCGCCATACTCTTCTGTCCTGACACACAATTCTCGCCTCATCCACATTCATACATCTTCTCATACAAGCTCGCCGATTGTTGAGGCTTCTAACAGAACCATCATCCATTATCTGGTTTACCTGGTCGTGCCAAGTCTTCCGCGGACGTCCTCTATTTCTAGTGCCATCAACACTTGCGTCATATATCTTTCTTACCATTCTCTCCTTATTCTTCCGTTCCATATGACCAAACCACCTAAGTGATCCTTTCTTAATCTTACTCACTATACTAATATCAGCTTTACATTCTTTCCATATTTCTTCATTCTTTACTCTGTCATAAATAGATGTACCACATATACGCCTAAGTGATCTCATTTCCACTGCATTCAGTCTACATCAGTGTCGGAACCAGGACTCCATTGTGCACCGCTAGTCTTGCCTCGGTTGACAAATTCCCGTTAGATATAATTCCATTCAATGCTCCGTTCACTTTATTTCCTGCAGTCACCCTCCTTTCGATATCATCCTCAGCCATTTCGTTTCTATCAAACATACTTCCCAAATACACAAACTCATCTACTTATTCCAAACATTCATTACCTACAAGTGTTATGCATGGTGTTTTGCTTTCCTCCTCGAATACCATCACTTTCAACTTGTTAACATTCATCATGAGATCGCTTTCCTTGCATACATCGTACATTCTACTCACTAGCCTCTGTAGTTCTTGTTCATTATTCGCCATTAGTACTGCATCATCGGCGTACAATAAACAGCATACAATCAAAATTGTAATAATAAATTAATATAAATTAAATTAATCAACTAAAAAGATATACAGGAAAAAATCTATCTATTGAAAAAATATTTAGTATCCCGGTAGCAACTACATATTTTTTCGAAAGATAGATTTTTTCTGCATATCTTTCTAGTTAATTCATTTAATTTGTATTAAAATACCACAGAACTATGTTCTGAATATGCAGTCATAACAAAAATGTGTTTTCCCTTAATTAATGATAAATTAATTAAAGATCTATGTAATTATTGAAACAATAGCTTAGGTTAAGTTAAATAAAGTTTTTTTTTTTCATTTTTACTTTTTAAACACATCAAAAAATTGACTTTTGAAATTATACTTTAACTAATGCGTTGTAGCAAATGTATGCACCGTTTAGTAAATGAACACATAGTGGACATTTTAAAATTGAATTAATACTTTGTAAAAATCTTACGTAAATCCATACATTCACTAGTTAATGTATACAATTACTAAATTTTATATTTCTACTTTAACATTTAAATTTATAGCATTAAATACTTACAACATGCATCAGATGATAATTCAGTTAATTAATATCATATATGTCATACAAAACAGTAGATATATAATTAAATTACTAGGTAACCGAGTTGTCGATATACGTATCAGTATGAATTTATAAATATGCTTACATGTAATCGTATATGTAAGGTTGACTCACTGTAAGTAAAAAATATTCATGAAACAGTGTCATTTCTCGAAAAGTTAGCAGGAATATTAAAAGAATGTGAAAGAGTAGGGGAGAGGGACCTAGCCCCGGACACTTTACAAAAATCTAAAAATGATACACATATTTCTAAGTATTTATAAATAAATTTCAACATATAAATAGAAAAATAGTTTATTTATGTAAACGACACAAGAAAATAAACAAAATATATTTTTTAAATATCGAAATTAGTATTTTAAACAACATTTCATACCCTTGTTTCGTCACCATTATATATTCTAGATGCAGGAAACTTATGTGCTTCCATCAATGATTTTCATTGTTCATAAAATCTCTCTACTTGAGGTTTGTTGAAACCGACACACCTCTTCACTTCATCCTGGTAGACTCGGGGGAGCACAATACTATTTCAGGATACCGTTTTTTAAAAGTAGTAAATATACTTTTACCTGCCGTTTTTTACTCTTCTTTAAAATAAAATTAAAATAAATAAAATTCATTTTTTGTTACTGGCATCAAACGATTGTCTTAATCATTGATGTGATCAAATAATTGTTGTTCGTAAGCATCCATAAAAGTACAATCAAAACGACCTATTTTCCATTTTTAGTGCCAACATTCACTCATGGAGGGTTCTGTTTGTTATTTTGTATTTTTCTCCTTCACATCTCAACGAAATCTTCCCAAGAGAGACACATTTTTCATTGCTTCCTTAAGGCTAATCGCTGTCCACTTTTCTCTATTAGAAGTTTTTCTCGGTGATTCGGCATTTTTCGGCTATAAAATGAAAAAAAGTAATAAATGTTGTCATATAACAGCATTATTGACTGTTACAATTTGTCCGGGGGTACCTTCCAAATGGGTGTCCGGGGCTACCGGTTTGTTCACTTTTTATCCAAAAAATACTTTAAAATTATAGTCGATAAAATAATATATTTATTATGCTCTGGCTTATAGAATAATAAGTAAATATGATCGTTAATTACGTCACTTCGAAAATATGCTGGGATCAAAATTTTCACTAACAAAACACGTCAACGCTGCTTACAACCGAATGACTTGACGGACGGGCCCAAACTGCTCGCACCAGTCAAGACTTGCTAAATGCTATGTCGTTTGTGGTAGGTACTAGCGCTATATAGCGGCAGTTCCCAGATATTAGCTTGTCCGGGGCTACCTGCCGTCCGGGGCTAGGTCCCTTCCCCCTATTTATGTATTATTTCTGAGTGTATATAAACATTTTTATGTAATATTTATTTTAATAAGACAAACCTAATAAATATTTACAATTCGTGATCTATCACGTATAGCAATACCCTGGCCATCAAGCATATGGTAGTCAAGGTGATATGTGCAAAGTGAGACATATGAAAAAATATAATAGTCTGACACCTGCAGCCGGCCGTGTAGAAATTATCCACTGATAATATTCTCACACACGATTACCATCCCATTAGTATTGTGAATCCGAAATATCGGCTTTCGGGGCAGGAGTCGGGAACTCAGAGGCTCTGTACCACAAAGTCGCGATGATAAATATTATTTTTAAAAATTAGTCTACAAAGATTTTAACACTACATATAAAATATTTTTAATAGCCCTGTTGAAATAATAATCATTTAACATGATTCGTAATAGAATCCAATCAGAATAAATGTTTATCTTTATATTTATCAAAATATTACATAATTCTGGTCAAAGAGTAAAATAATGAAAACAAATTACTTAGAATGATAGAAAGACAAAATCTATTTATCGAATAAACATAGTCGTCACCGGAGCTTACTTCATTCGATAGTCAGTTACGATTACGATATACGTTTTCTAAGTAAGACATGTTTTAATTACAATGTTTCACATGTCTGCAATGTCATTCATGTTTACAATGTCGTTTTCAACGTGAAAAATATAAATATCTCACATGAAAAACGTATATAAATTAAATTTGGCGACTTCTATTCTAAGAGAGTAGTTTTGGGTTTAGTGTAACCGCTTGCCTAGTGGTCTAGTTGTCGGGGGTTCGAGCCTCGTTCCTGGAGACAAGCAAGTTAGTCCTATTTTCATATCACAAGTTTATCTTAGTTTGAAAATAGTAAGAATATTGATGCGACAAATATTCCGTGTACGTTTTAAAAGAAAATAGATGTATGGGTAACTGTAGCCTAATCAGTCTACGAGTTAGAGCTATCGCCTGTACAAAGAGCTACCAGTTATAAAAAGTTCTAATGAAAATAATATTTATTAGGAGAACACATTCTTATTGTGAAGTGTTGTATCAATGTGTCCAAAATTTAATAAAAATGAATTGATAATTCTGGCGTCTGCTATCAGATTACTCAAAGGTATTTGAGATTCTGTAAAAATAAGGTAGATGGCTCTTTCAAAGAATGGAACGATTAAATGTATTAATATCAAAAATGTAACATATAGGTTCGAAAATTGTCGCTAAAAATATTGTCGCTGTAGCATAGTTGGATAATGCACTTTCCCCGGTTAGGTAAGAGATCCAGGTGGCTCAACAACAATATTTTTCGATAAAATTGATTTTATATGTATATCTTTATAATTAATATATTTAAAATAATATTTCTTCGATAAATAGATTTTGTCTGTATCTTTCTAAGTAATGTACCAGTAGGTGTTGGTATACTTTCTGATGACTACTGTGCTCTGAGAAATGATCACTTCAAAAATGTATTTATTAATGAAATAATATTATTTCGTTGATGTCAAATGTCAACCGACTATAAATCTAATTCAGCATCCAACACGATATATTTTCCGATTAAGTTCGTATCTTCATCATCGCTTAGGCATGCTACACCGCGCCTTCCTTCAGGTTTTATTTTAGATCTGCGACAAGTAGATCGTTAACTTTATACATTTGCACGTCCCAAACTAAATTGGAATAAACAGCAACAATGACTTTATGAAGACAGATCGGGTGTTGATTCGTCAGCAAGCGCTGAAACAGCGCAAGCCTGAGAGAGACGGAACTTCGGGCCTCCGACCGTCTTAGGAATAAAGAATTTAAAAAATTACACGATGAGTAAAAATAATGTGTCAATTTATTTAAACATAACTTAATTTTTTGCTATTAATTAAAAAATTTAAAGTGCCGTTCTAGTTCTAGTGGTTAAGTCACGTGGTCAGGTATTCGAGCCTCGTTCAAGGAGGTCATCGAGTTAGTTCTATTTTCGTAACATAAGCATTTAGTTTAGTTTTAAAATAGTAACAATATTGATGTGACACATATTCTATGTTCGCATCTCTATTTTTTTTTTAAACTTTAGAGTTTATTTTTAGAATCCGTATCAAAAATCAAACCAATCAGCTTCTTCATTCTTGGACGTAAAAACAAATGAAGACGACTTTAAAAAGAAAACCTTCAGCCTTACACGAGTAGACCTACCAGTGACTAGTATTATATAATACTGAATTGTTGAAATTCAGATACATCTTTTCATATTTATTATATAAAAAATAACTATTGAATTATAAGATACGATTTCAAAGGAAAAAACCTAAATTAGATTAAACAACCTTTTTATTGTTGTTCGTTTTCACTGGTTTTATACTATGATTAGACAAATTTAGTTGTAATATAATAATACTTCTTTTAATATATTAAATATATTATTTTCTAATACGGCTGATAAATAACTTATTTATATTGTGGCACTACAACGTAAAAAAAATGTTACAAAATCAATAAATTTTTATTAGGAGAACACATTCTTATTATGAAGTTGTAATTATTCAGAACATAGGTCTGTGATATTTTAAATATGAATTAAATAATAATATAAATATTGTCGCTGTAGCATAGTTGGATAATGCACCTTCCCCGGTTAGGAAAGAAAGTGAAGAAGAGGAAAGTGTCCAAAATTTAATAAAAATGAATTGATAATTCTGGCGTCTGCTATCAGATTACTCAAAGGTATTTGAGATTCTGTAAAAATAAGGTAGATGGCTATTTCAAAGAATGGAACGATTAAATGTATTAATATCAAAAATGTAACATATAAGTTCGAAAATTGTCGCTAAAAATATTGTCGCTGTAGCATAGTTGGATAATGCACCTTCCCCGGTTAGGAAAGAGATCCAGGTTCGAATCCCGGTGGCTGTATATATGTATATCTTTCTAATTAATATATTTAATTCATATTTAATAAAAAATTTAATTGTAAAAAATTTATTCGATTATTCGTATACCGAAACAGTATAAATTAATAATTATTAAACATCATCACATGCCGACCCCTTTATTTAAGGTAGCCGTTGTCATTCCAGTCACGGTATGGATGCCGTCCGGAAGATTGGACAATGATATGGGGAATACATGTCCTATATAAGTCCTTGGTGATGGACACAGGTGGTGCACGCCGGACCAGGTGTCCACTTCCTAGACTTAGTATGCAACCGCGATATTAATATATTATTATTCATTGCCGGCCCAAACTTTTACACAGAGGAAGTGATGAATACAATGATCAAGTCTGCGTTAATTACAGCTGGAGCTGATGATTACATTCTACTGTCGCCGCTGCTATTACAATTTGACTATAACACGGTCTGGCGGGCGTCTTTAAAAGCTATTGATATTATTTATGCGAAATCTAATCAAATCAAGTTCCAATCTGAATTTTCCGTGGTATTTTTAAATTAGGTACCTATATACTAGTACGGCTAAAATCTTACTTAGAAATAATTTGCATATTTTTCTTAGAGATTGCTAAACCAAAATAATCAACATCTATTAAATATTAATCGGTAAATTAATTATTACCCTTAAATATTAATCAATTCCTAAGCGCCTATAACCGTCACTACAATAATATAGCAATTCGTTTGAATGTCTGTACGAGCGATAGGTATCACCCTCATTCTAAATCAAATTGGATTATTTTTTACAGAAAAATCTATAATCTTTTTCAGACTATTCTTTATTTTAATATTTTGATTGAAAATTATAAATAAATACATATTAAACTTTTGCTACTGATCCAATATTTTTAATCGAGCCGTTCCTTCGCAGATGTGCGCGACAATCAGCCATCTTCACTCACTCAATTACTAACTAGTTTAAAGATGTCACAGGGCAACCATTTTTTTACAAAATATTTGTATTAAGATATTCATAATACTGTCTTATTCGTTTTAGAAAAATTGAGAAATAATAAAATATATAACAGATTGAACTTTCTGTCTGCGAAAATAATGATAATACGGAGGTGAATATGAATATAATACAAACAATTAAAGCTTAGTATCTATTGGGAATATAGTAAATACTTAAATATTGTGATTTATCATATGTTACAGATTTAAATTATACTCATTTTATCTACATAAACTTTTAACATTAGATATGTTATTTCAAAGCTTCCCGGGTGAAATATGTTTAAAAAAGCACGATAAAGAGTGTGTAACGAGTTATGAGCTCAAAATCACGAACCGTGAGTAAATCACTGATATCTTTGAGTCATACTCACTATCGGTGATTAAATATCTGGAAATATCGTGATTCGTAACTCATATTTTATTTTATTTATATATGGTTGTGAACCGTGATTCGGTGGATGTGCATATAAAAGGAAGATATTCATGAAGGAAGACGTTATAATTCATGATAAGCGCCATCTAGTAGATTCTGCCAAAACGTTTTACGCATTTGATCCAAAATGCTCGAAAAATAAACTCATATTTTTTAAGGGTTTTTATTATCTTTGTGATGACATTCAATTAGATATATATGAATTAATATGGTTTTACGCAAAACACGTTTGAATAATATAAGTAAATACGCTCAAAATAATGATTTTTTATTTATTTTGTGTACTGTGATATAGTGCAGCGCACGCGTATTAGTAATGAAACTGTAATCACAGTCACGATTTTAAATCACCGATATTATCGAATATCAATCACAATCACACCAGTGAGTCAAGACTAGTATTTTTCTCATCACTATGTGTAACATTTTATAGAATTGTATTCAATAAATAAAAGACAATGTATCCGAACTTTAAATAAAGTTCAGGCGATGTTTGAAGAGACTAAGACAAAATAGAATGATTTGCATGCTAGGTGGAGAGAGGCATACCTGAAATGTACGATATTAATTTCCAAGACACTAGTAACACAGCTGCTTTTATGCTTTCTCATTCCCGAAGACTTTCTTTAAAAGGGATTAAAGGAAACGCATTATGTGGATGATAAAATCACTCGATAACGTGTTTACCGTATTAACCGCTGTCTGTTTGGTAAAACTACCCCTTAGCAAATTCAGTACTTCATTATTTTTGCACGCAAAACCCAAATATGGTTTGTCTGGCCATGTGACTGTACTGGTAAAATTCTGTTTTCTAAATGGAAAAAAATAATCTCGCATAACGGTTTCCCCTCGTATCACTAGCAATCTTCTCGAAGTGAAAACTTTTGTGTTACGATTATTCAAGAGATTAAAAATTACTTTACAATTTTTTCTTCAAAAAATCATTTCATTATAGATACAACATAAACATTTATAGTTAACGTTAATTACACAAAAAGTATATTAACTTACCTTCGTAGATAATTAGATATTAGAATATGTATTAGATAATTAATATCAGGTGTGGCAGAATTATTAATTTAAGAAACGATTGTAGACAAGAAGATCGGTATTGACGTAAGTATACTGACGTATAAAATAAGAACAAAACTCAAATCAGGTATGTGAATAATGAGTAGGTAATTATAACACTGTAATATGTTGGATGTTATTAGATGAATGCGGTAGAAAATCACGCTCATTGGCAATGATTGATAATACAATACATCATCTAATTCTAGTTTTTAACACTAACACATTTTGAAACTAATTAGAAAATATATTATATAAATTGCTCGAGACAAAATAACGGAGCTACTATATATATAGCTATAACGAGCCGAATTATAGAATTAATATTGAATTTTTAACCGCTTTGTTTATTAAAAAAATAAACAGTTGTATGCAATAATAATAGTAATAATAATGCGTTTATTACAGCGTGATCGGGTTTTTTTTATGAAATCCCGATTCGCCATAAAGATAATATATATTATATAATACATTTAAGTATTATATATTATTAATAATTACACAAATTAAATTAAAAAGCGAGTAATCCACTGATATTCCTACACCAAAGAAAACATATTTAAACAAACATCCGACAATGACAGTGTAGGATATATTATAAAATAAGAATGCATATAATTAATTAAACATTATCTTTTAGCACACTTCTGCATGTAAGAACATAATATATTATTTTGGTATTGTTTCTATATACAATTAGTTTGATGAATAAGTTCGTGACATTTTTTTAAAAATTTAAATTAACAATATATGTGATATAGGGCGGGTTTAAGTCTCAACCGAGCTTTTGAAGAGCCACTTTTGTAAAGTTGCAATATGCGAACAGGTATGAAAATATTCTGAAAAATTATTTGATTCTGTGTTCCCGGTAGTTTTTGGCCATTATTGACGGTTAAATATCTCGGAAGAAATTCCCAGTACCTTAACTTCTCGGTTAACAGTAAGCAAAATGTTATTTTGTTATTGTTGGCACTACATTTTGTTTAGCCAACAATTAACACAATCATTCTACAAATTACAAATTCAAGACTTATTTAATAAAATAATACTATCGGGGTGATAAAATGACATTTTATCAAAAAAAATCTCTTGCCTTAGAAAACAAAAACGCTGCGAACTTATGCAGCAACCCAATATATAATCCTAAAGGTATAATAAATAGCCTCAGCAACGAAATTCTAAAATAACAATATTTCAATAAGTTATTTAAAAAGTCAAAAGCAGACTTCGAATCTGTCACAATATTTTTGAATTTGGAACACCATTGACACGGAACGTAAGTCATCATCATCATCATCATCATCATAACCCAACAAACCCGGAGTGGGTTACAAGTGTCAGTAAAAATCTTCTCACAAGTGTCAGAAGAAAACGTCTTACCAACGCTATTTCGGTCGGCCTCTTCTTCGCTTAAAGAAACAATAAACAAATAGTTACTAAAGGCTTTTTAACCAGCAAAATTCATAAACGGAAGAAAAAGTGTGTAATTTACAAAAAAAATTAATGAAGAATATGAGTTTATCAATTTGAATGTTGTTTATTTATCTTACTACTATTGATTTTTTAAACAAATTAAGGTTATTTTATTTTTTTTAGGAGAAAATAAAGTAGATGGCTCTGTCAAATAATGGAACGATTAAATGTATTAATATCAAAAAGGTAACATATAGGTTCGAAAATTGTCGCTAAAAATATTTTCGCTGTAGCATAGTTGGATAATGCATCTTCCCCAGTTAGGAAAGAGATCCAGGTTCGAATCTCGGTATCAACAACAATATTTTTCAATAAAATTGATTTTTTATGTATATCTTTCTAATGAATATATTTAATTCATATTTAAAATTAAGGTTATAAGAAATATTAATTTCCCGTCATTATTCAAATAATATGACAACATATTTTGATTATTGCCAGTTAAAAATATGATTGGTGTTTCGAAAACATATTATATATCTCAGACACATGAATCATATTATCGCTGCATAAAATTTATTTTTCTGGGTCGCCACCTCGTGTACATTTTGAATTTTGTTTTGGTCTCTTCAAATATCGTCTGAATTTTATTTCGTGTTTTGTTTTGAGCAAATATTTATTTCTCGTTGGAATGTACAAAGATACTAAATACCAGTAACGACTTTCTTATATATCACATTCCTAACCATTAACTTCCTAGAGTGTTACGCACTTTTCTAACATGCTTTTTCAACGTAATCTTGTGACACATTTTACCTCCGAAAAAACATATTTTATGTGAAAATTTCAATATACTTCTATCACCCAAAAATATTCTCAGGGGAGTAGTTTTTCAAGACGTAGAACTATTTTTCCCGGAATTCTTATTGGCGTATTGTAACAGTAACTATTCAAAATAGATTACTGTGTGACGTCGCACAAGACACTTAGGCACGATATATTAATATGGAGTTTGCGTGTCAGATAGATGTATGACACAATACACAAAAACTGCGCACGTTTCCTCGAAAAGATGAAGCACAATCACGTGCAAGCGAACAACATGGACCGAGTCAATTTTTTTTTTTCATTTTTTTTTTAAATATAATGAATACATTTTCGGTATGTTATTTTAATAGGTATCCAAAATAAGCAACTGAAAACTATGTTATACAGGGTGAATATTATGTTCCATCCCGATTTTATTTGACCGCCATTTTGGTTTGGCTAATATTTGTCAGTTCAAATTTGGTAATCGTAAAGTATAGTTAATTACAATTTATTATAAAGTATCTAACACCTCAACGACATGCAACAGCGCATGTTTTGTAGCCTCAATTTTTGGAAAACAATCATCATTATGAGCCTAGAAGGTCATTTCGACTTGGCGGGTTTTGTTAATAAACAAAACAGCCGTTATTGAGGCACTGAAAATTCTCAATTGGTACATCAATGACCTTTACACTCACGCAGAGTTACTCTATGGTGCGCTATGTGGGCCAACGGAATCATTGGGCCCTATTTCTTTTAGGATGCAAGAGGCAATGATGTAAAAACGTCTTGGTGGCCGAATTACACATGTAGTTTCAACAGGACGGTGCCACCTCACGCATAGCTCTAGCTGCGCTTAAAATGTTGTTTAACGAAACAACATCGGCCTGTAACACAATATTCACCCTGTACCTTTAGAGATTTGTTATCAATATTTATAGACATCCTCGAGCTTCGTCTTTGGTCATGAAATATCATGAAGCCTGGTGCAGATTAAATTTCTCAGTTATTGAAACGGGACCAACAGTCTGTAATTGGCAATTTGCAGAATTCATATTTAGCTAATATACAGGTAATTTGAATAGTCAGAATTTTGATTTATAAACAAAATCATTTCTTATTGTGATGCAAAATTGAGTCTTTGCAGGGTGAGACTTAACAAATTTAGTCTTTTTTAGATAGGCGGGGGTGGCTGTATTATGTTTAGGGTCCTGGAGTGCAACTGAGCATAATTTATTACGGAATGTATTCAATATAATACACTTCCTAGAAGAGCGCGTGGAGGGAAACCAGGATAATGATAGATACAAAATTTGTTATTTAGATGACAATGCAATATAGAAGAATTATAAGTAAAGATTATTAACCGGTCTATATACCTAGATGCTCTCATTTTAAAACATGGAAGATGTGGAGTAGAAATCCGAAGACAAACTAGAATGGAAAAATCTGCGATGACCAATCTGACCAAGATATGGAGAAATCGCTCTATTCATCGCACTTGTATGGAATGCAAAACATGGATATTGAGAAAAAGGAGAAGGAACATGCTTTGTGCCTTCGAGATGTGGTGCTGAAGGCAGATGCTACGTAACCCATGGACCGCGAGACGCAAAAATGTTTCTATCATGCAAGAAGTAATGACAATCGTGAGACTTTCAACAACGTTCATAAGGATTATTGCATAATTTAGATGTGGACACATGTAATCACAAGGAATTTTAAACGAAAGAGTGCAAGAAGCATCGTCGTATTCGTTCTATTCTACAAGCATTCTACAAGATGGATGGACCAAATAAAGTTTACAGGATCCTCTTTAAATGCTGCAATCAACATAACTCAAGACTGGGAGGAATGGAGACACCAAATGACACGAATGCACAAAATTTTAGACCGATCAGGAGCGACATTGAGCGCACGTTAAATTACAAGAAACTTAAGTTTATAATAATCTTTTAAACAGTAATAATCTCTCAGGTTGTAAGTATTTTTACAGAAAACTTAGCCTATAGTAAATTAATATTTTTGTTCATGTTTTAAATAAATAAATTATTTTAAAGCTATTATTTTCCCATCCCTATTGACTGGTTATATATATTTACTGTTTCCGAAGTAAGTTTGTAGAGTTCCATAATCACGTATATGAAAATGAAACACTTGTTTATTGATTTTACTCGTTTAATTGACTTGAGACGCGTTTCGCCTTGCAAAGGTAATATAAATCTAACAATTTAACCTCACAACCTTATTTATAACTATAATGGGGGACAGCTATACAATTTTATATATATGAGGTAAAAAGGGAAAACATTATTCGTTGGAATTCTGGGGATTTCCATACATTTTGAATATATCTAATTATTCTAAATATGCATTCAGTTTCAACACTAATCTTATTTTAATGTCATGGGTAATTTGTAGAAAAGGACAGTTATATAATTTTACAATTTAAGAAGACAATACGACAGGAGAAACACTTTTGGTATTGCTTGTCTTGCCGTATTGTCTTCTTATTGACCCTATTTACTGGTAAACACATAGTTTTGAGGGATTCAAAAATTAAGTAATAAAATCCGACAATGATCGAGAAAATGACAGGCAGATAGTTTGAAGTAGGTTACGAGAGACGTGCGAGTGTGACGCGCCGCCACTGGCCCAATTGACACATCCAGGCCAGTAATGTGGCCGCGGCCGCCTCAGGAGCGACAATTCCCAGTCCATCCTTTCATCTCACCGATTGTAATTAGCTCTTTAGCATCTCTGAATATTTTACGCGACATCTCGTATAATCTGCCCCGGCCGGGCTCAATCTACAATAATTGAGCATAGTTTGCTTTGTCATCGCGTACACCGCTTCGAAATGAAGGCTGCGCAGCAATCAAAATGCATCCATTTTAACTAGTCGCTCATTTAAATAGATTAGGCAATTACGTTACTAATAGAACAAACACTCGTCCAAAATTCATCGAATGCACAACAATTTAAGAGTAAATTAAATTGAATAATATATACCTACATAATGATGTAAGAATTATTACGTCTCATTAGGCAATAATTATTCAACTATGCTACAGCGACAATATTTTTAGCGACAATTTTCGAACCTATATGTTACATTATTTTTTTGATATTAATACATTTAATCGTTCCATTATATTAATCGACAATATTGTCGCTGTAGCATAGTTTGATAATGCATCTTCCCCGGTTAGGAAAGAGGTCCAGGTTCGAATCCCGGTGGCGGAACACCAATATTTTTCGATAAAATTGATTTTATATGTATATCTTTCTAATTAATATATTAAATTCATATTTAAAATATCATAGACCTATGTTCTGAATAATTACAACTTTACAATAAGAATGTGTTCTCCTAATAATAATTATTCAATACACTTACTAGTTGTATATTTTTAAAATTATTTTTTTATGTAAGTAATTGCTCTATTTTATTATTTTAAATAATGATCAAATCTAGAAATTCATATAATATAATCAAATGAATTCATATATTAGTTTCTTAAAAACAAATTATATATGTCAATCGGAAAAATACAAACAACATATCTATGTGTCAAAAAATATAGACGCTACCGACCTTATATAATATATACAAATAATTAAATAAATTCAAGTTTATTTGTTAATATTGCAAACATAGTTTCTTGAAAACTAATTATATTTACATGTCAATTAGAAAGATACAATGAACAAATCTGTACGATGCCACCGAGACTAGTCTGAAAACATATTGATACGAATTTGTTTTTTGAAGCAACATTAAAAAACATTTTCACCCTTCTGCCTAGCTTACTGTTATTATAAATTCAAGAATAAAGTATTGGCAATGTGAAACTGCCTATGTAGCATTTTTAATTGTAGGTATTTTTTATTTATACTGATGGGAATTATCTGCGAATCCTATTACAATATTAATATATCTAATTATAAATTTTACTATTAAGCATTTTGATATTAAAAGCTAGTCGTTGTTGTAAACAATGATAATGGAGTTTTTTTTTCTCATTGTTTAGAATGATTTGTTTTTTAAGAAATCATATTGGGAATCAAATATATTGAAGATAATATTGATTACCAACAATCTGATTAACTGAAACTTGTAAATAGCAAGGGTATGATTGAAGCAAACTGAACATTGTGAAATCGCGCTCATAACTTCCTAATATTGGAATAAGATAAAAAATCCTTCTAATTGTTATTATAAAAGGGCATCCAATTTTTAAAAAAATGTTCCATTCTTATCTGTAAAGTGTAATAAAAATATTACTTAGGTCTTTTTAATTTTCTTTATACAAAAAAAAAAATATTAAAAAAAATGACTATCCAAGTATCCAACTCTTCACAGCTTTCAAAGTACCTAAAATAATAGTCATATACAAAAAAAACTCAATTATCCAAAAATTTTAAATTAAAAATTAGAAGCGAATTCCAATCTACAAGATTTAGAGACCAAATTTATGTTCCAAAACTAAAATATACCGCAACCCAAAATCACTATATTTATTAAGGCATCAAATTTTTTAACAATCTCCCTATCACAATTAGAAAAATTACTGACTACTATAAATTCGTATCTGAAGTCAAAAAATATGTACACAGACTAACTGAAAAATAAATTATCTCGTATATACTCCTCTATACACGAATCTTACTCTCATAAAGAAGAAACAAATATTAAAGGAAATATATATATATATATATATATTCTACTGATTATTTAATAAATGTATTATATCTTCTAATATTAAAAAATATACAATCTTACCATTACCATACATATAACAACAATAATAATAATTAATATTATTTATTTTATACATTTATAAAGTAGTAAGGCGCTGAGGCAAACATTTTACACAGTTGACGGTTATTTTAATAAAACAAATTAATATAATTGAACGAATTTAATTAATCTTCTATCAAATAAATACTTTTACTCATATGTATCTCAAATATTTTTAATGTTCTTCATTTTGAGCTTGTGGGTTTCTTTCACTGATGATTTTTTATCATTATAACGATACTTTAATTTGTATTTATAAATATTTGTTGCCATACCATATTTAAATTAATTAATTCAAATTTATTCAACATTAACAAATTTATAAACGCAAATTCCCGAAAATTACAATCATTCCGGTTTCTAATTGTGCCTAAAATCCTGTTTCTAATGCTAATAGAGGCAATGTGAGTTCAAATAAGATTTTCGTATATACGTATGAATCTCCCGTCTATTACCCACCTAATACCCTCGTACGTAAGAGTGTTTCCCGATCAAGCTGTTAGGGATTTGATCAGTTTCGAATGCAGACTGCGGTATGGGGGCGGCAGATGCGCGCAATTACAGAGGTCGCGTGCCGATTTCGATTTAAAAACAGAACGACGCGAGTCAGAATAAAGGGAAGCTTAAAGCAGGAAATACAAAATCATACTTTAGACCTTCCTCAATGTTCAAATGGAAGTTTTCATACAGCTTAATATTTCAATCATTTTACTTATTCGCAAGTATGACTCTGTAATTTGTTAGGAGAATTTTGAATTTAGAACATTTAGAACTGGGGTTTATGGCAGTTATAGTTGGCAATTTTATTGGTATTTTGTGGTTGGCAACTCACCACATACGGTGAATTGGATATGGTCCGGAACGAAATAGTTGCACCCTTTATCAGTTAGTATTTTTATATGAGTTTTTTTTTTCTTTTGACATTCAAAACATTGAGAATAGTAATGAGCTCGAAATCACGAACCGCGAGTCAATCACTGATATATTTGAGTCACACTCACTGTCAGTGATTGAATATATTGGAATATCATGATTCGTGTTTCAAATTATTTTTGTCAAAAATTCTATTAATTTTCTGATGCAGCTGTTTAAATCGATTATCACTTAAATCAGCGCCATCTACCAGATTATTTGTAATTTGATCAGCGCCATCTAGTAGATTCTGCTAAAACGTTTTACGCATATTTGATAAGAATTTGACCCGAAAAATAAATTTGCATTTTTAAAGCATTTTAATTCACTTTGTGATTATATTACATTAGATTTATATTAATTATTTTTGCTAAAGTATGTTTTTTACGCAAATTATGTTTTAATAATACAAATAAATACGCTCAAAATTATGTTTTTTTTATTTCGTGTATTGTGGTGAATATAGTGAAATCGTGATAATGAAACTGCGATCACAGTCACAGTTTTCAATCACTGATATTATCGAATACCAATCACAATCACACCAGTGAGTCGATAGTAGAATTTTTTTCATCACTAATTGAGAATATCGGAAAATTTCAAGAAAAAATACTATTCAAATTTCGAACTTAAAATGTGTACGTGCGTCACAATTCTAAGAAGAATGGTTTTATATAAGTAGACTGTTTTTGAGCGCTAAAAATCCAATACAAAATTGCTTTCTTTTTTCTATATTCAATATGATATTTCTTAAATTAAATAATATCTTACAAAAGATTTTTGTATGTGATATCAAACGAATTCTGTTTTATAATTGTTAACAAACTAGTTATTATTTATTTCTGGGTTACGCTGCTTTGGATTTTATAAACATTAACATTCAGCTCAAATATAAATTGTCGTCAATTAATTATGATAATGTATTGTTTAAAAATTAATTTAAAAAATTTATGAGAATAAAATAACAAAAGAAATAATTTCAACGAGGATAACTGATATCAGTTTAAATTATTAAGAAGAATGAACAATTATTGATGTACACATATGAAAACGGTGGTCACCTATTTAAGAACAACAACAGCAAAATTCTAATAATTTTATCGTTTATATACTAATAGTTGTAAACGCGCTATACTCGTATTGCTTTTAATATGGTAGAGAATACATACAATACAATGTTTTAAGATTTCATTTCTTTTATATATTTTTTCTCTTTCCTAATTTTTTTATGTCATAAGACATAAAACCCTTCCCTGGTCCCTCGGTGTGAACATGGGTCAGAGGTCCAGCCCATGGTAATCCAAACAGACTGGCCTCCTCACGCACGGTACACCGGAACTAAAGCTATCTTCACGGTATTGAAACAGATCATGATTCAACAGAATTTTTGTAAGTATCATTCCCTGAATTTTGAGACAATGTGAACCCAGATGCCGTGCTAATTTACCGTACCAACTGTCAAATCTAAAGACGAGTGTGACGTCATTGGACAAGTATGTGATGTGATGATGTTTTGTAAAATAAAATAATTCATCCATACCTATAACGCTGCAATTTTTCACCTGTTTACTTGAACACAGTCTCAGCTGACAGTCGTATGCAAATATAAGAAGAAAAAATATATAACCAATAGGACGTCGTAGAGCTGCACAAAAACTAGAAAAATAGTCCGAAAACGCAAGCAATTTATTCAAAGTTATTTTATAATATTTATACGCCAGCATTTATATTATATACGACAATATGTACGATGTTAAATCTACAAAACACTCTTTGAAGGAGATTTTTTATAGGTTACGAGTTTGAACAATTTTTTGAAAACAGTAGTACAATGAAATAGGTTTCTTTGGTTCTTTTTTGTACTTTAAATTAATGTATTCTGATAAGTACACCATCGTACAAATGCGTGGCGTACAAAGTGTACACTCGTATAAATATCTGTCGTATAAATGTTGGAATATAAGTTTTTCTTATACGCTTCTATCGTCCAAACGTTGGAGTTCAAAATGTATAGAACTAAACACCACCCAACTTATTAATCTATCACAATACAAAACCTAGATTATTTTATTAAACATTATTATTATGAAGTTGTAATTATTCAGAACATAGGTCTGTGATATTTTAAATACTAATTAAATGTATTAATTAGAAAAATTTATTATTTATTTGACATTTTTACAATTTTTTTTATAACTTAAATTAAATATTTTACATTATTAAAATTACATGTTTTTTTTCGCTTCCCTCTCCAAAAAAAAAATTAGCTCTTGTGCTTGGAGAGGGAGTTACACTATAATAATTTTATATAATATTTTATATATTTTATTTATTGTCTATTTGTGTGCTTCTGAAGTGATCTATAATATTATTTATTTTCTTATCATATGCTTCTGAAGTGTTCATTTAATTTCTTTCTAAGCTCTTTTATATATTTAATTTGTGTAGGGAGGCCATTGAAATTTTTTATCCCTAAGTATATAAAATTTTGCTGATAGTGTTTGGTGTTGCATTTAGGGATTTTAAAGTTATTTTTAAACCTTAATTATGTGCTTGTTTTAAATTTTACAGTTATTTTCTTTAATTAATTGATTAATTGAATTTTTTTTGTAAATGTTTTCTATTTTAGAAACTGGAAATTATTGTTCATCTTTTGTTTAATATTACTTTGATGATTGTTCTCTGTATTATTATTACCGAGTTCATTATATTATTATATTCTCCTCCCCACCCAATTATTCCAAAAATAAATCAATTTTATAGAAAAATATTGTTGTTGCTACCGGGATTCGAACTAAGATCTCTTCCAATCCGGGGAACGTCCATTATTGATTCCGATTATTATTGAGATTCCGTAAAAACAAAGTAGATGGCTTTCAAATAATGGAACGATAGATGTATTAATTTGAAAAGTGTAACATATAGGTTCGAAAATTTGTCATCAATGCACTGTGTTACCGTAGGATAATCGGATAATGCAATTTTTACGTATAGAAAGAAATCCAGGTTCGTATCCCAGTAGCAACAATAATATTTTTCTATAAAATTGATTTTATATGTATATCTTTCTAATTAATACATTTAATTTGTTTTTAAAACATTATTATATAATCGTCTTAGAATGATCTAATTTCAAAGAAATTGTCTTTTTTTTCGATAACCAATCTACTACAAGCGATTACGTGTCAATCAAAACAGATATTGTCCGCATGTCTCATATATAGAATTGCAGGAAATACATACATGAACCATAAGAATCAGCGATAGCTTCAGAGATAAAATATAAAACGCGTCGTTTTTTACTAATTTGAACAGATTTTAATTGCGGTTTGGGCAAACCTTACATAACAATGCTATTGGCAACAGAGAAATTTTATCCTTACAGCAGACGGTAAATATATTCCCTGTTACATAATTAACATTGGCAATATACCCTTATACGTATCTCAACATGCTTCTCTGCATTTCGTAAAAGAAAACCCTTCATTATTTACATGTGTACATAAATAAATGCATAATTAAGCAATCCCCTCCATTTCATAAGTCCATTTACTGACCGTTCAGTACTTATTATGTATAAAAATATGGTCATAGTGAAATTATACTTTTTCTGTACAATTTTTTAATTTTTTTTAATACATATAAATTATAACAAAAGACTGCAACGTTGAAGATGGGACGTGCTAATTTTCAATATGTATGTTTGTAATACTCGTGCGTGCTCTGAAAGGGAAACTATTTCAGAGTGTTCAGTTTTACGAAATAGGACTCTTTTAAATCGTATATTATGTTGAAATATTTCAGATACGATAATACATTTAACTAGGCCCTGCGGGCAGCTATTGGGGCCGCTTCGCGGCCGCAGTGTCTCAGTAGAATCTATATTTCAATGTTACAGGTTTCCCTAAAACAAACCACACGTAAATAAAATCTCGATATAATTAAAATTATTCCATCTTTGTAAGTTATTTGTCAAAACGTACAAAAATGACATCAAAATGATGTATAAGAATCGCGGATAGACAATAATAAACACAAAAATGCTATTTTATCAATATAATGTGCATTTAAGTAAAGACGGAATTGGATGAAACGTCAAAGGTGACAGATGCCGTGTATGTTTTTTCTTACTCATAAAAATGACAAATTTCAAATTGAATATGTGTTTGCGTACTGTTATTGAATATATAAAAGAGAAAACTTTTAAGTAATCTTAACCTAGAGATATTAAAAACAACAGTTCGTTTATGCCCTGCTCACGTCTCATAGACCTGGCCGTACAAATAAGTACTTTACAGCCACAAATGATATTACCGAAGCTGGCGTCCATGGCCACATCCAGAAAGTCATAGTTATAGATGGGGAATCATAATATTACTATGAATATGTAGGAATATCGAAAAATTCAGCGTGATTTTTCCACATATCAAAATTAATTATAATTATAATGAATGATTTTTTCAGTAAAATAAGATGGGGGAAAAATGTATTGATTGGCTGACCGTCGGTTCAGCAAACAACCAGCCAGTATTTTGCGGGTTTTGATTGGCCACACCATAAGTTATAATTTTCGGAACTGACGAATAAAATTATTATACTTAAAAAAGCGAGGAGGAATTTTGATAAGAGGGTATGTATTTAACTGTATTACTTATCAAACGATAGAAAGAGGCAAATGTGTTGCATTTTCTAGACATTTAAACAAGTGTAAATATTGTACAATTTTAATTAAATTGTCGTATTCTAAAAACGGCTGGTTAATTAATGGACGATGTGTCATTGTTGGGCCGACGATCAACCAATTGTTTTTTACAATTCATACTCACTGCGAAAATCGCATATTGTGACCATAAAATTAAAATATTAATTATTAATATAAAGTTGTATCAATGTGTCCAAAATTTAATAAAAATGAATTGATAATTCTGGCGTCTGCAATCAGTTCACTCAAAAGTATTTGAGATTCTGTAAAAATAATCTCTTTCAAATAATGGAACGATTAAATGTATTACTATCAAAAAGGTAACATATAGGTTCGAAAATTGTCGCTAAAAATATTGTCGCTGTAGCATAGTTGGATAATGCACCTTCCTCGATTAGGAAAGAGATCCAGGTTCGAATCCCGGTGGCGCGACAACAATATTTTTCGATAAAATTGATTTTATATGTATATCTTTCTAATTAATATATTTAATTCATATTTAAAATATTAATTAATTATATTTTATCACTAAAAATTGAATATATTCTGAAAACATAATATTATCTTCCTGAAATAATTAACCTATCTTCGGCTATAATTGTAACATGTGAGTTGAGACTCCAATAAATCTCACTCTAATTAATTAAACTGGCAACTTTATTACGTTAAATATCGTAAAAGGGGACAGACAAGTTCTTTCTATGATATCATATAATGCATCTTATTTGGTTTGGTACCTATATAAAAACAAATATCCGTATAATAATGTGCGATTTGTATTTAATAATTTTACCAGTGTTAAAACTAAATCACATTTAAACTCTTTTTTTCTGTAAACGAAGCGTACAGTTTTTCGCTGATATTTCACATTCTCACACCTGAATGTATATTATTAAGGAGAATTGTTATTGTGAAGTTGTAATTATTCAGAACATATGTCTGTGATATTTTAAATACAAATTAAATGTATTAATTAGAAATATATACATACAAAATCAATTGTAACGAAAAATATTTTTGTTGCTAAATAAAAATAAAGGAAATGGCTTTCAAATAATATATCAATAGATGTATCAATTTGAAAAGTGTAACATATAGGTTCAAAAATTTGTCGTCAATGCACTGTGTTGCCGTAGCATAATCATAAACAACAATATTTTTCAATAAAATTGATTTTATGTGTATATCTTTCTTTAATTAGTATTTAAATAAATGCATATTCTTTAAAATATATTTCATGTATCCAGCAACACTCTTAGCCTACTTACTATTGGTTCAAATAAATTATATGTAAAAAACGAGTCCAGATTTGCACGAGTGTCATAATTATGCAAAATCTGTTAAATAACTATTCAATTGTTAATTATGAGTACAGTAGAACCTCAATTATCCGGACTAATTGGGGATGAATGTAGTCCGGATAAGGAAAAATCCGGATAATCGAAAAAAATCATTATTGAGAGTGAAAGACATGTGCATACAGTATGAATAATTTTTATTTGTCTAGATTTACATAGAGCTTCAATATTAAAATATTTTTTATTAAGAAATTCAATTATCGATTTTTGCTCAAAGCTAGCTGTTGCAAAAATAATGGACCAGATATTGGCTGTCTAGATGATCATCTTTGTATGAACGACATAAAAATACACTCTTCAACTTATTCATTTCCTGATTTTTTCATAACTTGACGCTCTGATGTTCCATCTTCTGACATTAAACTATTAGTAAACTTCATATTTTTTTCACTTTGTTTTTTTATATCTGAGATCGTTGACGTTCCAACACCATATTTATTAGACAAAGAACGTCCCGAGTCACCGCGTTTCAAAGCAATGATTATATCCAATTTGTCTTTTAATGATAATACAACACGTTTTCTTTTCGATTACATATCGGTAATATTAAAAATAAATATTTAAATACTGCTCCAAATTGTTTGATTGATATCCATAACCAGCGGTTCGTGTAACAACGCGCATTGTATCACCACAGAGTGTCCAGACACATCATTGCCATCATAGAAATATGTAATTTGAATATAAATTATTTATGAATATGTCAAATTATATTTTTATTACCGACGCAAAATGTATTAAAAAGTATTGTATTTTGAACAATACGGATAATCGAGGTTCTACTGTATAAATAAAAATAAAATGATAATTTAGTTGCAATTGCATTGATTAAAACTCGTTGATTCGTAAATCATTCGATTCCCGCTTAAAGGGCTGACGCGGCCCTCTTGAAACGTCATTACGTCATTACGTTATTACGTCAGAAATGGTATTCGAGATATGATCTTGCCCATTTAAATATTAATATAGCTCTTGTTGGTATTTCTGTACTTTCATTTTAATGAATTAATTAATTAACATTTTAATTTTAGTATGTAATGTTATTTCCTCCTATGCAGTTAGTTAGCAGACGTTAATGACTAGGAAAAGCGCATCACTCACCAACGCCCGCCGCTAAAACGTCAAAATGGTAATTAATAAGCAATAAACAAAAGTAATTAGTTATTTCTTTGTTTGTAAACATGAAAGATGCGGTGATCGAGGATATTCTAATTTTTATCTTGTATTTAAATCAAATGAACTTTTCTCCTTAGAGACAAGCGCGCACATATTTTCTGTCGTTCCCGTAAGAATTAAATTACGAACGTAACAAACGCTAACGTAATAAATGTTCTGGATTTTGAGTTTCGCTCTGTAATTACACAAAAATAAGACATCACCATTAATTTTTAGTTTACTAAAATACACGTTTGGAAGATTTGAGCCATAAACAGGTATTTCAATTTGGTTTTCGTACTGTTATTATGGAATGGAAATCATTGTAATTATTACTTACTTAGATTAAATTATATAAATGAGCCAGTCGACGCGCAGTGTCCGGTGGTCAAATACGCCATGTAGTGAAAAATTAGGTATTTATTATCGCGTGATTACGATGGTCAAGTTGTGGGAATTGTAACTGTAAAAAATAAATCGTTCTGGAAATAATTTTTTTTTTTATCCAAAAACGGCACAGTTCTCCATGTTCTTTCAGTATAATATGAGATCTTTTCACAATAATTCTTATTTTTATAACCTGGAAATTAGACACATCGGCCTTGATGATGAACTCTGCAATTGGATTCGAAACGTTGGCCAGAGTGGTCGGAGCAATGGTGTAACTACAAAAATTGTACACCAATGCAGAATGGTAATAAGTATTGTATATAATATATACGAATATTAGTAGTTCATGGTTTATCCATTAATTAGTAAGAACAAAACAAATATCTTATTTCTGATAATATTCACACATTTACGAATAAAAAATATAAATATTTGTAATTTAAATAGTACTTTCTTCGCTTTAAGGCGAATTTTTCTTTTACAGCGATGGTCTGGTCCAATTCTACACATTAGCTGGGTACTTATATTGTTTGCATTAATATTGTTTTTGTAAAATACATGGGTAACGATTTTTTATTTAATTTAATTTCTTTTAGACAAGAAAGGGGAAAGGTATTTACGGATTATACGACGCAAACTTTTTGGTCCCCTATCTGACGTGGGCCCCAATGCACCACATTGACAGTATTGGCATAGATACGCCACTGAGTCGGAGACATATGGCATAATAGCCCAGAAATCCCACACACATAATTAGACACATCCATTGTAATAAGTTATTCTTAATTAATTTGTATTTAATAGCAGCACAAAGCTACCGACGATTATGGACGACTATATATCGGCACATTTTTCGTATCATACGACATATTATTAAATTTCAAACCCTTGCGTTTTATACAACGAATCTCATTGTTGACATATGCACACTTTATTGCGTGATGTTCACAGTAGGTACACGTGAACCTTGATCAAGAACCACTGACTTAAGTTGTCGTCAAATGTTTATATTAATCTATCATTCACTGTCATTACTCTCACTTTCTGAAAGTTCAATCTGATACATATTTTATAAACATTTTATATAAAAAAAATGGTCACCAATGACAGCTCTAAACTTGTTAGTTATTGGCTGAGTGATGATAATAGTTGCTTGTCTTGTCCGCACGTGTGTGAATGGCGCATCTCGATTCAAAATATTCGATCTGTAGCAAAAGTTTTAATTTTTATTTATCATCATATCACGAATTTCCAATCAAAATAATAATATTAAAGCTCAGTTTTAGAGGATTACAATTGTATATATATATATATGTATAAACGAATTATTGTAACACATTACAGACAGGATATATTGAATAGTTGCAAACAAAATTCTTCCTCAAAACCGAAGTAAACAGGTATGGAACAGAAACAAACTACAAACGAATTTGTACCAGGAACCTTTCTATTGATGGTAGATTTCTCTTTTCTCTATTCACTGAGCTATAGCAATATTGGCAATGCCAATCAATATGCACAAGTATTAATTTATTTATTTTCTACGCCTCTAACCTACTCTTACAATTGTCCCACCGTAATAACAGCTCGCAAAAGGTTTTGTAAGGTCAGAGGTAGCCAATGAGTTGTATACTATATTTTTCCTGCATTAGTATTTTAAGGAATATAGGTTAATTTTGAAAAAATATAACAATTTTGATTCAAATTGATCAATAAAAATATAATCCATAGATACGTTAACCACAGCACGTATGATGTGCGTACTCGCGTATCAACCGCTGTTCGGCAGGTAACCAGACCCAGTCCGAGTCGACACGGGACTATTTAGTCCCAAGGAATGATACTAACGTCCACCCCCTACCTGTCCTGGGCGTCTGTCTGAGTAAACCACCGGTCTGGAGCCCAAATCCTGATTGTGCAATTTATGCGGGGCTATACTGAATGTAAAAAACACCTCTCAAAGTCCCGTTTTTAAAACATAGTTTTCAAAAATTTTCGATTTACTTTTTCACTTCATTGTAACGTTATAAATACATTAGAAAAATTGAATTATTTAAATCATCGAAATGATTCGGTTAGTAATAAATTTTTGAATAGCGACACTCTCGCACATGCGCGGTAGGTTGTCGCGATCGGTGGCCGGGCTACTCAGGCCCGCGCGCCGCGCTGAGATTTCATTCGCACAGAGACATAAATGGCGGTTGGCCACGCTAATCGCAGGTGGTTGTAACCGGCCGCCAGGATGGCGCTGGATAGCGATGATGCCAACCATAAAATGAGTTAATTCAACTCGTATAAATTAATAAATCCATAATGGGATACTGTAAATATTTTATTTCCCTCGAGTGCGGGATGAAGAACTCCTAAACCATTATTGGATGATGTCGCAAATGGAATGTGAATGGGTGTCCGATCGCTGATCACGATCTACCGATAAGCGTAGCGGATGACCCGGGCCTATAAGCCAATACATTCTAAATCAGTACGCGGCGACAAGGAATTATAAGTAACGAGTTCAAAACGTGGAGGAAGCGCGTCCCAAACCCAAGTTCATGTATTATCGTTGTTCCATTTTTTCTGTCGGCACTGGATTGTGAACCTACCGTGATGACGGTTCCACATCTTCAACTTCGGACTTTCCACGCAGACTATTTACTATTATTTGTTTAGAATTACTATAGTTTGCATTTGTAATGATCGCTCTGTTCTTTTTAATAAACCACTGTAATTGATAGTAACTTCTTTAAATAATGTAGATTAGATTCTTCTTCATCTAAATTACACAAGTTGATATAAATTTATCACAAATGAAGAGAAAAGTCGTCAGCAAGGTGAGTTCCGTACTCACATTTCATGTTTTCTCCGCTGGTCTAGCCGATGAGTACGAACGAAACTCTAGTCACCTACGTCACAACATACTATAATATACAAATGTTAAATAAAACTTGAAAACATATTTTATATAATTCCAAAAATGAAACATACTGCGTTATAATGTAATGTAAAAAGTATTAATTCTACTCGCATTTGATTTTTCAAAACGCTTTGATTAATAATTTCTGCAAAGCATTTTTGGAAGTATCGTATATCAATAAACTATATTATATAGAGGGATGAGATAAAGCACACTATTTATAAAACAAATGTAATATAGAAACTGTCAATATCTATAAGACATCCTGGTATTGGTTTAAAAGCAGCATACTAGTACGACAACAAATTCTAACAAAAATAAAACTAATACCACTATAATAATCTTGAAATCACAATAAAACTCTTGGCTCCCGAATCGGATGTGTGGTAAGTGAATGGATGTAAATTATATTTTTAAAACAATAAAAATAAAGAGAAATTTGAATAAGTCGCCTAAAAATATATATTAAAATGAACATTACAGCAAATTGTAGAGGAATTTAAACTGCTTGATTTGTTGTACAGGGTGAATATTATGTTCCAAGGTGATGTTGTTTTTAAATAACTAAGAAATAAAACATAATTTTTAAATTTGGTTTCTATTTATCAATTACTCTGTTTATTACAATTATGTACGTAATATGACATTGGCCAAATAGCCGCCTTTGGCAGCGGCATAAATACATGCTCTTTTAACCATATTTTTCATAACATTCTCGCACACTTCGCGTGTTATTTCAGCAATTTCGAATATTGTCCTGAAACATCGGAATTGTTGTTGGCTTATTGGCGTAGACCTTTTCTTTCAAGTACTTCTACAAAAAATAGTCGTGAGCTGTCAAATCAGGTGATCGAGGAGGCCACCAGTCGATATCACCACTTTTTGACATTATGCGGCCGGGAAATATTTCTAGCGAAATTTCAAATGTATCTCGGTGCCACCATCCTGTTGAAACTACATGTGTTGCAATTCGGCCACCAAGAAGTTCTCCAATACAACGTGTGACGATAGCGATCACCATCAACGGTTACAGCATTGCCATTATTATTTAGATAAAATGTTTTAATGACTCCAAAACGTTTTTGAGGCATTACATATCCTAATAAATTGTATTTAACTACTCTCTATGATTACTAAATTAGAACTGACAAATGTCTGCCAAACTAAAAAAGCATCCAAACAGTATCGGCCTAGAACATAATATTCATCATGTATTTAACAACATAGTTTTGTAACACAATATATAAAATTACATTAAAATCTCAATTCCTATTAAAATCAATTACGAAGGGTTGTAGAAGTCGATGATTTAATTGTCATTAATTTGTATAATTACAGTACAGATGTTCTTGTATAATTAGTTGACTTATACTTGTTTAGTAATGGGACACTCATCCAAGTTACTCTTATTTTAATACCTTAGTTTAAAAATAGTACAAAGTGTTTTCCGACATGTATTGTAAAAACGCGTTTATTATATCGACCTCTTAGAATAACAAGATTCCAACTAACATTTTAAGTTATTGCGTGAAAAGAGTTCCAAATGAATTATTCTTAATTTCTTCCATACACAGAAACTCTATTTAAAGGGTATTAAAGTAAATGGCAAAAGCTGAAAGTTCCAACTGCATCAGTTATTTATTTCATCATTATTGTTAATTTACAATGTTATTTTTTTTAATTTCCCTCGTCTCACAGTATCATTATCGATAATACTGAAAATAAATTATGACCTTAAAACTGATCATATTTGCATACTCAAAACAAAATATACATAATTATATGTTGAAATTCAATCAACACTTTTGAGCTCATTATCTCAAAAAAGTGTCAGTGTCAGATGGAACCTTGTTATTCTGAGGGCTCGATATTGTAATATGCTTGATACTTCTAAGATAATAGATTTATGATAATAGACGCTCTTGTTATTGAGAGCAACAGTTTGAGAAACGGGCCCTGAATTTCATTGAACAGATGGCAGCAGTCGGTCCCGTAAGTTCAGCGTTCAGTTGTGGGAATGCTGAATGAAATTTTAATGCACGGCTGAACTCAGTTTACTTATTTTTAATACTCTATTCCTAGAATCAGTCGCAAATGTAGCGGTAAGAAGGTTGGCTAATTGAATTATTCAATGACCATATTTCCGAGTGGTTATCGTTCAGTTGCTTTATTACTCACAGCCGTAATAGATTGGGATGTTTACAGATTAATCAGCTTAATCTAATTATATTTTTATCAAGGAGAACGTAGGTCTGTGATATTTTAAATACTAATTAAATGTGTTCATTAGAAAGATATACATATAAAATTAATTCTATCGAAAAATATTGTTAGTGCTACCGGGATTCGAGCCTGGAGCTCTTCCAATCCGAGGAACGTGCATTATCCGATTATTTGTCGTCAATCCACTATGTTGATATTGCATAACTGAATGTGCTTTTATAGATACGGAACGAATGATAGAATCCACTGTTGCTTGGTATCTGTGTGCTTACGCGATTCATAGATGTTCTAAAGTTGAGAATGTACATGTATTTCAACTCGCTCCGTGCGCGCTACGTGCGCGCTCCGTGTCGTAGTGTGTCTTATGACTGGTCTCTAAAGGACAGGACGAATTTATTTGCAGCTGTGCTGTTTTCGGCTAAAAAATAAAAGTCCAAAGGTGTTTGACTCTAGAACACAAGGGATGCGGAGCATCCAAAGCAGGTATGAAGCGACCACGCCTGATAGATAGATAAATCTTCAAACATCATTTTGTAGGTCGTAAAATAAAATTTATTAATACACACAACTGAGTGCATGAACGTGACAGATGCAGTTATAACGCTTCATTCTCTCTGCCTTCCACCACCGTCACTACCATACTATGTACATATTTTAACGAGATAACTAACTTACCATCACATCATTTCTCCGCGTGATAAGGCAGAGAGGATAGAACGCCACACTTTTCTCTCGCTCTCACTTCCATATTCATACATGTTTTGTGCACGTTCTTCGATATATATATACATCATATAGGTAATATCTATTATTTTCTACTGTTTATTAGTATTAAATACATATATATGTACTACTAGAAACTTGAATTAAAAAATGTAATTATCTATTGAAAGACCTCCTAAATAAACGGTCATCGACTTACCCCTGAAATTAAAATCATTGAAAGCTTGAAAAATAATTATTTTCTCAATACTGTCCAAGCAATTACAAAATTTATTGCACATTTCTTTTGTATGTAAATAAAGAACGTACCTATAGTAAAATACCCAAAAAATATTTTACGACAGCGAAAGCGATGCAAAAATGTGCAACGTAAAAAAATAATTTATTTTGTTATGCAGTCAAAAAATCAACAATAACCATAAACGAATTGTCATCCCATAGACATAATGAACAAAAGAGAATAACTCTCTTTTAGTTTTTTATCTTCCAGGAACATTCAATGTTGACTGTTTAATATGTTTTTTGTCCAAAATTCCCTCCAAAAAGTGAAATGGAGGATGTTTCGATGTATGAATTATTAGTATTGATGGATGAATGTGAGAAGGTGCGCTTATTTGGGGTGGAATCTTATTTTCTCACCAAATTTGCATCCCCCATTGTTCGGGGGTAAACATTCGCTGAGAGATGATGAATCAGCAGGATGCAGAAATGCAGCCAGTTTTGGGGAGCCTGGAATCGGGAATAATAAATATTCCAGAGAAGGAGATTACTGGTTTCAATTTATTTATCTATTGTATAGTAGATGCACGCTCATATGTATTTTAAAAGTACATACGGAAACAGAACATGATTGCATTGAACAGTTCATAGGAAGCTTACCCACGGATATGAAATATACTATTTTATATTAATTGCGGTAAAAATAATTTTCCATTAATATATTTAATAATAATTAATTATCTTATAAGTTGTATTCGATAGTTATTAAAGTTTTATTATTATATTATCTATATCTATTAGAATTACATTAATTTGTATACGCTAATAACTTCATCGCACGGATCGTCATACTAAGCCTCCATTAAAAAAAAAAACTTTGATATTTATTTTTCTGTTCTTTTAAGTAAGCATACATACACACATATATGTACAATAGAAGATATGTATGACAGTAAGTATACATACACACACGCATGTACAATAGTAGTTATGCATGATAGTAAGTATACATACACACACGTATGTACAATAGTAGTTATGCATGACAGTAAGTAAGTATACATACATACACGTATGTACAATAGTAATTATGCATGACAGTAAGTAAGTATACACACATACACGTTTGTACAATAATAGTTATGCATGACGGTAAGTATACACACATACACGTATGTACAATAGTAGTTATGCATGATGGTAAGCACATACACCAACTTTCTGTGATAGCATTAATATGTTTTGCTAAATACCCACACCATTACCACGACATTTCTTCGCGAGGTTTGCAGGGAGTATAGATCGCCACACTCTTTCGTCATGACATACTACTCTCGCCACGATCATTGTTATACATGTGATGTGTTACATATGACTGTTGAAGCTTCTAACAGGGGCATCCTCCAATATCTGGTCTACCTAATTCGGTCTTTCGCGGAAATCCTCTCTTGTTTTATACCGTCATATCCTCACTCATACGTTCAACATGCCAAAACTCTTTCTAAATTCTGTTGATTGTCAACAGATCTACATTAATCGCGCATTATTTTTCATTCTTCACTCTATCGTATATAGATTTTTCGCATATATTCACGATCGACTATATTTCCACCGCATTCAACCTACTTTTGTTCGCTTTTTGCCATTTTCAGGCAGTGTTTCTACCAGAACTCGGTTACGAACCGCTAGTTTCGCTTCGGGTGACAAATTCTTATATAATGTATATATAAATGACGTTACCTATCTATGAAATATGCTTCTTAGATAAGTGTTCAGCGCATTAAAGGACATATATACCTAAACATCAAATATAGCAAACATTATTTTTAAAATTTTATTGTAGATAAACATTTCGATTCTGACTAATGACCTTCTTATGTAATAAATCCCGTAATAACCATTTTAACTCGAGATCATAAATATTATGTAAGTTTTTATTCTACAGATTTACTTAAAAATTGTGCCTGCACGTGACACCACTGCAAACTATTTGTGATGCTTAGGGCACCCCTATAATTTGAATGCTTTCGGGGTAAATATTCAAAACAACCTACACTTTAAAGCATTTATACAGAAATGCACACATTCAATGTTGATTGTATGGAGTAAATTCCATAAATATATATATTTGGTTAATATATATATTTTTTTTTAATTTTTGAAATAATAGAACGTGTTCCAACATTAAAGGGAACATTGCTAGTCACTACAAAAAAATAAGCTTATTACTATCTACAAATTACTTATAATATAAAGAAGAAATTTCAAAAGATTAAGAAAAATAGAAACTATCGAGACACTTGAAATGTTGAAAATTGGTTGTTATCAATTTTACAAATATTAGAAGTCAAAAATTTATTTGTTTCGGAATATACAATAGTGGTATTTTAGATTGAGATTGCTTCAAGTCTTTTAGATGTGATTTTTTAGGTTAATTTGCTGTGTGTGTTAGAACAGCACTTAGATATAGGAATGAAACATGAATACTCCAATTAGTCACTAATGAAACATATTAATGACATTACCAAGCAATATTTCGATAGCTAGTTATGATGGTAGCAAAGGACTATAAAAGTGCCATTTTTTAAAATGAAATTTTGTACAAATTATTGATAGTATGAGAAAATAAATGATCTTACTTGATAAACAGAACAAGTGTTTAAAAATAGTTAGTTACTAATAATAAATAAATCTAAAACACTTGTTCAAACAAAATATGACTTCCTAAGACTTGGAACCTCGATCTAAGACAAACGTCGGTGTCCTAATTCGCTATTATTATTGTCACGCTGTTTATCCACAGTGGCAGAGAGGATAGAACGCCACACACTACTGTCCTTGCGTAGCACCATTGCCTCGGTAACTTTCGTAAATTCTGCTCGTCAAATGTTGAAGCTTCTAACCAAGCCATCCTCCAATATCTGGTTTATCTGATCGTGCCAGGTTTTTCCATTTTTCTTTACCATCCTCTCCTCATATATTCTACATGCGCAAACAAGACAGATCTATACTCACTGTAGATGAATACATAGATTTTTCACAAATTCACCCTAGCGACCTCATTTCTACTGAATTCAGTCTACTTTGGTTATTTTTTACCAGCTCCAGGGGTCACTTCCGTATATTAGTGTTGGCACTAGAACTCTATCGTACTCGCATAAACAAGGAAAATCATGTTCTGATAAGAAGAATGGAACAAAGGTTTAAAAATATTATAATATTATGGTCCGTAAGAAATAAAAACGTAAGATAAGCACTAAAGCTTACTAAAAAAAAATTCATTCAAAAATGCAATGTTCCGCGTGCATTAAATATATATATAGAATATAAATAATAGTATAAATATATATATATATATATAGAATACCACATATTCCTCTCCTGACAAGGTATATTTCCGCTTTTTTTTTAAATCTCTCATCTGTCCATAGTATTATAATTATAATCAATTTTAGCATTTAAATTAGGTATTGGTACTCTATAATACTAGGCAACGCCTTGTAATATCAATTGTGACTTTTATTTCATCAATCATTTTGTACCAATTATAACTTTTATTATTTTAATCGTATTATTTTAATCAATAACTAAAAGTTTTCGATGGAATGTTTATTATTATAATTTATGTTTTACACTTAAATTACTTACCTAATTCCTAATCTAACTAAGCCTAGACTACTGTCTGTGATTGACAATCATGACAAATCTGTCACGTATTTCAATTTATTACGGTTTTCAGTCTTTACGTCAGATGTAAATTACCATGGATATAAAAAATTCGACCGTCGCCCCTTCACCTTCCGTCAAAAGTAAATAAACTATTTTTATAGAAATAAATAAAAATCTCATTATATATCTAAATAGAGTTCCACATTAATGTTGTTTATGTGTATCTATCAAGTTATTAATAAAAACTATAGACTTGTTTCATATGATGTGCTTAGATTAATAAATTTCAGTAAATGATTCAATTGACGCGCTTGTTGGTTTAATGGTGAGACGTCGAGTAGTGATAAAGTGGACGAAAGTTTGAGCCTCGTCCGAGGAGACCCCCAAGATAGTCCCTATTTCCGTAGTGCAAGCGCTTACCTTAGTTTGATCATATTAAGAATATTTCCAAAAAAATAAACAATATTTGTGAAATAAAATTGAATTATTAAGGAGAACACATTCTTATTGTGAAGTTGTAATTATTTAGAACAGACGGTCTGTGATGTTTTAAATACTAATTTAAAACATTGAATTATAAATATATACCTGTAAAATCAATTTTAATATCCCGGTAGCGCAAAAACAATATTTTTCGACCAAATTTATTTTATATGCACATATTTATAATTAATACATTAAATTAGTATTTAAAATTTAATTATTTCATCAATTGTATAATTTATACAACGTAATAATTTGTGTGAAATTTGAAAACTTTAATATGATTACATAATTTTGTACTGTCCCTCTTTATTTCAATAGAAAAACGCAGAATATTACCAATATTCAAATTCTAACACACAACCATTTCTTCTTCCACATCCTCCTCCGATATTTACTTTTCTGACATTGCCTTACTTCAGACTTTGTTATATGTATTAGATTGTGATCAACCCTCCAAACCTCCCGTACAAACATACCTTTTATAATATGTATATTTCTCTCACTATTCAGTCATATACATATGTATATTACGTAGTATGCTTTTCTAAAATACACTGTTTTCCAATAATTCTATTGTATTTTTTAAAATTATAATACAATAAATATGTTTTCATTCACTATCTATCACTAGAACTACCTATACATAAGGGTTATAACGACCTGTTGATATCTATATATGAAAAATAAAAATAAATACAATACATGTTTAAAATGTTATTTAATATTTTATAATCGATGATAGAATTATTTTGCATATAAAATAAATAAATATTTCAGCAATATCATTCTAACTTATTCAATAATTGCCGGGAGGTGATTACATACTTAATTACTGAAATATTATAGAACACGATTGCACCAGTTCCACCGCGAAAACGCAACACTGACATAATTACAACTGTCGAATGAAAAAATAACGGATTTAAATTAACCAATCACAATGAGGTTTCGTAACCTGGTAGACAAATAATCGAAAATCAGCCTAAGTGACCACTTTCACTATCATTCCCAGCTAAAGATATCCATTGAAAACACAGAAGATCGATAAAAAAGAAATGAGAACCTTGGAACACATTTTCATTGAGAAATGTTTTCCGTCAAGTCACGTATTTTATGGAAAGTTAAATATTTCCGGTCAATATTATTTCGCTACGCCTAGAGATTTAAAAAATATAGCGCTAACTTTATAATTTACCTAAATGGTATTGAAGTATTTTTTGTATTTATTATAATAACTGAATAAATTGTACATTCTTATTTTTCTTTCTTCTTTAGCGGCATCACGGCATCGTCCCTTGACATCACCATTATGGTTCAATTTTCTGGGCACTCTCCAGCTTAACATTTTTCTCCTACCTTCGTCTTAAATTAAATTATAATTTTGTACAACATGAAACAATCTTTGTGAATTTTGTTGGTACAATGGATATTCCTTAAACATTTTCGACTCACAATTTAGTCAAGTATCCACTATTGTGGACTAGGTCTGTTACGCCCTGTACTTTAACTATTTTAATATAAATTAAATATATTAATTAGAAAGATATACATATAAAATTAATTTTATCAAAAAATATTGTTGTTGCGCCACCGGGATTCGAACCTGGATCTCTTTCCTAGCCGGGGAAGGTGCATTATCCAACTATGCTACAGCGACAATTTTCGAACCTATATGTTACCTTTTTGATATTAATACATTTAATCGTTCCATTATTTAATATTATCTAAAAATATTGTCGCTGTAGCATAGTTGGATAATGCACCTTCCCCGGTTAGGAAAGAGATCCAGGTTCGAATCCCGGTGGCACAACAATATTTTTCGATAAAATTAATTTTATATGTATATCTTTCTAATTAATATATTTAATTCATATTTAAAATATCACAGACCTATGTTCTGAATAATTACAACTTCACAATAAGAATGTGTTCTCCTAATATTTTAATGTAGTATCGAAATTATACCAAAACTTTAAAAATCTAAAACATTTTACTTCTCAAAACCTTCAGCGTCTGCATGTGAATGCTTTCCTTCCCGTCCTGCCCGTCTTCTTCCTTCCATCTTTCATTCCATCACCTTAGTTGTAAATGTGTAGAAAATGTCACTGATAGATACTTTCCGCGTCTATTCGCGTTATTTAAAAATGCACAGTTTTATTTATTATTTTTATATAAAAACTATAATGCAGATTTTTTTTTATAGCATAACGGAATGAAATTATATCTACATGTAACATGATAATCTATTCTTAAAAAAAGTATCTCACGCTGTCTTTTATCTGGTAAAATTGAATCTAGGTACCGGTACCTGTAACCCATATCTTTTGGAAAAGGTGTGTGTATTCATGGAGACGAACAAACCGTCAATTTTAAGGTAAAACGTGCATAAAATCTGACCTAAAAAATATTATTATTTTATTCACACACACAGACACGTGATTTTTTTATTCTCTGGGCTCTGAGGTACCTGAAAGGGGATGACAATTCCTTTTTTACAAAAAAAAAACCGTTTGAAATCTTTATAATACCTTGACCTCTTGCTTTTATCGCTTCGATTTTTTTTATTCAAATCCATTTTTATTCACGAATAATTTTCGACCGACTTCATTTTATAATTCACGAAGATTGTTGATATTATAATTCATTATATTTTAATCACAAATAAAATATTTTTCCCTATTTAACTTAATAAAAACAATTATCTTCATAAAGCAGAGTTTAGCAGTTATACTAGTGTAACTATTGATGAAAAATACTTCGATATCATCAATTGACATGGCGGTTACTATATGGTGTAACATGATTATTTTAATATTCACAACTAATCTTTGTACCATACACACAGTCTCGAGAGGTGCAGTCCATCTCATCATCTGGTAATAACTGAAACTATAGTAGTGGTAATAACGCAGCGTGTATGTGGTACAAAGTATAGTTGTGAAAATTAAAACAAAATACTTCGGTTTTCATGTGGGTATAGATATCTGGGTAGGTTGGTAGTATGTGTGTACCAAAAATTTCAACACAACATTAGGTACGCACAGTGACTAAACTGTACTATCGAAGGGTTGAGGGAATGTTTATGTGCATGTAAAAGGGTTGCTAGGGGAAGGAAAGGGGTACTCGGTGGCACGTGGTACGCATTAACTATTCTCCATAATAAAGAAGCTCGGATTGACGCTATTGGGTGGCTAACACGCTTAGGTCGCATTTTAAAACGCAAACGGGGTCTTCTGAATATACAATTTACATAAGGATTCGGATTTAAATTTTACGGTCGTTAAAGGGTTATTCGGTTTTTAAGCATGGCAAAGCTTTATATAATAGCCTTCGCTTTTTTATAATACGAGTATATTTATTTACATACTTTTCTGTTCCTTTCTAAGACCGTGACAAAATAATATCTACATATGTACATTAAAGATGTGGATAAATTTATCTTAAAGATGTAGATGTAGATTATTAAGAGGATAACAGTAGAGTAAATAGTAAAATCAAGGATAGGAGATAATATAATCCGATTATTCAGATTGAATCACTAAACGCAACAAAGTCAACATTAACTTATGACACCAGGGCAACATCAACTTATGACACCAGGGCAACATCAACTTATGACACCAGGGCAACATCAACTTATGACACCAGGGCAACATCAACTTATGACAACAGGGCAACAACAACTTATGACACTAGGGCAACATCAACTTATGACACTAGGGCAACACACAAGTAAAATAATATAATATGTTGTAATTGATTTTTATTTATAAATATATAAGTACATACTATTATACTGGTATATTTTCTCATTGCAGCTGACAATTTCTCGTTAATAAACTACGATTGTCTTATACCAGGGACCTTAGTTATTATCATTTTAAAATATGTATACAACAATACAAATAAAATTGATCAAATAGAAAGATACACAGAAAAAATCTACCTATCGTAAAAATATTTAGTTGCTACCGGAATTCGAATCTATTTATCCGGGAAAGCGCGTTCTCCACTTTCGCTATAACAATCAAATACCTACTACATTATTTCATTATATCATTTTAAAATATACTTTTAATGTGTATACGAGTAAAATACCTACCTATCATTAAAACGGAACAAATCACTTAATTACTCATTTTTATTTAATTTTGTAAATTTAAAATTTTTCAATACCATTTATGTCAATGTTGTAATCGTTGAAAGGTATTTCGGTAGAAAAATACACAACCCTTCATCTTCCGCCAACCCTTTCCGTGGCGAAAGTGTAATAAATCACTCCGCCCCCACAAAAAGTTTATGTTATACAATTTCACTTTTAAAATATGATTTTTCTACCGACACAATAAGCTGTTCAGATTATTTTAACGCCACTGGGGTTTGCTTCCGTGTGTTTTTTTTGTTAAGTTATGAAAAAAGTTTCTAAAACGTTCATAAATATCCCTTTTTGAAATGATGATTTTTTAAAGGCATGCTTAATTTGTTTTATTTTACAAGTGGTAAATATATTTTATTAAGATAAAAAAGTAGGTGTTGCATAATATTATATCAATGAATCAGAAGTAGCAGAGCAGTGTACAAAAATGCTCAAAATTCGTTAATTATAGAGGTATATACTTTGTTTCAATATGTTTTAATTGGCTATGTGTCAAATTAGCATATCAACTGGCTCCCAAAATAGTATTTTTTGTTTGATTAAATGCTAATATTATGTTGTGGACTAACATTTAACGCTTTTTTGACTAGGTGGATTACGACCAGTAGTGTGGTGGGTCCAGGGTGGACCAGGGTGCCGCCCAGGCACTTCTTTTGATATGGAACTTACTTTTCAAGTATATTTAAAAATATTTTTATACAAAAAAAAATTGTACATCAAATTACATTACAAACAGATATATATATATGACTGTGAGACTCATTACGAAGAAATTAATAGGGTTTTTTTGTTGTCGTTAAGGATTAGATCATCTGGGCCCGCGGCGGTATCCCATTCTTTCAACCATTGACCACAAGCACTCGGAAACAGATGACAGTCATCCCTAAATTTACATGTTATTACTCGATAGGTTTTTTGACATATTCTTGGTTGTAGCGTTTATAAAAAGTAATGTATCGTTGGCTAAAATCCTTTTTTTTTAACAATAAACATATTCAATTTCAAATTTCCGTGGGAATACACGGGCGAAAAATTGTTGGTCCTATCCTATATTTCAGCAAGTGAGAATATTTATTAAATAGCATGTAATTTTTAAAACATTCGAACTACCAATATTATTATTTTTTTTAATATACGAAGAATGAGGGAGGAAATTTTAATCACATATTGCTCTGGTACTTTTTTATTTAGCACTCCCTACCACTGCCTGCAACTACTAGACGTAATACTTTATTCTAATACAACATTAAAATCAACACGTAAAGTCACGCAAGGTGTTAATACTAATTTGAAGTAATCTAACACTAAATTTATTAAAATATCTTTTTTTTTATTCAAAATCACATTTATACTACACTTGCAGATATAAATCTTCAGCCTTTATTTAGCTCTTCAATAAACAACAAAAATAGTAGTGGATTTTAATTACTTCAATTTTAACTAATTTATTATAAAAAGGTTATATGTCAAACTTTTGTGTCCCAGCACATTTTAATCGCGATTGTTTTTAAACATTCATAAACACGTACGTACACAAGTACGCATTTACATGGTACATAAGAAAACATACTTTCACACATATGTACCCAGAGCACCCAATTCCACATCCCCTCCACTTCTGAGATTTCCACCCCTATCCTGCTTTATAATATATTCATATTTGGGTGGGAAAAGCCTCGCCCAGCCTGCCCACCCCCGAACCGAACGTAGGGAAAATACGACGCGCGCAATAACTTCGCCGACGCTATGTATTCTAAACTCGTCCCGTTTGTACGTAAAATGTATTTTCGTGTGAGTGTTTTGAAGTTTGAAGTCGACCAATAACGTGTTCGGAAAATATGAGCCTGCGAGGTGAGGCTATTCTGGTGTGAGGGGTGGAGCAGGGGGTGATTCAATACACACGAATAACAGGAAAGTTCTGCCGACGAATTGTAAAAAGATTAGAGTAACAACTCGACTTCAATTCAAAGCATTGGCAGAGGTGTTAAGTTTTATTTTTTGTTAAGTGCCTCATAATTTTGCCTTCTGTATCTTGTAAAGCACAACATTTTGACTACGCAAACCTTGAAAGTAACCAGCAGGTCGCCACGCGTCAAATCTAAAACGCCTAGTTATAGTTAATCTCCCAATCAAATCAGAACCACTATACAGGAAGGATTGAAGCTTTTGCACGCAGTCCCCGAATGTTTCAAGGTATCGAAGGCGAGGCTTTTACCTGGTGTTACTTGACCGTGAACTTATTATCGTGCAACCAAGCCGTCATGCTCGCCAAATTTATGTTTCACCAATGGTCGTTTCACGATTACGGATTTAAGCGGATTTAAAGTTGGTCTTTATTGTTCACGCCTTTTAAACGGGAGACCGCTCATAAAAATAAATAGGAAATTGTTATGTAAATAATTAAACTGTTGTCAAAAATTAATTTATATATCTTAAGTGAAATGTTCACAAGAATATTAAATGTTTCAAACTGGGTTCTGGGCATTCGAAAATATCTCAGTATTAAAAAATCACTTATTGATTTTCAAGAAATCCGGTCACTGGAGCAAACTTATTTTATCAGAAAAACGACAAAATTATGTATAATATTAAAATTTGCACACCAACAATGTCATTCTTGAATATTTGTTCAAGATTTCTGGTCTCAGAATCTTTATTTTGGTTTCGCACAAAATTGATGAGTATTTGATAAATCTAATAAATAATGTTTATACATTACTAGTATGTCATTTCATTTAAAATTAAGCATATTGACAGCCTCGGTGAGTTGTTTATAAAGTAGACGCTGTTTTTATATATTTTTGATTTTTATCAATTTATATTTTAAATTTTAAAAATTAGATATACAAAATGAATAGTGTTTTTTTTTAATAAATATTATAAAATGTACATGACTGCTTAAAAGGTAACTAGAATGGTTATGAAGATTTTATTCGTCGATTTACAAATTTACTTCATACTAATTATTATAATGTCTAACCACAAAATTATCGCTTCAGATAGTACAATAAGGCCTGTCTCCACTGTGCGACTGACTTGGCAGAAATAATAATCAAATAAATAAACTGTTTTTATTTTTTTATTAAAGATACAAAATATTTTTTATCAGTATTATGCAGCAGTAAAAATTTTGAATTATTTTATATATTTCTAAAAAAATAGATTTCTCTTATTTAGAACTGTTAATAAAATTATTGTACAACCAATGGTACGTTTCGTATGACTGATTGCTAATATCAATAATCAAAATTGCAGATGACAATTGTAGACAGGTTCTCAACAGACTAAGGGCTTAAGATAAATTACGTCAGTATGAAAAAACATTTCAAAAGTGAGGTACGTTCACTTATTTAATAATAATAATCGAACCTTCTTTCTCGTGCGAGATTTCAAATTTAAATTTTACGGAGAAGTAAATAATAATAAATATAAATAAAAGTAAAATATTTTATCACGCTAAGAAGTTGTGAGCTCTTGTCCGAGTCTCTTTTCAGATCTCAATAGTGTATTTAATTACATTTTAACTCATATAAAAAATGTACTTCAATTTTTTAACTATTTTAAATATATATTTTTGGTTTATGTATATAGAGTATATATATAAAAAATAAAAATAAAACTGTTTTTTTTTTGTCATTATTAATACTAATACTATAATAGTAATAAGTTACTTTAAAACAAATCAGATGAATCAATTTGAAATATTGAAGAATAATGTATCTGTCGAAAAATATTTTACGGGATATGAACCCGGAACATTATCTTACTGGGAATGAGTTAACCTTACACTTTAACCTTTAAAATTGTTTTAAATATCATATAACTATGTGTCTACCGACTAAATTTTCAACATCACAATAAAATTTATTTTCATTAAAATATTTTTTAAATAAGTAACTATATTATTCAGTAGCAGTAAATAACAGAAATAATAAACATAACACAGTAGAGTTAACAATAATAAACCTGATTGAGTCGTAAGTATCGTCGTATTTGTACATAGACAATGTTTTCTTTTTCTCTGTTGTCTGTTAAAATCTGTTAAATTTTTCTGTTGTATTATATAAAGGAGGATTTCTTCTGACAAATTCTTCAATTGATAGCCAGTGGTTGGACTAAACAGAGCCCTTGTGAATTTTTAAAATGTCGGAAAAAATTGTACATATTCGGCATTGTTTACTTTTTGAATTTAATAATTGCCACAATGCAACAGTAGCGACCAAAAGCGTTTGTAATGTGTACGGTAGGGATGTTGTCGATGTTTGAACCAGTCAACGATGGTTCGCTAAGTTCAGATCTGGTCATTTATCAGTAGCTGATGAAAGGATGGGGCGCCCTTTAACTACTGACGATGATATGCTAACCGCTCGTCAATATACCAGGAACATTGGATTGAAGACAGGTATCGGTGAGATATCTGCATCGCTTTGGCCTTGTTTCCAATTAACCAATCGCAAGGTGTTGTTTTACACCACAACAATGGGCGACCTCATTCTGCAATGATGACGCAGCACAAACTAAAGGGATGTTTTAAAACATCCACCCTATTTTCCTGACCTCGCTCCATCAAATTTTCTCCTTTTTTTATCTCTACAAAATTATATGGATGGAAAAAAAACTTAAAACTATACAAGAGGTGAAAACGTACTTGGACATATTCTTTGAGTCAAAACCGGCGAGTTTTTATTCTGATGAGATAAACAAACTATTGACAGATGTGAGACAGTCATTAGCAATAATGTAAATTATATTATATAATTATTTAATAAAATTTATAAAAGAAAAACAACTTTTGTTTTATATTTTTATTTATTATCTTTGTTTTATTAACCACTAAATTGAGTTTAAATACATCTACCGGTTTTGAAAAATACCATTTTCTTCTTCAGGATGTCATAACTAACAAAAGTATAACTTTTGTTTTCATTATAAAATTCGACAGTACATATGACTCACCTATATAGGTACAAACAAACTGTTTTATTTTTAAATAATTCCACACAATTATTATAACATCTCTTTAGTATTTTTTAAATTTATACCGAAATTGCGAATGGTCTTCTATATGCGAGTATGTAGATATGTAAAAACGTACCACATTATTATTTTTCGTTCCCATTTGATTATTAGTATTTCGAACCGCAGACGCAACTACACCTTTGAAAGTGTGACAATAGGTCTCGTGACTCGTTTTACCCCAACTCACCCACAATGGTATGTCTCTTCTTCAGCTGGACAGCCAGAGGTGTCCAACCATCTGTTAAAAATGCGCGCTTTTAACCATTTTTCATCCCTCATCGATCGCCGGCATCTCCCTTACGACGTGTATATATCTATATTAACATTTTATATTGATATCGCAAACTTGTCATCGGAAACAAAAATGCACAGTGCATAATAGAGTTCCGGTACCAACACCGATATTAGGAAATAAAGCGTGCAACTGCTAAAACACGAATAAATTTAGACTGTAGATTGAATGCAGTGGAAATGAGGTGGCTAATAACGATATTAGAAAAGAATCGATTTAGAAATGTGCAGAAATCAATGAGAAGAGGAAGTAAGAAGATAAATGTAAGAACAACGCTAATTTTGATATCATCAATTATAGAAGGCGTCAGCGATAAATCTAGAATAACCAAGTATTGGAAGATGGTTGTATTATTAGAAGTGTCACGACCAAAAAAATATGTGTAAATGTGGTCAAGGTGTGGTATGTGTCAAAAGAGAAGCATGTCGCGTCCAATCCATCTGCCAACCTCCGGGGATACGGCACGATGGTGAAGTAAGTCAAATATACTCGTGTATGTGGAAAAATGTGATAGATGTTCAATTGGGTTTTAAACTACATCAAGATCTGCATGCTGACATTAGAATTCATTTAATACTATTGTATAATGTAAATACATACGACGCTCAGAATAAGCGTGCAGTGTAAAAGCTCTTCTATAAAAGTATCCACTCATATGCTACTCAGCATCTACTTCAGTCGTAGGAAAGGTCGTATAACCGACCAGCCGTTGTCAGAAGTATAAGTTTAGTGAACGGACATTTGCGGTGGCAGGCCCAAAACCGCGCAACTCTTTGCCCTCCGTCATAAAAAACAGTGCATCAGACTAAAGAAGACTTGAGAAGAGACTAAAAATTATTTCGATAAGTTCAAGTAACAATATTTAATTTCAAATACAAAGATAATGTAGAATAGTCTGTGTAAAGCGCCCTTGAGGTGAAATCTTTGACAAAAATGGCGCTATAAAAATTATCCAATATTATTATTTATTATTACATGCACAAAAAAACCTTAAAACTGTGCTGTGTCGTAGCTTATACCAATGTTTTTTTTGACATCAGCCCATATCTATCAACTACTAGTGTACACTACTGGATCTTTTAAAGATTTTTCCAACAGTATTTTGCTTTGCCTCCTCTTTGCTTCGCTCTTCCTGCGTGTTGGCGCACCCTTGACTATACCCGTGGTTTTTTATAGGTATCATTCGATCACTTAATTTCTTCGACGTTTAACAATCACCTGAATAATATGGCCTGGTTATTACGTATTACCATTTCCGTGACATCTATTTTTGTTTGTACACGTGTACACTCGCTGCATACGCGTGTGCCATAATCCAGCACATTTTTATATACAAATATATATGATCATTATATATATATATTGCATTGTTATATATTGTTATTTATTGTTGTGTTCACTATACTAACAATCTATAATAAAAAAATTAATTATTATACCTGTCGTTAAACAAACTGTAATTCACATAAAAGATATATACATATTTAATATATTTAACATCATAATTATTATAGTATTATTGAACTATTAATTATGTAGAAAAAAAAAAATTACAATATTTAAATTATGCTGGTTGATGTACAAGGCGACACACAACATGGCGCCTTTGTATCCCAGAAAATTTGTATTTCTATAATGTAATTGGAGAACTATAAACAGTTTATGTGTAAAGCGCCCTTGAGGTGAAAGTATTTATGAAAATGGCGTTACTCAAATTATCCATTATTATTATTAAATCGACCGAGCATGTATGAGAAGATGTATTAATGTGGATGAGGCGAGAACTGTGTCAGGACAGAAGTGTGTGGCGCTCTATCCCCTTTACATACCCCCGCGGGGAAATGGCGTGATGGTAAGTTGATTAATTAGTTATTTAATAATTTATTTAACAATTGTCAGATTTTTCAGTGTCCAGAAATGATAATCAAGCCTCAGATATAACCATTTTTCGGAGTAGATTTTAACTATATTTCTTAAATTCCGATATATTTCATCCCTTTTATTCATTCTACTAGTAAGTATAATATTACAGTAACCTTTAACAGAAACCGAACATGCAACAGTGGAATGTCGGATGTCCAGCGAGATTTAAATGTTTTCATTAGCGAAGCTACTAGGGGGACCCCATTGTGATGGGGGAGGAGAAATGAAGGGGGGAGTAAGGTATAGAGATTTATAGCCTACTTGACCGAGGGGGACAAGGGGTCACGTGGATAAAAGAAAATTCACAATTATACTTCATCACTGACTAAAATTAATTTGTTAGGTATATTTAAAGATAAAATAACTTTAAATATATCACGAAATATTAGCATAGATATATCTACCTACAAACCTACGTGTGTACCAGGATCGTGCAAACCATATAATCAAAAAAGCTGTGCGTAACTATTATTTCTGCACATGTGTTTGTGGGTTACGTTATAGACATGGTTACGGTAATCCGAGTAATAAGGGCTAGGATTTTATAGGATCTTTTCATAATATAAAGATTATTTAATTTATTTTTATTTCCCAGAATTTACAGCTTTCTTGCTTGTGTGCAATAATAATAATGAATAATTTGGATAGCACCATTTTCGTAAAAACTTTCATCTCAAGGGCGTTTTACACATAAACTGTTTTTAATTCTACAATTATCTTTGTTTTTAAAATTACAAATTATTATTTTCACTTATAGAAATGACTTTTTGAAAAGGTGCGTTTTTAGTTTCTTCTTAAATAAAGTCTCTGATGCACTGTTTCTTATGACGGAGGGCAAAGAGTTCCACGCTTTTGAAACTGCCACTGCAAATGCCCGTTTACTAAATTTAGACTTCTGGCAACGGATGGTCGGTTTTACAACCCTTCCTGCAGTTGAAGTAGAGGCTGACCCACTATACAAATTGTCTGGGATACAAAGTTCTTGAAGATACAGAGGCGCCATGTTATGTGTCGCCTTGTGCCTCAACCAGCACAATTTAAATTCAACTCTTTCGGGGAATCGGAGCCAATGTAGCTGATGTAAAAGGGATGTTATATGAGAGAATTTGGAAACTCCATATATTATCCGTGCAGCCGCATTTAGAATGGATTATAATTTATCCAGCTGAAACATTGGCAGGCCAGCATAGATGCTGTTTCAATAGTCCACATGTGACACCACAAATGCATTTATAAGAAGACGGGCTGCCTCAAGATCCCCTGTATGTAGGTACCTACCGGATGAAAATTATCAAGCAATGCGGTCAGAAATAATTACTCGTACGTACAGGTACACTCATCTCTCGAATATCACATGTCCACAACAAATAAGTGACGCAGAAACACATTATAGAATAGCTAAAAAAAATTTCATCTTTCAGCGAAAAAAGTTACCCACAGGCGTGTCCCATTCAGTTATCAGACGTTGTTTTATTTTCCGGGTACCAAACACATATTGCAAAATTATTCATATTATAGTTAGTTTTACCAAAACTTGTTTATAATACTATCAAAAATCTATTTTTAATGCCTCATCATTTGAAATATTTTTTTATACTTATGTAGGTAGGTAGATAGCAGGCGCGGTCGCTTTATACATGCTTTAGATGCTCCGCATCCCTTATTTTCTAGAGTCAAAAAGCTTCGTACTTTTTGTTTCTAGCCGAAAGCAACACTGCTACAAATAAATTCGTCCTGTCCTTCAGAGACCAGTTATAACACACACTACAAGACGTGCACACGGAGCGAGTCGATATACATATACATTCTCAACTTTCGAACATCTATGATTAGCGTAAACACACAGATACCGGCAACAGTGGATTATATCATTCGTTCCGTATCCACAAAGTTTGAAAGTATTCGACTTGTGAACTCGAAGACCTTGATATACGCATTCAATTCCGCCTGTCAAGGTCTTCGAATACTGTATACGCATTCGTTAACAGCATTCAACGTACAAAAAACGACTTTAACGATTATGGGTACAATACACAGAATATCATTCATATTGCGAAGCGAGCGGTTGTTTGTGTGATGCATTTTTGACAGTTCGGCTTGAATATTTGAAGCCGAATTATAGTAACATTGAAAATCCTTCGATTATCTATTTAATTCATCATTTAAAAAAATTTAAATTGATCTATAATTGATGCTGCGGAGCGTAAAGGATTTATAGAGTTAATTTGACAGACTATCTTTGTCAAGAGTTGCAACTTGTTCGTAGGCTTTGTATATTTGATAGTAGGTATAAACTTATTATCCAGCATACCTTCTACAGACAGTCACCGACCGCCACTGGTAGATAGATAGGTATGTAATATCAGAGAAAATTCTATCTGTTACGTGTGTTCTATAAAAAATTTGCATTGTTATTTTTGTCTATTCTCCAGACCTGTACATATATGATGTAATCTATCAATACACACTATACACCCACTAACGATATCATTGTCATTGATCTATGTATATATACGTACTCTTCTCTTCTTTTTTCTTATTTAGTTCATACATATTTACCAGGGACGTGCAGTGCATACAGGCAAAAAATCTGTGCATAACTAAAAATTCTGAGAAACAAATATAAATTAAAAAATTGGACTAACATTAACGAAAACAATATTTTGCAATTAGTGTCATCTATTTACCAGTAGAGACTCTAGCTTGTTCTAAAAACTCACCGCTGTACTCATGGTGCTCTTTTTTATTCGCCGCATCGTGCTCAGTTCTGTTTTTAAGCTTTTGAATTAATCAAGTCATATAAATGGCTATTTACTGAATTCCTTTCGGTTGATCCGTTTTGTATGGAGTCGTTACCTATCCTGTTTTTTAACAGAATACCATCAGAAAGGCATACAACTGCGTGAAAATCATTGATTTAAAACATAAACTTTAAAAACACTATTAATAGTACTCGAAAATTACAAATAAATACATAGTAAGGTCGAATAAACGACGGATTTCTTTTGTTGTTGGTTAAACGAAAGTACATATATTGTATTACATATATTATATATGATTGTATAATGTCATTGGTAACAGCATAACCTAAATCTATACCTACTGCACGTTACTGATATTTACCATGTATATATGTATTTACTCTACTTTTTTATATATTTTTTGTATACCATGTTTGCTACCATTGAGTATTTGTAACTAACCTATTAGAATGGCACTGCCTACCTCGATACGGACTCTGATCTAGTGAAGTGGGCAGGGAACAGTTGAAAAGAACGTATAATGAATATATTAAATAAATAAATACATATATAAGGATATTGGTTAACCGTTCTGGTGATGTTTTACATTCAAATACGTTTAACTTAATCAACAAAATAATTCGTATTTTGGGTTTTGTGTCGGTTCTTTCGGTTGAGTAATTTAAATCGTTTAATTACTTTTTATTGTCAAATGTGATACATTTGCAATGTTCGGTCATCACAATTTTAATGTTCTGAATAATAAATAAATAAATAAGTAATGTTAATTTAAGCTAGGTACTGTGATAATGATTAATATAATATAAATTAAAATTCATTGAACGAAGCAAACACTTTAATGATGTGCAGTTGTTGGAGAGTAAGTATTGTTTGATTATACACAGGTACCCACTTAAGCGACTAAGAAAACATAGAAAAACCTAATTAATTCATTTTAGCTGTCGCATAACATTGTTATACTGAATATTTGTTGAAGTTGCAAAATTATATTCAACATTTAGACCTACCTATACGAAAAAAACATGATGGTATTGTACTGCAGTATATTATTTATGATTTATGGCTCCAGAAACACTTAATTTCAAGTTGAAACATTTTACGAAAACTCCAATAAAATAACATTCTAATCAGAAGCCATATTTTTTGTTACCGTGTTTGAAACATAATGCAAGTACACAATTAAGACTTTGACCCGTGTCTGAAGCAAAATGATCCTAATGTTAATAATGTAACAGTTATTTTTAATAAACGTATTCCTTATCAAATATAGAAGTACAAAACTAAGCCCTAATCTGTTATTGAACTTTCTTATCGGTTATGCGGTAGTGCTTCCAGGTGCATTTCATCATAATATAGGCAGGTAGGTGCGGACGTATCTCTGCGTATAACTCCTGTAATCATAATACCTGTGGACGCGCCATAACCATTAGAATCCAAGTCGAGACAGGTATAGCGGATCTCTCCTTTGATTATAAAAAAGAAGCTTCTCAAAATAATACAACAAAATAAATAGTTTTCATAAATTATTTTATATCATATTTATTAAGGGATATTGAAGAAATAATACGAAGAGCTACGAATTTATTTTAAAATATTGGTATCATAATACGGGTGCTTTGCTTAGTATGATGTACTTAACACTAAACACCGGCCCCAATCGGGGCTACTTCTCAAATCCTTATTATTTAATAAACACTGTAAATAAATCATTTAAGCTTTCCCACTGCTGCAATTGCGAGCCTTGACTCACAAACCAGGAAACCAGGCCAGTTCAAGTTGAGGAAACAAAAAAAATTGTTAACTCAATTTCTATTTTTATTGTTGCCGTGGAAAAATAAAAGCATTCATTTTTAATTAAAAAATATTTCGTTATAAATCATGAATAAATATGTCAGTATTTAATTGCTACCTAAGTGAAGTGAATCAGTGAGTAGTGAGTAGGCCTTATGAACGTTACAAGTTAGATCTGAAAGAACAATTCCCCGCTCGATGTATGTATGTAACAAAGGAACGCGAATATGAAAATATTTGGCGCGCATTATTCGGAAAGTAAAAAAGAGACGAAACCCTTTCATAAGCGGCGCGAAGCGGGGAAGCAAAAGTGCGCCAGAGATATGGAGAGAGAAAAAGTACCCGCGGAATAAGAAAAGCTAAAATTCATATAAAACATATAAAAAAGGAAAGAGACGCGGGGAAGATAGGAGCGATTTATACAGCGTCGCGGGGATGTGTGCGTGCGGGCCGCGATTGGTCGGGCGGGCTGGCCCCTCCCCCTGGCCCCCGCGCCCCGCCCCCTCCGCGCGCCCCGGGCGGCCCGCACACCCGCGCCAGTTCTCACCGGACACCCGCCGTCCGCACACGCCGCGCACGCCATGGTCCGCCGTCCTCGCGCCCGCACGCTCGCAGATCCCGCCTGATCCCGCCTGAACCGCCTGGCCCGGCGCGGAGCATGTCTCGCTGCTGGTAGGCGGCGCCGCAGCGACCCTGGCCGAGTTGCGGCCGTGGGCCCCAGGGGCCGCGCCCCCCGACAACAACAACCTGCCCGGCGACTGGCTGAAGACGGGCTACTTCGACGCTGCCTCAGGAGTGAAGGACCGCACTTTCCGCGCCAGGGGAGGAGAGGAGATGCCCATGGTGGTGGGGCGCCGCGGGGGGCTCGAGGGGGAGCAGCCGCTGGACTTCACGGTGTCCAAGTTCCATCATCAGGGCCGCCTGCTGGGAGGGCTCTTCCGCCTGGCCGGCCAGCCCCGCAGCCCGCCCCCAGGTGTGTCTCCCGCTTCTGTCACTAGCGCAACATTACTATTACCTGCCGACTGTACCGTACTGCCACCCACACTCACCAGTGCTCCCATGTCCTCGAGTGCGCTCCTTCATTGCTATCACTTTAGTGGAAATCGGTTCACGAGGGATGTGCAGATGAATTAGTTTCCGTGCACTTCATGTCTGTGATAGTAAACATCCCATTAGTCATACTCGGTCATATTGGTAATAAGTAATCTTGTGCTTCAGTGACAGTTCTCTTGTAAGATAGTATCATAAATAGGAAATGTTCTGTGTGTCGGGTAAGTTGTGTGCGCTGTTTACCTTCTGTGGATTTATTTCATTTATTGTGTTCTTTGGTTTTTTTTATTTTGACATTCGTGTCTTTCATTTTATGGTGGATGATTTATGTTTATAGAAGGATTTGCATTTTTCGCTTACCTAGTAAAATATTAAAGATTGAATATCATATATATGTTTAAGATTGTTTTAAAAATTGCCTATTTTGGTTGCACCGTGCAATATGCCTAATATAATTATTTTCGTTAAGATGAATCGTTTGATGATTTATTTTAAACGTTTAATGAATAATAATAATATGGCATAATTATAATTGCCGAAAAGGTAAAGGGTGAACGGAACATACTGAAAATGTTAACTTGAGACACAAAAGGCTAACTGACCCCACGAAGGGTTAATTCATTACAAATATTTTAATTCTCGAGATCTCCCCGTTTCTCAGTAACAGAATATAAATATATAAGATATCAAGCTCTTACCCAATAATTAACCGAATTATATTCTCATGTACTTTATGCGTTTCTTTTATCGCTTTTTAATTGCCGCAGACTCCGGGCCATAAACAAGGGAATAATTGTTGAAATTAGAGCTGGGATTTCGGATTCAAAGATCGCCGCTGGCGTCAAATCACCGTTCGGACTAAACGACCAATGCTAAGTATCGGTTTCAAGCCTCCGCTCGCTCGTCATTAAGCTACTGAATTGAAGCCCTGAGACCATTCGATGACTATTGATTTTAGTGCCCGTGTAGTTCTTAATTAGCTCCCGAATTATCTTAAAATTTTAACCACTCGTCTCGTCAGTCTGCGGGATGGTTGTTAATTTATTTCAGTGCACAAGGCATCCATCTTTCATACCTACCATTCAGTGCAGAAAATTTTAATTGTAACAATACGTCTGTCTGCTCCCGCACTCCCATAATTCACTTTGACTGCATTCTCTGTAACAATCGCAACATTAGGCCATTGTCAGGCTGGCTTCCTTAACTTTGGACAGATCAATACGGGGAGGATGTCCCTTGCAGACCAGCCTGGACAATGTATGCTAGTTGGCCGGTAGTACTTTACAACTCCGTGTCCGATTGGGCATCAAATAAAACTTTTTTTTGAATTCATCAAGGATGTACTTGGGTAATGTAGATCATAATAAAATAAAAATTGTTGCATATCATTTTACATCAAAATTATTTTTAAAAAAAGTTAGCCAATCGATAAAAATGGAAATGCATTTTTTTATAATTATTAAATAAAGAAGTAATACTCTAAAAATATTTTACAAATGTGCAACACTTGGTAAATAAATAAATGAGACACGTATATATAGCTAGATATTATAATATGTTTTTCTTCGCCAGGGGCGCAAAAACTATCCTACTGTTAGACTAAACTAATTAAGATGTTTTCCCTTGGGCTGCTGTATCAGGGTGTCACATGACATATATCTGTCTGTCACACGCATAGACATCATATATAGAGATATAATTTTTAAGCAACCCAAGTCCTTCGATATTTAAAATAAATTATGTCAAGATAAAAACCAATCCTATAAAGGCATTTTTATTTAAATCGATCAATTTTGTAATTTTGAGACACCTCACGGTTAGGTAAGTTACGTTAAGCTCGATGGTTCAGACCCAGCGACCATTCTCTTCTCTAAAATATCGGGTTCGAATCTGCTCGTGGAAGATTTATAGTCCACCTGGCAGTGTGTCCATTAGTATGTGGGTATCAAATCAATTGTATACCGACGCATGTCCGAATATATTATTGTTTAGCATGTGCCATATGTCAAAATGTGCCCAACAAATGACACCGTAGGGAGAGGGAGAGCCTAATCAATATTTTATATAAATATTTAAAGTATCATTTTTAACACTTGGCATTGAACTCATCTCCCACTTAGCACACAAATCCTTGAAATCTTATGTTAACTAGCTTATTTAAAGTTTTAAATATGAATTAAATATATTAATTATAAAGATATTTAATTCATATTTAAAATATCACAGACCTATGTTCTGAATAATTACAACTTCACAATAAGAATGTGTTCTCCTAAAAAATATTTAAAGTTTATCCATTTCAATTTAAATAACACATTTCATTCTCAGAGACATCGCGAATGTGCAGTGGTAGCCAAACTTTTCACGGTTGTACAGATACCCTTATTATATTATATAATATCAAATAAAAATAATCACAAAGTGATAAATTATACTTTAATAAAGTGTCAATTTCATTTAAAATATGCGAGTTGATTGGAAAACAGTAATATTTCGGATGCGAATTTTATGTACGTAGGTAATTGTATTAATTAATTACACCTGAATAGCAGCGTGATTTTACTTTTTTGGAATATTCTTCTGTTTTTAATCATCGTTTTTTATTTAAAATGTCAAAATCCTAACGCTTTAAGGCTGTGGCTGAAGACAGAGGCATCGAAAGGAAAATAATTTGCTCCTAAAATGCAGTAGGTACTCATTTTAACGAACTGATCTGCAAATCGCCACCATGGAAGAATTATTATGGTATCGTATTCACGTACGAAGAATTTAATTATCTAATTTTTCATTACGAAATCGTCCTATGTACGTCCTTCGTGCCCGTCTTACGACGGGCGTAAGCAATAGATATAATATAGTACGCCAGGGGTAAGACTGCGAATTTTGCATTAAAAAAATATATATGTAGAGAAAATGATGACCCAATAGCAAATAGCAAGACTTGGATTTCTTGATTTTTGTTATCGTATTAAAATAATTCTAAACAGATTCTGATTATAATGATTTCCAAATCTAATATTCACGATTCTTGAATCTATCTTTTGTTTCTTGAAACATTTTAAATTTAGCGTTTATATTATGTGGTGTTAAAAGGAAAAAATATATATTTTAAATATGACAAAGATCAATTTATTAAAAAAAAGACATGACAGAAATATGTTTTTTAAATTCTACATCTAATTTACTAAATACTTCAGAATATTTTCACAATTTGAGATCATGTGCCTTTAATTATTTTTTTATTATAAATAATATTTTTTTCTGTTATAATTACTTTAAAGTATCAAGTAGGTACCTATGGGTATCAGAAATAGTTTAGAAATTTTTCTTGCTTTAAAAAAATACCAATCACTTAATCCAATGGTTCCAGGCAATCAGATCTATCTTTTTTTCTTAATTGCTACTTTCTTAGAAGTTAGATTCCGTGGCTAAAATGTTCTCCCCCACCCTACCCGCCCCGAGCGCCCCGCGCCGGGGAGGCAAGGGTAGTAAGCGTGGCCGCCTATACATTAACACGGACAATGACGTTTGCAATGAAAGGACATTTGGCAATAATAAATGACGTGTCAACCTATCGCCGTGTAAAGTATACAAATGAAACTATCTAAAATGCAGAAGTTCTTGGATACTTTTTCTTTAAACCGATTTCTTAAACATCACCTTTTGTGAAATTTTAAGATGCAATTTTTTTTTGCAGTTACTGTACATCGACCGGCCGCTTGTGTCCGCTCCAATGTGCAAGAGCAAGACGAGAGATAGTCCATTATAACGTTTGTCGTGAGATATTTTTTTTCATAATAAGTCGAATAATGCTTTTAAAATTTTATGACAAAAAATTTGCTAAGTGCAATAATGAAATAATTGTACATTCTAGTTGTGCAAATAGGTATAAGTAAATATCTACATTTAAAAAGGCATACACGTTGTATGAGAATTAATTTTAAAAATGCATTTTTATCACAAGGTAATTGTGATAAAAATGCCTATTTTGTTTAATGCCTGATAAGTTCATCAAACGTTAATTGTTTAATTATCAAAGACCGCTTAATGCACAAGAACTTGTCTATCTTTTGCAAATGTATGCAAACGTAGATGGTGGACTATTTCATATCAAATAAATCTTTCGAATAGTGTATGATTTATGACATCAATTACATGTCATTCCGATTAAGAAATACCGATTAATTCCGGTAATTACCTACCTATTATATATATTACGTCCCAGGTTTTTATACCTATTATGAATAGTAAAAAAATAATCGATTAAATTTCAGTACGCAAGTCAAATTACTCATTCGTGAGAAAGCAATGATAGGTTCAGAATAAAATTGGCAAGTGACAAAAACATATTTCAATCATTCTTTTGTATAATATATTAAATTTGATAATTCCCGTTGTGTTAGCGGACTCCTTAAATCTGTATCTGTATAGTGTGGACAGATATGTGCCGCACGACATTGGCACACGCCGGAATCCGCAAGCCACCCATTTCCCCGAGTCAAGGGTGCTGTAGATCCATCGCGTGCCCAATAAAACTACCATCTTCGCCGGGGGGGCACAATAGCTGTCAAAACCTGCCCGGCTACCGTCGGGATCCTAAATAAAGGGTTAACATCACACAAAAAAACACTATGTTTGACAATATGCGAGGAAGCCCCATCAATGGCAGATCAAATTGAGATACAAATAATTATCCTCGAGGCGGTCTTATTTTCAACTTCATTTTTATTTTATAACCGTGGCACGTGCTCATCATGAAATATGGAGATTTTTTTCAAAATGCACATATATCCAGCTAAAATGTATGCATATTTTCATTATGTATTGTTAAAATATAAAAATAATATCAAATAGTTTAACTCGTATACCGAAAAATTTTAAAAGTTTATTTTTATTTTGCAAATTCAATTTTTCTGAATTTTGCCACTAATGCAATATGTATATTATTATTATTTTTAAAGTGTACATTATCATGCTCGGGAACATGATACAAAATTTGGTTACTGTACTTTTAATTGATTGATTAACAACATTCCTAATTTGTTTGGCCAAGGTTTTAATGTCCGGGCGTGACGACCGAACTTGCGCAGAAATAGATGATTTGAATTGGTTATAAATATGAATTAAATATATTAATTATAAAGATATACATATAAAATCAATTTTATCGAAAAATATTGTTGTTGCGCCACCGGAATTCGAACCTGGATCTCTTTCCTAACCTGGGAAGGTGCTTTATCCAACTAAGCTACAGCGACAATATTTTTAGCGACAATTTTCGACCCTATATGTTACCTTTTTGATATTAATACATTTAATCGTTCCACCATTTGACAGAGCCATCTACCTTATTTTTACAGAATCTCAAATACCTTTGAGTAAACTGATAGCAGACGCCAGAATTATCAATTCATTTTTATTAAATTTTGGACACATTGATACAACTTTATTATTTAGGAGTACACATTCTTATTGTGAAGTTGTAATTATTCAGAACAATAATGTTCTGAATAATTACAACATCACAATAAGAATGTGTTCTCCTAAAAAATGAATTGGTTATGTTTACATCAATCAACAGAATTTTTAATCCCGGCCGTGCCCTTACAGTGAGGGTTTCGAATATGTCATTACATTTCACAATCAATATTGTACATGAAACACACAGAAAGCATAACAGTTAGTTAAATTAAAATCTTACATATTATAATTACAGACTATAACATTAATCTAAAACGTTTGTAATTATCTCTAGTATTTATTAAAAATATCAAATATATATATATCACTTATAAATTTACCTATTCGTTCAATTTTCTATGGTGTATTTCAATAAAATTTCGTAATTTGGTGAGTGCGCCTGTCTGTATTTAGTTATGTAATCTCTATTCGGGAAATCAAATAAAAAATATTACAATTGTGAGATATACCTCTATTCCTGATTGCCAAAAAATATAAAAATTCAAAATCACGAAATTTTTTATAACATAAGTATTCGCAACAGGGACGAGATTGGCTTCCTGAAATCGGTTACTTCTGAACATTAAAAAAAACGGAAGACACATTCATTACCGAATGTGACAATTAGTAAAAATACTACGGGTATATTAATCGTTTTGAAATCAAAGATGCCGATTCATATCGTTCGTGAACTGATATCGAAATCACGAATATTGTTAAATGGCTTATTAAACATTATCTGTGAAATATCTATTACCAACGCAAACTAGTTCTTGTGCCCGCACTAAATCATAATAAACATGTGTATCCATCTTACCGCTTGGGTTTCATGTATCAAGATTCGGTCTATTTGATCTTAATGGCTTACACGTTTTTTTTAATTAATAAAGTGTTAAAAAGATGTTATCTACCGATATTTTTTATAAAACATCTCCGCGTCTTGTATAAACAAACAGATTTGCAGTCATTGATATTTGTATCGGTAATTTCGCAACATCTTTATTAAAACACATGTGTCCACTTTTTATACTTGCGAAGTTAAATCTATAAAAATGATAATTATTTGGTTCAAATTCTGCAATAAGTGCTAAATTTTTGTAGTCATTGATACCACTTTTAATATACGCAATAATTATTGATTATGAGTATTTTATGGACTTTTCTACTATTCCAGGTACAAACAAAAATTGACACTTAAATGTGTACAAGCACACAGAAATTCAACATTAAAAATACTATATTAAATAACACAACAATCACTTTGTATGAAACTACGAAATTTATTATACGTCAACCGATTTCACTTATCTCAAGCGTCATCAGGACGTATTTGAAACTAATCATAAATACAAAAAAAGTGCACTTATACAAACATAAAGAGAGAGATAGAATATAAAATGACATGTGAAAGAGAGAGACAGAATATATATATATATATAGTTAAATAAAACGTCAAATGAGATAGAATATAAAATTATATGCGAAAGAGAGAGACAGAATACATATACAGATAGACGGAACATTAAGGGAGGGGAAAATACAATGTTGATGGTTATTAAATTGATTTTAAAGGAAACATACCTAATATGGAGTTAATGGATAAGTTAATTTGATTATTAAGATTTGGCATTCTATTTAACTATATATGCATTCTGTCTCTCTCTTTCACATGTCATTTTATATTCTATCTCCCTCTTTCTATAAGTGCACTCTTTTTGTATTTATGATTAGTTTCAAATACGTCCTGATCAAACTTGAGATAAGCGAAACCGGTTGACGTATAATAAATTTTGTGGTTTCATACAAAGTGATTGTTATTTTATTTAATATAATATGTCAAAGCACAAAGTGATTGCTTTCTACGAAAATATTAAAAATACTTTTACTTCATTTATTACTAAAAAAGTAGTTAGTAATATTTAGTGAGATGAAATCAAGTTTATCTGTGTACACAGATATAATATCACCGTGTCGTCTGTGGGGTCCCTTTTGGTGTCAGATTAATTCAATACTAGGTAGCCAAACGCTTTCATCTAAATATTAACTTATACAACTCATAGTATGTTAACAATAGTCTAACTGAGATAGTAATATCCGATCTTTCACAGACGCCATGGGCCTTGAGGGTTTCCTGTGAAATCAACGAGGACCTCCTCGATTCGCGGAAGGTCCTCACACCACAATCAAATTTTTGGACCTAATTTAAATTTATACCATTTGGATGGCAAATTAGTTTCTTAGTAATGCCGCACTCAATATGGAAAGAAGTTGTCCGTCAGCCAAATACCGCATACCGAATAAGAGCACAATTTTCCTCATCTAGTAGTAAATCACTCAGTATCTTAATTATAATCGCCATTCCTGTGAAAAAATAAAACTAAAAATAACCGTAAAAAGATAGTCATAAAAATGCGATATATAATAAACTAAAATATTCAGAAAAATACATATGTCAACTAATATTATTTACACATTTTTCGTCTTTTTTAAATTTAATTAAATCTACAACGCAATTCAGAGCAATAAAAAAATATATACAAATTAAATTAATCAACTATAAATATATACAGAAAAAAATCCATATTAACTTATCAGCTTTATATTGCGGTGAATCTCAAATGCTTTTGAGTTAAATTGGAAAGTTAACAGAATATACCTAATTTCAAAATTTGTCGAAAATGTATTCGATTGCTATAGCGAAATGGTGAATGCGCTTTCCCGAACAGGAAGAGATCCAGGTTCGAATCCCGTTAGCAACTAAATATTTATCGATAGATAGATTTTTTCTGAATATCTTTCTAGTTGATTCATTTAATTTATATTAAAATACCACAGAACTATGTTCTGAAAATGTAAATGAAAATGAGTTATATATTTATAAGAATTATTTAATCATCGTAATAATAAATTGTATTCAGTACCGGAATATTACCATAGCTCGCATCATTCCAAAGAATGACACACAAAAATACGCCGCACAAAGTGGTTCACCAACAATATTTGATACCTGCAAAGAAAAAAGTAAAGACTATGGGAAAAAGACAATGTGTCTTGCAACAATACTGCACGGGCGCCAACCGAATCAACTTAAAAAAACAAGCAAAGGTAAACGACCTCACGGAAATGGACAGAGTATCGAGTTCTCGTTCTTTTGGATGTAGCGCTCGAAAACGGACTATTGTGTTAGGCGCCGAGCGCCTGAGTGAGTTTTTGACGAGGTTTGAAAAGCTTAAGTGGGCTGCTTCACCCTTTCATCTTAATAATCTCATCTTGTCAAGTCATCCAGGAATTACGTGCATGTTTACCGTGCGACTTGGCGGGTCTCGGGAGACGAGCCATTTCGGACGGCCGTGAAATCTGGCGTTTTGTTTCAATTCATTTTTAGTTCGAGGCCCGTAAAAAGACTCATCTCGAAACGCCTCCACTGGGACGTCATATTTTTGTTCCGATAAAAAAATATCTACATTTTAATTGATTCTTCGACAAGAAAATTGCTGATTTACACGAAAAAAGTAATCCGTTTTATTTATCTTATTAGTAGAAATCCAATTATTTAAGACTAAAAAATTCTTCACAATTCAAGAACATCTTCAAATTTTTGCTTCGAATTAGATCGTGTTTTTATTACTATTAAAATATTATTATTCTTACATGAAAACTCTTAACTCCCAAAGCTTACCTTATATTACATTCTTAGACTACAGATAGAAACTTTTTTTTTTAAATCTATTTTAGTTTTATTGATTTAACATGCACAAATAAAAACTACAGTACAGTCACGTCAATGATATGTTGTTGACAGGTTAATTCATCATTCACCTTTCAAAAAGACAAATCGACCATCAACTGCTGATCAGTGTTGAGACTGATCAGTGATTAAGAATTAAGGTTTTCTTCTGTATAGGTTCTGTAGGTTTTCTTCTGTTCTACCTGCAGGGGCGTGCGCTTTATAGAATCAAAAAAACTGTGCATAACTATAATTAATAATAAATAAATCTGAATTAAATTTTTATTTGATGTATTAACTATGTAGGTCTACGCGCAAATAATTCAAAGTTCTCATGTTAATGTGTTAATTAGAACCATCTAGTGGAAGAATTTAGATATCAAATAAAGCTGCGCGTGTGTTTTTTTTCCAAAATCTTCCCCAAACATGGAGATCTAAACGTTGCCGCGTATGTATTTAAATTGGACTTGAATGTATGGATTTCAGTACGTATTATTTTATATTATTCAATTTTTAAACATCTTCACATTCAAGAATAATATAAATAACTTAAATATTTTTCATGTTTTTCAATTGGAAAAATTAACTTTGTGATTAAAATCCATTATTTCAATTTGTTATTTAACTTTTTTCGAATCAAATGTCTAAATACCTACCACGAAAGGTGAGACCGGCTTTTTATACAAATATAAATAATATAGGAAATTACTCATAAATTCTAAAGACAAAGATTATAAATTTAATAATTCTGGTGTCTATATACTTAGTTGCAAGGATTGTGCTGCATTTTATATTGGTAAAACGGGTCGAAATTTTAATATAAGAGTAAAGGAGCATTTGAGATGTTGATCAATAGTGGGTTTTAAGAATTTTCTAACCATTTGATAGAATATGGTCATGGTTTTGATAAAAAAATGGGATTGTCAATTTTACATGTAAATGGTGTTGGTCATAAACCAAATAATTTCGAATCGTTGAAAATAAATAAAGCGTGTAAAACTAATCAAAAAATTATAAACAATCAATTAAAATTAACCACAAGTTTCATTCTAAAATTATTCTAGTAATTTTGTATCATCAAGTAACAATTTAAGATAGGTACTAAAATTATATTTTTAAAATAATTGGTTTTTTTTTAAAATAGATTCTGTTAATGAAACAATAACATATGTTTTTATTATGATTAGTTATTGACATCTTGAAGAAGAAAATGATATTTTTCGAAACCGATTTTAATTTAATAAGTGGTTAATAATATAAATTTAACAAATTAAAATAAATATTTTTCAATAACAGAAATAAACCCACTTAGGTATGCTTTTACAAAAACGGTTCTGAAAGACCGAAATAATTCTGAAAAAATGTGTGATGAATACAACCTTTAGTGATAATACTAATCACTTTTAAAGCATCGATATCAACAACATAATGTAAACCTTTGTTTACCACTAAGAACGGAATCACATTTTCAAACTTGTGTTTTCGCATGCCTCTTTTTAAATGCTCGGTTTTCGGATTCAAGCAACACCCACAAATGTTTATATTCAGCAGAAATAACACAACGATAGACTCTCAACCATTCGCCTGTGGCACATCGTTAATTTTTTTGGCATTTTGCGAGACGACAAGATAGTGATAGCCACGTCGAAGGATGTAGAGGAAGAAGAAGATGCCGTCGGATAGACCAAGTGAAAATAGCATCAGTTGTTTTATCTGATGATAGCTCTGAGATATCTCTGTATCCCGTTCAAGGGAATAAGAAAAATCCACATTAACGAACACAGTTTTTGTGTCTTTGGCAATGAGTTAATAAGTCCTGCCGCCAGATGTATTATAGTATCTTAATTACTTTATTTTAACTGTCCATCTTAATCAGCCAATTTGACATGTGGTAACAATCAGATTCTGCAAAATTAAGCGTCAGCGTTGCTGGTTTTTAGTTTTTTATTAGACTTCTGCCTGTAGACAAAATTGATCTGCCTAAATTATTGTCTTTTGTATGGAAGCCATTCAAAACAATGTTTAAAAAGGCTCATCTACCCGCAGTCTGACACTTCACGAGCCAGTGAAGAATTAGCCTTGAAAAATCTAACTTCTCGCAACAAAGCTGCGCTGTCAAAATGTTTTCAAAAATTACTCAGATGATTAAAGTCACATTCATCATTGTGATCATCGTGCAGTACCCAGTTATTACTTCTTCTCGGTAGAACTCGGTGAAATGATACACTAATTGAAATGTTTTGCTCTAATGAATTAAGGAGTGTTATGTCTTAGTGCAATGCTTTTCTTAACCACGTTACGTTTGGACACCTCGTAGATACGTTAACAACCTTTTGGATGAATATTGAAATTGATGCGGTTCCAGGGGTGTGTTTAGTGATCTAAACGATCACGATCGAGTATTCTGCTGGGCTGGTTCAATATATTGGAGTAAATTGCCTCCTACTAATCGCACATACCGATTTCAGATGCCTCTTAAACTGATATTTTCGAAAGATGTAATATTAAGTAGTTACGCATAAAGCACTCGAGAGGTGAATTGCCAATAAATTATTATATTTACATTTCAGTTGTGACATGATAAATTATAAAGGTATATAAGGTTAACCTATGACATGATACCAATATGTAAAATACAAAGAATAAAGTAATTACGGTGAATGTAAGATATCTTATTACGTAAGTGTGACGTATCTGAACAACGTAAAATAAGGGGCCAAATAGTCTGCGCCCTGCAAAATTGTTGATATCGATGCTTTTCCCGGCGCTTAATGCGTACTAACAATTTTTTTTTATCCACCACAGAAAAAATCCTAAATAGAGACGAAAACCATTTTTGGATTGAAATTTGTTGACATTGAAAGAGAGCTTCGGCTTCTTTTTTTAATAATATAATTCAATAAACTCAGTTTATAACAACAAAAAATTCTGTAGTATCTTTGTTTTTCATTAATGTGTGATATTATAGATTCCTTACTATTTGTTGGGTAAAACTACGTAGTACCTACTTAAAATTCTTATATCTTACCTATACCTACACAATTATATTGAAAAACCTGTATCTCTGAACTAAAAGTGTGGCACTCGATGTGCCGCCTGTGCCATTTTCAGTATCGATATCTTAATATTGTCTCACTACACACTATGACGCCGCGATCTTGTCTCTACAGACCGGATCCTGGACACGCGGGAACTGAGTTAGCTCCGAGATATTTTATGAGGGTTAATTCCCAGATTTTCCCATTGTTTTACGTGTGATACCTTTCCGTTTCATCTTCGCATGTGTGCGATCATGGTCGTAGCTAATTCACCAGAAATAACCTCTCGACCTCCTCGGGAGACGTTCAACAAGACGAATCGATGGCTCGAATGTGTTGACACGACTTTTCATCATAAAAATTTAACAACCACAGTATCATTGTGTGTGGTGCATTAATACGATGATTAACTTCATCCCTATTTTTCGTATTTATTGACAAGTTATCTTAATGTGTTTTAAATATAAAGCCGTACAAGTCTCGCGTTGGGGCGGATCCATGGTAAGGTACAGGAGGGGATGGCTCTTAAAGATATTCGACTTCTAAGTAGATTTCTAAATTAGCCCACAATCTAATCACACACATGAATGAATGAATGAGAGAAACTCACCGCTTACTAATCGTGTACAGATGCTGGGCACGTGTTTTTTTCAATCTTTCACGAACGAGAGAAAAACGAAAACCAGAGACTCTAATTCCATGACCTACCACCGATAGAAGAGATGGCAAATTAACTTAAAAAATTATCATAAAGTGTCGCAATCTGAGTGTGATTAAATCATTATTTGGGGTTCCAGAACGCCGGAGATAATAATTTAATAACTGAGCGAACTTATAATTTATAAAGAGTTGACTGATGAGTTCTTACTATCTTTACAATACTTTTTTTAGTCTTTATATTATCTCTTTATATACCTAATTAACGTATTATATCATGAGTTAGGTGCTAGAATGCTTGTTTTCTCAACACATACTAATTTTGTTCATCCTCACATTCAACACTATCAATGCGATGAACAGGTAAGCGCTACGGTGAACTAAGTACACAGTATTATATATCTTGCTTACTTACCATCACGTTGTTTCTCCGCGGGGGTAGGCAGAGAGGATATAGTGCTACACTCTTCCGTCCTGACATACAATTCTGACCTCATCCACATTTATATATCTTCTAATGCAAGTTCGCCGATTGTTGTGCCTTCTAATAGGACCTTCTTCCAGTATCTGGTTTACTTGGTCATGCCAAGTCTTCCGCAGACGTCCTCTATTTCTGGTGCCACCAACACTTGCATCATATATTTTTCTTATCATTCTCTCCTCTTTCCATGCGACCAAACAATCTAAGTGATCATTTCTTAATCTTACTCACTATTATTATATTTCTTAACTGCCAGAACTCTCTTCTAAGTACTCCGACTGAATGTTGCTAATAGCAATTTGCTATTATATACTCGTATATCAAAAATATACCAAGAATTTATTGTGATTTTGAATATTTTTTTCAATTAATATTAATTTGTATCTGTATCTACTGTTGTGAGAAATATTGAATCATGTTGTACACTATAACTCGACTTTATTTCCCCCTATAGCCTACAAAACTATTTGAATTATTTATTAAATTGAGCTCCTCAACCTATGATTAAAATGTGTTCGATATTATACTTATAATTTATCGAACGTTACTAAACTTATGTATTCAAATCTTCATCGAAAAGGGCGCACCTCGACATACATATATTTATTTATTTAGTTAAAACGATTGGTTAAAAATAATATTAATTTACTTTGTTAACTTGGAGTTTTATTATAAATACTTATTTAGTAGGTAACTTACCTTAATTTATTTTATCAGTTGATCTATTGTCGTTAAAAAGAAATTTTCCGCGAATATTTTTAAACTATTTTTATATTTAGCTAACTAACATACCATCACGCCGTTTCCGCGGAGGTAGGCAAGGAGGATAGAGCGCTACACTCTTCTGTCCTGACACACAATTCTCGCCTCGTTCACATTCATACATCTTCTCATACAAGGTTGTCGAGTATTGAGACTTCTAACAGGACCATCTTCGAGTATCTGATTTACCTGTCCGCGCCAAGTCTTCCTTCATAACATGTAAATTATTCAAAGAGGGAACGTTATGCATATTACTAACAAACTTACTATCACACCGTTTCCCTGGGGGGTGGGGGAATAGAATACCACTACTAATCTGTTCTGCCATACCACTCTTGCGTCGTCTACTTTCATATATTATCTTCGATTATTGAAGCTTTTAACAGCACTGATTTCCAATATTATCAAATAATCGATTATAAATATTTTTATTATATTAAAAAATATAATAAATCACATTTAAAAAAATCTTTTCTAAGAGTGACATTATATTTTACTATGACTCTGATTATAAGACAATGCTAAAATACTTAGCCTAAAGCGGATGCAAATATAATTCAAAAAATTTTAAGTAAATTATAAATCGATTTCGGTGCTGAGATTAAGTAAATAAATTGTGTATATTTGAGTCGTTTAATTCCAATCCCCTCTATAACGGATTTTTAACATAACCCAGAAATTACGAAAAACGTTTAAAAATTGAATTTTCATCTAAATGCTTCAACTGATGTTTTGGAGATACGGAAAAATATATGTTATAGATTTTGAGAAATTACAAAATTTATTACCACTTTATACCATTTATAGAGGTGCTTGAAACTCAACACGCGTATTTTAGGTGTTTGTCGCTCACATTATTTGATCTTCTTTGGTACAAGCCGGTGAAAACGACTAAAAACTAATGATCAGTTTCATTATTGAGCCGTTTAGAGGTTAAGTACTCAATTACAGAGGGTTTTGACATGAAACTTACACTTGTTATTGTTTGTTCTATTACTTAAATTATTATTTGTGTTCAGTATTTGACCCAATCGCCAGTGTAATTTTATCCTAGTATAACTGCATTAAATTTTTTCTTTCAATTTTGATTATAGAGGGGTTTAAAAATAAACGACGGATTTATCAAAGTTTTTCAAACATTGCAGTTTATATTTAAATTTTATCGCTCACAAAAATTGAGGACAACTGGTTTACGCTCAATCGATCGAATTTTCTTTTACACGCCACCAGTCAAAACGGAGTAGTTTGCGTCGTATTATATTAATCGAAGTATGAAAAATGTACGAGGCCCGCGTGTACTCAACAATATTACTCAAAACAAAATGTCAAAGTATGATCAAGAAAAATTGATCGTCGGAATCAAGCTGAAGAAGTGTTAACACGAAGTTACGTCTCTCTCTAACGCCTCTCCACTGAACGAAGGGGAAAGAGAATCAGCAAGTCGGTGTATCAAAAGACGCGCCGATTACAACCCCCCCTCCCATCCAATGGCATTAAACAATAATATTTCTTTTCCGGAACAGTAATAAAATTTGTTACTACACGTACATAATATGTAGGGTCACGTGTGCGCGCGTGTGTGTGTGTGTGTTGAATCATTCAACTCATACCAATGAGGAATTAACTTCCAGCACAGGTGTTGTTTGATCAGTAATAAAACGTTTCTCAATGCTCGGATAGTGGGTAGGTACGACTCGTAAATACGGAGTATGCAAAAGATAGTTAGATCCGATCTGGACCGCGCGGCGAGCGCCTGTATCGAATGTTGATAAATGGAAGATAAGACCAGCAGAATCAATCAGATAGAGAAAAAAAGTTCACGTTTTATATTAAAGCTCGACGGGCGGGGTCGCGTGAACTTTCCAATGTTTCGTAAAAGCCATAATTTTATATTTTAGCACACGCCGAATTTACAGTTTTCTGTGTGTGAGTCAATATTGCATTTTGAAGTTACATTTATTAGGCAACGATTGTGCGGGCACGTATGCAAATTTTAGCAGGTACGAAATACGAAAACGTGAGAATAAAATTGCCAAAACGTTTTAACATTTTTTTCTCTTAGTATTTTAAACATCAAAATAATCTACTAGGGAGTTATGCTTGATATTTCCGGAATTATTAAATATTTCAAACAATGTTTGAATAAATTACTTTTTTTACCTGGGGCACTGATATCATTCGTTTTTCTAATTCTCCAATACTCCACTGAGATATAAGGTATTTATAATAAAAAGAAGACATCATCAGAATTTTAATTCTGCAGTTGAAAATCATTTGTTTTTAATGAATCAACATATGATGACGCTATCAATTATTTTTATGGTGGATTTCGAACAAACTAACCCAGATATAATCCAATAAATAAACTGCTAAGGTGTGATCAGGTTTCAAATAATAGTAAAAAATATAAAAATCTACAGAAGACAACGAAAAAACAGCCTAAGGAGCTCTGCGCTACCATAAATTATCCGTACCTTGACACAGTGCCAACATAAATTTACCTATTTACCTAGAGACCTATTTTACCCCCAGATATTCAAAAACCAAATCAGGTATACTCGCAAACTGCACGTCTTCCTTTCTTCTCAAACATCCATGACACAGTGGCCTTAAATCCATTATCGGTTCTTTATTGAATCTGAGAATGCAGAATGCAGATGGACCCCTATTATTTCGCTAGCCTCTTTTTTTTCATGTCCATTTATTACTTCTTTTGGAACGTTGAATATTCATACCCCCAAATAATAATAGGCTTTTTTTTCGTATGCATATCGGCAGCCAGGTAGGCAGGAAGAGCGAGAGCCGCCGCCCGCTACCTCGGTCTTGCGTGCATCTTATTATGTGTAATTTCGCATTTGTATTTCTCGATCTCGTTCAATTCTTATTATTAAGCTTTGATCCGAGAAGCGAGTCATTTTGAATTTGGTCTTGTTATTACCGTCATGTTTTTCTTTCAATTATTGATCTGCATTACTACGCTCATTTATATTATTATTTATACCTATGGAAACACATAACTATATTTAAATAAATATTTTTTAACAAATATTTAATTCAACATATTTCAAGAACGTGGTTCATAAATTATGTTATCAATGAGACCAACGAAATATGTACAAACCTACTGAGTATTTTTACCAATTGGAAAAGGTTTTGAGAGCACAGTAAAGGCCATATTAGAGGTATATTTTCATGCCAGATGACATAAGCCTATCAGGGAAGGGGGTGGAGGTATTGAAAATAAACGGTTCTGTAACGATTTTTTATATGCTTCGTGCATTTTTACATGGTTCTCAATTCTTCTTTAAGTTGATATTATACTCCCGTGCAACGCCGGATATATCGACTGGCATGTTGTATTTTCAAATGCATTCGTTTACAAAGCTTAACATAAAATGAGTATGAACGTACAAAGAAGTCGAAAACCATCAGCAAACCCAAAAGAAATCAAGTTTTCACTTTTAAAATTGTCGATTTCGGCTTCTAGCTGCCACCGAAAGACTGAGGACATTAACTGAATATTTTCTCATTTAGTTTATGGCCTGTTGCCCAAGTAAGCATGGTTTCGCGTGACCCACATCGCCGAACAAAATCATTTGGTCTTAAACTAATATGACACCAAAATTCGTGATATATGTACTAAATCATGCCACACGTTGCATCTACCTAAATTTTGGACTTGTTTACAATTATTAATTTATTAATAATTAATAACTCGTAGATTCTTGATTCCATGGATAATATTATTATATTTTAGTCTTAAATCCCGAAACTTTACCGAAGTTAAAGATAAAAAGATAAAAAAGTCCCACGTATGTCCAATATAATAAATATTGTTTTTTTTTTGTAGAGAGGTACATATTTTTATAACTCAAGTATTCCTATAAATTTTATTAATACGGTTGATAAATAATTCATAAAATTACATGCAATATGTATCGTAAATTTTTTAATGTTTTTTTAACATGATCTTATAAGTGATTGTGCAAGCCAATGCTCGTATCCAGCTTCAATTCAATACGGTTTTTTTATCAATTGATGTTAATATTAATTTTATCGCTTTTTAGAATAACATGGAACATTACCCATATTAATTAAAAAATTTAAATTTTGTTTTGAAGTTACTACACGTACAAAACGCTATAAGCCACAAAATGTTTTATTTCGATTTTCTTCGCAAAATCTCATTCAGAATCATCCCCGTTTTTCAGACATCGTGTGTGAATGACGTAAAAGTATAACCTTATTATAATCTTAGGTATGCGGTATTGAAATTTTATTAAGGCATTTGATATATATATAATACGCAATGCTTTAAAAATATATTTAGTATATAATTATTCCCGTTAAATATCATAAATATTAATATTTTGAATTATTTTTTTTATTTCCTTTCGGCTTCACGAAACTGTTGGCCACAAATTACAATCAATCATATCAGTCTTGTAATTCTAATGTTAGAATTTCTGCGATCAAACTCTGGACGTAAATTAATTTTCTTAGTCAAATACAATAAGTCTAGAAAAATGTTTTAAATTATGTTTTAATTAATTTAAATATAGGATACGCTGGGTAGCCCCAGTTAACGGCCAATGTTGGCTTTTGTTGTATTAATTATATATGGTCATAAAATAAGCAACAACCGCCATACAATGTCCAAAATATGATTATGGTGCGAATGATAATTTTATTCAAAGTGGTATTGGAACACGCGTAGGTTGCCCAGTGAATTTGTATATTCAGGTACTTGAATGTTGATGCTTCTTCGAATCTTTAAACTAATAATTTTAACCGTTAAACTTTCGTCTTTAGCAGTAGATACACGGATGCACGCTTCTTAAATACCACTCTTTTTTTTATAATAGAAACATTTACGGAATTCATTTTACATAAATCGCTCCTTTTTTAACTAATCTATTTAAAATAGACTCTAACTTACTGGTGACCTGAAACATGTTTGAACCCCCGACCACTTGGTCACTTGTCGTGTCTCTCACCGCTAGACAAGACAAGCACAGCATATTATACTAATCATATATTTTTATAAATGCTTAAACTGCAGGTAGGTATTATATATTTATTTGCATTATTATATTATCATAAAAATTAATTTTACAGACAATTTATTAAAGGCAGCATCAATGCAAAATGTTTTGTATGTGTTTAAAATATTCCTACATTAAAAAAAATAAGTTTTACTGAGGATATTTAAGAATGATTATCAAAACATGTTTTTTTATTATGAAATTCAACTCTGAAGTAAAATTAGATCGTCAGTTTTGCCCTAATGAAGAGTAATCAATCTGACGCGAGCAAGCAGGTACGTTCCATCCTGCCAAACCACCTGTTAGTCAGGGATAAGTAATCACTGTGTTTATAACTTAATGAACCATTAATAGTGAAGATGATAAGCCCAGCAAGTGTCCCCAGCCTCCGAGTTATTCCTATGACTTCTCGAGTTAACTTCATCAAACCAAACGTTCTGAAAAGATGTGAGATATTTAATGTGTGTAGACAATATTTTCAATGTTTGTCTTCAACGCTTCCTGTGACCTATCTTCAGGTACGTATGTCGAAATATTATGCTCTGCCAAAAACGATGAAAGGGCCTAAATTTTTAAACAATAACGACTATCATTTACGGTCCCGTTATTGTGAGATATAACGCGAAACTCAATGACATATATGGTGATGCCAGTGTAGTTAAATTAATTAAAATTGGGAGATTACGGTGACTTGGACACGAGAATCGCATGAAAGACACATTTATCTCAAAGAAAGTAAGGACGACACAAATCACGCGCCTACATTGACACTCCATATTATTTTTGTTATTTGATTTAGTTATCAATGTGAGGTTTTTCATTCAGTCATATTAAAATGATTAGACTAATTTGTAATATGAAAATTATTAAGAAATGCGTTGGAGAGGTGAATCGCTGTACTATCGAAATCGAAGTGATGTTCGCTCGTATATTAAGGATGTTTGACGAAGAACTTGTGAATGATGCAGTATTCTCGGGTGTCTATGGAAATATTTTAATTCTGATCGTTTAAAATTCATTCAGAATTTTGGAATAGAAAAGTATTTCCGGCGAGGCTGAAGGCTGCCTGAAGCGGACCGTAAATTATGGGATTTGTGAATGTGTTTTTTATTTCGTAAATCTGAAAATGTTCTTTGTAATTAGTTTCATATTTATGCCAATTCTGTATCGCGTATGCTTAATCTCCGTTTCGAAAAACAGTTTTAATATTTAAAATGCGATATGAACTCATTCAATTATGGCTGCTGAAATAATGAGACTCATTATAATTAAAGAATGTACTTCTTACTTCGGAAGTCCTTTAAATCATTTATTTAAACCATTTAGAAACTTTTTTAATACAAGTTAAATGCATCAATTATAAATATATACTTATAAGATATATTCCTATCCGGAAAAGTGCGATAACCAATTACACTACGTCAACCTCGTAAATAGACCACAAATTGTGTTGTTGCAGCTATTTCAAATTGATACATCTTACATTTCATTTATTTAAAAGCTTTTTATTGCGAATACCTTTAAGAAATTTAAGAGATACTGGTTCAAATCCCGGTGACAGCTGAAATATTATTTCGATAAATTACATTTATCTGTATGTATATATTACTAATTGATGCATTTAATTTCTATTAAAATATCACCGAACTATATGTTCTGAAAAAATTACAACTTTACAAATAATAATGTGTTCTCTTTAAAACATTTAGAAACGCTTCACCATATCAATATCCAGAGTAAATGTTCGTTTTGAATTAAATCTATACCTTCCAGATGCGAATCCGTCATTTGCTATCAAATATGCTGCTTGATATTGATTTTGTTTCAGTATTTAGAGAGTAGTTCTGAATAACTAGATTTTATTTATCTTCTTATCTATGCTCTTGCTTTTTCTAGATTAAGTATCTATCCAAAGGTATCAACTCCGGTGTAAAAGCAAATGTATTTACTTTAGACTTTATCAAACGGAATAACATAATTCGGTTGATTCTTTAATATCTTATATTCTATCAATATCGTTTCCATAATTTTAATTGGAGCTAGAGATAGAGTTCAATAATCGACACAAATAGTAATTCATTGTTACTCTTTATGGTTCTCAAAAACTAATTGATTTTAATTGCTAGCATATATAACTATAAATATTTTAACTAATCAAAATATTGTTGTTTTTTTCAGATATGTACGATACAACAATGATGAGAGACAAGCAGTTCGGTATGTAGCACCCAAATTTCATATTAATTATTGTCCTTTTTTCCAATATACATAAACTATTAAAACAGCAAGTATAGTTTTTTATAGAAAAGATTCTGCGTAACGCGTGACGTGACCACCTAACATCGTACAAAGTTTTATTAGTGAACTTACCGCCAACAATACTCGACAACACATTTGACAAACAAAACATTCGTGTTTTATTATATTCATTGTATTTACATGCAGGGTTGTTTTATGCAAAACAATGCAACAAAATATTTACTTCGGCATGCGCAATAAGTTCTTTGCATCTTAACAAAAAATCGCAACTTTCTTTCTAAATCTCTTAAGTGCCGATGACTTAAAAAAGGTTGTAAACAAAAATTGCACAACTGTGCGGGGATAAGGGTTGCCTGCACATAAAGCCATTAACGGTACCGGAGAAAGGTAATCAATGAACCGTTGAGTCGTAAAACGTTTGGAAACCCTGCATTCTTAGAAAATTGTACTCGTAAAACATTAGATTTATGCAATGGAATAATATTAACTTTTTTTTTAAATATATACTTTTAAAAAGTTGTATGTTGTAAAGTTTTCTAAACGATTGAAATATAACAATTCCAGTTCAATATTATTTCCTTCTACACGTAAGCAATGTTCCCTGTATGGTGTGGGGGTGTACACGCACACACGATTTGGCATCATAGCGTACACAAAAAAAATATAGCACGCACACAATATTTAACAAGACTTCTTCATGTGCCGCCTTCTATCGAAAGTTGGCGACCATGTTGCAATATAATAATAATAATAATAATGGATGATTTGTATAGCCCTATTTTCGTAAAAACTTTCACCTCAAGGGCGCTTTACACGTAAACTGTTTATAGTTCTACAATTATCTTTGTTTTTTAAAATTAAAAATCGTTATTTTCATTTATGGAAATGATTTTATGAAAAAGTGCGTTTTTATGTTGTAAAAAAGTATGTTGATTTATCTTGTATGAAATCACCAATATTTTGGATATTAAACCACTTTCCGAGGTTACACAGCTAAGATAATCTCTTTCTACCTACGCCTCTGCTGCCTTCTATCTTTCGCTGCATAACGGGTAGTAAAAGTTTATATTTTTCAATGCTGAGAATGTGTTCGAAGTATGTAAGTTATGTATGCATCTTAATACATTCTTCATTAGTGACGTGGTTATGTCAGGCCCTACTAGTAGCCTTATATTGGTGTGATAGTGTTTAACAGCATTGATACTTAAAATTGAACAAAAAATTATTTATGCGCATGCCGTGATCGAGGCTTACAGGGAACATTGCATATGAATAATACACAATACAAAATAACAACTCGATCTAACTAAATATACACTTTTAAATAGACCTACGTCAAGACTCTCAACAAATCTCGCATGTACGTAAATGTGGATGCAATAGATATGTGTTAGACAAAAGAATGTTTTATCTGTTCATACTAAAATATTATATAGATTTTAATAATGAAATTTAAGAAATATCCACAAATTATAACTTTCTATCACAACTTTTCTTCTCCGGGATAGGCAGAGAGGATAAAACGCCACACTCTTCTGTCCTGGCATATCGCTCTTGCCTCATCCATTTTCGTGCATCTTCTCATGCATGCTCTTCAGCTGTTGATGGTTTGATATTTGACTTGTTTGATCATGCCAGATCTTTCACGAATGTCCTCTATTTCTGTTGCTTTCAACGGTCGCCTCATATATATGGTTGCGTTCCATACGACCAAACATCTCAGCAACCCATTCATCATTGTATCAATTATACTAAAAACAGACCTACATTCACTGTTCATTATTTACTTTATTATAGGAGCAGATAGATTTTCACACATGCACCTGAGCGACCGCATTTCGTTTTTAATTTGTCTGTTCCAGGCTTCATACATTAGCGTTGGCGCCAGAATTCTATTATGCACCGCTAGTCTTGTTTCATGTGATAAATTCCTATCGGTGATAATAATATTATATTTCAGATTAAAAATATATAGCCCCTTCCCTCATTAAAAGACAGTTTGATTATTATGACAGCATTAGAGGATTAGCACCTATTTTTCAGACAAACTTGCAGCAATCAATTTAATTACTAACTTAGCATCATATCGTTTCTCCGCAGGGGTGAGCAGAGGATAGAGCACCAAGTTCTTCTGATACAAAAATCTCATCCACATTTATATATCTTCTTATGCAAACTCATCGATTATTGAGTCTTCTAACTAGTGTTTCTAGTGTTTGGTTTACCTGGTCGTGCCAACTCTTCCATGGACACCCTGTATTTCTACCGCCATCAACACTCATATATCTTTCTTACCATTCTCTCCTCGTTCATTCGTTCCATATGACCAAATCACCTAAGCGATCCTTTTTTAATCATATTCACTATGCTTATACTAATTTCTTCATTCATTACTCTATCATAAATGGATTTGACACGTATAGATACGTCTAAGTGATTTTATTTCCTCTGCATTCAGTCCACTTTCGTTCCTCTTCTGCTAGCTCCAGATTTTACTTCCATATATCAATGTCGGTGCCAGGGCTGTATTGTATATTGCTAATTTTGTCTCGGTAATTAAATACTGATATAGCCAAAATCCACAATTTCGTTAAATAAGATAAAGGAACAAAAATCTCGTTAAAAATAGGGATCTATTTATTTACTTAAAACACAAAAAACGAAACATGACATCCTTGCAAAATATTTAATTTATATAGGTACTATATTCCTTCAACCCCATTTTGAATAGCCCGCCATTCTTGTAAAAGCAAGAAACGTTAAAAAATGATTTTTCAAGGTCTTTTCACTTTATTATGGGTATTATTCAATGTTCATTTTTTGGCTTTCTCTCCGGTACAAAATACTAAACAAATTGCCCGCCGAAGGGTAAGTCACCCCACATTCTTTTATGGCGATTGGGGAATATATTTTCACCCCCTGCAGTGGAATTTTGTCATTTATGAAGGGTTTTTTGTGTTTTTGAAACATTATTTAATGCAGTTTCTCCATTCATTACTTATGTATATAACGTACATACATGGTTAATATAAGAATACATAATACGACTTGTGTACCAACTCGTGCAAGATAAAAAAATGTTGACAAATTTCTACATCAAATTTTACCCTCGTATCACAAAAACTAAACATATTTGTAGAAACATAAAGTTGAAATAATGCAATAAATATTTTAACAATTATATTCATTCATGTTTTAAGTAATTTATATTAAGTATTATATATTAAGTCTTATTATCAGTATTATAGATATTTTCTTATTACTATTTATTTATTTACGTCATAATGATAATAAATATAAGAAGTAAAAAATAACAACTTCTCAAAAATTAAATCATTTCAACAGATGATAAGAGATTAAATTTTTGTTATATAATTTACACGTATGTGTTTAGATAAATTAAGAATTATCATATATCTTTATTATTTGAGGTATTATTGAGCCTATATTGTGAGCTAAAATTATTTTTTTTTACAAAATTGCATATTTTTATTTTATTTTATCGTATATACCTAATACTTAAATTGTGAACTTACTTATTGTGTAACATATAATATTTTATTCTAAACTAGTACGGAAACTAAAAACAAATCAATGATAAATAGCATGGCACTTTATATAAAAATAATACTCAGCAAATATAAATTTCGTTTTTGGTAGGAAAGACAGGAAATAAGAGTGTGGCATAATTTTATATCTACCTGTATCTTGCGTTAGTTTTTGAAGACTTGTTGTATTGAGTACTATCTCATGCTGTAGATATTGGACTATTTAACTGGTATGAATAAGGAAATGGATTGGATTGAAATTCATTGTTTCGGTATCAAGTACCGCGTTTATTCTAAGACGACCGTATCTTATGCAGCAGATCAGGACAGCGTGTAAAGTAACCAGAGGATAGAATGGAAAACACTTATTTAATACCTTTCGACTGTAATGGTATGTTGAAATTATAAGTTAACTAGTTTTATTTTACCATATTTATTTCATATATACTCTTATATTCTTATTTAGATTTAATGCATCTCTAAAACTAATATATATATATATAATTGATTACATTACAACTGGGAGTAACGTTATTTTCTTTCTGAAATATAGATACGTATATAATTTAACGCCTAACCAAACACGATATCTTTCGCACTTGATCCGCTCTTTTCTTTCGACAAAACAAACGCGCAAGGCATTCTCGCTGAGGCTTAAACATGATATCGGAATTAAATGATTTACATTTATCATTTCATTATAATTGTGACTGTGCCTTGTAATTGGGCTAAGTGCAATGTTGATCAGATATGTAATGGCTTATTCAAATAATAACCGGCCCTCTTTTGTTTGCGACTAGCGAGATCAAATCACCTGATTGGGAGCCGCGACCGGTCAGGCTGTATGCAGCGGGCCAGGTGTGAGCGAGGGGTTGCCAACCGCGGATCCGGGGAATTTTTCAAAGATTAGTTACTTTATTTTAAAATGTATACCTACTGCGTGGTTTGAAATTATGTTCCCTTGAAACATAATTTTCGGCATAGATTAAACTTTCGGGTGCTCTTGTTAATCGTCAAATAATTTCCGTGAATCGGTTACTTGTGAACGGTTGCTTATCGCTGGCGAAACGCTCTCCCATTGAATCCAATTACAGGGTAATCGTCAGGCTGAAGGTTAATTTTAGTTTGGATAATATGTAGATTATCTCGCGAAATACCTACCCCACCCTGCCGTTACCGCTTATTACGTATTCCTCCTACAGAGGTTATTTTGATTAATGAGCACGAAGGCCGTACTTGCCTACGTGCAATATAATTTTAATGGATAATAATCAAAATGGTTAATTACACTAATTAAGAATATATTAATAGATTTAATTTAAAGTGTCTAATAACAACTTATCGCCGAAATTGTTTTCAACTTTTTCAAATGGAATCTTCGTTATTAGCGAAACTAGCCACAAAAAGTTTATTTTATTTATAAATTCATGAATAAAAATTCTTATATGCTAAAAATACTTATTCAATTTCAATTTTAATAATTTTAAAAACTTTCTATGCGCCATTATTGCCAACATCTTTACTGTTTGCCAATCGCTATTAATGTAAGTTTACAAAATATTTGAATTTCTATACAAATCTAAATTTTTTCCTTGTTTTTCATGAATAATTTAACCATCCAACTCCAATATCAGGTACCTAGGATGTTTGTATAATTGAGGTACCTATATGAGTATCTATAACCCTTAGAGATATTGTCAATTTATATTTTGTACTGCCTATGAATCTACACTATATTCCATAAATTGAATTCATGCTAAATTAGATTAGGCTGCTGTTAAAGAAGTACTCTGCCCAAAAATGTATATTTTAGGTTACAGCCGTTGAAATGATGTGCACCTGTTGAAAATTTCCTTTTGAGAATGACTTTCATTTAATTGTATTTTCGTTCACCCGAGAGCAGGTGGTTACTCTATAACAATAATTACTCTAACCGTTAAATTACTCATACAGCTATCCAAAAAATATCAGGTTTTAAAAATTGTACTCTTAAAATATCCTAGATACCTACCCCAATCAAAATTAATATTTAAAATGGCTTATATGTATAATTTAGTTTGATTTATAAGGGTATTGAGCAAATTTTTATTTATTCATTTAAGGTAGAACACATATTTGTAAAAAATATTTTTAAAAACAGTTATATTTATGTTAAGTACATTTATGAATCTATCGATACGTATCTAGAAAGATCATGTTAAAAATAAATAAATAATAATAATAAATAATTTAAACCACCCAATAACATATTTTTATGATTTTTATAATTTTTTCCTGGAACGTCATTAAAGTGTTATTTTTTCTGAATTGGATCTTTTTCCATATTAATTAAACACCACAAATAGTTTTTGATAAATATATTGAAACGTTGAGGAAAAATGGTTTGATGTTTTATCTTTGAAAAGCGATTGTTATGAGCAGAATGCCTACAAAATATTCGAGTCAGAAATATTACTGTTAAAATTTTGTAAATATAAATGGTTATTTTTGTTTACATTTGAAAAAATCTAACCTCAGAACAAAGAGGTCATATAAATCAATGTGACGCTTTTCTTTAATGAAATGTATGAATTTATCATTTAATCTTCGATCGGTGACGGACAGACATTAGAGTACTTTAGGATTTTATTTAGAAGGTGGGAATGCAGTTAGACCGAACGGCGTTGTTACGAAACTCGTCCAGACGTACAGTACCGGTACAAAAGAAAGCGGCCGCTTCACCTATAACCCCACAGCACTTCCACGGGGAGCTGGTGTAAAACCAATTTAGCGCTGGTCATGATCTCCAAGCGGGCTCATATCCGACCGTAATCTGCATACGCCCTCCGCAGCGAGAGGCGTTAAGCATTAACTATATTTCCATACATTTCGTCCATAAATTATTCCCATCTCGGCGTAACGGTCGGCCCAGCAAACGTAGAAATCGATGCCCGAGCGCGAATGGGCTATGCTCAATCAATTATACAAATTAATATTAGTATTCACAAAACACGATCGGGTCCACGTTAATTGCTTTAATTATCTCATGTGCATGTTCTCATTTGATCTTTACTCCGTACTTTACACGGAAGATATTATCGTCAGTCGTAGCTTTACACACTTGTAACACTAAGATTATTAAGTCTTATAATGAAATACACTAATTTTCCCCAGCACAAATCGATCAAGATTATGATGGGAGTAGATAGAATGCCGCACTCTTCCGAACTGACACGCAACTCTCACCTCATCGCACTCGCATTTATATGTCTTATAATGCATGCTTGTACTCGTAGATTGTTAAGGTTTCAACAGTCTGCGCTGTATATATTTCTAACAGAAAACCTTAGTATTTATTCATCATATCAAAATTACATAGTGGAAAGTAAACGTACACTAAATGTTCATTGTTCTATAACCGTTTCCAACGAAAAACGAAGTAGTTGTGTTTTATGAAGTGACGTTCCATTACTATTCTTATTATGGATTTTTGCTTAATTGTGAGGCCAAACACACTCCATAACATGCTCCCTTGCTTTTAACACCTCATCAAGATGGTAATGAAGAAACATTAATTTATAATTTGAACGTAAAGAAGTGTTAGCGCGCTACATGCTTTTTTACACAAATGAGTTCCAACAAATAGTCAAGGGGGGTCAGGGCGTGCTAGGGCGCCGCCCTGGCACTTCTTTTGACATAGAACTTACTTTTCAAAAACATTTATACAAAATATTCCCCAAAGAATTTTGTACATCAAATATCGTGCAGCTGACGGATATTACGAGAATGCAAAAAAAAATAGGACCGGAACATTTATAGATTTTTTTGTGAAGAACTGGATCATCTAGACGCGCGGCGGTATCCCATTCTTTCAACCATTGGTCACATGCATTTGAAGACAGATGAAATATGTAAACTCAACTTAAATAAACAGTCCCTAAATAGCTTGATAGTTTTATTACGGCGTTCATCTCATAAAATTAATTTTGTTTTCATTTTTCTGACAACCTTTTACAACACGGTCTGAATCGCCTATACCGTGTCCGTGCTTGTTATATGAAATGAGACCAAGTTAAAGCGATCTCCAGCACTTTAGTCCACCGGCATCGTCTGAACCGCGTATGTAAATTGCAGGTAAATATCTCTCACCACGCCGATCCCTGACAATCTCAGCGCCAAGATCTCCCGTGGGGAGGTTTAACCTTAAATATATGGACAATATCTGAATGATCTTGGTTGTGGCTACCATTTTCACACGATATTTTAACAATCGATGGGAGAAAAAGATTTCATTAATCTTTTCAGTATTTTTAAACTCGACCATATTCGGTGATAAAATTTGCGTGACTCGTATTTTAATGATGAAAATAAATCACATTACTTTCTATTTTTTCAATATTCACATTAAATCGACAATTTTATTTACCCTTTTTTAAATGTTGTCACGGAATTAAATGTATTGATTAAGTAAAATTTGTTTATTTAATAAATATTCTGAAGAGATAAGATTCCAGTAAAACATATAAAAAACGATATTACACTGTCATTTAATAATTTGATATTTTAAAAGATAATTTATTTTTTTTAGTTGTTACTTATCTTGAAATACTTGTTATTTATAGTTTAGTAAAACACGACGTACAAAGGACTTTTTTTTGCTTTATAATGACAGGATACCTTCTCAACAATTACAAATATATATTTTGAGATTCATATTTTATAATACTCCTGAAACATTTGATTCCTCAGCTAAAAAATGGCATTCAATTAAAATGATGACAATCAAATGCATATTTGGTAAATAATTGATTCGTATAGTTTAAATAAGAAAGATAAATACTTTATCAAAAGACCAATACTAAAGTCCTATAACAGGCTTTTAATTCAATATAATCTCTTCTTCAAAATTTGCAAAATTAATTTGTAGGAAGATATTACATAAATAATAAGAAAAAACTACTATTTATTGATAAATCAACATGTTACCGAACCAATGGTCCCTTCTTGGATTCATTTTATCAATAAATAGTGTTTTTTCTTATAATTTATATGAATATAATCTATATTTCTTTATTATAGAAATTTGTTTCAAAACCAACGTGTTTAATCAATTAATTTTTTGTTCTTAAAATCTCGATTTATTCATCCGCCGGGTTTTATTTGATGAAATCATGTATTCAATTCATGAATTTAGCATATCATAAGGTAAAAATTCTTAAAATATTAAAATATATATTATGTCAAAAATGACAACTTAATTATTTGGGAAGTGAAACAGAAGTGGAATATTTTACAACCGCGCGGATGAATGACGTGACGTTTATGTTTCTCGAGATGTATTTATCATTTATAATTTTAATATAATATTAAAATTATAAATTAAAACATATTTTTTACGACTTATTTAACTTATTCTTACATTAAATTAATTTTTTCTAGCAATACGATGAATCTGTATAATTTACTACACTTGTTTTAAAAGATATTCATCGCAAGAGCAACCACCCTATTAGCTCTGACTACGCCTCTTGCATAAACTATCAAATCTGCATACGCCTCGTTATATTTCAACCTCGACGAAACGCACTTTTCACGAGTGACGTCACGGGCACGTCACGCGTGTCCCTACATCCTTGCCTCCAGCAAGGCCGAGCCGTATTTTGTGCAATTACCCGCATAATATTCTACGTGGGCCTCGCACACGTGAGAGACCCGGCCAGATTGGGATCTACATACAAGCGGTTCAGAATCGTAACGGCTTAAGGAAGCGATTCATGAGGTTTAATAATTGCCTAAAAAATAACAAAAAATATCAAAATATCTATTAAATGCCGTGTTCTTCAAAATATATCACATTTGAATGTGTTTTGGAAATACTGTTCAACAAAATGTTAGAAAAATTAACAACTGATCCTAGATCAACTAACTAACTTGCCGTTTCTCTGCGAGGGCAGGCAGAGAGGATACTGACACAATTGTCGCCTCATCCACATTCATACATCTTCTCATACAAGCTCACCGACTGTTGAGGCTTCTAACAGATTCATCCTCTATTATCTGGTTTGCCTGGTCGTGCCAAGTCTTCCATCTAAATGATCCTTTCTTAATCTTACTCACTATACTAACATCAGCTTTACATACCTTCCTTATTTCTTCATTTTTTACTCTGCCATAAATAGATTTGCCACATATACGCCTAAGTAATGTCACTTCCACTGCATTCAGTCTACTTTCGTTCCTCTTCTGCCAGCTTCAGGTCTCACTTCCATACATCAGTGTCAGTACTAGGACTCCATTGTGCACCATAGTTACACATAGTTAAAATATTAGCTCTAAAGGAAGTTCTATTTATTTAATATTAGAGCAATACAACTTATCCATAAAGAAATTGATTCAGTTTATATACGTATATTTACAATGTCATGTATCTACAATATGCATCGCGCCATATCCTAGCAATAAACCATAACACAAAAAGAATAAATTAAAATACTTGATCACTGTATATATAGTGCAGGTATATGTTTGTGAATACGTTTAGGTGAAATCACATGAAGTGAACAAGAACTTAAAAATAACAATTTTAAAATATATAAATCTATATTTTTTTCACATTTTATAAATATACTTGTGACATGATTATTGGATTATATGATTAATGGGCAGAACTATGACGACATTAGTTTTTTTTATTTTTTACGTAAAAAAGTGGTGTGCCTCGAACGACGAAAACGATTATTATGTTTATTGAGAAAAATTATTCATATCAGTCAATATTATTATTATTATTAAGGAGAACACATTCTTATTGTTAAGTTGTAATTATTCAGAACACAGGTATGTGATATGTTAAGTACTAATTAAATGCATTAATTAGAAATATATACATGTAAAATCAATTTTATCGAAAATATTCTTGTTAAGCTACCGGGATTCGAACCCGGATCTCTTATCCAATCCGGGGAAGTACACTACCAATTAAGGTAAGTAATAAGGTGCATTACCAGTAGTAAGGTAGTAAAATGCATTACCAACTATGCTGCAGCTCAAAGATATTTGAGATTCCGTAAAAACAAAGTAGATGGCTTTCAAATAGTGGAACGATAGATGTATTCATTTGAAAAGTGTAACATATGGGTTCGAAAATCTGTCGTCAAAAGTACTATCTCTGTAGCATAGTTGGTAATGCACCTTCCCTGGATTGGAAAAAAGATCCAAGTTCGAATCCCGGTAGCGCGACAACAATGTTTTTCGATAAAATTGATTTTATATGTATATCTTTATAATTAATATATTTAATTAGTATTTAAAATATTATAATTCTATAGATAAAGTAAATCAGCAGTAAGTAGACATTTTTTTAGGATTAGACATGTATGTCAAATAAGTCCAAAACTACAAGGAAATGTGTTTATACTTCTAAATATTTAAGTCAGGCTGTATTTCCACTTTTGATGAGACTTTTAGTCTTACAATACTTTTGCGTTCTATTTTGAAAATTATCAATTACGTTTCTTTACAATATTTTTTTGTTTCGTCGATAAATATACATTTTTTTTAAATGACTTGAACTGTTATAATCTTAACGCTATCGTTGAAAGCTTGAAGCAAACTCCTTTAGTTACTGATACTTAACACGAATAAAAAGGGGAGAATATTTAATATAATTTCATAAATATTCAAAAAATATCGAAAAGTTAACTATTTTATTTATTCATACAGTAGATAAAATGCATCATACTATTTTTTATAACTCGTTAATAGGACTGCATAAGCTATGAAGTAGCATCGAAAACTTTCGCAAAGAATTAATTTTACTAATTTAGGTTAGTAATTCTTTCACTCACTGTTCGTTCATATCGTTAACCAACACTTAGTATAATCAATTTTACAACTATCCATGTAGGCGTAAAATCTAGACTATAAAATTCCATGTATGAGTCCGCATTTTAAAAAAGTTAAATCATTTTATTCCTTTCAAATAAGATTTCAAGAAAGAAAAATATTTTTTTACTTAATGCCCGAACTTTCCACGCACATGTTTGCATGATGTATCTATGGAGCTTATCAATAATAATTTAATGGGGAGAACGTATACTGCACCTCGCATGCGATATGAAAATGATGGTTTTATAAGATCACGGATGGTAAAGTGAGCAGCTAAATTATTATCAAAGGGGAACTATGGTATAGTTTGCTACAGATATTGTACCGAGTATACATATGCTCATTATTATGAAAATGGTCCAAGTCAAGAAATTGAAAGAAATGAAAAAAATTAGTTTATCAATTATTTCGCGTCACATTTGTTTTAAATTAATATAATATGTTGCAAATTGTAGTAATTATGGAAAAATTATAGCGTTATATTCAGTGTATTATTACGACGTTCAACGGTATTACGCTAGTGTTTATTTTGATAATAGGGTTATTCATTTCAACTTTTGTTTTTTTTTATAAATAATAAGACAAAACACTTTGTTTAAACCACTATTTATTGATAAATCAACATGTTTCGATAGCTATGATTTCTTTTTCAGGAAACATTGTATAGTAAAATTAAAAATACATGCATAGATAAAAATAAAACTATAAAAGTATAAGTGGTGGGTAACTAAGTAGGAACAACTGTGAAAAAAATTTATAAGGTGACTATTTGCAAAATGGATTTGGTTATTTATAATATTTAGCTTGTTATTAACACTTTTTCTTATTTCTAAAATTTTAAATGTATCTAACTGTATACTTCTAGTATCTGTATGTATGATTTATAAACCCTTATTAATGTCAAAAGATGGTTTGTTTCCTAAATTAATATAATTCAATTTTTTTTTATTTCATTATGAGCTACATGCAACATTATATGTCGAAATAATTTATAAATCTAGTAGACTAAATCAGATCAGAAGATAGATCTGTGATGTTTTTTTTGGATTGGAAATTGAGATCCAGGTTCGAATCCCAATAGCGCAAAAACAATATTTTTCGATAAAATTGATTTTATATGTATATATTTATAATTAATACATTAAATTAGTATTTTTAAAAAACATCACAAACTTATGTTCTGAATAATTACAACTTCACAATAAGAATGCGTTCACTTTAATAATATAAGTTGTTTAAATGTGTCCAAAATTTAATAAAAATTAATTGATAATTCTGGCGTCTGCTGTCGGTTTACTTAAAGGTATTTGTGATTCCGTAAAAACAATGTAGATGGCTTTCAAATAATGGAACGACAGATGTATTAATTTGAAAAAGTGTAACATATAGGTTCGAAAATTTGTCATGAAAAATACTGGCGCTATATCATAATTAATAGTGTACTTCCCCGGATTGGAAATAGAGATCCAGGTTCGAATCTCGGTAGCGCAAAAACAATATTTTTCGACAAAATTGATTTTATATGTAAATATTTATAATTAATACATTAGTATTTAAAAAAATTGATTTACTATTTCACTACTCAATATCAGTGAAACTATTCGTTCACAAACAGACGAACCGGTATACGCCGCGCATGCGTGCATGTGTCCGTGTCATTGATGCCGTTGAAACATTTTAGCATCAGCTAGTAATTGTGCTTTGAATATTAGTTATGTTTAATATGACTATAAAAATTATGATTAATATTGTTTTTATTATGTTAGTGTTAGTTTTAGATCTTTCATTTTAATGTAGGTAGGTATATAGGTAAAATTGTATTGTTCATGTACTGATACAATTGACAAACAAACATTGAATACTTTTTTCGTATTTTAATCTACAAAAACACGTAAATAGACGTTCACAATGTTCAAATTAACAGTTTAGAGCAGCATATAATTTCGCGCATATAACTAGCGCTTATCGTGCATTTTCGTTAGTAAAAATATACATCTTCCATTGAAAATGTATTCGTACATGATTTCATTGAAACAACAGTGAAAATATAGCTTCACTGGGAATACACATTCCCTGTAACATATATAACCCAGTAATAATGTATTACCAATATCTAGGCTGCGTGTACACAAATTTGCAAAAATTTTCTCTTTGATATTGATCCACTTTACAACATACATCCTAGCGTGATTTCGAAGTCGGATACCGATCTGATTCTGATTTCAGGTTCTTTAACAACTGAAATATTTAAACATAGATTTTATTCTTAATATTGTTCCACGTGGTAAACCAGAAAGAATTTAGGTTATTTGTGGATCCTTTGCATACTTTTTTTGTCCATCCTTCATCCCACCGATTGACACGTCTACCTGCATATGGACCAAAAGCAAAAAAAACATAAGCATGCATTATAATCTACAGTCGTCGCCCTTATTAAGAACTTAGTATTCTGTAGAATTCTATAGAATTAAGATTTTTTTTAAACTTTTGAAAATATTTAAAAAAAAATTAGAAATCTACAATGTGCCAAAATTGACAACCAATTACAAATATTTACAGATCATCTAACTAGCCAATTTTAAATTTTGTTGACCTTAATGTAGATAACACATGCACAATTCGTGTATGTTTGTATTTCTTCTAGCAAACGGATTTTTTTTGGGATTCGGATCAACTATTCCCTCCTAATATTCCCTTTACGATCCTTCAAAACAACCCGTATTACATAGGTGATATTGGCTAACATTACCGTCTTTATCAGCAGCGCTACAGCCCGGGGTAAGATTTGTCGCAATTTCCTTGTACACATCTGTTGTATCTCTCTTCCAGTTCCTCACCCCCTGAACACGACAGTCCCATCACCACATCATCAGGTCTTCTCAGCATCACTAAACAAAAAAATATTGAGGAATATTAGTTTATTTATATGTTCCATGTAATGGACGCTCCAATATCGCATGATAAGATGCGGCAATACATATATGTAACGGTTAATTTCTCTCACATAAAATCTCTTTCGCGTGAACTATTGTAAATAGGCTCCGTTTCCCTGAAAGAGTAGAATTTAAATTGTGCTAGTTGATATACAAGGAAACACATAACATAGCGCGTTTATATCTTCAAAAGCTCTGCATCTTAGACTACTTGAATGATAGACGTCAGGTCTGCCCCTTCTTCAGCTGCAGGATGGGTTGTAGAATCGACCAGCCGTTGCCGAAAGTCTAAATTCAGTGAACAGGCATATGCAGTGGCAGGCTTAAAAACGGCCTAAAACTCTTTGCCCAACCTCATAAAGAACAATGCATTAGACATTATTTAAAAATAGACTGAAAACGCACCTTTTTATATCCATAAGTTCAAACAATTTTTCATTTTAATTATTCAAATAGTGTTAAGACCAAACAGTTTGCATAAAGCGCCTCTGAGATTAAATTATAAATTATCTAATGTAATTATTATCGGGCGTTTAATATTTAAATGTATCTGCAAGATTATATCGGATATTTAAAACAAAATCATTGAAAGTAAAGTGTTCATTACTTTTAGTTATAGATTATCTCTTTTATAACGGTTATAAAAAAATTATATTCATGTACATTTATTTTTAAATATTTTAAGGAATGTCTTTATAGTCCAAAACAGTTGACACCAAGGTTTGCGACAACTGTAACGAGTCACACTTCCATTTTTTCTAACATCTCTACTCGGCAAGAAGAATTCCTCTCGCTCCCATTGTCTTCCGTTGATATGATGATGACCGGCTTTGTCTTTTTTTGTGGCTCCCCAAGTTTTTACGGCTTCTCCGCAAACTGCCCTTGTCCGATACGCACGTCAATATTCTAAGCAGGTAGAATTACAGTACCTGTCCGGCTGGCCGAACGTTTACGGCCAATTGTGAATTCAAAATACGCCGTATCGTAATTTACATAATATCCCTCACAGCCACCCATTTCTATAATCGTCATAATCATTTTAATAATGAAATATTTACTCACTTTCGTAAACACTCACAGTGATGTGCAAAAGTTTGAAGACACCTTATAAAAAATCATGCAGATCTAAATTTATATTCTTCATACTTTTTATAATGCTTACACATTTTGGTTAATCTAAATATTTGAAATTCCATAAGTACTTTAATTGTATAAATAATTTAAAAACTCGCTAATTAAAATAATAATGTACATACTTTCAGATCAAAGCACCATATATTTTTTAGAAGACTTAATTCAAAATATTATATACTAGTAGAAAACATTCGGATAATGGTAATTACTTGTTGCTAGGCCATGTAGGCGGCTAGATAAATAATATCGTTTATATTAAAATAAAATGCAAGTGTGAATACTAATATATAATAACCTATGTACTTTCAGATTACAAATCTTTATATCTAAATATTATTCGAATCTGACAAAACTTGATACCTGTACCAATATTCCAGACATACAATCTAACTATCTTATACAATAAAAATCTACTTAACTATGAACTGAAAAAAAAACTGTTAATAAAAGTTTATATTTAAGCGTGACAACATTTTTAGATAGAGCAAAAAGAAACAGCTGGATAATATTAAAAACAATAAATAAATTGTCCAAGGTTTATTTTACACATTTAAACAACAAAAAATTTGCACAGCACTGTATATGAGCATAACCTAACAATACGACCACTTTTAAATTAGATTGTACACTACCAGTCTGCTGCGGCTTTTAAATCGCTTCCTTTTGGGTAGGATAGTTTGCGACAGTTAGTTTGGGTGGATCCAATTATCTTTTTCGGGATATTGCGATTCGTATACATGCAAATTGTTTATTGTAGGAAATAAACGGCGTTTTTCTTTAGAAGTATAGAACTTTAATATGAAATAAAACATAAAATCGTGGTTTTATTGGAGAAATAATTTTATACCATTAGTGTTTAAATATGAATTCGCGCATATAGGTGCCGCGACTGGCTCGAATAAAGCGCAATCTGGAAGTATAATTTTCAACCACTTTTTGGAGTAGCTGGGGACGTATATTAGCAATAACGAGACGAATGTTGGCTTCCAAGTCTCTTGTTTATCGGCGTAGACTATCGATTTCACATATCCCCACAGAAAATAATCCAAAAGTGTTAAATCACACAATCTTGAAGGCCAATTCACAGATCCATTACCCGAAATTATGCGTTCATCGAATGTCTCCTTCAATAAATTGATTGTGGCACGCGCTGTGTGGCACGTTGCGCCATATTATTGAAACCACAGTTTTTTTCCACATTAATGCCATTCAATTGAGGAACGAAAAAGTCAGTAATCATGGATCTGTAGCGCTCTCCATTGACTGTAACGTTCTGACCGGCATCATTTTTGAAGAAACAACAGCTTCTTCGGTGCGCACTGTACGACGTCTCTGCGGATGCGTATTACGATCCATGGTTCGAATTACTTGCTCGGTTGGACGATTATGTCGACCGTAAAATGGACGTAGCGCACGGTAAGTTTCGCGAACTTAAACACGATTTTCTAAATAAATTTGAACAATTTGCAAACGTTATTCTGGCCTAAGTCTATTCATGGTGAAATGGCAAACCAAACTGAATACAAATCAGCTATCATCTGTCAAATTGGCTGTCGCTGGAAAAAGTGTTGCCAATTCGAAAAACAAAACTCCAATAAAAAACACTCTTTATATAATATATAACTATCCTTAGGCATAAAAAAAACACGTTAACAATATCGCTCGTAATACTGAATTGAATAATATCGTAAACTTGAATAATTTCATACAAGTTACTTGCACTCACCTGCCTAGAAAGGCGTATTGTGTATTAAATAATGGTTTTAATTATAACTTCTAAATCTTGACCGTTAAAGTATCCAAATTGAAAATAACTCTTATTAATAACACTTCACGGCCTTTTAAAATGAAGCAACATTTTCATTTATGTTTTTTTAAATTATTTATTCGGAATCAAGATAGATTTTTTTATAATATATTTTGAGTATGAGATCATTCATTAAAAATGTTCTGTGTAGAATTTTCTGAGCTATTCTATCGTGTCTTCGATCTGTCTGGCTGATGTGTCAAATCCCATTGTATGATGCCCAAAAAACAATATTTAAAAAATATGTATAAGTAATATATTTTTTTAATATTCTTAATCATTTTTATACACGTATGTATGAAGAGGGCTTAGGATTGTCTGTTTATTTTTTTCACCACGTTCCACAGAATGAATATAGAGAGAATTAAGCGGAATCAGGATTCAAGAAATATTGTGTAAGTACTTTATTTCGTAGATACTTTAATAGTACTCTAGTACTGAGACATGAACCAAATTGTAGACACTGAGCCGAAATTCTCGGCCATTTATTAGACAAACTTCCAAGCAAAATTGAATAATATGTTGATTCGTTTTGAAGGCTTTGTACCGGCATTTCCATTTTCTTAATTTAACTATTTAGTCAGATTATACCCATAGCATTTATAAGTTTTAAATATTGCGGAATAATAATACGAAAAGATTATATTAAGATGTATTGTAAACAGTAGAACCCGATTATCCGAGGTAATAATGTATATAGCCAACTCGGACAATCAAAAGCTGCGAATATTAAAAAGAACTTTATTAAAAACTTGTCAACCGAGGCAAGACTAGCGGTACAGAATGGAGTTCTAGTACCAGCATTGATAGGAGTAAAGCCTGGAGCCGGCAGAAGAGAAATGAAAGTAGACTGAGTGAATATGTGAAAGAAACGAGAATGATTAGAAAGATATACAACGCGAGTGTTGATACCACCATAAATAGTGAGCATCCTCGAAAGACTTGGCATGACCAAATAAACCAGATATTGGAAGATGGTCTTGTTAGAAGCCTCAACAATCGACGAGCTTGCATGAGAAGATGTACGATTGGATGAGGCGAGAGTAGTGTGTCAGGACAGAAGAGTGTGGCGCGCAATCCTGCTACCGACGACGGTTCTGAAAAAATACAAGGATAACACCGAGACTCGGAAAAACGGTTCTCAGAATTTGAGGTTCTACTGTGTATGCAAATCTTTCTTACATGAAATACTTTGTATCGGTTATTTAAATGAATTGCTAACGGCAAAATTTCAACCGTTGCATGTCGTTGCAAATGCCAATAAATCGTTTTAATTCCCGAGTTGCAATCATAACTAGGTGCAGTGTGTTTGATATGTCATTTGAAGTGTAATTTGCGTATATCGATACAGGGCTGTTCAATGCATTTCAAATCGGTGTGAATACGCTCAACCTGTCAATTAATTTTTATTCCATGTGTATTAAGAATAAATTAAATAGGTTTTTTTTTACTGTACTTTATTTAAAATTGTGTATGCCTTAGGAAAGCCGTATTTAGATTTATTTAGTAGATCCATTAAAAACATGTTTTTAAATGTTGAAAAAAATATATATCGCGTATTCTTATAGTACTAAAATTAATTGATTAAACTAAATTAAAAATCAATTTTATTTATATTTAATAATGTTATTTGAGGAAGTATCTTTAAGAGTAGTCATCTATAAAAAAATATACACATAATAAATATTAGGAGAACACATTCTTATTGTGAAGTTGTAATTATTCAGAACATAGGTCTGTGATGTTTTAAATATGAATTAAATATATTAATTAGAAAGATATACATATAAAATCAATTTTATCGAAAAATATTATTGTTGCGCCACCGGGATTCGAACCTGGTACAGAATCTCAAATACCTTTGATGGCTCTTTCAAAATAATGGAACGATTAAATGTATTAATATCAAAAAAGGTAACATATAGGTTCGAAAATTGTCGCTAAAAATATTGTCGCTGTAGCATAGTTGGATAATGCACCTTCCCCGGTTAGGAAAGAGATCCAGGTTCGAATCCCGGTGGCGCAACAACAATATTTTTCGATAAAATTGATTTTATATGTATATCTTTCTAATTAATAAATTTAATTTATATTTAACATAATAAATAGTTTAGTCTCTCTCTCGATTTATGCGCTCATGACTGAGCATCGTGGTCCTCTTTTCAGCTTCTACAGCGTGAACTGTTTGCCTCTATTCTTCGCGATCTAGTTTCTTATCTATTGCGACTGTCACAGTATAGTAATATTATTCTCTTCCAGCAACATATCCTAAGTAAGAAAGAATTATATTACTGTATGTTATGAAGAGCAGCGTGTAGCACGGTGTTCCTAAAAAATTGAGATATTTATTCGTAAAACTTTAATATCGTTGAATATAATTAATTATTGTTGTTTTTCGTATCGTAAGCAATGCTCAAAAAGTCCGACAATAAATTCTGGCGGCCCTGCCCATATAATAACGATTGTCAGTGTGCGAGCGAGCCAGAAGGCTTTGATACGGTTAGTTAGCTCTCCACTATCGTATCAAAATAAATGTTAACCAGACATGATGGTATTTAAATGAAGTGGCCACAGGGCCCGCTTGGCCTCAGTTTCCTGGGGTAGGTACAACTAATTTTATTACGCTAATTATGTGAGGTCTTCATTTGAATTTTTGACGCTGTCCAGTCACAAGGGATTAGTCGGTAGCCCATACGAGCAATAATATGATATTATAATTGCTAATTTATGCCATTTTTTTTACTTATATTTATTATGGTAATTTAAATTTGGAAGATATGATTTAATTGTTTTTATAATATTTATCAAAGAAGGTGTTGTATTAAATTATTTGAATGCGGTAGATCTTTAAATACGAAGTCGTTATATTATTGAAGTTTATTATCAGTTTTTATAGCCATATTTTAATTGTAAAGCCGACACCGCGGGCAAATGCAAATACATCTGTTTGGTGAATTTTCATTAATGGTATATATATAAAAAAATATTTTTAACGGAATAATTTCTACCTTTTTATGTTGATATACATTTACTAAAAAATTGAATAGATTTGCTAATATCACGATTAAATGTAATATTACTAATCAATTATGCGTAAAAAAAATTAGATGGCGCTATTCTTACATTTATTTATTTTACCTACTACAAAACAAATGTGCATAGAGTTCATCAACCCAGTATCTAATATTGACGAAATCGGTCTGGTTCGAACTAATTTTATTTGCCATTTTTCGACTCACACGTATTTCCCGCCGGATGTAAAATTACCGCAATTAAAAAATACTATTCTTTTTCATAGTCATGGAATTCAAGTAAAATACTATATCTTTGAGCTTTTAAATGATGGCTACCATTTTTAGCTTCAAGTATGCATTCAACTTTACGTTAATTTATTCATAGCCCGTAATACAAATTTTTATTTTTTGTTTTAGCACATGTTGTTGGTAGTTTATTTCCTAATTATACAAGAAAAACAACCCGTGTTAATGTGAGTATTATAATATTTCATTCTTAATTCTCCGAGTATGTAAATAACACAATAATTAAGTAAATATTTGGGAAGCTCTGGCAGCCGCGGCTGGAACTAGGTACCCGCTAACTGTTTGAGCGCCGCGGTTTGTCAGGCATTCAATTACCACGACAAGTGAAAACTACACAAGCGTGCATAGCTACGCTGACTTCACGTATTCAAATACCCTAAATACGGAGATATTTTCACAGGCATTATCATTAGGCAGATGGCATCAGGAGTGGTTGACATCGCATTAGAGCCTCCAGCGAGCCCAAACACAATTTGATGTATTATTTTCATAACATTTCACTCGCTTTCTCATTCTGAAATTACGATGGTAATCGTTTACAGAAAAAATGTCCAACTATTATATTTTTTATGAGCGTCTTCATTGTTTGTATTTTTCACTTTATTTCCATAACATGTGATGTACATAAACATGTGACACCTTTTCACTTTACTAATAACAGTAAGAATGTTACGAGAGAATCGGAACATAAGCTTTAAATCGAGTTACTTCCCGCTTGCTGGTCACTAAAAATTAAATATTTCTTAACATAGTTTTAAGCCAATTTGTAAACCGTTGCCATTATATTATTATTTTTTAAATGCAACGGTTTCATATTAAACAGAGTATATATTTTTTAAGTATCCATATTGGACCCTCAGTACATGTCAACATTAGTAAGTGAAACGCATAAACTGCAAAAGAGGGTTGAATGAGGTAGTGAAGTAATTTATTTATTTTTAATTCTTCGAAAAATTTAATTTACAAAACTGAAAGAATTTTTTCGATATCTTGAAATATGGCAGTCACAGGTGTTCAAAGTTGCGTGTTTTAAAAACGATCAGTTTATACCACACGAGAGATGTGACGTCACATCTTCCGAGTCAACAAGTCGGTAATGAACACTCTAATACTAATATCGTTAATACTGGCCGGTACGTACAAGAATGACGTCACACGGAGGATATTGATAATCCGAGCGTTTTTCAACAAGCCTAACTTTGAACGCCAGTATCTCCGTATTAAACATTTTTAAAACATTCAAAAGGTATAATTATATACTACAAAAGCTAATTTCTGACATGACCCACTACCTCATGTGTGAACGTAAACTCAAAAAACAAATATGAGAAGGGGGAGAGAGAAAAGATCATCGAAATATGAGATAACATAACGCCGAATTATACGTAATTTAAGGATGAACAACGGTTTGCCAAGTATTTAGGAATTAGATCCTCGTCCCGGGAGATCACCAAGTTAATCCTATTGATCATAGAATAAACAAATGCTTGTAAGAATGTACATGTGATTTATATCTCTATGTAATTCGCATTTCTATTTTACATACGTAAGGGATGTATTCTACTACATTGTGTGAAATGTATACAATAAATTACTAATAGATATGTTTATAATAGTCATGCCTAGTATATCAATTATGTATGATAACTAATTTTCAGTGTGTATACTATTTTGTACTTAATAAATCAAAATAAAATATAATTGTATGGTCGTATAGAGTAGGTAGGTTCTTACGAGAGATTGGAGGGGATCAAGTAAAATCTAGCATGACTAAATTTATTACAGACCTAAAAATTGAAGAGCGTATATTAGAAGATGGCCGAATGTAGAAAGTGTGGCAGTAAAGGTAACTTTTACGGTTTTTTTTTAACGATTTTATTAACTATTACTGGAATCGTTTTAAAAACTAAACTAAACTCCAATTTCAGTTTAAATACTTATTTAAAATTTCCATAAAATCTCTTTCGCAGATCTGAATGCAGATGTATTAATTTGAAAAGTGTAACATATGGGTTCGAAAATTTGTCATCCAAAGTACTCTCTGCTGTAGCATAGTTGGTTAATGCACCTTCCGCGGATTGGAAAGAGATCCAGGTTCGAATCCCGGTAGCACCAACAATATTTTTCGATAAAATTGATTTTATATGTATATATTTCTAATTAATACATTTAATTAGTATTTAAGATATATTTTATATTTCTATAGCAATTATTTCCTGCTCTGTAGCAAACGATCATATCTTTTTTCCTGCTTCAGTACGGCCAGAATTTTAAACAGCCGTTTTCTGAAGAGATTCGAGTTTGTGATGATATCCAACAGCAAGCTCAACACAATCGAAATCACATTAGCTCACATGAGTCCACTCACGATAACTCTACGATACCGAATTAAAAAACAGTTAGCATTATTATGAATTATGATCTGATACCAAGACCGACATCCAGAATGATATGCTTTTTCATAATTCTACTTTAATCTGTCGGAAATCTACGAAGAATGTTTATGACTCTGGCTCACATTATTTACATATCGCATAACCCGCTTTGGGCATTCACTTGGGAAGACAAAACACATTGTTCTGATATCACTATCCCCGTTTATTAGTTCTTCGAAACTCTGGCGGAATAAAAAATGGTTGAAACAAAAAGGCAAACGAGATATAATGTTATATTTTGACAGTGTGGAATTAAAAGAAGATTAGGAACGGTGCGTGATTTGTTTGGGCGGGCCAGGGCACTTACCTACTAGAGCGAGCCTCAGCGGTGCTGCTTCACGCCTCCTAGAACCTCCTAGTCCGCCGGAACCTTCAGGTGTTCTATAAAGATCAAAAAATATTTCAATCAGAATTACAAAATTTGTGCAATACGAGCTAAAACAAGATCTCTGTAAAATAAAAATTATTTTCGTAATTTATAATTAATGTAATTGTAAGAAATATTATGTTCACATTATGAATTATTTATTTAATTATCCATAGAGATCTTAGATTGCACATTGATTTACGAGGAGAGAAGATGAAATTCCAGGAAATGGAGTGTCTGTATCTAGAAATCAATAAAATGATGCGTTTGATTATTTATCTTATCAATTATGCAGCGAAACTAGATCCGATGAAAATCACAACTGCATTTCAATTGACTGTTCCCACGGATGAGGAGAGCAGAGAGGCGTGGAGGTAACTGGTAATTGCGGCCAATACTTGTAACTTTGTCCACAGATATTCACTGGCTTTTGAAGCTACACGGCTCGCAGTAACACGGAAATGACTTAATCTTTTCCCTTTGCGTATTTAACCAACGTTCACTTATATCCTTTCATCGGAGTGGCTGCGTATAATCATGGTGAATGTGTGTAAGCCGACTATTTCGGTTTGACATATTGCGGCATCGGACAGAAAGGCAACCGGATGGCGACAGGTGGGACCACTGCGCTTTTCTCCGCTCCTGATACCTTTCGCGAGTTATGCAAATGGCCATGGGAACTTGTATCTATCTATCTATTTCTAATGCAGAAAGTAGGTGCCGGCGTTGAATGATTACCCGTCAAATGCCAAAGAAAACAGCAGGAAGCTGTGGATAATAAATGTAGTCGATGGTCTGCTTCTGATTAGTAAATTTCTTATTAACTCTCTTATCTACAACATGAAAGTTTGAGGTTAACTTATAATACCGTACGATTGTATTTTGTGCAAATTGTTTATTCATCCAATAAGGTATTTTCTTCTTCAACGATATTCTACCTTTTCAAAATGTAACCCTCCCTCAGTCGGTGTTAGAAAGAATGTGTTATGGATGAAACCAAACAAGCGATCACGATCCCATTTTGGAATATAAATTGAAATTCCCACACAGCACTGAACACTCACGAGAAAATTTCCCTCTTTGTACAAGAAAGGGTATAAACCAAAATAAACATAACCCTATTATTTGCGAAACTGATGAAAATACGGGTTCTTACCCAAACTAATTTATGTTAAGAATTCTATTTATGAATTATTTATAATCTCGTTGTGTATTGAAACTTACACCTTAAAGTATTGCTGTAAGTATATTTTTTTGATTCTTATGAAATGTATTTCATTATATTTTTTAACATTTTATAAATATATACTCCCTTTGGCTTTGGCTTTTTCTAAATATGTCCTCAAATTCCAATCATATTATCGTAAAGGGGCTGGGGAAACTCGGGTAAATCGTACCTCCGATGGGTTTTTCTATCAGAAGGTACGTGGACGTGGACAAGCTACTTGACTATTCTACCTCAGGTTACCAGAGCTCCGTATTTGTAGGTATATAAAATGAGGAGATTGCCTTCCTTTTATGCTTCTTTAACCACTTTAAATCTGCGGAAGGGGAGATGGGGACAAGAATCCTCGCAGCTGACAACCCGTAAAAATATCTTCAATAACCTTATAACATTTAAAACCCATTTCGAATTGAACTAGGTAAAATTTAGATAAATTTTTTATATTTTCTTTTTGCAATCTGTTCAGCAAAGAGTGAATCGGAATTCGAATTCGAAAATCACGAATTTCTTACATTTACAAGTACTTACTTACAATTACAAGCATTAATGTTGTATTGACAGCAATCATTAAATTGACAGACGTCAATTTAGGTTCTTATCGTCTGTATTTAAATTTTAAGTCAGATTTATTATTAAAAAAATGTAATCAAAGCAAGCAAAACTGCATTAGATACGGTTCCATTACTACTGTAATACGGTTCTTTCTGAAATACAATTATATTATTTTATGAATATTGCAAAACTTTTATTTTGTATACTACGTAATATTTATTGATACATACAGACACAGACCACAAAACTCTACGAATGTACGACGCATATGATAAGGTTTTTTTTATTGAGATATGTCTACCATCAAAATTAATTATTTCTATACTTGTTTCGTGACAACTCAAACAATAATTTATTATTAATGTAAAATAATTTTAATGCTATTAAATATTGGGCTTCGATTTCATGAAAATGATTCACAATTCAATTATCATTCCGGAACTATTTTTAAAAGACACGTAATATAAATAAATGTTCTTTTGAATATTTTACATTACATTCTTTCAAACTTTGTAGGCGAGGTTCACGCAATAATTTAATTAAATTAAAATCCGACAAAGTGACTTATCTTGAAACTCAAAACAAAATATTATACACATTAAAATTACAATTGTGCATTTACACGAATGAAGTACAAAATTCGATTCAAATGATTTTGCTGTCATTCATTAACGTCCCAACGCTAATGAACTTGTAACACTTATATCGTGGTGACATGATTGTTCCTACATACCGTGATGGAAAATACATATATATGGATGAACTACATATATATGTGATGGAATATATAGTATACCGTGATGGAAAATACCCGTACGCATCCATAATGTCAAGTTGTTTTACCGTGAGGCATATGTAATTTTTAAGCATTTTAAAGCAGCATGAGTAGCTTGTTGGTGTAGTGGTTAAGACGTTGGCCTAGTGATCTAATGGTCGGACGTTCGCGCCTCGTTCCAGGACACCAGCAAGTCAGTCCTATTTTCATAGTACAAGCGTTTAGCTTAGTTTTAAATTAGTAAGAATATTGATGTGACATGTATTCCGTGTACGCATCTCTATTTTTTTTTAAATTAATTAAAAAAAAACAAGCAATATTGTTTTTATTAGTTTTAAACGCTGTCAAATAGTTGTCATACTTTTACTATCAATATTTGATATTTAATATGACAATATAACGTGGCAAGTACCGATCTGTAGACTTCTGTCACTGCACGACTACGGAAGGGTTAAACGGAATGTCTCTTTTTTTTAAATATCCATTGGTCCCTTGAGTCCATGGATCCTGGCCCTTATTCAAATTAAACATATTTTTTATCTAACAATACGGTATTTTTGCTTGTTTATATTTTTAAGTTGGTTATTTAATTATTCATTATTCAATAAATTGTTATTAATGTCATATCAAATCGATTGGCGAATTGCTTCGATATAATTTTATAAATATCCTATGCTACAACTATGTTTTGTTAAGAAAAATAATGTACATCTTTCGATACGGTACTGAATTAAATATAGCTGTTCTGGACGACTCATTTTCGATGTTAGGAGATTATTTGCATTATGCGTGTCTTGGAACAGCAGGTGACGGTTGAAATTGGGTTGGGCACTATGGAAAGGCGAACAATATTATGTATGTACGAGAATTGATTGAATGTGTGATTGATTAAGAAAGAAAATAAAATACGATGAATACTAGAATAAGTAAAATATACAAATCACTCTTGAAGGGTGGATTGCCTATTTGAAAGAAGAAGAAGTAAAATATAAAATACATTATAATTTATCTGTTTTTATCGTTTTATAATATAATCTGAATATATTCTGTTCACTTTACTCTTCCATATGGTAATATAGCATGATGTTATGTAAGTACTTATGGATATGAATTGAGGAGGCCAATCGATTTGATTTGACATTAATAACAATTTATTGAAAAATGATTAATTAAATAACCAACTTAAAAATATAAACAAGCAAAAATACAGTATTGTTAGATAAAAAATAGGTTGCAAACATTCCTAAATAATTAACATGTTATTGAAATGAAAGACACAAAATAAAAATCGATGTAGAGAGTCCTCCAAAATATTTAAGAAATACTCAAAAATATTTTGTCTTTGTAATGTAAAAATGTATTTCCGAAATCATTTAAATTTGCTATATTTTTTAAAACATAGGTACCTAATGATAGTGTATCGGGGATAAATTCTCTCGAAAAGTATCGATGTAACGGTAAAAAAAAAAAAGATTTGGTTGAAAATTGTTGTTTTTATTTTTTAATAAGTAATACAATTATATTAAATCAGCGTGATCGAACGTGACTAACTACGGGTAAAACTGTAATACCGTGTCGTGGCGTGTACCAACAATCCCTCCGTCCTATCGACACTGCCGTAACGGCTGAGCTATTTTTCACGAAAACAGGGCGTATCAAGATTATTATCCACATATAAAGTAAACACACGAAATGTTTTATTACTTATTAAAAACGCTATCTGAAACTTCAATCGGGACATAGCTGTTTAGATTGAATACTTCATCTTGCATAATTCTTGAAAAATTATCTTTGAGAACTTTTACATTTTGTTTTTATTCTATACATATTTGCCTTAAGTGATTATATAACACAAGAAATACATTTACCTGCTTTCAGATAAGCTGCCATTTTCAAAATATATTTTCTGAAGAAAATTAAAAACAATTGTTGCGAACTAGAGAATGGAAAAATTCAGATAGAGTTGTATAAATATCACTTCTTATTTAATATAACATTTAAAAAATATATTCTATGGATAGCCGAATCCCACCGATATATATTAAAGCAAATTTATTTTATTAGCATAAGCCGGGTTAGGTTGAGTGAAAATATAAAAATATTGTTGTACCCTTTTATTTCAATGCTCACTACAAAATAAAATAACGCAATCGCTCTATTGTCATGTGTATTATTTGAAAATAAATCATTTAAATATCATAAGTCAACACACCAACCTATTTATTTGATTTAAAGATTATGAAAATTTTAAAAATATTTAAGAAGAGTGTCCTTTACATACATACATTTTTATATATAAGTATACATTATTTAATTTTCGTGATGTCTATAGGTGTTTTCGAAAAAAAAATTGATAGTATATTTAAAAAAAAAATAGAATCGCGTGAAACACGCCCAAAGTTCCCCTAAAATTATGACCGGATGTCGTTATACAAATATCATTCGAAGGCTTCATTCGCCACTTACTGTGAAATTTGGATACACAAACAATTATTACTTTTTCATTCAAGAATATCAACGGCCAGCGCAATTCTGAGAACTCGGCATTTATTTCTTATTCCATATTATAATATTAATAGGATCAGAGAAACGTTGTAAAGCAAAAACGTGAACCTCGGTGCGAGGCTTATCAAATTTTTAAGTAAAAATTTCAAGAATTTCTTGTAGTTTAGTATTATTATTGTTAATTTATATCAAAAACCGTTTATTTCTTTTTTTATATATTTAAAACTCACGGTGGTTAAATACAATGTTATTGTACAATTTATTTCGGGAATATTTTTTATGATGGCATTTAAGATGTTTAAATAATAATAATTTTTCAGAATTTTTCAATCATTTATTAGAAAATGATCATACTTCTGATAAAAACTTGGGATTGTCTGTTTTACATATAAACAATGTTGCATTTAAATTGAAAAATTTTGAATCATTAGAAATAACTAAAGCGTGTAAAATTAACCGAAATATTATTAATAACCAACTAGATTTAACCACAAGTCCTATACTAAAAAGTTAAGTAGGTACTAGATTTATTTTTAAATAAAAAAAAAATTAAATACATTTTTAAAAACATTATAATAACGTGATATTGGTTAGTTAATTTGATGTCCCGATGAAGGAAATTGTATTTTCCGAAACCAGTTGGTGTTTTAATCACGTTGTTAAAAAAACAATGTTAAATAATCTGTATAATTTTTTTAATTTAATTTTTCTACTATAGGTGACTACATTTTCCCTGTCGCGTCACCTGGACAACATCATGTATCTAGAATAAAAATTGTAATATTGTCACAGAATTTTTTGCATGTTAAGAGCATTTAAAGTAAGCTCTATATCAATAAAAAAACATGTTAAATAAATTCTAATAATAATAGAATTTAATTATCTTTATAACGGTAACGAATTTTCACACACCACTTGAACATTTTCTTTCCATAGAACATTACATAGTAAGTATGTTACAACCTGTGTGTTCCTAATTGCTTTGAAAAATATACCACCGTGATCATATCAAATTAACATATCGGCTACGAGTAATATATTCGATAATTTTTTCTTCATTATCAATATCAAAATGTTTACTAATGTACATATGCAACTTTTTCATCATATACGGCACACCACGAAAGTAATGCCGGCGGGCCGCGGCCTCAAACGAGCGTTTTTTTGTCGGGCAACGCGGGTTAAGTAGATTTTAATAAACGGTTTCCCATCGACCTTCTGGGAAGCTGTATGTGCTGGACCGCAACACGAGCACGGCAGATCCATCTTACGGCGACGGATACCTGTCGCATGTCGATTGACAAATTGTTATACTGTTATGGGAATTTTAATCACTTCCTCAAACGCTTTTTGTACGCATTAAATTATTTGAAAATTAAATTTTTCGTAGTATGTTCGTACTATCTTTTGCTCCACATTAGTAGTGAGCTACGATGATAGAAATTACGCATTTTGTATGAATGTCAGTAGGTAGCTGAAGGATTATAAAGAAGGATATCGAAGTAGTAATTCATCCAACAAAAGTTAGATATTGCTAAAAATAAACATCATGTGACAGAATGAAAACGTGCCAAGAGGGTCACAAATAGAATTTTTTTTTCGTATTAAAGTAATTTTTCAGAAATTATCCCCAAAAATTAACAGAATTTTTAATTTTTTTAAATTAAGTGAATTAAGGTTAGTTTAAAAACTATGAATTGTTATCCATCCACAGATAGCCGAATAAATTTTCATATAAATCGTATTTGATCAAAGTACAAAAGTATGTTAATTGTGGCTTAGCTTGATATGCAAAGAATGGCGATTAACTCCCTCGTGTCATGAAAAAGTTAATATTAATTCACAATTCATTCAATTGTTTTTTGAACTGTTTGCATGTTATCTCTGTATTCGTAAGGCATTACGTAAATCTGAGAATTTTACCAATAATTATTTATTGTCAAACAACTCGGTGTGCCCAAGCTACCCTTTGGTATGCTGCAAGTGCTATTATATCGCTCAGCTTGTTATTCGGTTCAATCATGAATCATGGGCATTAGGTAGACTTTTTGGTCATGACACTTTAAGAATGTGTCGTGTACCGATTCACGTCAATGTGTGCGTGAGCGTTATCTAAGCGAAAAAGAGACAAAGTTATATGACCGCTTCACGTTAATGCAACAACGCACTTGCCGTCAGTTGACGCATAATATCAATTGTGTACAATGCGCGCAGTGTATTGTGCCTTTAATATTATATATATATATATATATATATATATATGCAGAATAAAAGTAAATTGAACACATTGATAATAATTATTATACAATTTTTAAAACTTTTCGAAATTTCTTAGTGGTTATCCATTATATTATAACATATTATACTATTCACTTTTAATCAAAAAATTTTTTTTTCATCTACTAGTTTCAACTAATGAAGGGCATCGACAGAGTCATTATTATTATTAAGATGTGATTAATATTAGTTCATTTCTTGTCCATCAAATAATTAAACATTAAACAAATCTATGTAGATACTAAGTATTATACTGTAATAATAAAAATATATATACTAGCAACAGATTCGTCAGTGTCTGACTTTACAGTGCCATGAGTAAAAAATAGACCTGTAAGTCTTCAAGTGAAATTATTTAAAGATTTTTTTTGATTATCAAGCTCAGATATATTGGAACTCAACTGATTTATTTACTACGTTTAGGCCTAAAAATTACTCTGACATACATTTTATGTGTATAATTTTTATTAAAATGTGTAATTACGTATTATTTATTATATTATTTTCCGTAGGAGTAGGCAGAGAGGATAAAATGCCATACTCTTCTGTTCTAGCGTACCACTCTTGCCTCGTCCACTTCATCATACATATTTCAGTTAATGCTCTTCGATTGTTAAAGCTTTTAATAGAGTCATCCTCCAATATTTGGTTTAACTGATTAAACACAAATCTTCGCGGACGTCTTCTGTTCCTATTGCCTTTGACACTCGCCTCATACTTATTGTCTTTACTATCCTCTCCTCACTCATACGTTACACATGCCCAAACCATCTCAGTGACTCTTTACTAAATTTATCAGTTATGCTACAAACAGATGTAGATGTATTCGCTTCTAACTTGTTCAATCTTATTTGTTATATGATAGAATTTTATTGTTAGAAAATTGTTTTTAAAAATCTTGATAAGAATTTTTGTCTCTTTTAACCCCATCATAAAATTGCCCTTATTACATGCTATAAAATCCTATACTATTTAATATTCTCGAAATCTGCCGATTTCGTTTTTATTTTGATACAAACTTTTATGGTTGGCTTCCTGAAGAAATATGTTATGTATGAAGTAAAATTAGATGTTACGTATTTTAGAATCGTAGAATCAAATCAAACATTATGCATGACATCGTGCATTTGCTAACAGACAAGTGGTAAAATGACGTGTATGAAATATGAAATGATGTACAAATCAAAATAATGTATGTCGTTTTTTTTATAAAACTGAAAAAATTCCAGAGACAAATTACTTTAAACATAGTCAATGTAGGGATGATATAATACACGTATCTGATATAAGTAACCGGTTTTTAATTATTAGAAATTTACGATTTCAAAGTTGTAATTAAAAACATTAATTATTTCTAGGCGTATTATAATAATTAAATAAATCTCTTCGAGATCCATAAAAGTATGCGAGGTTGTGTATAGTGGACGGAAAACGTCATCTAAATTTTGATATCCTTGGCAGTAGTTTTTTGATCAATATTCTATACCGCATATAATAATTAACACGGGTTTAAAAATGTAGTCTCATTACTTGTTTGTTTAAATTCGACATTATAATGACCAGTAACAATAATATACGATAATGTACTAATCAGTGGCGTGCAGTAGGAATAGATTTAGGTTATGCTGTTACCAATGATATTATACAATCATATATAATATATGTAATACAATATGTGTTGTACATAGGACTATAAACTTTCGTTTAACTAACGTCCTTAAACAAAATAAATCCATCGTTTATACAACTCTACCATGTATTTATTTGTAATTTTAGAGTACTATTAATAGTGTTTTTAAAGTTCAAGTTTAAAATATTACCTTCTTACTCATATAAAAATCAATATAAAAAATGTATTAACGTTTTTAAGAACACTTTCTATAACTAAACATGATTATTTTATTGTTTGAAAATCCTTCACTTAATAATAACTAAACGAAATAATTATTTTTTTTAAGGTTAACGTGGGAAATAGTTATTCCAATTGCTTTTTGTCTTCTCCAAATCAAAAAGAAATCCATGCATCAAATGCAAAGAACGATCATGAAATCAACACGTTAAAAACAGTAAAATAGTAAAAAATCACGAATTAGCAAAAGATGAAGTAGACACTTCAATGATTTGCACGCAATTGTAAGCCTTTCAAAGTTATTTTGTTAAAAAACAGCATAAGTAACGACTCCATATAAAACGGGTCAACCGAAAGGATTCTTCAATTCAGTAAATAGCCAATTGTATGACTTAAGTAATACACTAGCTTAAAAATACAGAAGAGATTTATGAATAGCAACAATCGACGCATTGTAGCTACTAGCTCTACAGCTACAGCGGTGGGTTATCGGGGTTGTTTTTAGAACCAAGCCATTAAAGTTTATATTGGCACACAGATGGCGCTAATTGTAATAAATCCGTAAATATACCTTCACGATCCATGTTATAGATTATTTAATTTATATTTGTTTCCCAGAATTTTTAGTATTGCACAGCATTTTTGCTTGTATGCACTGCACGCCCCTGCTACTAATAGCATACACTACGTCTTAATTAATATTTACACAAAATGTAACACTTTATTATTAACGGCGGAGCAGTGTTCAGCTGTCAACACGTCTCATTGTCAAGCGCATTTATTCTGAAGGTTAAAAATTAAAATGTCATCGTCCCTATATGACATACAGCATAATTTTTAAATCCCAAAAGAAGAGTGCTTACATTTATTACATGTTATTATTAGTATTTATATATGCCTGCCTAGCTTTGTATTTTATTTATATTACCCATATCTCCCTTCCAACTTTTGTTTTTTTTTTGGATCTATGCTAGACTTTAATGCTGTAATTAATGCAATCATATTTTGTGAAATTAAATTTATATTAGTTAGTTATGGAATTAATTTTATTTAAATAGATTAATTGTACTTATATTAATAATACGTAAATACATTCATATAATATTAAATTCTGTAATCTAGGTATAATTAAATACTTAACATTCTTAACGTTACACGACAATATTAAAGAAAATTAATTAATAGTTGAGACCTAATAAGAAATCAAACAGTAAATTTAGAAAAAATAAGAATTTATTTCATTTTACTCGTCGAATTATATTAAATAGTATTTTTTATGTCTTTAAAATTGGGACAAGGATCACCAATAGAATCGCTGGATAGAGAACATACTCGTATGCACAATCTTATATTTGCCACTTGGTCACCACTTTATAAACTTAAAATATTTTATTTTTTGTTTGTTGTCTCCATCTTCATGTAACATCTGCATTCACCACGTGTCTTTTCACTAAACATTCGCTCGCCTCATTTTCTTATATTCTCGTTTCTTATTCGGTTTTATATTGTCTCCCCATAAGGGAACGCATTTCCGCTTATTTAGTCAACTTTAATTTTTCCTTTGCTATTCCCAAGTTTCAATGGCACGCACGAGTATCGGGTTTATATTGACGACTGATCTGCATGTGCTAACTACCTGTGAATTATTATTTCCGACAGGAGTGCAAAGTGCCGTTAAGCCAATTTCCAGTAGACACTTCTTTTGAGATCATCACCATCCATCTTTCCACGTATGCATTTAATACATACGAAGATTTATATTTATTTCATTATTAATTCTGTTATTTTTCAGTTGACTTTTGAGTGGCTATTAGTACGTGATCCCTTTAAATTTACCATGATGTTGCTGCCCTATTCCATAATTATTTACTAATTTGCTGGGTCCAAACTATTGTAAGCAAATTATCTCGCGGCTTCCACACTAGCCGTCTCGGTAGCCGGCCATTAGCCCGTTCTGGGACAAAAAACCTAATTTGAATCCCCGCGGTGCCGATACCCACGCGAGAGCCTATCATTCCACAGCCATATTGCCTAATTGAAACCGTGAAATGCTCGGGTGATTGTGACGGTCTCTCTTCCACATTTCATCCACGTATCCACCTGTCATAAGAGAAATTACCTATATGAATGCTGAAACCGTGTGTAAGCCGTACGGTAAAATTTATTGAAGTTCACGTACATGCATGAAGAAGTGCGTTAACAAGAATTTTACAGAACTAAAGCAGTCGTTACTCGATATTAGTTCGCGTTTTCAGTAAAAATCTGACAGCTATTATTTTGCCTACAAATACTCGAAACTATGAATCACCGAATATTATTTCCATGAACATCGACGTTATCCATATTTATTAATTTCTTTCTAATTGTGGATATTTTAGGTATTTACAACTTTTAATAATTCCCAAGTAATGATAAATACGACATTGTGATCAAAAACGAATTCGATTCTAATCAAATAGAAACGCATCTCACTTTGGAATAAGAATACCTTCCACTGTAGTGCTAAAAACTCATATAATGTTTTTGAAAGAGGTGCACTATGTATTTTGCCTACAACGTCCCTAAAAATGTATGTTCTTTGAAGGAATATCAAAACATTGACATTAATCGTTTTTCGAAAAATTCGTTGTTTCAGAACGTAAAAATAATTAAATAAAACAAAGTAAATCATTAAAAATACAACCATCAATAATCAAACGACCGTGAAAGCTTAAAAATACAAATTAAATTGGTGTTGTCAAAATGTGTACATAATTAAGGAGATTTTTTGTTCTGATTATTTCTTAACGTAATTAATTAGTCACAAAGAGTAGTTTTGTAAGAATTGAGTGTTGTTCTACGCAGGTTGGATTAGAATAAAACTTATATCTTTGTTGGAGAAAAATATCTGGTTTTTCCGTTTGGATACCTCACAAAAAATAGCGAGTCTGACGAAAAAATTTGTTTTTTTGTTTACCTCACTGCCAGTAATGTAATTCGTAAATTAGAATCGCATCAGCTAGTTATTATTGTGAAATATAAAACGGTACACACGCCTTAACTTAACGCTCAGATTAAAAAAAGTATGCCAAACCTTCTCAAGTCGCCGATAATAATGAAAATAATAACTGGATATACGATGTACGACCGCAGTCTTTTCTGTTTTAGATATGTTCATTTCTAATGTAGATTTCTTCGTGAATACATAAATCTATCTATACACAAAAAAAAATCGGGACCGAACATTGCGATTAGGATACTTGCACTTACGATGGATGAATATCATTTTAAACATAATATGTATATTTTTATGTTAATTATGCTAATTTATGATATCGCATTAAAAAGTTAAGAAAAAGTAAGTTTTGCATGTATAATTTTAAAAACATTTTGCCGTACATTAACGCGTTTGAAAAATAGCCACTCGTGTACAATAAAAAATATCGCGTGTCTGTCGGCTTTGTTATCATGCTTCAACACATATTTGAAGGTTCAGGAGAAGACATTTATTGATAAAATTCTTCTACCATTACGACTCTTCTACTACATTTATAAATTATTGAATGTATGGCTTCCATAGGTATCACCTGGCAGATGACCTCAGCATCGTGTAAATGTACATGTTTTAATAAATCTTCATATATGCATAACTCAAACCATTGTTGATGCTTTATTACAGATGATTATTAGGTACATTTAAACATGCTTTTTGTAACTTATTTTTAATGTATGTATTAAAAAAGAATTTAAATATATTTATAAGTTCAATGACATCACAGATCATGTAAATAATAGATGTTAATTTTAGGTACTTTCAGATTTTTATAATATTCTCGTTATTATCCAAACCACAGATTATGAAAAAAGAATATATATATATATATACAGGTATAACAGACTTAGTCCACAATATTTTATGGCTGACTAAATTACGAGTCGAAAATATTTAAGGAACATCTGCCTGATCTCTACCATTTCAGAGATATAAGCATTTCAAAAAAAAATATTATGTAATTATTTAGATTAATTAAAATATTTTATAAATTCAAAAATTATATATTGAATACAAAAAATTAAAGGTCTTCAAATTTCTAGCGGCCAGACTATTTTTGATATGATGATGAAGCAAATACTTATTTCGAAGTACATATACTTAAAGCTTAACATGATTTTGTAAAAATTTCAATTAATAATATTTTACGTAACGGTGGAGAATTTGCACATATTCCTTGAACATTTTCGACTCGTAATTTAGTCATGTATCCACCCATAAAATATTGTGGACTGGGTCTGTTACACCCTATATGTATATATAATATATACGTACGTGGTCATTTCTGAACCTTCTAAATAAAAAAAATTATACTAATTCAACAAATTTATTTCATAATTATTAATTATGTAATAATTATTTTTACAAAAATTTCAACTAACTTGTTTGATTACTTAACCTATTTATTATTTTTATTACTATAAAATTCTATGAAAATTGCTCGATAAAAATATATTGCGCTCTTTTTATATTTAATGTTTCTGAACCGCTAAAAAGATCTGAACCGTATTGAAAATCCATCAAACTAAAGATTCAGTTAAATAATGTGTTTTATACACTAGCGGATGTTCTCAAACTTTACTTTCAAATTTATCTCAATACTTACACTTACATTTTTAAAAAAAAGGAATATCAAAAACATTTAATATTATTTACTGAAATACAATGTGCACTCATTGTGTATATGTTACCAATATTTAATTTGTTTTTTTTTATTCATCCGCTATTTCGCTAAAATGCTAATTATTTATTACGACACACAATATAATAAATTAGTCTGATTTTAACTAATTAGGACATGCTTCTAAATGACAAAATGAAGAGAAATCAAATTAGTTTATATTATCAAACGCAATAGGCAGATTCTCATTCGATAAAGCTATGTTTTGTAGTTCATTGTAATATTGAGTAATGACTTATTAATTGGCCTGGTGGTAAAAAATCAATGAGGCCCTGAGTCACATTTTGAGTGTAATTATTTTGATAGCTACATCATAGTACACAAGAAAGATGAACGTATCAAATAAATCCGAGTATTTTGTCAGAATAATGTACCGTAGACAATCTAATGACACGTTATATCACGGCCACAGGCGTAGGTGCTCAATAAACAAAATATTTCCTTAATACGCTTGTCTACAAGGATTGTATATACATAATACATACGGAGAGTACGGTAGCTTTCTTCCTATTTCGTAGACTGCTTACAAATTTATAGATCATAATTAAACTATCAATATTATTTTTGGATTATTCCACACTTCTCAAGTAACCACACATATTATAAAATGTTAAAACATTATTATTTTTAATTATTAAAGAATATTTGCGCTTTAAAGTATCTTATTTCTAGAGTATATTTTAGACATCGTGAAATCTATTAAAAACCTTGAATATGGTTGGAACCTAAAGAATAAGAATACTTTATTAAATTAATTTAATTACTATTTAATTATTTATGTGTTATAAATAGAATAAACCGCGAAATGTGATCACATAATGATGACATAATGTATGATAAAATGAGTATAAAGTGAATGCGAAGCTGATCTTAACATGAGTAAGATTAATAAAGGATCAATTAGGTGGTTCTGTCATATCGAGCGGATGAATAAGAAATCGTGGTAAGAAAGATATACAGCGCGAGGATCGATGGAATCAGAAATTCATTTAAATCAGCGAAACTCCTGACGTGATCAAGTAATCAAGTATTGTCCCGTCAGGAACCTCAACAATCGACGAACGTGCATGAGAAGATGAGGCCAAAATGTTCCGTCTTGATGGAAGAATACGTTAATCTTATTACTCCGCCTATCTTCACGGGGATCCGTGTGGACTTAAGTAGTGATGAGAACAACTGCGATAACTGTGTACATGTATGTGTGTGTGTGTGTCATGAGAGTGAGTAGATGAATGGTGGGGGACAAACATTATTCAAGGCCGTCTCTGAGGGAACGGGTCTCTTCCATCACAGCTCCACTTGAATAACTAGTCTATCTCTACTGTAATACTTGGTGTAATAAACTTAATATTGTTACCAGGACATACTGAGTTATTATTACAAAGAATTGGACTCAAAGTAAGTAGTCAGTAAGCAGACGATAGAATCCCTAAGGAATCTGGTGATACGTGGAAAGTCATAACAGATAGTGACTGCGATTGTGATTGTTATTCGATTGCAACAATGATTGGTAACGATTAAACGTGCTTAAACGAGTAAGTACTTAAACGACTAAAGTTTTAGTTTTTAATGTAGTTACCAATCATCGATACAATTAAACACCAATCACACATTCAAAGTCACCGTTACAATCATGGTTTATCTCATCTCAATGAAAATAGTTATAAATCACGTATTTTTCCAGCAGTTTCCGGAAAAAGCGTTGCATTAGTAGTAAGATATATTCTAACGAGTATGTTGACCAGTCGGGCTGTTAGATTAAAATAAATGTTTGATCGGTTAATTGAATGGGAATATTTATGTTTGTATATCAGCATGAATTGTACCGGTACACATTCCCACGACTGACCACCCGCCGCCCCTGTGTGCTGGTCCTCGCCGTCTCCACACTACCGACTTCTTCTGGGAACTTATTATGAATAATGATGTACCGAATTAAGAACTAATCATACCGACAAAGATAAAACCAGGTCCACACACCGACGAGATGAACCTAATACTAACTTAATAATATAGAGTGCGCGCGTAGACATGTTCCGATTGTTTACATATCTTCGTTTTGGGTACGTTTGTCAAATCGTCACTTTTTTGCTACGTTCCAATCAAAGTACACAAACGAACGATGATGTCTTAAAGCAGCTAAAATGATATACAAAGTAAAACTATATAAGGAATACGTAGAGTAAGAACTTTGCTTTTATTTCAATAGAATCGGTATAATTGTGACACCTCAATAAAATTGCCTTTCTACTTAGTGTAAGCTATTTAATTAACCGCTTCTATCATGTATTCCCATCGAACTCTCCATATAAGTGCCGCCATTATCTACTTACAGAGATACGTTCAGATACAGATTATTGTTTTGTATACAAAAAATATCAATCCAATTTATTAGGAGCCATATTTATGAAGTGTCTTCGCTCAAATGGTGACTTGTCAAATTGTTTTTATTGTTGATATTACATTTATTTTGTTGGCTCTCTGGGTTATTAAAATAAAGCGTGAAGTATGTCATTAAACAACACTTCCTTATTTTCATTAAATTCCACGACTTTATGATATATTTCTGCATCACTAATAATTAATGCCTTCTCTAGGCTACTTCACTAGAAGATCTCTCAGCCGGCAATTAATGGATTGTGGTTGTAATTCTATGTAGCGGTTTCGTTTATTTGCGAAAACCAACAACCGAATTTACTTTAATTAATTATTCAATTAATAACGAACAATGTGTCGTTTTAATGTCGTAAAATCAAAAAAATAAATTTTATTTATAATGTAAAAATACCTAATATAAATTATTTATAACAATGTTTTAAACCGTTTTAATTTGTTATATTTAATACACCAACCGGTTTCGGAAAATACCATTTCCTTCATCAGGATCTCAAATAAACTAACTAAAACCATATGTTAAATAGTTTTAATGTTTTTAAATTCCATTTTAGAAAATAATCTTTATTTGATAAATAAAATACACAGAAATATAAAAATATTTTTCACCTCCAGTGGCACGCCGTAATCAATTGTAGCCGAAGGTAAATTATCATATTTATGGTGGTGGGCATAAATCCACACCTATGAAATTTTTTAATGTATTAAATAGAAAGATATACATATAAAATCAATTTTATCGAAAAATATTGTTGTTACACCGGCGGAATTCGAACCTGGATCTCCTTATTTGAAATGAAATAAAATGTATTAATTTGAAAAAGGTAACATATAGGTTCAAAAATTTGTCGTCAAAAATAATGTCGCTGTAGCATAGTTAGATAATGCACCTTCCCCGGTTTGGAAAGAGATCCAGCTTCGAATCCCGGTGCCGCAACAACAATATATTTCGATAAAAGTGATTTTATATGTATATCTATTTAATTAATACATTTAATTAATATTTAAAATATCACAGACCTATGTTCTGAATAATTACAACTTCACAGTAAGAATGTGTTCTCCTAACAATATGAAATTTTTGTCTTAAAACTAATATTATAGTAAATATTACGTACTCAAAAATATTTAGGTTCCTATAATAATATTATTGATAATAACAATGTATTAATTTTAAAACTATAAAAAATGTTTTTTTTTTAAATTAATAATTATTATGACCAACCACAGAGTTATAAACATCGAAAAAATGAAATAATAGTTTGATATAAAATATCATAGATAAAATAGATACCTACGTACTGTTGAATTGAAATTCATTATTTGAATTTTACAGTTGATCAGATATGTATATAACAATGATTTTACTCAATTAGACGATAAAAAGGGAATTAACGATAAGCACCAAATAAAAAAATGACGTCACCAAATTTACAGCAAATAAACACACTTGAATAATTGTTAAACAATAGCCCATTTCGATACATAATCATCCCCGTGAGGGGGCATTATTATTAATAACTGTTAAAATATGATAAAGAAAATAAATAAAAAATCAACTAGTGATATCATTATTAACAACATATAACAGACCTAGTTCTCAATATTTTATGGGTGGATACTTGACTATATTATGAGTCGAAAATGTTCAAGGAATATGTGCAAATCAGCACTGTTACGGAAAATATTATTGTTTGAAATTTTTACAAAATCGTGTTAAGCCTAAAGTCTACGTACTCTGAAATAAATATTGGGGAAATTTTTAATTATTAATCTATATCTTTGTTTTAGGCCCTTAATCGAAATAATCGCATAATTACGATTTTTTTTTTTAAATGCTTATATCTCTGATATAGTTGAGATTAGACACATATCCCTTGAACATTTTTGACTCGTAATTTAGTCAGGTATCTACCCATAAAGTATTGTGGACTAGATCTGTTACATCCTGTATATAATATTATAATTTAAATAATTTAATATTATTAAGGAGAACACAATCTTATTGTGAAGTTGTAATTATTCAGAACATAGGTCTGTAATATTTTAAATAATAATTAATATTTTTCAATAAAATTGATATCTTTCTAATTAATACATTTAATTTGATGTTAGTAGTAAGTAAACAAAAGTAGAACTATGAAGAACACTAAACTATATATATGAAATCAGTATTCAGATCTCTAAAACAATTATAGTGAAAAATGTGTTATAAGTATATAAAGTAAATAAAAACATCTAATGCAAACAGAATACCAAAATATTGAACTTAGCGGCATCCTTAAAATACATAATTGTAATTAAACCAACAAAAAGAAACCACTCACGATACTTCTCCGCAACAGGAAATTAATAAAAACCAGTTGAATTATTATCCAAGTTGGTATTATTACCTACCTGGTATTTTAAACAATCCACTTGCACTCCATATTATTTATTATTCGCTCATTGTTTATCCACCGCTAACCGTAACCGGACACGTGCGCATTACCCTACCGAGTGCCCGATCTCTCTCCCTGTCTTCGGGCTCGGTAGCTGTGGAGTGAAGAAGGGCAAAGGGATTATTGTTAAGGCCGTGTAGAATATGATGTTTGTTGTTTGTACGAGCGCAATAATGCAGTGTACAGGGTCAATCAAAAATTACATTTATTTGTTGAACTGTAGTGCTCCTGTGTGATATTAAAATTGTTTTTTTTAATTAGAAAATATTATTTGTAATAAGCACAACGTGTTGCGTTGGATATTTAAAACATCAAATTAAATATTTCGTATAATGGTCACAGTATTACACGCATTGTACGAACATGGTACTGTATCGAATTTTTATTTATATAATTCTTCTTCTTCTTTGAGGACATTCCTTTGTCGCTGTAACTCTCTCCATCGATCTCTCTTCTGCACCAGGTATTTTACTTCGCGATAGCTTCTGCACTCGCTCGACTCTACTGAATCATGGATGGCTCCTGAATGTTTTTTTCGGCCGTAATCTCCTTCCTTCCGTCTTTCCTTCTATCGCTGTGGTTACGAACTGACGCAGACTACGATCCAAACATTTTTCGCATCTGTTGTCATTTCGTTTTATTTCCTCTTTTTGTTAGGTTTCACTTTCACATTTATATAGTTAGTCCATATGCTACATGTCTTTATAAGATTTATCTTAATATTTTATTTATATTTATTTTGCAACTGGAATATATATAACATAATGGAATGGCTAGGAAGGTAGTTTTAACTATAATTAAGATGATGATGATTTATTTTTATAGCCCTCTTTCCTTCTGTGAGAGTTCTCAATTGTATTTCAGATCTCACTTAAATTCAATGAGAATGGAAGGAAGGAGTGATTAGACCAGTGGCGTGCAGTAGGTATAAATTTAGGTTATGCTGTTACCAATGATATTACAACCATATATAATATATGTATTATATATTGTGCATAAGATTATAAACTTTCGTTAAACCAAAACAGTACAACCAAAAGAAAATTCAGTAGGTAGCCAATTGTATGGCTTGAGGAGGCTTAAAAACAGAAGATAGCCATTTTAATAGCTCAAAATGTCACATAGGACGACAACAGCGCTATGACTGCAGCATCGGATAGTTGTGGTAGTTTTTAGAACTTAGCAATTAAATATTCTAATAAAGCGCTAGTAATAATTCATATGTTTATAACTTTTTTTTTCTCAAAATTTTCAGTAATGCACAACTTTTTTGCTTGTATGCACTGCACGCCCCTGGTTGTGACTCAGGTTAAGAAGGAAAAGCGCGGAGGATCGTGGTTTGATAATAAATATTAATGTTTGAATAAATAATAATCCATTTTTGATGGACCCTATATTAACCGCTGTACCTCCCGACTACACCGATCGTTCGTTGGGCGCAGACGCAGATCACGCGATGTGTATTATTTTGTCTCGAGCAGTTTTAATTATTCGTACCGCATTGAAACTATACATTATATCGTAATGCGTGTAACATCGTGACTGGACGGCGACCTGCGTTTGGCTCGCGTCTCCCGTTCCTCCTGACATTTAATGTAATACCGTCGCGGTCTTCGCGGTATCCGACTATTTTGACCCTATAAAAACAGTTTACGGCGCAGAATGGCAATTCGAAATATTTTATGGTAATTATGATCTCGAGATTACAATAAAATATGCAACTCACTTACCTCGCACTTTTATAGCTGCAGTGTTTCATTTCCATTAATTCGAAGAATTCCAAACACTCGCGAACCCGCCTCCCACATATTTTTGTGAAATTTCTCATTAACAAATGCTCATTTTTATTACTGTTTATACCGTCATTGTTGAAACGATATAACGATTTTTTTTTTAATATTAAAAATGTAATAACATTCACTTTAAAACAATAAGTTTGCTTAAAATCATAATAAAATACGATAATATATATCTGATTCTAATTCTTTCTTGGCGTGCTATCGCAAGTGTCGTAATGGTTGCCCAATGTGATGAAATATTTTGAAGCAATAGAGGTAAAATAATTGGATCATAATTACGCGTGCCTCAAGAATAATTTGATGTGAGTCATTAATAATTTTGCAACTAACTCGTGTGTTTTATACATATTTTAATTTATAAGCTCCTCGTGAAATGGTGCTGCGACCCCCCGAGATTATTATTTTTATTTAATGTATTATGTGTAAGCACAAGTGTAGTACATCGTCACCTGAGCAGCAACACTACATATTTAAGAATTGTGCACTTTACACGAGAGAGACATGACTAGTTTTAAATGATCTTTGTAGAATTACTGAATATTACTTACCTTTCTAGAGATGTAAAGAGGAGCAGATTCTTTATAAATTGAAACTGAACTAAACTTAGGTATGATTCCCTTGACTTGTGCGCAGTTGACAGGGAAGTTACAAATATGTAGTGATTGCATTTATTTTATTTGCACGCCCCTAGCGGATGCTACCGTGAAACTAGTGATATAGAACGTTTCCCAGCGAAAATTCAAATCCAATGATGCAAATATCTTAATTTAACAAAAAATTAAAATATGCGGTGTTGCTGCCTAAGTGACGCTATGTAGTCTTGCGAAAAAAGGACTAATGTGACTCATCTCCAAATACAATTATCGTGTAAAATTATGAGGTTTCACATTCACTCAACCCCCCTCTGTTGCATATTTCCCATTGCCGGGCGCAGTAACCCTGAATGCCATCCTATGGTACTCCCGTGTCTTCTTCAGTTTCCCATGCGGCTTCTATTGCATGCAAGGATGTATAGGCTAATGATATAACATTTATTTTATTTTATTTGTCTATCTTGTAAGGAGAGGGAATCACCCCCTCGCTCTCTTATTGCCGTGTTGACGAATATCATTAGTTTCTCGTGCTGTATGTCCGAAGTACTTCAGATTTTTTGGACAGTCTTTGGCTAGATGTTGTACTATTAATTAAAATATATAATGATGAGTACTGGGCTGACTCAGGTTACAATCTAAAGAATGTGTAAGGAAGGGTAACATCTCGGGCGTGTTAAATAGAAAGAACCATACCTTAAGTTTTGTTATCTGGTTTATTTGCGGTCCGCAATCGGAACACACTATTAAGTACAGGTAGCATTATAAATACAAAATAAGTTACACTTAAAGAGAGAACTTGTTAAAGGAAGACACCAACCACGAAAGCAGAATGAAATTCTGAACTGGGTGTTCTCGTCTTCAAGCCAGGATCTGCCTCGCCCACTAGCGCAGCATCCTTCTGGTAGTGTCTACTGCAATATCGCTGTGATCCGGTATGCGGCGTGTCAACGAGCTTCCGCGAACCACCGCTAGGTGGTACTACGAGTCCGCCACAAGTCTGTTTTTTTTATCTTGAGCTTCTATAAAATAGGCAAGTTTGTCTACGAAATATGTATTATATATCGCCAGCACTACATCTCAAACGTGCATCCACACAAACACAACGCATCAACTGTCAATATTTTTAATTTAGCGAACGATGACAAGTCAGTGTAGCCTTAAGTTAATTGTTGGTATATTATTTATAATTTAATTCTTAAGGTGACCCAATTCTACAAATGACTATTTAATAATCAACACACACACACACACTTTTTTTTTCCTCATCTCAGAAATTCTTAAACAGAATTAGAAGTAGGACATGGAATTAAATCCCGAGTAAATGCATGTTTGTAAAATGCAATATGAATAAATATGATACACCCCTGGGCAATGCAATGTTTATAATTAATAACTTTATCTTTCAGCGCTCTGTTAATATTCATATCTACCATTATCCGTTTTACGAAATTCGATTGCGTTTTAATTTTAATTTACTTAGCTGCCCCATAATTTATGTAAATGGGTAAATCAGTATTCATATTACGCTCATGTGCATAAACAATTTACACATATACAGTAGGTATATGCATGCTAATATAAAAATCAATGATAATAATTTTTAAAACTCTTGTTTCTTTGATGCGATAATATGTCTCCTTTTTTGATTAGTACAATTTTTTTTAATGAAAATCTAATTATTACAACTAGTGAACTCATGGTTATGCGTAAACATTGCTTTTGCGTATTATTATGCGTACAGTTCACTGAGAAGGAAGGAAAAAAAAATACTACCTACTGTTTAATTAACGTAAAATGGTATATTTTAATTTTTGAGCATAAGTGTTGTGGTTTATTTTTATTTATTTTTTTATTTTTAGAGAAACAAACAGTGTAACAATAATAAATATGTCAAATTAACACCAGTGAAGTTTCTTCTGAATTAAATAACTGGTACATAATAAACTAATATATAGTATACTCAAATAAGCTGATTAACAAAAAGACTAACAAATAAACATAGTAAACTAAAAAAATAGTATAAATTTAAAAAAAAACTGAAAAAAGAAACAAAAGAATTTTATTCGAACATGTGATTTCTAAACTGTAATTTTGACATTTATGGGTACTAAATACGATATCAGTTCACCGTGAAAACGAGTATGACATGTTTGTTAAGTCACTTTTTTGACACATAGTTTACTGATATTACTTTAATAAGATTTTTTTTTTGGTACGGGGAAGCGCGAGCTAACCCATTTGCACATCTTTTCGACTCTTTTATTCCGAGTTTATTTTATTGTATGCCTAACGTACATTATAATTACGCCTGTTGAAAAAAAAATCACAAGTTGTTCATACACACGAGGGCTCCATGTATCGACACGTAATGCGCGTAATGAAGTGCCAATGCAATAATATCATTACTTAGTATAGATGCCTCGCAGGGCCTCGCTAAATGTATTGATTTATCGCTTATTGATATGATAAAAATATAATGCAATCAGACTGAGAACTTACAGACCGACTGACCAGGGGTTCGTGTTAATCTGTAGTGAAGCAAAAACGTTAACAGTTAACACAACACTAATTTATTTCTTTTTTTATTAATATTAAAAATATAATACAATTTCAATAATCAGTGGATATATATATACATTTGTTTCTTCTCTATGAGAGTAAGACTCGTGTATAGAGAAGGAGTATATTCGAGTTAATTTATGTTTCAGTTAGTCTGTGTACAGATTTTTTTAACTTCAGTTACAAATTTATGATAGTCCGTAATTTTTCTAATTGTGATTGGGAGATTGTTAAAAAATTTGATACCTTGATAAATATATTGATTTTGAGTTGCGGTATATTTTAGTTTTGGGATATCAATTTGATCTCTATATCTTGTAGATCAGAATTCGCTTCTAAAATTTAATTGATTTTAATTTTGAAAATTTGAATTTTTTTTTGTATATGTCTACTATTTTTGGTACTTTAAAATCTGTGAAAAGTTGTATACTTGGATAGTCTTTTTTTTTTAGAATAATTTTTATTATCATTTTTTGAGTGATTTCTAATTGTGACATTGAACATTGAACATTCGCTATTTAATACTGCTTCCATTTTGAGAATGTGATACATTTTAAATTTTATTTTACTGACATCTGTGTTCCACGAGTGATGTATAGTGCATATTACACGAATGACACTTCGACCCTTCAGAATAACAAGGTTCCATCTGACACTGACACTGTTTTGAGATAATGAGCTCAAAAGTGTTGATTGAATTTGAATATATATTCATGTATATTTTGTTTTGAGTATGCAAATATGATCAGTTGTAAGGTCTTAACTTATTTTCAGTATTATCAATGACAACTGTGAGATGAGGGAAATTAAAAATAAATAAAAACTTTATAAATTAACAATAATAATCCATAAATTGAAATAATAGTAATTGGAACTTTTATTTCTTGCTATTTCCTTTAATATCCGTTAAATAGAGTTGGTCTGTATGGAAGAAATAAAGAATAATTCATTTGGAACCTATTTCATGCAATAACTCAAATTAGTCCAAAATATTAGTTGGAACCTTGTTATTCTAAGGAGTCGACTTGTCTCTGAGACTTGTTTCAATTGTCGTAATATATAAGACTCATTGACTATTTTATTTTGATTATATTTTCCAATCTCCGAGAAGAGAATCCTTCCTCGATCTTCTCCGTGTACATCATCATCATCACTATTGGTTCACAACTTTTGATTGGTCATTGTCTCCTCGAGAGCTTTCCTCCATCGATCTCTATTCCGCAATATTTCTCTCCAGTTTTGGATCTCTAAAGCAGATATGACACTGTCCCTTCTCCTTTAGTTTGCTCCTGCACCATATTGGTCTTGTGGTTCAATAGTAACTTTGGGCATATGGGCCCATTCACCAAAGCCTTCCTATTTTAGACGCTTAGCTCATTAAACAATGTGTAGAGCTCTTTGATATCAATTTTATCCATGCACATGAACATGTAATAGGTGAAATCATATAGACAAAAGTGTTAAATACTCAGAGTAAAATGAGGATTTATAATTTTCATATCAAAATATTAACATTTTTAAAGAGAACACAATATTTTGAAGTTGCAGTTTTTCAGAACATATGTAGTTCTGTAGTATTTTTAATACAAATTAAATGAATCAACTCGAAAGATATATATATTTATATATACAGAAAAAAAATCTATTTATCGAAAAAATATTTATTCGGTAAATAGATTTTTTCCGTATATCTTTCTGGTTGAACATTTTATTTGTATTCATTTATTAATATCTTCTCTCGTAATTATTTTCGTAAACTGAAAAATATTACTTAGATAGAGCCAGGAGTTTGCACTTCACATATTTAAAATAAGAGGGATACATAAATAAAAGCACAAGAAAGTGGGTAGGCTGAAGATGGCTTGATGATGTGGTAGTAGACTCGTGCTCTAGGGTGATAAACTGGGAGAGGGATGCCACAGATGGAAAGAAATGATGACAAATTCTGTAGACATTCAAGACTCACCTGATTTGTAGCGCTACTGATGATGATATTTAAAATAAATATGGGAAAATAATAAAATATAATTTTTTAGGCACAATTATTATCGTATTGTTTACATTTTAATAATCACATTATTTGTGTTAGTTATTTATTTTCGATTTAATTCTTAGGAATTCTGCACAAATTTTTAGTGCATTATATGCACGCTCTTTGACAGACACACAACGATACATCATTAATTGATAAACTCGTCATTATCTAATTTACTCCACCTTATAAGGACAATTTTTTGTTGTTGTTAGACAGACAATGCCTATTTTACATGAAATAATTAAAAATTCTATTTAATTACTTATGCGTGGGTCTGTAATTATTATTTACTTCGTTACGGCCGGACGTCTTCTTGTTGCTGGTGGCTTCCACCTTACTTTCCAATTTGAATTAGTTATCACATACCATTGACTTCCATCAGGCTCCATCCTACTTCCGATGGCGGTAATTGAAAGGTTCGAGCTGGGGAACGGATAATGCATTAATCCATCACTACAAATCCATCACAGTTTATGAATTTCCTTATTCCCTCGCAATATTACTATTCGTGTAGCACTGCTCCAACTGCAATACGTTATTCTCTGTTCAGCTCAAAGCACAGTTAGAACAGCCACAATAAAAATTACGTTTTAAACTAAGTATGTTTTGATCTTCTATAATATTTTAGTTTGTCAGAGCAAATGTGTTTTTGATTTGTGATGTTCAAAATTTAAAATTATTTCATTTAATCTGGAAAAGGTTATGTAAAAAGTTATGCCAGACGAACATGATTTATGATTTTTTAAACATTTTAGTCAACTGTTTAAATATATAATTTGATATAAAGATATGTATAAATTTATTCAATTCTTCGTACATTTGAAAAGATGCATTTTTTACCTTATTTTGTTAGTCAATGATATATATTTGGTATGTATCAATTTTTTTATTTACCGTCAAAATTAAGTATCGGGAAAATAATATACCCATGTATATTATATTACAAAGTAGAATAAAAATTTGCTATCGTAACAACGTATCAAATAAACTAACATTTACAACTACTATTTTAATGTTAAACTAATTTGTTTACGATCACAAATCTACTTTATTTAAAGAATCTTGCAATTTTAACAATGTACTAATTTTTTATTCAAATCTTTGATCACAACCATATTTTAAAATATCTATCCACCTAATCACCATCTTTTTATAGGTCAAATCTATTCTATGCTTTAAATGTATTTAAGAGTATATGTAGATACTCGTAGTTTAGCTATTGCGTTTAAGCAAGCCATCAAAATCGGACCAACTTGGCAGACCAGACGTATTGTAATTGCTTTATTGCGAACATGGTTGTGTAGTTCTAGCCGGATTGCTCATGTTCACGTTCAATATAGTTGTGCAGTGAAAGTTAGGTCGGCGGAAATACAGCGTAACTGAAATTATGACGCACCTCGTAACAATCGATGCGCTTTTTGCGTACCTGACTTACGACCGTATGCTAATTTAGGCAAAATACAAGTCTTATTACTTAACTGCGCGATCCGTTGCCTACTTGATAATAAGTAACGCGATTCCTAACGTATGCACTAATTGGCCTGAATTCTTTTTATGATTAACTCACTGACATGGAATAAATGCAATAAAAATTAAAATCAATGAAAAAACTCAATATTTCTACATATCTAAAGGACTTCGCGAGATAGTATATAAAATATAGAAGAAACTACGCACCGAGTGCACTTTTTATGTTTATATTATTTTAGGTATTATATGTCCACTAAAACAAATTCAACCTGTGCAATGATGCTACAAATTTAAGTGCAAAATAAATAAATCTTCTGAATTACAGTTTGGTTGACAATACTACATAATGAAAAAATTTAACAATGTGTATGTAGGTCAAATTATGATTTTTTATTGATTACGTAACGCCGTAACTTTTTGCCTTTTCTGCAATTTTTCTTCATATTTGTCTATTGTTGGTTGGTAAAGAATTATTTAATACAATTCCAATTCTCGTTTAACAGTCCGAATTTAGACAGCAAGCATACTTATACTTGTACAAAAAAATTCAGTTGTTAGTCGTAGAATAAGTGTATGCCAACAAATTGAAAAAAATTATAATTGTTATTATTTAATTATGTCATAGTTTGATTGGCCGATAATATAAATCTAATAATTCAAAATATTTAGTTTCCATCACTTTTCCAAACATTTTGTTCTCTTTTCTATTTTTATACAATTTAAAAATTCTAATCACAATTAAATAAAGTTAGTTAATTTAACATTCTAGAATTAAAACATCAGGACATTGAGGTGTACAAAATATTTTCGAAAGATTTTCTATCATTTGAAATATTCAATTGATGAATACCTTATTTTTCTAGCAATATTTGAATATGTCCAAGAACACACAATTACTGGATTTGTACCTACAAAGGCACTGTTATTAAACAAATATCAGATATACTGGTCAAAATAAGAAAAATATATAAAAACATGTTAAAAACATTTTACAGGTAAAGAATATTGCTTTAAATAATTTTTTCTTAAAATTGGATTCTCATCGAGTTGACATATATGCTGTTTCAAGGAAAAATTTATTATCAAATTTAGTCCATAGATGACGATAGTGTAGTGTTACTCGAAGCTAGTCCACGTACTAACATAACTTTCAAAAATTTAATAAATATGGAGATTGAGGGATGAGAATTATATATATATTTATATATAAAGTGATCATTAAGCCAGCCGAAGACAGGTCGTAAGCGCTATAACTACCCCATATTACTATATATTTTCCAATAAATATAATAAAAATAGCTTCGTCTCTACGAGATATCTGATATTTATTTAACTTATTTTTCATTCGAATTTATTAAAATAAACGCTCCGAGTCTTCAGTTCCTACTTACTAAAACTTGCAATAACGTCAATTCGTCTGCGAAACTGGCGGGCAACTAGTGTTAACTTGTTATCCCGTCAGAGGTCAGCCTGTATAGGTGTTCTGTTTACCGAAGTACCATTGTCCGACAGTCAGTTATCTCCCTCCATACAACTCGTGAACTCTACAGGGGGTCTACTCTCGCGTGCAAGCAGTTCCGAGAGCAATGCACACGAATGCATTTTTTATTACGATTTAATTTGATATCAATACCTTTCATACAGGCCCCCGAGTTCTATTAATAATATGGAAATTTTTATAATTATTACAAAAATAATTTTATTGCAATTCACAAATTGTTCTTATAATTATTTAATAAGAGTTTGTATATATTATTGAAAAATAAATAATTCCGTCTCATCGTACGACAAAGGCTATATATCAACGCATACGTATCCGTAGAAGATGTAAAAAGTTAACAAAGGACAATTAATTTGTTTATTAAATATGAATTAAATATCACAGACCGTATGTTCTGAATAATTACAACTTCACAATAAGAATATGTTCTCCTAATAATTTGTTTATTATTCAACTTTGCAATCCAAGAGAATTTTCCTTATATCCAATTCCAAGATAGTGGTTTGCTACAGTATGATCCCGGAATAACGTTTTATTCGTGAAATAATGTCTAGAAGTCTGATTTTTTAATGTTTTCGATTACTACTATTTACAACATATTTATTTATTTAATTAATATTGGTACAATACAATATGCGTATAAATAAATTGATTCAGTTTACATATGTGCCTATGACATGCATCACATAATATCCTGGTAGTATATCATTACGCAAATAGTATAAATTACTTACTGACTTACGCATATGTTGTGAATTACGTTTAGGTGAAATCGTCTATGGGAAATGTACTATTTTTCACATTTTGTAACATATTTATCGGAAATCCACGATTTAAAATAACACGCGTAGTATTTCCGTAATATTTTAAAATGATATTGTTTCCCGTTTCTAGTCTTAAAAATTATATGTGTGTAAAAATGTCAACAAAGTTCCATTAATAACTTTAATTTGTATTTTTTAGCCATTTTAAATATTACATTTTTAAAGTAGGGATTGATTGTGAAATAAATGCATTCGGGTGTATTTGAACTGAACTGAAAGACAGTTTCTGCTTATTTATTTCCATCAACGCTCTTGTGGGCTTTTACATAAGTATAAAAAATTATTTTATTTAAATATAACAAACAAAAAACAAAGTAAAATTTACGTATAAATATTTCTTCAATTCAAGTATGCTCCTGCAACGAAAAATGTCAACGAAATTCATCTTGTTACCGAGCCGATGCATCCGCGATATTGGCGAGTTAACAGCATAATTATTTCTATGTGTACCTACAAAGAACACTTCATATTGTCTCGTTTAAATTGGTACTTTATACGAAACCATTTATATTAATTCAGGGCAGTTCAACATGTTATTGATAATTTTATATAGAAATACAATATCGCTCACATCTCTTCTCCAGGCTAATTTTTTCAAAGGAAGCAGACTCATTAAATAATCGTAATTATTAGTTATGAAATGAAAAAAACATTGAATCTGGTTTGTCAGCTTACAAGTTGTGCGAGTACTTCAATCAAACCCACTGACAAGAAAATGTGAACTAAAAAATACCGCACCTTCAGTACCTTCAAGTGTAATATGAATCCATCAATTAAGGCGTGAGAAAGTTCGATGAAAAGTATTTAACAATACTTGCAAGTGATTAATATTTTTATTAATCCCCAGTACCCCATGATTAATCTATCGAATACTGTTACAGAGTTGTTAAAACAAATGATCAACATACGACCTCATCCTTTGTAAAACCTCGGCGCGCGGTTCGTAAGGAGTCCCCCACGGCGCTCGTCTGCGCCCGTCCGCAACACTCGCGGATCGGGTCTTCGATAATAGCATACTTAATAAATTACGTAAATTTTTATTCTACTTTTATATCTTTAGACAATAATGTAGTTTGCAAACACTTAAAATGATATACCATGCATTGGTTGAATCAATAATACAATACGGAATACTAGGTTGGGGCGGAACTTATCCCAACTCAAAAGATAATAATAAAAATTATTTTTAAAAAAGGCTAGAGATTACCCAACCAAACAAGTTTTTAAAGATTTTCCTGTGTTTAATTTATCTTCTTCATATAAAAAACTGTCTTATTTCATTTTTTTAAAGAGGATACAATAAAAATTCACCTATCAGACTAGGAGAAAAACTAATTAACATATTATTTTTAAAATATCTAAATTAGGAATAAGACAGAAACATGCATCATACATTATATATATATGTATATCCAACTGCCAATATCATTTAATTTAGCAGCAAATATAAATGTTTACAAAAAAGAAGTTATAAAATGGATTAAAGGTCTTCAAAATTATTAAACTATATATTCCCTAGTTCTAATCTGATCAATTTCCCAAGATTTCTATATATCGTTAATTTTAATATTGTATTATTATGGATGTATGTATATTTTTTTATTTGTTATAAACAAATTCTTACATCTAGTTTATATTGATCTTGTATTATATAAATCTTGAAAGCCACCCCCATAATTCAATATCTTTCTTATTTGGGGGTGAATAACTGTACTATTGTTTTTTTTATTGTCGAATGTATATAAATAAAAGAACCTTTGATGAAAGTATTTATGTTGTTAGGCGACTAGCGTTAATTCTACTACGCCATTATATATTATGTACTAGCAGAAAAGCATTCGGCTGTCGCCTCTTCCAAGAGCTATCTTAAATTGATTTAATTATCGTCAGAATGTTATTAAAACCATAATCATGAAGGACATAGTGAACCGAAAGAAATTAAATTATATTAACAAGTAAAAAATAATATTTTGTTTAAAACCATTTTGAACTAAAATGCAAAAGTTATCGAGTAATTAATTATATATAAGAATTATTCACACCAGTTTAGCAAATATTCGACATGGATGACATATACTGCATAATGCGAAAAAATTATAAAAGAACATTCATATTAATTATTTGCTATTTGTATTGCCATCTATCCAATTTTTTTAAGACTTTGGTATTTTTAAACACTACTTTAGAGGACACTAACAGATCCAATAGCGATGATGTGCAAATTATATTATTAGATATATATATATGTGGAACTGGTATTTCATCTGGTTAGATTGCGTTTTTCACGTTGCTGACGTTTCAGTACGATAACATGTGCCATTGTCAAGATGTTGCCTTAAAAAATTACGGTACAATCGTACTTTTTCGCAGAAGATGTAAATCTCCCATACTCGAGTACATATATATACACATAAAAGATTATTTTAAATTTCATTATGTATGCAATCTTTCCTTACTTAAAGAAGTTTTTACTTAGAAAATTTGAATTTGAGTTAGATTAGATTAGTTAGAAATTATATTGTTGAATAGAATTGATTAGATAAGTTAAAATGTGAGTTACATCGATTAGATTGGTTTAAAAAAACATTTTTTGAATTCTCTGATTATTTCATGAATTTTAAACATTAACGGCAACGTTTTCAATTGAAACAATTCACTGAAAAGATGTGCATGCACATCTACTCGAGTGAAAACAATGTAATATATTTTTCTCTTAAAACAAATCGCGCTGCCTCTAAATCTAAAAAAAAAATACGATTCTACTCAAAATATGTACATTTAAAAGAAGAAGAAGAGTGCTTAAAGTTATGCATTGATTTAAAAAATGTACAGTAATTGTAGTTTGTTTATATTTTACGTTTTAATATTGCAGGGTCTAATGAGACCCTGCGCGGGACGGACGGTACGGAATATCGGCGGGGATGCTAATACGGACCCCATCTGTTTTATTGGCCGACCAATAACAGTCCATTATGTGCGCCGCGATACCGATGTTCCTCAGCAACGCGGCATCGCTCTCGAGGCGCCCGAGAGGAGCTTTACGATCGGACGCTTTGATACTAATTGCCCCATGATATTGGCGTGAGCATTTCATGCTCCGCACGCATATCGCATGCGCATGCGAGACGCCGAGAGCGTCATGATAGGTGCAATATTTATGTAAACATTGCGCGGAATATCTTCGGTGAGCGATTATTGAGACTCGTTCGCTATGAAGATATTTAACAAATAATTTGATTCGTTCATCTAACGATAAAAACTGCAGACGCTCCAGTCAAGAATTATCCAATAATACGGCAGTGGACATTTAGCATCATCATATGAGTTCACTACGAATTGTACGGAATGAAATAATAAACATATTAACAGACCGACTCTTTGACTTACGTAGTCTTTCAGTCAGCATAGATTATTTAGTAATTACTCTGACTAGTATCATATATTAAGAGAAATAATAATACGGTATTTTTTAAATATTAAATAACACATTTTTATTGAGAATTTGCAATTTTCGAAAATAAAAAATTTATATGTTTTAAACAAATCAGACGAATCACTTAGAAAGATATACTGAATAAATGTATGCATCGAAAGAATATATGGTTTCTACCGGGACACTAACCCAAAAATAACTAGTTAACAAAATATAATTAGTAACTTATTTTCTCGGGGTAACTATATTTTTTTAACAGATCTTCTGTGTATCTTTCTAAGTGATTCGTCTAATTTATTTTAATACGGTTATTGATTTAACTATTTTAAAGTACTCATCTGTTCTTGGCTGTGAGCACTTGATAATATTGTATACATGAAACCAAATATCTGCCATTTTACTGCAATCCAACAACTCTTTTTACTGGGTGTCTGTGGACCCATTGCACCCTACACTCGTAACGCTCCAGAGCAGGTGTTTTATATCTCGCTCATTGATAGTAACATTGACATGTTGCAACAATCTTATGCAAAAAACTTGGACAACACCATAATAAAATGCATCTAACTCCTTGGCGCGCGTCTCTAATTAATCTTGCATCAACTCTAGATAATATATTCTCTCAATGTTCTTAGGTTTTTACGGCTGTGCAGAATACAATGTATAGTTTTCTAAGCTAATCTGCCATGAATACCTGACCTTTTTGGCAGACGTTTCGGATCCCATTACAGGGTCCGTTATCAGGATCAGATTAGCCCCGAAAATTATACACAGAGGATATATTCTTTCATGTTTAGATCTAGAAATCTTCATACGTCGTCCTCATCATAAAACACAACTAACAAATTAATCTAGAATTAATTTATTCAATTACCGAAAGAATTTCAGTGTATTATTAGTTAACACTGTATTGAAATTGTGAAATCCGTGTAATTAAAATGATTTTTTATCGCAATATTTTCATGCAATACACATCTTTTAACTTTACTTGTATAACTTGTCTACTTACTCTCTTTACGCAAGTAATCATTTGATATTGTACCATTAGCATCATCGAGCACACTATTAATATCCCAAAGAAAATTTACAAATCATTTTATTGCTGTAGACAAATTTAGCAAATTAAGAAAGGACATTATTTTTTTATAGTTTAAATTGATTAATCATTCAAAAAATTCCGTTCGTTTAAAGTGACTGTTTCATATTTGTTAAGACATTTCGCCGAATTAATCAAATTAAAAAATCGACACCCCCTCCCACCGCCATCCCGCCCTCCTCGCTGGCGCTCCGTGGAGAGGTCCCTCTCCACTGGATACCTTTCGTGAATCAATTTGAATAGCCGAGATTAATTGAATTTATATTTATTTATGCCCCCGACTGTAGTTCCCGAGCCTCGGGCAGCCGGGCAGCGGGCCTCTCACACGGAGCGGCGCCCGAGCCATTATCCCCCATCATCGTATTGCGTACACCGATACATCACATCACAACACAACCTCCGATATTGCCAACAATCCATTTACAATTTTGAGTATCTATTTGTAGTTATAACAAGAATATCTGTCTTATCTATATTATTCGTTCCACATCTTTCCTATGTTTCTTCTGATTTACTTGTGGTGACTTTCCCCATACGTAGTCTCCAAGTTTTACTATCTTGGCAGGTCTAATTTTCAGTTCTTTCTGAATACAGATCCGCCATGTAGCCTCTCATTGCTTCTTCTCCTCTTGTTGCTGCCGGGATGCTGATATGTATATTTTTTTTATTATGTACTGTAGTAATTCACAGATGTTTTATTTTTCTCCAATAATCTCGGTCCGTTAAGGTAACCCCAACACTGTTTCAACCTTCGTTGTCGCAATCTTCATTCAAGTATTCTCGGGACATAATTTATTGTTTGAAATAATGGATATTTTTATCTCCTAGCTATTTAATTTCATAGAAAATTTAAAAATTCTACTTTCTCTGACTATAATCGTTTTAAGTAGCTTCTGTGAAATCTAAAGATATCCATGTAGTATAGTATAATATATTTTTTCAGTTAATAATTTTATTTTATCAATAATTTCTTGTATTAAAAAATATTATTTAAATTTGCCAATCTTGAATTGTGACTGATGACACCGATACTGCGAGTGTTTTCTTAAAATGATCTGATTTTAAGTTATTTCTAATAAAAACTTTCTCACACTTTTCAACTGCACCTGTCAAATTCATTTTTTATATGTCTACATTAATTTGAAAATCGAAATGATTTCCAATTGGTTCCTTCCATCAGTGATCATTAAACCGTGAACTGTCGTGCACGTAGCGTAATTATTGAATATTGTCCAATGAACAATGCAATAGCTAACTTAACATTTAAATGCTATTAATTTGTTTAGTTATATATGTTTTATATTGTTGGCGCTATTATAATTATAAAACATAAATTTCAAACAGAGGGCACCCGGTTGCATGTCCTGTATTAATACGGTTAGCACCTTTGCCTTAAGGTTTTACGCGCTCTTACCCAATGATATCAAACACGTAACAAAAATAATAATTTATATATACAGCTCTATAGCACGCGTACTAGATACACATGTGCAATAAACATACATTATGTATGTATGTACAAACATTTTTATCTATAATATCAGATCCGCGCTTCTCGAAGAAAATAAACATATTTACACTCCATTTTTTTAAATCCTCAATGTGATATTATGACAATTTAATATTTTATGATTAACAAAAAACGTTTAGGTACCTAAATGAAATACTATACATGCGAGAAAATACTTTTACGGCCTAATAAGTTTCCCGAAAGGCTTGTCATCATTCATTGTACGTATAATGTTTTATTAACACTATAAACATATATTCATTGCATTCGTTTCATTTAAGTGATCCATGCTGAAGCTAGCACTGATCAGCGCTAGATACTATAAAGTAAAGTACTACTCTAAATTATTATGTATCGAATTCTATGTTTTTTTAATACAAATTAAATGAATCAATAAGAAAGATGTACAAATAAATAGATGTTTTCTATATAATATACAAAGATATTATCTTTCTAGTTAATTTATTTCATTTATTACCACATAACTATGTTCTTAAATTGCAACTTTACAACAAAAATGTGTGTTTTTTTTAAAATATTTTTTATATTACATTGCAATCTAAATATAAACAATAAACAGTAGGTTTCAGCGTCGACCGTGCATTGATGCTATAGTTTTACATTTCTCTCTAGCTTAAAAGAATTTAAATATTTATTTAAATTTGTAAAATTATTTGTTGTTACATTGTTTTATATTAAGTACCATAAGCACTCTATGAGCGGTTCATAGTAACTAATATCAATGAGCATACTAACATTAGCTCTCTGTACAACCAGATTCGTATTCTGAGTCTTTAGGCGGCGCCCAGTAAAAATGACGGTTTCGCTGTTTGTTCTAGTTTTTTTCTCAGTTGATTGTTATGTTTCTTTGACATTGTGCCGTCCGCGATTTCCAGTGTGGGTACGGGCCCTAATAGCGTGTGAGCCGAGCGCGCATGCGATATGATGAATATCCCGACTTAGGGCGGTGCCTTTTGACTGAACCTCTCAACTAAGGTTCTCAAATTGTCGAAAAAAGTGTTAAGTTTAATTTTTTTAATTAAATTTTATCACTCTTTCAAAACACAAACTTTGTTAGAAAACATGTTTAGTTTCTCTTCTGTTTTCTATAATTATATTATTATTGTTATTGTGCCTTATTCATTCATCCGGACGTCGGCTATCATCACATTGCTTAGTGCGACTCAGAAAAGATATGCAGTAGACTGGCCAATCAATTGCCATGATGTTCTTGTCCTTTTAGGGCCCCAATGTCCAGCGATCTTCTTCTGCGTGGCAAGATTTGATATCTCTCTAAATGTCTCGTTCATGTCCACAATTATAATAATAGTTTCTAAAATAAGCCTTCAAATATTTATATCAATAAGTTAATTAATAAAATACTCAAATATATGAGAAAAATACAAAAATAAATATAGTTTTTGATAATATTTAAAAAAAATTCAATATTGGTAAGGTTTTTTTAATATATGTAATAGTTTTCACACTACTACATGAACAGAATAACATAAATATATTTTAATTTCCCTTGAAAGTAGTTTTGCATTAACTTCACACCATGTTGACACTATCAGATGCAACCAATCGTATTTTTTTAAAATTTTGACGTCATTATAATGAAGTTAAAAGCTTGGAATAAATAATTGTTAGATACATCTCAGTTCTCTTAATAATCACTTTAATGTGTACATGAGAATGTATTTATAAATAATATCTTCCGTAATCAAATTATGCATAAAATGTAAGAAGAGGCTTTCAAGATATTTGCATTAAGATTCATCGAACCTTCACCGAGGATAATTAAGGCTTTCTTTGGAATGCATCTTAGAGTGGGAAAATTGTATTTATATCTGACCCTTTCTTTCGCTCTCATTCAACAATTTATAGATACATTTTTTCACTATTTCCATAAATTATCCAGTTGGCAGCTTCTTCTCTCAGACTTCCTATTACAATTGCATTAATTCTTTTTTCTGTTAAAAATTGCTTCCATGTTACGAGTGCGTCGACATTGTGCCTCAGTAACAGATTTTTTGTAATTTTTATGAAATATATCTCTATATGCACATGTAAATGAGGTGTCGGAATTCCATGCTTTTGAATACTGAAGCTGGGGCAGTGTAAATGAATGCGTAACAAAGTGAAGTGTAAAAGTTCACTGCACAAGTAATTATAATGTTCGACGTTCCGACTATATGACGGCAAAAAAATTTAATACATATTTTCATTTTATGCGCTCCGTATACCAACGAGGTATTATGAAGTGAATCTATTATATTATATAAAGATACTTTTGCTATTACAGTTTTCGGTTTCAGTTCTGATTACCTTATATTATATATCAATTTAAGTATGGAAGACTTTATTTGGCTTTGAAATAAAATAAAATGTATTTAAATGAAACCCTCATTTTGTGAGTTAATATTATACAATTTATTTATTTGTTTGTAAACAAATTTGTAATTAATCTCCACAATATGTCATAAACATATATTTTTATATACAAAAAGATATATATACCGCAAGTGTTGTTGGTACCGGATATAAATGATGTCCGCGGAAGACTTGGCACTACCAGATAAACCAGTTACTGGAAGATGGTCCTGCTTCGACATGAAAAAATGTATGAATTTTAATTATGCATGAATTGTGTAACAGTACAGAAGAGTGTGGCGCTCTATCCTCTTTGCCTACCCACGTGGAAAACGACGTGATGGTAAGTTAGTTAGAATATAAAAGTATGATATTAAAATAAACTCTATAGAGTTAATTAAACACAGCCAAACTTTGTATTACTTCTTGCAGTCTCACGGAATGTTGCAAACTTCTACTATTTCAAGTTTTAGATACGTCGCATGAATTTAATTTTAGGTTTATATGAAACTAGTAAACGTCAACTGATAAATAAATAAGCCACATTATTTGATATTTCAGTTTCAATCGTCCGTAGAAACAAAGTCAATCTTTCTTTTGTTACGAAACATTTACACGTCCGCTTGAAGAAAGAAATATTTTTTTAAATATTTTAAAATATTTAAAAAAAAAAAAATTTTGGTTGCTACCGGGATTCGAATCTGGATCTTTTCCTATCTGGGGAAATGCATTAACCGATTACACTACACCAACATACGAAGTTGACGACAAATTTTCAAACTTATATGTTGCACTTTCAAATTGATACATCTGTCGTTCCATTATTTGAAAGTCATCTTCTTTATATTTACGGAATCTCAAACACCTTTAAGTATAATAAAGAGCACTTTTATTACATTTTGAAAATCTTAATACAACGTATATATTTTTAAGGATAATACATTCCGATTATGAAGTTGCATTTTTTCAGAATATAAGTCTGTGATATTTTTAATATAAACTAAATGTATCATTTAAAAAGATATACATGCATATAAAATCAATTTATCGAAAAATGTTTTTGTTGCTAAAGGGATTCGAACCTGGATATTTTCCTGTCGGGGGAAATTTATCATCAACATATTATGTCGGTGTAGTGTAATCGGTTAATACATTTTCTCGGATAGGAAAAGATCCAGGTCGAATCCCGGTAGCAACAAAAATAAAAATTTCGATAAATTGATTATATATGTATATTTTTCAAATTGATACATTTAATTTATATGCTATAATAAATTGCGACTTTTTAAAAATGTATTTTTGTTAACAATTAATTATACATAATCTACATTTTCTGTAACATATTTGATTTCAAATTAGCAGTATAATGTAGGTAGATTTTTGAACTTGCATGTTATATTTCCAATGTTCAAAGCACGTACCTGCACAACTCACAAATATCTTGAAGTTTTAACACAATCTACACATAGACTAAAGTTTTAATATTATTTATTAAACATAAAACGCTTTACGATAACATGAACATAACACGACTACTGGAGCCAAGATAAAAATGCGCCGTTCCTCCAATTAATGTGTTAATGTATTCACAAATGTAAATCTGCTGCATTGTGTTCATTATGATGTGATGATGTTAATTTGGACATTTATGTCAAAATAAATCAATAAAAATGGTTTAAAATTTTCTCTATTTATACGTAAAGCATTACTGTAACTGTGTCTTTTAAAGTTTTGGCTCAAATGACTCACTCGCGTATATTTCATTCGCATGACTCATTTTAATTTTATGGCGTAAAAGGTTCTTCTTCTTCTTTTTTTAAATAGGAAATCCTCCTTTCAAAAGTGATTTGTGCCATTAATCATTTAAAAACTTTGCTTTATAGAAAAAAGTACAATAATATTATAGAATAGGAAATACTATATTACAAGTCAATAGCATTGTCGTTCAAAAAACTTGCTATTATTCAGATTAAATGTGGCGAGTTAAGGGAAAGAAGATGACACAAGTTAACCGGAAGCTGAAATCTGTGATCCGCAATGGACAGGCAAAAAAGACATGGTCAAGGATTTCTTCCTTGACACCACACTCACACATTGGGGAATCTGCATAAAAGGTTCCAATTTTCCAAATCAAAATAAATAATAATTTAATTAAAATATTTTTTTCATGATTGTTGTGAATAAATTCACAATGATTTTAATATATTATTTAAACTATAGGGGCTGTCGTTGTAGACTATTATTGATTCGTGAGGATCGTGAGGAGGTTTTGTGCACAGTGAGACTGAAACCTCTCTTTTCTAGTCTCATGCGTGTTGGTGCAAGTCAGAGTGTATATGAATTTGCGTGTGAATAGTTATGCTGTGTCTAGAGCAAGGTATTTAAATAAAATAGAACTTACAAATGTTTACAATGGCAGGTACTACGAATTGCGCGAATAAAATTGAAGACTAGAGTAGCTTGCTTGAAGTGTTGACGAAAGAGTGGTTGGGTAGCTTCTAGGACTCGTCCGATACGGTATATTAGCATCCGCTATTGGTTGATGCGATTCGGCACTATATGGCTGTCAGATGATCTGTTACGTGGCCATGTCTGTGGGGCGCGAGCAGGCCTACCACAAAACAATACTAAAATTATCAGATAGAACAATCATTTACATTATTTTTTAAATTCCCACCACTACTTTGATTCGTGATCATTCTTAATTCGAAGCTTTTTCTTGTTTTTTTTCATAAAAAAACCATTAAAAGTTATTTCAATAATTTAAAATTTCCATTCTTCATTCAAATTCATCCATAATTATAGTTTTATTTACTTGATATGAGCAAAACCTTCATTGTTATTCGAGAACATTATTTACTTAACGCTAAAGATGAAATGAAAACAATTTTGTCTTTCTGGCTACACCCGGGCTCAAAAGAGGAAGTCAATATTGTAGAACGACTATGTGCGTATATTTAAATAAAAATGTGTTAAAAAAATAAAGAATAATCCTGGTATTCCTGGAAGCAACACCAATTTGTTTTTTTTTTTGTTAATTGGTGTCTGCCGACTTAATTTGGGCAAACCCAGGTTGCCCCAAGTGAAATAATTGATTGCCAAAAGCATTTTCGATATAAACTCACGCTTATACTTAATAGCATTTTATAGGGGTTGTTGCATCCGGCGCCTAAGGGCTGATGTTGTTTTACGGATTATTTATTTGATCTCTTTCAGACCCTGTTTAGACTATTAGAAGATTTTACACCTTATCACCTTGCACATTATAATCATTGAGTACATTGTATAATCATTTAGTTATGTTATGTTATATTCTCAGTATTATCTTTGGTCTAAGATTCACAGAAATTTAAAATACATATTTTAAAAATTCATTTCTGTGTTGTTTTTCAAATTATTTGAAATGATTTATATTCTATTCCATACGATAATATTTTCATCAAATAAAATTAACATTTTGCCAAAATTTATTATAGGTTATATTTTTAAAAAATCATTCACTTCGTGATAAATTCACTGTTGCCAGTAAAATTTCATTCGTCTGTGCAATTTTGGTTTCATAATTTGAGGTTTAATAATAGAAATGTGTAGTACGTACCTACTTTTTCAAAATATCTTTAAAAAATATGTCTATAGTTGCCAATACTCTCTTATTCGATTTAGCGAAAATCTAAATCAAATCTGACGATTTTGAAATAATAATTTTGGTGAGATATTGATTCATTGGATAATTAGATTTTTTTACATAAACCCGTGTTACGCTTCAGAAACGGTACATTTTCAAACTTTTTGTAACATAATCAAACAAAGGCTAATTAATCGTGGTGGGCGGAATATCACAGTAAAAAAAAATTAAAGTAATTTTACTAAGTCTGTGCTGTGCTATTTCGTTTATTTTATCCAAATCTACCATTCATTATTCATTACACACTACACACAGCTGTCATTATTCAATTGAGAAGTAAGGATATTCACTTTCTTAGGATACCTTAGCCCGTGACTTGGTTATATACTACACTTTAATAAAACAGCGAATCACGTTTTGATGAACCGCCAAAGAAAGGTAAAAGATTGTCTAGATATCTGTAGGAAGATTCGCTTTCAGTGACAGGGTAATGGTGTGACAAGATTATAAGGCAAGTAAAGCTTGAGCGCCGAGCGCGAGCCCACGGCCCGTGCGCACAAGGCCCACCTGTAAATAATTGTAACAGTTTTTTTTTTAAATAATGGTCTTTATAATTTGACGAAATCTCCGCTGACAATATTAACATAAAATAAATTTATGTGTATGAAATAATGTTTATAATGTGTACATATTTAAACTTTATGTGCTCAGAATGTTAAACATCGAAACAGCACGATTATGTTTATTTATTCACTTTTATCACACCTTTAATTAAGATCGCACACTCTGTAATAATTAAGAAAAGACTTAAAATATTAATATCTGTACATACTTTTTGTCAAGATGTGTATTGCTGAATAAATAAATAGGTATTCTTTTAAATTAACTCTTAAACCTACATTATTTCAAACAATTGGTCGTAAAATTAACAATTTTACGATTTTTTTTACTAAAACATTGTTAATCGTGTAATTAACTGTCTTTATAGATTAAAGTGAGTTCATTATAATCATTAGGTATAGCATAAAGGCATTACTTTTAATTTAGACAAGATCAGAAGATTGTAAATTTTTCTAAACATATTTGTTTTATATTTATGTTTATTGAAATTTTTATAATAAGTCTAAACCCAAAATTAAAGCGCTTCTATCTTGATTGTTTTCTTTTCATAAATCTGAACTTTATTTCCAGCAGGATTTATTATTATTATTCGTTAATAACCAAAGAATGCACATAGCTAGCTGTACACGGTAATGTTATTAAATATTTCTAAGTTTATGTACCTCTGTATGATTTTTAAATTGGAAGCATGGTTTATGACCTCAACTTCATGCGGACTATTTAAATAGTCCTTTCCTTTGAGGAAGGCCGCCATTAAAATCTCATACGCCTGTTGATGAACAATGCCCGTCAATAGACTTTTCATTTATTTTATATCGTCGACATTTTATCTTATCAGATACCATCGCGTTATGATCTCCTTTAATGTGATACTATGAAAGATGAATGGTTGCCGTGGCGTACGAAACGATACCTGTAATATTTCACTTATAAAACCTCCAACTAATGTCATTATTAGAAACCACTCACTGTTTATTTACTTGCATAACAAGTATATATTATATTTATGCTCATTTACAGTACGGTTTTAGTTTTTTATTTATAGTAAATCAATTAAATTGATTTACTATTACGTGGAATCACGTATAATAATTTTTTTTATATATATACTCACACGTGTGTATTGAAAAGTATTGTCAAAAACACAAAACTAACAAGCAACTCAGTAGCCAGTACAAAACTATTACAACTGTATTGATGTGCAAATAATTTGCTTTCATACTTTAATATATTGATAAAATAATTAATCGCATGAGATGTCAGTGTTCGCATTGGCTAATAACTAAGAAAAAGTATACTAAGAGGCATTTAATCTTGTTGTGCACGATTTTTTTGTTTGTGTAATTAACAGAATTATTATATCCAATGTCGACGGGGCTCAGATTCTAATGGCAGGTTATATTAGTGAGAGCGAGGGGGCATGTCCAATGTCCGTGCATCTATAAAACGTACTTTAATCATATTTAACTTTCAAAACGGTTAATTAGCGGTCGAAAAGGAAATATTAATGTTTAAAAACCATAAAATCTGCATTTTTTCATTTTGTTACCCAAATTTTTATTACGGCCTGAATAATGAATGTACAGGCGCTACAGTCTATATGGTGCAGCCGCTACAACCAACCAACTGTACCTCTATATGATGTCATTAAATAATTTAAGTAGTTTCTACATTTTTTCGCCAGTACACGTAATAATTATTTTAGAACAAAATAGTCTCCAATATAAATAATCGCGATGACTCAATCACTAATAACTTTATTAATATTAAATTATTGATTGAGTACCTTAAAATGACCTAAACACAAAAATACACATTTATTTTTAAGGAGAACATATTTTTATTGCGAAGTAGCAGTTTTTCAAAACGTAGTTCTGTGGTATTTTTAATACAAATTAAATTAATCAACTAGAACAAACAAAAAATTTGTTAATCGATAAGATACTTTTGTTACCACCGGTAGCATCTATTAATTATTATATTAACAACAGCAATCGTGGTACAACTACAGACCGAGATGGGAATTTTTATTAAAGATTTGTTTGTGGTTTGCTATATTCTAATTGGATTTTTATTTACTTGTATTTGCTACGAAGCAGTGAATTAAATATACTATTTACGCGAATAAATGATTTAATATAATGATGGAATAGGAGAATTTGAAAACGGTCGCTGAGATAGCTTGGCCATGTGGAACATATGAGGAAAAAGAGGATGTAAAGAAAATTTATGAGAAATTTATCACCGCCAGATATTAGAAAACGGCTCTGTTCATAATCAATCAACAATCGAAGAACGTGCATGAAAAAATGTATGAAAATGGACGAAGCAATATACCAGGACAGAAGAGAGTAGCGGGAAAATGGCATAATGGTAAATTAGTTAGTGAAATAGGATAATTAAATACTAAATACAGGTGCTAATTTTTCCTTAATCTATTTCGTATATTGTGAAATAATCAAACAGTGATCACAGTCACAGTTTTCAATCACTAATTTCATCCTATACCAATCACTAATTTCATCCGATACCAATCACTAATTTCATCCGATACCAATCACTAATTTCATCCGATACCAATCACACTCACACCAATGAGTCAAAATTAGTAATTAACCTATTTTCTAAATATACATGATAGTATTGTGAAATTCATAAATAATAGTGCCATCTGGCAAATTAGTACTAGCAGTATTCATGTTAATTAATTTAAATATTCTGCAAGCGTTTTATTTGATTGATGTAGTCGGGTAAAAACCGAGATATCTTTGTAAACTTTCCTTTTATTGGACTTGTACATTGATTGAGCAGCCTTATTAAATGGGCTGTTATCTACAAGTTATGGTCGTGCTTTCAATTATATAGTTGACTGATATTTATTAAAATGTATACGTAATATTATGACTGGAATATTTTATGTTGTTTTATCGCAACCTCAAATCTAATACACTTCCCTGGCGCGCTTCCTGCACTTTGTCTTTAATATGGACACACTCACGAATCTCAAACTTACACAAAACAGGTATAATGTAATTACTTACGGAATTTCTTTTTAAAGAAACAACATCATTTTTACAACATTTTAGTTTCTTTAGACGCTACACACCTTAAACTACTTCTCAATATAGTCCCCACCATTTTTAAGGCACTTGTCATAACGAAGCACCAAATTTTTTATGCCTTCGTCATAGAACGACGCCGCCTGGGATGAAAACCATGTATATACTCCGTCTTTGAGTTCACCATCGTCATCAAAACACTTGCCACCAAGGAACCGCTTCACCAAGATGGAAATCACTTGGCGCCAAATCGGGATAAAACAGAACACACTTGGCGATGAATGTCAACTGATTTCATGTTTAATACATTCAAGACACGAATCACGGACCGTATCTCACAGTCAGCGGGGTGTTCTATTGTTTTGAACATTTCAACCGCTCACTACATGATGGCCACACTATGTGAATGTCTCTAACGTTGCATGCGGTGAGTCAACAGATGAAGTAAACCATTAGGCATGCGCAACATCACAACCGCAGCGCTTCACCTGGAATATCCGGCATCGGTACTAACTTAAAAAACGCCCCGTACTAATATTTTTGACAATATAAATTCGCAAAGATCTTATACTATAACATCGCCTTATAACACACAATCTATCCTCTTTACCTAACCGTGTGAGGGTTAGTTAATTAGTCGGTTAGAAAACATAAATCTTTTAAAAAATTATTATTATTTCACACCCTAATTATTACATTATTATTAATAACCCACCGACGATGATAATAAAACATTTTAATATTACTAATTTCCATAACCATAATTTATTTTGAAAAGTATGCAAATTCCCAACTATTGTATTATTTTATTGTTATGCAAAACGAACAGATGTGTGGACGTGCGAAAGTTGGACATAAGCAAAACTTTCGAGTTTAAGATTTTTTCAGTTTACAAAATATAAAATATCATAGATAAATTCTCAAAAATAATATTTTTAATATGGCGCATGAAAAACCTAATATTTTTTTTGACATAAATTATTTCCTTTAAAATTATAATTTCAACAATAATATGAATGCTGTAACCGAAGCGTAAAAGTGTCTTAAAGGGTTTGAGAAACATTAATTTCAGTTAGTTTCTCAGTTGAATTAATGAATAATAGGCAAGTCAGCGATGCCGCCTGCCGATGGAAGCAGCCGTTTAGTGATATGTCATGGATTTCTTTAAAAAGCGAGGATGTTAATTGCACAACACCGACAGGTTCAGGACTCGGCAGTTCTAATTTAAATATTCGCACACTATTATGACATAAGCACACACACACACACACTTGTAACATCTCACTACATATTTCATAATATAAAAAAAAAAGCTCTTGCATAATCGAAGATTATTAACATTAAAATTATTCTCTCTCTTTTTACGTTATGTTACATTTTTAATATTGGCCTGCGAGCATGAGCCATACGCACGCGTATTTTGAATAAAATAATTTGATAATCATTTAGCACTTTGTCACTTAAAATAAAAAAAATTACGTCACATTGTTAAATGAATCATCTGACCTTCGCGTATACAACCTATTTCAATTCGATACCAGAAAGTAGATAGATTACATACCAACTATGATTTTGTTTCCTTTCATTATATATATATAGATATTAAATAATTCCATCTGTTAATTTCAGTCAACCAGTCTCCATACCATCTGTATAATAATAATTACTATATCATACCAAGTATAATATAGTAATTATTATTATACAATAATCTAATCCAAACTATCTACATACTTTTATTTCTTAAGTGAACTTACATTATATCTATGAGGCGATTTATTTGACCCTTTTTCAAACATATCAAATTGATTCTTTAGCACCTGTTTGTATTGCCTTACGACTAAATCATTTGGGCCACCAGTTGTCTGATAGTTCCTTTAAATTACTAATATATATAATATTCTTTAAGGAAAACACATTTTTGTTGTGAAGTTGCATTTTCCGAACATAATTCTGTGGTATTTTAATACAAATTAAATTAATCATCTAGAAAGATACACAATATATATATATATATATATCGAAAAAATATCTAGTTGCTGGACTTCTTTCTATTCAGAGTAGCGCGTTCACTATTTCGCTGTAGCAATTGAATACATTTTTGACAAATTTTGAACTTATATTCCGTAATATATAATATGTTAGTTTCTGCATATTTCATTTTAACGTTTTTAAAATAGATTATTGTTTTTGAAAGTATTACACATTTTTTTCGGAAAGTGCGAATGTAAAAGTACAATTTTTCGTTGCCACTTTTCAATAAAATTATGATAATTTTGCATTTAATTTGCAGCAAGTGTCGTACGTGTAGGATCTATAATTCAATTTGGATCCGTCTTAAACCGGTACCAATTATCGGCGCTATGAGAAGCATGTTCTTATCGGATTTGTCGCTGATTCACCGATTTAAAGGGCACTGGATCACAAGCAGCCGCCGGAAGTGGGGACCAGGGACGGCTTTGCCCGCGGTTTGTGAATTCGTAATGGTTGACGACGCGCACATTCATGCCGATGTTGAATTGTAATGCCCGGCTTATATGATCGGATTTGCCCCGCGATTGATGCTCAAGGCATCCCGTTTCTGGAATACTGTGCATAAAAACAAGACGTGTACTTATTTATACTTAACAATTCTTTAATAACCCTACAATAATACTACCGTGACAATTTAAACTGGCTGCTTTAACACGGACGGCAGTCTAACAAAGTAGCCAGAACAATGCTGTATATATCAGAGGTAGAGTCTACTCCATCTCATACAATAAACTACGAGTATATACTTAATTACGATATCTTATGTTTATCATATTATATTATAATATATTCACCTCTGTTACAACAAAAATATGTATGTCAATAAAGTCTAATAAATAAATTACATTAATCGTAAAATATTTTAAGGCAACTGGAGGAATAACACCTCACAGAATACACTTTTTGTGAAAGAAAAATTAGGAACACTGTTTAAAAAGGTATGTTACAAATTGACAATCGGGTAGACTTTCAAGGTCCAAGATAGGAATATGATTATACGTGTCACATTAGATATCATAGAATCAAATTCAACATTATGCATGATATCGTGGATCTAGTAGATACATAAGATGTGAAATAATATTTATGAAATATGAATCAATAAAATAAATGGAAATAATTAGAATAAATTATGTGCACAAGTGATATATATTTATAATTCGTATGTCCGATAAAACCTTATTTTTCATTAGAATCCTTAACAGTCGACAAATCAAGTTTTAAGTAGAATTCGCCTGGCAGGTGATTACACCTACGTATATTAGTGTCACCAATATGGAGGAACTTGTATTAGTGCACAATCTATATTTTGTAAATAAATTATCTATTTATTTTTATAATAGAGTGTAACTGCGCCCTTGAAATATTTTTATGGCGCCAGGACAAGTCGTGTGACGAAGAAAAAGATTGTTATCTCTCTCTAATTACTGAGACAATTCTAATCACACATTCTGGCGCTTCTTTAATTATATCCCCTTTCACAGCACGACTTATTGCAATTTTTAAGTACGTCTCCCTTTTTACATATTCCTAACATTAATTATCACCATCTTTAATACTCTTTTTACGTTTAAACTGGGTTTTTATTACGCAGTAACACTTTTTTTTAGATAACTGAAAATTTTATATTTTTAATCAAATAAATCGTTACAACACAAACGAATTTATTCAACAAAATAAAAAAATTCTGTGTATAAACCGTACAAGTTGGAAACATTTTACACAAATGTCACGTTCCATTGTTCTTGCCTTCTAATCCAAGATAGTTCTGGTGCCGTATCAGATGCAGTACTTCGGAATCCTCAACATTTAACTGAATAAAACTTGGCAAAACGTGAAAGGTACGGTACAGCTCTCCGTTCCTTTTAGCTCTATTTACACAAGCGAGCTCTTGTGGAGCGTCAAACTTCAAAATTATTTCATTTGAATGATCAGGGCTGTTGTCTGCTGTTGACAATTGAAATGTATCGCGAATAACCTATAATAAATCCGATCCAAGGAAATTCCACACAACTACTACTTAAAATTCATCTAAGACAGATGCAATTTAGGACGCATTGGAAATATTCGAACAATTGCCAATCAAAAGTACAGCAGCATTACAGTGTTTCAATTTTCGAATTTAATACAATAGAAATAGATATTGTTTTCTAATGTAATGTAATAAAAATGTACCTTCAGAACATAAAGTTCACATACCTACTAACATAATTCGTACATTTCAAAAGAATTTAACACTTAACTCCAATGCAATGTATCAGTTTACATTTTATTTTCCCTACGCGTAACACACTAAGGGACATTGGCATATTACCATATACGCAAGATCAGATGATAGAAAAAACCTGTACACTCAAAACCGGGGAATATATTATTATGATAACTAAAAGTTACATTTTTTTTAAAGAGTGGATGTTACCTATTAAATGGCCTGTCCAATTAATAATATGTACGTATCAAATGACGCAGTTATATAGTGGATAGATAAATCTTGAGGTAAAATTATATTAATTTTAAACATTTTTTTTTTAAATCTTAATTTAGAATTTATTAGAGTTATTCAAATATGAGAAAGAAATTTCTTGTGTTTAGAAGTGGTGTACAAAAAAGTTTTTATTTAAAAATATAAAATGATGTGGCAGGAAGACCATTTATTGCACATACTTTCCGAGCTCCGTCTAGCTAACAGCAGATAACTCTCATCTTATTGTGCCATCACACTCCTCATCTCTTGTACCTACATTATATCCATTTTGTTAACAACTCTAAATAATACATTTCTCCAAACAATTAAGATGTCTCTTTTTTCTCCGAACATAACGAAAAATATGATGTGCAGTGGTACTCGGAGCGAGTCCATATACTAACATATATACAACTTTAGAAAATTTGATAAATATGGAGATTGAGGGGTGAGAATTGGTGAACATTATTACGCCAGCCGAAGACAGGTCGTAAGCCCTGTAATTATCCCATACTTTCATGTATTTTCCATTAAATATAATAAAATAGCTTTGTCTCTATGAGATATCTCATATTTATTTAAAAATATGATGTTTATATATATATAACTATCAAACTAATTAAATTACTATCATGTCGTTTTCTCATGGGGTTAGACAAAGAGACTAAACCGCTACACTCTTCTGTCCTGCAAACATTTCCTTATGCCTGATCGTCGATTGTTAAGGCTTCTATCAGAACTACCTTTCATTATCCGTTTGCCTGTTCATATATTTTGCGGTAATATTTCTCTATTTTCTCCATTCCACCTGAACAAAAATCTAATAAAACCCTTCATTTTATATCTCCATGGAACGCATTTCATCCCGCGTGTCCGGGAGACACGTTATTTGAATACACAACAGTCAGGAACGGCATCTTCCGTGATTCTCCGTGTAAATGGTCTATTCTCCTAGCACTTGTAGAAACAGAGACCAGTTCTCACCGTATAATTTGAATTTAGCCAGGACTGATAAGAGATCTAGTTGGAACTCTATCGCCCAGTTTCCCATGCACCAGATCCAAGGATCACGAATTCTGCACACGACACACTACACACAGTGACATTTTTAAAGCCCTAATCCAATTATAATGCTGCAACGCCCGCAATAAACGACAAACTTGAACATTAATAAAACAAAAGTAAAGAAAAAAATTTTGTTTTTTAATATGAATATCATTCTTTCTTTAGGCGTATTTTATGTTTTAACTGTTGATAGACTTAATGTCTCTATTATTTTTAATAATACAACACTAACGTCATATCTTCATTCGAATATCCTCAAAAAATCTCTTTATTTGAAAATTATACGTCCTTTATTGGAGTTGTTTCATTCAGATCCACAAAACCAGACAACATTCATTCACAATTAGAGCACATTACCAGATCTAATTGCGTAACATACGGTTATTTTTTAATGAATTTCAAATTTTTTACCTATTGCGCCTTACAAATTATTTTAATTATTCCAATCGTGACGTCATGTTTCGTACGTGCGAGGTACTCTATTCACATTCAAACATTAATATATGAATCACATAAATAGTTATATCTTTGAAGTTTCTCGTTTATCTCTTCGCGAATCTACATGCAAGTTTACACATTGCTCTGTTGCAAAACGGGGTTACTTCAAATTTTAAACTAACTTTTAAAGATATAAGAATACATATTAACTATTGATTTTACGAAACACTTTGCGGGTTATGCATGTTACGTTATAATTCATTGAATTCATCACACAAAATGTTGTCTCTCAAAGTGCTCAATATGCTTAGCGCCTTGCAAGTTACCCCGACAACTTCGCTTCATTGCGAAGTGCGGGCTAGGTGGTATATTTCACGTTAGGAGTCTCGCATGTAGATGATATTATAATTAGTAGATGGCTATCAAAACCGGTTCGCTTAATATGACCACACAACGAAATAGGAATACTCGCGATTTACCTCGTAAATATTTGCATAAAGGTGCTCTGCTTTTCAATGACGCCATATATTTCTGCTATTATTCATAAAAAGTCACTTTAATTAAAGAAATCAAGCTTCCGTACCAACAGCTTCCTTATCAAACTAATTGGGTAAAACGCTGTCTGAGTGGTATATATTTACAAAGGTTTATCTAATAACTGTTTTATACGCAGTTTAAATACATTTCACCTATTTTTTTATTTTTAATGAATACAAAACAATGCAATTACCAGTAATAATTATACATTTTTTATTGATGAATCATTAAACATGCGTCAAATAAGAGTAATTTAAACGAGTAAATAAAAAATTCTTACGATAATAAATAAAAATGAGTCTTAATATTTTAAATACTAATTAAATGTATTAATTAGAAAGATATACATATAAAATCTTCGTCATAAAAATTAAATTATTCAATCCGGGAAACGTGCATTAACCGACTATACTACAGCAAACAGTACTTTTGACGACATACTTTTGAACTTGTATGTTACACTTTTCAAATTAATGCATCTATCGTTCCATTATTTGAAAGCCATTAGTATTTAAAATATCACAGACCCATGTTATGAATAATTACAACTTCACAATACAAATGTATTCTCCTTAATAATATATTAGTTGTATCAATGTGACTAAATAAAAAAATAATTAATTAATTAATTCTGGCATCTCCTATCGAATTACTCAAAGGTATTTGAAATTCCGTAAAAACAAAGTAGATGGCTTTCAAATAATGAAACGATAGATGTATTAATTTGAAAAGTGTAACATATAGGTTCGAAAATTTGTCATCAAAAGTACTGTGTGCTGTAGCATAGTCGGTTGATGCACGTTCCGCGTATTGGAAAGAGATCCAGGTTCGAATCCCGGTAACAGCAACAATATTTTTCAATAAAATTGATTTTAAATGCAATTTTTCTAATTATTACATTTAATTAGTATTTAAAATATTACAGACCGTCTGTTCTGAATAATTCCAACTTCACAATAAGAATGTGTTCTCTTTAATAGTCTAATATTTGCTTGCCAAAACCGTGCAATAATGTCACGCAACTGTGATCGTGTAGATATCAAATTGTGCACATTGTATGAAGTTGCATCAATTAGAAAACAATACGATTTTCATAAAATAAGTATGCCTACTTATTATTTCGCACTAGGCATGGTGCGACCATAAATAATAATTGTCTCCAGAAAATGACAGTTGAACACGCGGTGACATTTTCCATGGTGAGACAATCGCCGGGGTCATTATATTACGAGCATTGCCACTTCCCGAGTAAACCGTTAACAGTAGCGACTCTAGTGAGAGCGATACTTCAATCATTTGTTCTTAATTCATTATTTTTTGATCATATTATAATTACAAATAAAATAAAAAATTTAATTCTCGTATATTGTACTATAAATATTAAATATTACGTTATTGTGTGGTCTTTTTTAGGGCTGGCACCTCTCGACAAGTATAGTCGTGTTAAAAATCAAAACTCAGCCATGTATATATTGCACAACAATATAAAATTTCTCTAAAAAGAAGTTGTAATTATTCAGAACATAGGACTGTGATGTTTTAAATACTAATTTAATGTATTAATTATAAATATATACATATAAAATCAATTTTGTCGAAAAATATTGATTTTGCGCTACCGGGATTCGAACCTGGATCTCTATTTCCAATCCGAGGAAGTACACTACCAATTGTGTTATAGTGCCAGTATTTTTCATGACGAATTTTCGAACCTATATGTTACACTTTTTCATATTAATACATTAATAGTGGAACGACAGATGTATTAATTTGAAAATATTCGAAAATTTGTCATGAAAAATACTGGCGCTATAACACAATTGGTAGTATACTTCCTCGGATTGGAAATAGAGATCCAGGTTTGAACCCCGGTAGCGCAAAAACAATATTTTTCGACAAAATTAATTTTATATGTATATATTTATAATTAATACATTAAATTAAATTTATAAAATTACGACAACGTGCGATAAACATGTTTTGTTCAAGAGGTTTACGAATTAAAAAATCATCACAAAAATGCATGTTTCGCGTACCTCGGTATCGTAAGATCATCTATGTGTAGTTAACTTACCATTATGGCGTTTTCCGCAGAAGTAAGCAGAGAGGATAAAGTGCCACACTCTTATGTCCTGACACACAATTCTCGCCTCATCTACATCCATACATCTTCTCGCGCAAGCTCGTCAATTATTATTGATATTTTATATTTGATTTATCTGGTCATGACAAGTCTTTCGCGGACGTCCTCTATTTCTGGTGCCAACACTCACGTCACATCTTAAATTGTTTATTCTTTACTCTATCATATCTATCTACATTCATCAATCCCCTATCTGTAGGTAATGTATCAATTGTATTATTTTTTCATTGATTTCCTGTCGTGTGTATTTTATAATTTCGATCGATATCTCCAAAAAATACATTCAAGTTACGGTTTTATAATAATTCATAAAAAATAGTCACATTCATGAAATATATTCGGTACTTTATAATGTCACCATTACCATGTCTTGTAATTAATGTTGGAGCGAATATAATGCTCTTCTTAATGAAAATAATAAAAATTCCCTGATCTCTCAACTCACCGTAGTTGTAAAAGACAATAATGTATTACAGAGGAAGAAAAGGATAATAAAGAAAATCAGCCACTGAAATCAATAACGGATCCGAAGGTTTTTGAAATTTCACAAATCAGTTTAATCCTGAATTTTCCATAAAGAAGTCCGTCGCGCGGCCACTCTGGCGAGCAGCGTGGCAGGTAGCAAATTGAATTTGGAACGTCAACTTGAGTGCATATTCACTGAGTGGACGGCCATCAGCCAATTCGATTTAAGCTGGAAAAGCTATTTCATAATAGTACCACTCCGCCGGGGTAGCTACCCCCAGAGAAGCCTTTCTGCTGGGAGAGGTGTAGGGATGTCGGTTTAAAGAAGGTCCCAGAAATGTCAGGTTGTATGATTAGGGTGAGTCCCTTTCATATTAATTGTTCACAATTTTAATGTGTCAGTCAAATCACGTGGTTCAGTTCATGTACCCGATAAGTATTCTCAATTGTAATGATTGCATAAAAATCTACATTTTAAATTGCTTATTACAAAAAGTGCGTGTACTCTAAAAAAATAATAAATGATTTATTTTTTGCACTTGTACCTTAATGCGTGATCTTTAATAAAAAAGTATTTTTCTATCCACGAAATACAAATAATTATCCCTTGATTTTTCAGTCGGTGTCCATTATCATTGCTAATAATTTATTTTATTTGGTGGACAATATTATATCACTACAAGGATTCTGGAAAAATGTAACATAATCTATTTAAGTATATTTGGTTATAGTTTTTTTTTACATAACTTTTATTATAATTGTTTATAGTGTTTTTAATTTATTAACCATAAAAAATATATTTTGTAACAATTGGGATTATAATCCAATTGTTTTAAATGCGTCTACAGTGTATCTTAATATCATACCTAGCGTCATCAACTACCTGTTGATAATCTATATATGAAAAAATAATAAATAAATAAAATGCCGTTATCCTAATCAGGGATTAATGTGTTCCGTTCCGCACAATCATTGAATTATTTCTTACAATTTTCTTTATATCTCCTTTTTATTTTATTTAGAAATTTTTAAGATTTTTCTTGACCTCCGTTCGTGAAGGTTACCTTGGAAGACAGTCGTATCAAAATTGTGACCCCTTATCGAAAAAGCCCTTTATTCGGTCTGAAAATACTTAAAAAGTTATTAGGTTTATTCAAAAGGGCTCGGACCCCACTTAGCAGGGACGCTCTCCTGCCTTTATTTCGGAGCTGAAAGACGAGTACGAGTTTATACAGTCTGCTGGACTTCAATCAATTTGTCAAGTATCCAAGGGGTAAAGAATTCCAATCGCGTATTATTGTAATAAGCAGCTAGGTATTACCAAAAATATTCAATTAGGTTAAATATATTTTTTTAAGTTCGTAGATAGATTTAAGTCTTAAAACTAACATACATAGGTACTTGCTTACTTTGACTAAAGCGTAAAAACACTTCACCAAAATAAATCATAAAAATATACGCATAATTTTATCCTCATTGCATCATATTTTTAATACTTACGTTCAAACCAGTACTTAACATGTACATTCATAAACATGGTTAAGCATCAAAAGTCAAAAAATGATGGATCTGCTTGGAAGTGTAGATCCATCTGCCAGAATTCAAGTAAAAATTTTTTTAATTAATTTAAATCATACATCTAGCGAAATAAATAAAAATTTGATATCCAGCGTTCCATTATATTATGCTTATATAGTTAAATACACCAATGTGAAAGGTGAAAGTTTTTACGAAAATTGCGATATACAAATTATCCAATATTATCATTATTATTTAATAGACCAATAATATAACTCAACGTAGTTCAAAATGTCGGTTTTCGAAAAGAAGATAAAAAAAACACTTAAACTGTAAACTAAGTTTTTTAAATATATATTGACATTTTAATTACAAAAATGACCATGAAAATCTTGAACCATAAATACTACCTTTTCATTTGTAGTTAGTATGTATACGTTTACTTAATTATATCATATTTTAATTCTTCAGAATTTACTTTATATGTATTATAGATATTCTCTATTTAGTATTTAATTATTTATCATGTCTTCTATGTCAATCAGTCCCGTAACTTATTCAAATAAAAAATAATATATTCTTCTAATGAATAAATACTTCAATATCTATTCACAGCAATATAACTGTAATCCATTACCTACCTGTCTTTTCTTATATCTTTTGAATAAGTTTAATACAAAAGAATATGATTGGCACTTTTGGAGGAAATCATCAATTCCCCACAAAGCACGCTACCAGCTGCATACAAAACACCTTATTCATTTCACCCTCATATTCATATTCGAGTGTTTCAGGCTTTCTATAAATTAACCGTTAATAAGAAAACCTCAAAAAGAAAGTATATTTCTTAGGAATCGAAGAAGCATTTACAAATATTATTATTTAATATGTTTTATTAGTATTATTGGATTTTTGTCTCATTCCAGCGCGCTGATTTTCTTAAAAGTGGACATCATACGCTGAATTTTATTAGACTTTACCGATACAATGATAACTAAATCATAATATTAACGACTGAGCTGCGTAACATTACGTTTCAACAAAAAAGTAAACGGAAAAAATCTATCCAGAACATTGTTGTACAATATGTAACGGATTTTTTCGTTAAAAAACGGTTGATGTTACATTTCGCGTGAAACGGATAAATAAAACTAAAAAAAAAAAATGCCCATAAAACCCTTCTGGTACCTATTTCTTGACAGATTTTACAAAATCACAGAAATTGACAGATTCTATAAAAAAAATAGACCCAATTCTTTATGTATAATACATCTACGTATTATTTATATGGATCAAAATCACAACACTAAAATTAAACCCCTTTGTTCTGCAAATTGCAACATCCATCGATTCCGTATACAGCCTAAAAACATGTTTTACCTATGTAATAAAAAATCATTGAACATTCTAGAAACTGCAAATGTTTTGTTCAAAAAAGACATATTGTCACATAAATTATACGATCTTGAGAAAAACCGTTTGCTACATTACTTTTTACTGTTTTTTACCTAAAAAATGTGTCACGGCGGATCGGGAGGGGCGCATGAACCGTAATGCATTCCCTCGTGAATAGCAAACAGGGGATGTAACACTACCCCAGTCCCAGTAACACTATTCTCCGACAGGTTGGGGGTAAGACAATGCCGAGATTTTTTATCGTAAAAATCTTAAAATTCACCCAAAAAGTACAAAAGGTATCCCCGCGCGGTTGGGCTGTGACCCACATTTGCGCGTGAGAATTACGTATTTTTTAAAAATTTTGCAAAATAACCGACGAAGGGATGTTGCCCTATATTTTTTGCAGTTTTTTAGGAATCCGAATGCACTTTGAAAATAAAGACGCGGAACGAACGTATTGTTTGATGAACTCGGGAATAATTGGGAAAAGGATCGGTCCTGGCATGTTCTGTCGGTCGGAAGGGGGATTTGATTACATAACGGTTACTTCGCAAAACATCCCATCACCTAGATTTTCTCACAGATATTTCATATTTTTACAAAAAATGAGATTTCCTTACATAAACTGCCTTCCCATAACACGGTTACCTCCTGTTTTGATGATTCAGGTCTTTTTATACTTACGTAAATAATTCTGTATTTTATATGAAGTAAAATATCCATAATCATCATTTTAAAGCTCATATAAAACTTAATCTTAATGTAAATGTCGGTGTGTATCAATTACGTCATTCTACTCTGCGTACAAAACACGACTTACTTAACATTAATCATAGCTGGCTTCGCGCTCAACTCTGTACTGTCCTTTCCGCGACTCTCGGAACAACTCTCATCCCCATGTACATGCGCCATTAAACTCGGTTTTAACACAAAAAAATATTTTTGAACATAAATAAAAATATTTATTTAAGTACATACCTACAGTTATCATCATCATCACCATCTGAGTCTCTCCACTCTTCAGCCCTTCTGATCCATTTATTGTACTCCATATCTAACACCACACTTCTCCTACCAGTGCGAGACTCTAAGATCCTCTTTTCCTACTCTTCATATACAGTATATGGAATAATACAATTATTTAAATTATTTTTGCATACATCAATACCCCGGTACCTAAAAAAGTTATACGGAGTGTTGTTAATGACGAAAAATCAAATATAAGCTAAGGGGGGATAATATTGAAAAATTCAGTATAAAATAAATAAATGATAATGATTAATATGTAATAATAGCTGTCTCGTCCGTTTGCTTGGCGGCTGTGATGGTGATGTACTAGCATTTGGAGGTGAAATGGGAGGGAATGTCGATAAAGTTCGCCTAGAGAATGGGTCCAGCTTGAGATGTTTACAATTCTGATATTGTTTTCTTATTTATGTATGCATGTTCACCCAAAACTACCGGAATTATTTTTTAAATTAAATACGTAGTTTTTATAGTTATTTTATTAAATTAATTTTTTAAATTTTTTTTTTTTAAGTTATTATAAATTAATATTATGTAACGACTGACTTATCCGTTCCGTTAAATCCAAAATCCGTCAAACCGTATATACTATATTTATTTTAAAATAATTTATCGTTATTGGTTTGTTAGCAAGCACTATTAAGGACTATAATTTTCTTTTTTAATGTTACTTGTAATATTGATTGAGAGATGATTTCTTATTTATTCGATAATATAACTGAAATATTGTTATCAAAATATGAAAAAAGGTGAATATCTGAAATAATCTTTTTTAATATCTAGTACTTCGGTATTTATTTTTAACAGTATTACAAGGATTCCGATTTTGGTGTTTCCAAATTACATGATTAATAATATAGTCAAATCTATTTCTTTTTTATTTTACCTACTTTCATGTAAGACAACAAGTTTTCGGACAAAGGCTACAATATTATAGTTGTATACAATGGTTAGTATTATGTACAACATATTATCAACATACTGAAAGAATAATCAATAATTCGGGTATAGAACCAATGTTTGTGGTACCATCTAAATGGAAATATTTGGCCTTCCCGGAGAGGTTTATTTTGATTTAATAACTTATACCTTATTCCGAGATTTTATATTCTATTACCAACACTGCCTCGAGTGTATCGGCGAGCCGTTAACCTGAAGTTGTGTTGGTGTTATCCGATAAGGCGCCCCACGTCCCACAGACACACGCAAGGCTACAGCGTCTGTATACTTCGGAAAACCGTTGTCGCCTGAAATGCAAAGCAGGGTGGAATCGACGCGCATACAGGCGCCTTTAAACCGCCATTCACCGATTGGGCCACGTCTCCGCCAATCACGTCGGCCGTGGTAAAAAAACTCGACGGGGAAGAAAAAGGGGTCCGTAAAGAAACGAATCTGCACCCCTTCCATGTATGATATTATATATGTAAAATGAGACCGCTCTTGCACATAACCGGTTATGTATATAAAAGATCATTTATTCTCCGGTTACCTTCCTCCCGTGTACCTTTATTTGACAGATTTGTTTATATTGAAATGAAGGTTTTTTTATGGCAACCTTTTCATTTATGGTCGCAGGGTACGAGGCACAATACAATCTGCTATTTGCAATGCATCCTTTTTTAACCATCGCTTATTTCACCCGTTTCGTTTTTTTCAATCTGCAACCGTGAACGAACTATTGTGAGCTTTTTTACTACGTCACCCAAATGTGCCCGGCGTTTGCGATTCAAATTAAACTTCCCTATTAGATTTAGTAGTAACGGATTTTATAGGATTGTGCGTTAAAGGTGCACCTAACATTTTTATCAAAGGGATGAAATATCAAAAAACTTTTTCAGATTTTTTTATGTCCAACTGGCAACACAATGGTTTATGATACATGTGGCAAATTTTCAATAATACTTTAAAACTTTTTATACCGCGGCGAAGGGAATCTCGTTTGTTACAAAAGGGGTTGTTTCTGTTATTTTTGAATCCGCGCACGAGATCAGTGTTTCAAGTATTGGACGAGAGAATTCTTCAATATTTAAACTAGTCTATATTTTAGATTGTGAAATGTACGTTTTGTTTTGAATCATTCTATGTTTGTGACTTTTGTAGTTTTATATTCGTGTTCTCAATTTGTCATATTTTTCTCAATGAAGAAAAGATTTATGAAAATACCCTTTGCAAATGTTGGTCAGCTATTAGTACCACAACAAACGAAAAGCTACAGAAATAGTGAGGCTCCTTCTAATGTAGGGATTCTAGGCCTGCAGATCTATTAGCATTGGCTCGAGTTACGGGAGGGTGAATTGATTGATAAACTTTTTGCATTGTTTTTGCAAAACCATATCAATTTCCGGATACATTACGGAACAGCTGCGATCCTCATCATATTCAACTCTTGTTTGTGCGAGACCGCTACCCCAATGTTAGACAAAAACAAATTGGATAGTGACATTAGTGATTGAATTTGTATCTATAAACTATGTTTTTTTTTTTTTTTTGAGTTTACAAATACATTATTCACTTTTTTTTTTGTATTAAAAGTAGTTCTATACTTAAGCGAAAAGTGAACAGATCGAAAAAATAAACCACAGTAAAAAGTGTATTCATTTCAAAAACAATATTAAGAAATTAGGCAGTGAACAAAATAGGATATATTATCCTAAGTCCTCATTTAAATTACAAAGCAATCAATAATGGGCGCGGATTTCCGTGCACATTATTCAGATTACACGCATAATATCTGGCGAGCACGTGTTACCAATTACAGACCCAATCGTCAAATATTTATTTATGCATTCCGCATTAGAACTCCTCCCGAATAATGCTATTCTCGCCTTTCCGGCTATTTACAATAACCCTTCCTCCGCGACCGATCGTTGGAATATTTATAAAAAATCGACCCCTTTCATCGGATCGCGCTTGCATCGGGGGGATCTTGAAACATCAAGCAAACGAGGGATTAACAGATGCGACTAATGTACGGATGCTGCGAAAGGGAAACGGGAAGAACGCAGCAGACAATAAAGTGGAGTTCGTTACGAGGGGTTTGATTATATTATTTATCTTAAGGCAACCCTTTTCGAGGAAGTTTTTTTTTGTCACGGGCCGAGGTAACGGCGGCGACGCTTAGCCCGAGCCGCGCACGCGACCCGGCCTCTTGCGCGACCGCGCCGAGCGTTCACCGCACTCTCTACTGCGCCGGCTGTTCATTTTTTTGTTTGCTTTTTTTTATTTGGTCTTTATTCTCAACCCTTTGAAGAGTCGGGGGCGCCACCGCAGAAGTGCGACTTTTACTCTCGCGACGTCCGAGAGACAGTTTTCCCTTTTAGATTCCTGCACCCGATCGGCCGCTGAAAGGCGCGTCACTACTGCGCTTAGCGACCGATGCGGGGGTGGCTGCACTGATGATAAAAATATATTTTTAAATAATTAATTAAGATATTATTAAGCTGATTCATGATCTCATATGTCAATACAATTGTATTTATTAAAGTTATAACAAAACTCGAGATGGAGAAAAGCAAGACACCGTGCTAAATATGATAAATAGATAAATAAATAGGTGATGAATATTTGGAACAAGTAGATGAGTTTGTGTATTTGGGAAGTATGTTCGATAGAAACGGAAATGCTGAGGAAGATATCGATAGGAGAGTGACTGCACAAATAAAGTGCACGACGCTTTGAATGGAATTATATCTAACGGGAACATATCAACCGAGGCAAGACTAGCGGTACACAATAGTCTCGGTACCGACACTGATGTATGGTAGTGAGGCCTGAAGCTGGCAGAAGAGGAACTAAAGTAGACTGAACGCAGTGGAAGTGAGATCGCTTAGGCGTATATGCGGCAGATCCATTTACGACAGAGTAAAGAATGAAGAAATAATGAGTAAGATTAAGAGAAGATAACTTATGTGGTTTGGTCATATGGAACGTATGAATGAAGAGAGAATAGTAAGAAAGATATATAGAAATAGAGAACGTCCACGGAGGACTTGGCACGACCAGTTAAACCAGATACTGGTAGACGGTCCTGTTAGAAGCCTCAATAATCGACGAGCTTATATGAGAAGATGAACGAATGTGGATGAGACAAGAAGTGTATGTCAGGATAGAAGAGTGTGGCGCTGTATTCTCTCTGCTTTTCCTCGCGGCAGTGATGGTAAGATAGTTATTTAACAAAATATATCACTCGTTATATGCTATATTAATAAATATTAAAAGTAAAAGAAAATTAGAGGGCATCAGTTTGAAAATTTGTGAAAGCGTATTGTTTTCAAAAAAATAAAATATAAAATGTCTTTCAAGATCACAGAGTAGAGAAACGCTCATTAAATTTTTCGGACATTTCTCAACTTTTTAAGACAGCAAAAATTATCTGTAAAACGAAAAATGATTTTTTCACGTTTGAATAAAAATCGTCTATTTGTCCATAGGATAGAAACGGGCGAGCTAATTAATTATGCGTCACTTTCGTATTCAAATGGAGAGCGGTGACTGATCAATGCCACTACACGCGGAGACGACTCTGCCCGTCCCTCTCTGCCCGCGCGCGGGGGGCGGGAGCGGGCGGCGCGGAGCGGCCCACCCGCCGGAGGGTAGCCACCCCGCCTAATACATAGTCATGTATGGAAATAGATGGCACAAACGCTGGATTCGAGAATAATAAATCGATTCCGAGCCAGTGCGACTGCGCACCCCCTTCCCCCGCCTCCCCCCGGCCGGTGAGCATTTTCCTCGGGCGCATAAAGTGTTAACCATACCCCCCGCCCTCCCCGCGGGGTGTGAAATTTATATAAATATACAAAATGTATATTTCCGCTCACTCCTCACTCCTCCCACCGCACGTGGGTCACCCACACGCGCGCGCGAGGAGGTCGCGGGGACCTGCACTTGTGTGGGTCGTTTTGACACTTTTATAAAATATGTGTTTCCACCACACATGACTTTATAGTCGTATACCAGGTTTATACTTGAAGTATACGGCGGTGGAGTTTGTTTATGTGTTTGGTTTAGGTATATTGAAGTTGTATGCACACAGTTTTTCTTTTCGTACTCTCTCGACTCGGTAACGTTTCAGTCGCACAAACTTTATATGATGGCACCATTTATTCCTACCACGGCTTCGCTCTGAAATAAATACTTTATTTCATTTCAAATTATTACAGCAAATCTTAAATTACGATTCATTCAGTATTTTTAATTGCGGTCCATTCGTTCAAATTTTAAATTAAGGTTCGTTTAAAATTAACGTGGCTTGGCCACATTAACTTTATATAAATACGTCAAAATTTACAACATTAATTTCCTGTTCTTTTTCTACTCGAGATTCATTGCAAATATAAAAATGATACATTAAAATGTTATCTCATTAAATTTAATTCACGGATTCGCAAGTCACTTAGAACTACTTAATATTTAAACATGATTCAACAGTTATTGTTTTTTTGCAACATATATGTTAATTTTGATTCTAAAATAGCCCAGATGAACCTTGGGATGGATTTATAATTTTTATAAAATATATCGATATGTGAAGAAAAAATCATTATGTCTTGACATCATCCGATTAATTACACAGTTCGTATAATTTTTATTTTATATATTTTTTTTTAATTAGTTGCAAGTATCTAAAATGTTTATAATGTTTATTTATTCATTATCTTTTTTTAAAGTTATTTGCATCATTTATATTTTCTTATTCATTAGAATGCAATTAGCGTTGTAATATTTTAAGTAATCATACTTTTCAAATAATGATTCTCTGATAGTTTATTTAAATATACGTACATCAAATAATTAGATTACACTTTTTACATCTTATATTCATACATTTTGACTAATTCATACATGTTATATTAACATTATATATTATGCCATATATTTTTAATACTATTATTTTAGTAGGACTCTGCTTGGGTTACTCGATTCAGAAATAATTTTGAATATATAGGTGCTTTATATTCTTTATATTAAAATGGTTCGTACCTCTCCCTTTATCCCTTTATAAAGGGTTGACATGTAAATTGTTCCATTGGAACGATCAACCCTTCCGCAGCCTCTAACTTTATTCAACTCTGATTGGATGAAACCCTCTTATATCCCGACAAATACACATACTTTTTTAAATCAACCAACCAATAAAAAATACCCCACAATTATTAATATTTCATAACAAGAATTCAATTAATTGTTTTTTTTTTGTCCACACCTGATACTTATGAAATGTTGTACCTGAATATTGCGTGCATTGTTTAATTTGCCTTTTCCTTTGATTTGACAATATCTTATTATTTCAATGAAATTCAGCTTTTAATAATTATTCTTCACAACTATGGAAGTTTGTTTTTCTTTTAATAAAATAAAATTCAAGTATGCTTATCTCTGCAATACAAAGTATCCCGCGGGTGTGCGGGGGTTGTGCATTTTCGGGGGGAAGGGGCACTCGGCCATATAATGCCTTATGGCCTGAGGCCCGATAAGGGCTGCTACCGCCCCTGGACCAACTCTGAGGGCAGATCGCTTAGCTGATTCCCTTTAATGGAAACTCCGGTATTGAATGGCCAAAAGTTTGAGTATACAACACTACAAACGGGTTTTCTAAGCTATAAGGAAATCAGAGGAATAAGAATTCAATTGAATTTTTATTACGTTAAATATTTCATTTTATTTATGATGCATAAATATCTTTTACGTGTATACCTATATATAAAAAAGTAGAAATAGTATTAATGCATAAAAGATGCAATGGTACAAAAAGAATGAAAATATTATAACAAAGAAAGAAAGAAAAAAGAGGAATATAATTAAAATTTCACGTTATAAGTAAATAATAAAATATATATCACATCATCTTTTACATCAGCTACATTGGCTCCGATTCCCTAAAAGAGTTGAATTTTAATTGTGCTGGTTGATGTACAAGGCGACACATAACATGGCGCCTCTGTATCTTCAAGAACTTTGTATCCCAGACAATTTGAATGGTAGACGTCAAACTCTCAGGTCAGCCTTCACTTCAGCTACAGGAATGGTTGTAGAACTGACCAACCGTTGACAGAAGTCTAAATTTAGTGAACGGACATTTGCGGTGGCAGGTCCAAAATCGTGGTTCTCTTTGCCCTCCGTCATAAGAAACAGTGCACCATAGACTTTATTTAAGAAGAAACTAAAAACGCAACTTTTAAAAAAGTCATTTCCGTAAGTGAAAATAACAATTTTTAATTTTTAAAAATAAAGATAATTGTGGAACAGTTTATGTGTAAAGCGCCCTTGTGGTAAAAGTTTTTACGAAAATGGCGCTATACAAATTGTTATTATTATGATGATTATTATTATTATTATTATGCACTCGTATGTCAATAGGTTGTAAAATAAAAAATTCTACAGATAGTTTCATCAAAGCTCCGTATTTATTTATCTCTGTATGGTGAATGAATAATCAGACTCGAGAAGTTGAAGGTAACCACGAAAGATTTGACAAGCACGAACAATTAGAACAAATTATGTAGCATAGAAGTGTTAAAAGTCTGAAGAATTGTGTAAGTATAGTGTGATAAAGTATCAAGATTTAAAATAAGATGATTATATATATCGGGATATAAATGTACGTCGCATTTCTGTTCTCTCAGTCTCTATGAAAATATGACGTGATTTATGGACTACGAAATGTAAAAACGAATTTTTTTTAATTAATAATTTATTTTGCAATAATTTAATTATTTCAACATTTTAATTTGTCATCGTTTTAACAACTGATATAAATTCTTACAGAATTTTTTAACTTCTTACAGGGTTTTAAATAAAAATTCCATGAGCTAAAAATGCAATAGATTTAGTAACAACGTGGCCATCTTTACTTGTGTGTACCTAGAGTACATTCGGTCCCTCTTCGGAATTACGTTTCATTCCCTCTACAGCATACTTGACCATACAGACGGAGATTCCGACATAAAAGGTAAACAAAAACGCACCAACTCCACGGCGGTGAGCATTCCTCTTTCTTTAATTCAAATTCCTCCCGCCTTACGTCAGGTCAGTTCATCCTTTGATCATTTAGCATGCCATCTCCCGGGGCTGCCGGGATGCTGGGCGGGAGGCAGGGGGGAGGACATCTGCGGCTGACGTCACGAAGGGACGACCCGTTCATTTACATAATCTTTGATTAAACTGATGTAGGCTATAGTACTGTGTATCCAAGTGAACAGGCTTACCAATAAAGCATACAAATTAATATTTGTGAACTTTCACTAAGTCTTTATTTTTATTTTATTATGATATTTATAGATTTTTTTCTGATTTATTCTTCCGTGAGTCGATTTTTGTCTTAGTCAACATTTCTGGCCTTATTTTATAAGTTACATCCTTGATGATAGTAACTGAAATGTGTCCTGAAACTTAGGCTTCAACAAAACCCAACCCATGGCGGAATAACCCAGAAGAAATTCTATTATCATCACAAAACAAATTTCGAACCGTTATTTCCTCCGCCCACAACTGCGGAAATACGACACGATAGCGATCCTGGTAATATATAACACATATAATAGAAGGATGAATAATAGATTTCTATAAAATATTTCATTAAAACATTTAATAAACTGTATTGGTGTAGGTTCATGCTACAATCTTATGGATCCAATTGGAATTTTTTTATCGACAAAAAAAACGAAACCTTCCTATGGATTATATTCACAAGAATCGCGTTCAGTTAGCTTTAATAATAAATTTGGCAATTTTCAATTTGACGATTCAAACAGCTCAGATAAGCGAGTAAATATAGTATAAATATATTGGATATACAGGATGTTTTAAGAACGCCATGCAAAACAATATTCGTCAAATCTTGTACAAAAATTATTACCACTGTTCTGTTGATTTATAATTCTTTTGTATTACAACCGATTATTTATATGTTTATATTGCAAATTACGAATTCCAGCAGAATTTGATATGATATTGTCAGTAAACCGTTGTCTTAATAAATCTCTTATTGATCTTCGCCTTAATTTATTTTTTTTAATTTTTACATATATGTACTTTTAACTGATGAGATTAAATAAAAAATGCAGTTTAACTTAGCAAAATATGTATTTTAATTTAAAAACAAACGATTAACATACGTGGTAACAAAACCCAGATTTTTTGCGGTGTTATACTGACAGTCAGAGAGACCAATATACAAACACAATAATTAGCTTAATGCCAACTTACGAAACGAAAACAATAGACGCGTTCTATGTAATACATTGATTAACATTTATTTATTTATTTTATTTGTAACTATATAATACAATGTAAAAATCTGTTTGGACTGTGTCCGTCTCACTAGAGAGATTCTGTGTCGAGACAGGCATTATCATACACAAACACATCCTTTAGTACATCCCAGTAATTTACATATGTAGGTATATAATATACCAAAGATATTATGTAAGACGTAGGTACATGACACTATAAATATATATCAATTCAACATTCACATGAAGCAAACACGTTGCGGTTAGACGTAATTATAATTTAAATAAAAACTATTATTAGTATATATGTACTTATATAGTATATATTTGTTCAATCCTGATGAAGGTTCAAACCTGAGCCGAAACTAGTTGGTTTACATATTCAAATAAAGTGGTGCTAAAACATTATAATAGTTTTTATTTAAATTATATATATATATATATATAAATTATTTGATTAGCATTAAATTTTCATGAATTTACAATATATTATAATTATAATATTATATATATATACGGAAATGTATGCGGATTTCTTTTTCGCAAGATTGAAAGAGATTGGTTGGACGCTACAAATGCAAATTGCATCTTTTTAATGATGAAATTAAATTGCACCAATCCTTTAATGAAATATATTTTAATTTTTTAAGCGTCATACATAAACGTATTTCGATGCACCGCTGAAACACGCTGTAGCACAAGTACGGTTTTCTTGCCCACGCGAAATCAAATGGGAGAACAAAAATCATAACAATTGGATAATTTTCCGGCCGGATGAATAATTGAATCAAGGAGAGCAGAAATGCGGAGGTTAGAGAACGGCATATTGTCGGTCCCTCCTGATTGAGGAAGTATGGGGGACCTCCCCGAGCCTCCTGCCGCCCCGGTATCGATCAGAGAGAAAGGGCATAAGGTAAACAATGAATGCGGGGGTAAACAACTACACGCACGCGGTACGTATGTAACGACCCTTTCTCTAATTCTGTTTGCCGTGGACCGGCCGGCAAACATGCCCCGAAACACACTGCAAATAAAATACCATTTTGCAAAAGGTGAGGGACATTATGAATCTCAACCCCATTCAGCGAAAAGGCCGGCGAATAATCGCGTATTAAATTTTGACATAAAATCAAATAACCGTCTTATTCCAACATTGCGAACAAACATGCTTTTCTATTTCTTTCTTTACTTTCGAGTACCCCAACGATGACTTGCATATAAAAATATTAACATTTTCTTCAACTGAAAGATCTCAGCAATTTGTTGACTTTTTAAGATACAAGTAATTATTGTTTAACTGATATGACAAAACGACACTTTGGAATAATTTTATAAAGATAAATAAAAATATGATTCATCGTTTAAAAAAATACCTCAATATCAATCAAAAAATCTTGTTGATTTTTTCAGTCAATCAGTCACAATTTCAATGACTCAATGACTGGTATATATTCTGAATAACTAGGAACAATTACACAAAAATTTAGTTAGATCCAATTTATAATAAAGCATTCAAAATCATTTCATTACTAAATACGTTTTCTTCTTTAAGAAAATATGAATATTTTAAGTTCGCATAAAAGAATAACACCAATTTATTAATTTGTTTTAGAATTCTAGATAATAAATAGTTAAACAAATAATAGATATCTCATTACCATTCTCATTCTTTCATTAGATACTGAAGCCCTGTAATTACCCATTTTTCCATTAATAAAAAAATAGCTTCGTCTTTATTTGTTTAATAACAGTGCCTCTGTAGGTGAAAATCCAGTAATTGTGTATTCTTGGATATATTTAAATATTGCCAATAAAAAATTAAGTTGTTAAGCATATAAAATACTTTTAATAATATATTTATGGTATATTAAAATGAACACATTTTCACGTTTTATATTAGCATCAGATTAGACCAAACAATACACTACACAACGTAGAACAGGTGTTTGCCTAGTGATGAAGCAAAATCCATTACAAAGAAGACTTTTACATTCAATGAACTGCAGAATTATTTGTTCAGACTTTCCGCAGAATTTGTTAATACCACAAGTAGATGACTATTTTCGGGTCGACCAAGTATTCGAGACGCGCGAATTCAATTTGCAAAGTATAAAGAGGAAATAAATTGGTTTCATTCGTTACGGCGCCCGACCTAGTGGACAAGCGTCGCGCTGACAGGCCGAGGGGACAAGGCTCGGACCCCAGGCCCCAGCCCCGGTAAAGAATGTATCGCCTCCGATAATTGAATAGGGCAATATTCCGCCCACATTTCCATAATGGCTCGTGGGAGGATGTTAAGGTCCGTAAGGAAATTTATCGCTGGGCTACAGAAACGCTTTTCAACCCATGATTAAGGTTTTGGTATAATTTCCATGTACTTATATAATAAATTAAATGCCAAAGAAAATCAAAGAGATGACTGTATTATTCATTATATATATATATATATATGTTTGTTTAATTTAAGGCTTCTGCGAGCATTAATTTATGCAACTGCCGTCTCGACTGAGTTAAAATGCGCTCTTTGTATGTGGTTTCCTTGAAGAAACCTAGGCCGACCTTTCGGCACGGTGACACGTGCCATTGTTTGGCTTGCTCGCTATTGCATCCCATTGTATCCATTGTTAGTGTACTTTTTCTTTAAAAAAATCCGCTAGATGGCAGTACAGATTACCAAAAAATAATAATGAAAATCAATATTCATTTTCAATCTTTTCGAATTGTGCAATAGATGTCACTGATTTTTTTGAAATTATAAGTTAATTTTTTTTACTGTCCATATTATTTCATTTCTTTATGTTCACTATATCATTCATTTTGACGATAATACAGGGCAACACACATTTTGGTGGCAGCGATTTTTTAATTATTTCTAGGTAACTTTTGGGTGCAGAATCCAATCAGATTTGGTATATTAGATTTTGTTTTTGAGATACGCTATATTGGCCTCTTTTAGAATAAAATTATCTTATTTTTAACTTATGTACATTTCACTTTATTACTATTACTATTTGCTCTAACTGCTAGTTAAAAAAACAAAAAATTCAAAGTGAGGTATTTATTTCACACAGTAGCTAAATATACTTTCATAACTTTTCACTTAAAATTTTTCTTTTATACGACTTTCTAGCATGGCGTTTATCGGGACAGTCTTGCCGAAGACTCCAACAGTAGTCGGCCATCATGTCATCGCATCTTCCTTGATATCGATCTTACATAGTTTTAATATCCTGGTGGAATCTTCTCCCCTGTTCTTCACTAAAATCATGTTACAAGTGAAAATGTTAAAGTTGTTAAGCATATTTTCCACTAATTCTATACAATTTTTTGCCTTATAGTATTCAAGAAAAATTTTAATAGATATTTAGATTCAATCTCGTTCATTGATGCGGTCAATTGTGGATCTTTAATAAGCTGCCTTATCTGAGAAACATCAAATATTCCGGCTTTTAATTTTTCAGTACTTGTCCTAAGAAGTTTTTGTGTCAAATAGCAGTCCATCTCCATTTGAAGCCTTCACAAATTGCTTCATAAGCCCCAACTTGATATGCAAGGATGGAAATATGATTTTCTCTCTCGCAATCAAAGGTTTGTTGGTCAAGTTTAGTTTTCTTTGAATTATGATATTTCTTAAAGGCCAATTTCTATTGACCCAGTGTTGATCCTTTGAATCCATCCTTGAAGTTTACCATTTTTAAATCGACACAAATTACCCACTGATGTTCTTCATACTTGGTTTTTTGGTTCCTTGCAAACCACTGATACTCCAAACTTTTGGCACTTTCGCTTTTCAATTTTCTACTGTCGCAAATGTTCAATGCATGTTTTACATACGAAATGTGGAGCCCAAGGTTTATCCTGGTCTCCCAAATGGACGCCAAAATAGACCAGATAAGCCCTTTTCACAAAGTCAGAAATAGGTTTTCTACTTTCTGTCAAAATGTATTCGCCATATATATAACAAAAAACGTCTGAATGTTTCACACAGTCACGTTTGCTTGTGTATGCCATGGTTTTAATTTAATGTTTTATTATAAAGTAACGCCGAAACTTTATACAAAATGATAGTAAACTGAACTGAGTTAGGCAGAGGTAATATGAACGAGTTAATAATTAGTTCATGGTGGGGGTTACCCAGATATAAGAATGTTGGGTTTTACTGTCACGGGTAATGCCAATTAATTTAAACTAACTAATTAGAATTTAATTTTAGGTACGAAATTTCAATTTTGGCCTCTAAAGATATCATTACTTGCCTTTTATCAAAACTAAAATCAATTAGCCTGTATTTCAAAAACGATACGAAAAAAGTATAAAAGAGCTGATACGGAAAGAAATCGGGTATTTTTAAAATCAGCACATCAAAAATTTCCAAAATCAGTTCATACTTTTCCGACACTAAAAAAAATGTTCAATTTGTTGCCCAGTGTAAACATATATAGCATATATCATTTTACTAATATTTTATTTTTTCTTACTGAAAATGGTACATTGTTAAAACAATATTATAAGGGATTCCCGCATTGAATAGAATACCAAACTTATCATCTTCATACTTATTTATTTCTTCTTCTACTCATATCTTATCTATTCAACGAACGTTGGCCATCATTACAATATTAATAGTGCTCGGAAATGCTCCACAGTAACCAGGCCAGACCATTGCTTCAAACTATTCAGCCATGGTGTTTTCGTAGTAGTTTGAGAGCCCGATTTTTAGCAGTTTTCCCCTGCATAATGAGATGCAGACGTCTCATTATGCAGGGAAAAACGAGATATTAAAATTTCAGGATTTTTATTGTTTTTAACTCCTTTTTTTAAAGTAGATATTTTACAAATTTTCCTTAATGCTCGATCGTGCCAAGCTATTCTGACTTGTCAGTACGTTTCTTATTATATTTCTTACATTAGTATATCTCAAGCAATATTATAGATCAAAAACACGAAATAAATACAACCTGGAAATAAAGGTAAGTAATAATTAATTTTATCTGTTCTGTGCCTATGTTGTGTTATTTAGTAAGAAAGTCCTTTTTTCCTTTGATCTCCTTGCCGATTGGGTGATAGTCTTGATATACGCCAGCATTTTGTTGAAGAGTCGTGGAATGGTGATTTCTGTTGTTCTGTCTCCGTAGAAGTTGTTGACTATATTAAATGTATCGATTAGAAAGATATACCTACAGAAAAATCTATTTATCAAAAAAATATTTGGTTACTACCGAGATTTGAACTTTTCCTATCCGGGGAAACCCGTTAACCAATTTCGCTATGTCAAGCAATTGCGTTTTCGACCATTTTTTAACTTACATTTTGTATTACTTTATGATTGATACATCTATTATTCCATTTTTAAAAGCATTTTTGTATAAAAATACCACAGAACTACATTCTAAAATTACAACTTAATTACAAAAATGTATTTTCATCAAAAAAAAAAAATTATTTCAATTTTCATCCGAAATATAACATCTTCATTCGTAACTCTGTCCATTGAGCTGATTTCTGTCATTATTCTATAGATATACCTCACAAATACTCCAAGTCGTCTTATCAATATGTGTTCTGTCATATTAGAATTACTCTGAAGTTTAAATTAAACCACACAAAATTCAAAATAAAATAACTAAAACTAAGCGTCGACATTTATTCTTTAGCATTCTACACATTCGCTATTCTATTCAGTCGTCTCTATTCTCTATTCACGGCGTATACCATACCAGCACTTTGATAAAATCTTAAGAAATGAGAGGTGTCGCAGACTGCGAGGGAGGGTCGTGGGGTTGAAGAGAAGCGGGGGAGAGGTCGCTGAAACAGGGTGGCTAATATTGATTAGTCTCTCAGGCAGGAGTGTTCGACCATAACCAGACATCGGCCACGTACACATGCGAATAAACCACCCAGCACAGTTACTTTGTAAAAATGTGTGCAGTTCGCTATTCAAATTTGAAAATCTGCTCACCGTCTCTTGGCACCTTTCTACTAAATTCGCTCACTTTAATTATCCATTTATTTAAACAAATTTCATTTAAATCAGTATCCTGTTATTACAAGTACTTTCAATCCTCTAATAAAAACATTCTTAAACATCGTATATAATTATTAGACCTTTTCAAATAGTGCCTCTATTTTGGTCGACGTCTTATAATATTAACTCTTCTGGTATTTCCGGCTAGTATAGACAATGGCCACCCTGTCAGACTTTTCCTTTGAGCATCACAGCTGTGCTGCAGTGGCTCGAGACAGAGTATGTGCTAGTACCTACACACTACATATACGTACGTATTGTCGCGTGGGTTTTTATAACGGTAGACCTTACAACTCTGTTTATTTTCCTTAGATTTTCTCGACAAGTAAACAATGCCGAACGTAGGTGCTAATTATTTGATCTTGCAGACAGCATACATAGACATTTACGCCTATAAAGTATTTTAATCTATTTATTTTATTACCGTAATACCGTAGTAATATTTAAAATATTGTTAAAACTTACTTTAATTCCTAAATGTCAACAAATCCATTTACTTACTCCATAACGAAGATAATGTATTTATTTATTTCAATAAATTTGTATCTTTCATACGATAAAAATAAAGATCTATTAATATAGACTAAAAATAAAGTCATATCCATCTAAGCTAACTTTTTATTGAGTCCATATTTTTAATTGTTTTGCAAGACTTTTTTATAAACAATAGAATATTCATTCATAATTTTAGATCTTACAAATATATCTAAAAGAACAAACTTGTTCAAAATTAATTTTAATATTTAACGTATCCATGATTTTTTTACCTGGGTCCAAATCCCTATTGGCGTCAAATATTTAGATTTTAATCTAATTTAATTAAGAAAACAGACAACTTACATTATATTTATACATGTCTAATGATAATAATAATAATATTGGATAATTTATATAGCGCCATTTTCGTAAAATTTTCATCTCAAGAGTGCTTTCCACATAAACTGTTTATAGTCCTACGTTATCTTTGTTTTTAAAATTTAAAATTTTTATTTTAACTTAAGGAAATGATTTTTAAAAAAGGTGCGTTTTTAGTCTCTTCTTAAATAAAGTCTCTGATGCACTGTTTCTTATGACGGAGGGCAAAGAGTTCCACGCTTCTGGGCCTGCCACCGCAAATGCACGTTCACTACATTTAGACTTCTGGCAACGGTTGGTCAGTTCTACCACCCATTCCTGCGGCTGAAGTAGACGCTGACCTGATAGTTTGACATCTACCATTCAAATGGTCTAAAATACAAAGCTCTTGAAAATACAGAGGCGTTATATTATATGTCGCCTTGTACATCAACCAGCACAATTCAAATTCAACTCTTTCAGGGAACCGGAGCCAATGTATCTCATGTAAAAGGGATGTTATATGAGAGAATTTGGAAACTATTATATATTAACTAAATTATTATCCGTACTGCCGCATTGATATTTTATGATTCAGTAATCACAGTGCTCATGTTTTCCGCAAGGCCCTATATAATAATTATGCAAAATTAGGAATAGATTGTAATCAATTTGAAAACATGTATATCTTGAGGAGGGGGTGGGGTGGCCAGAGGGAGTGTCCCAGGTCCTTTAAAGCAAGTATGCAAAATTCGATTTAAATCGGTCAAAGGGTTACCATGTAGTTGAGTTTTATGTCTACAGTTATATATATATATATATATATATTTTAAGAACAAAATTATTATTTTCATTCATTCAAATAAAGGAGTTAAATTTTAATTATGTTAATTTTAACAGATGACTATCGCTCAGGTTAGCTAATTGTCTGAATTATTTCAACATTAGTGCGGCTTAAGTAGGTACCTACCTTTGTTTTAGCGCTTAATTAAAGACACGCAGTGTGTTCTAAATTTGTGAATTTATAATGTGTACTGTTTTCAAACAATGCATATTATATTTTCAGCTATCGGCACAATGAGATACCATCCTTCTCAGTGGCTTTCTACTGCTTTTGTCGCAATTAAAAATTGACGGATTCTCACATGTGAACAAAAAAGTTTCTAAATGTGTCCAACTTCTTATTTAGAGGTTTGCAACGCCAACATAACGTCAATGACTGTAAACATTTACCAGTATTTGTATTTATTTATTTGGAGCGATGATAGCGCTATAAAATGTGCTATTCTTATTTTAATTTAATCAAATATGGAAAACAACATAAAAAGAAATGGAGTTGTTAAATTCGGTACTAAGTAACTTAAGTACCTACCTAATATGCAAGGTTATTTTTGCTAATCTAACCTGAGTTCTCAACGAAATTACTATGTTATGTTTATTAATGTTGTCGAATGTAAAATTTTCATTCATTCAAATAAAGAGATAAATCAATATGGTTCAATTTTTTCACATATTCTACATGCAAATCTTATAAATTTAGCAAATCGTTAAACCAATAGTTATTCTAATCAGGGTTAATGACGCAACCATTCGAGCCTTGAAGACAAGGTCTCCTTAATAAAATGCCAATCAATGATTGCAAACACTACCGGAGAGACGGTTCTTGATAGTGTGGGTTATCCCCCCACCCCACCCCAGCTCTCCTGGCAGCCGGGGTAGTTACTACGTCTCCACTACAGTCTAGTCTACCAACACTACCAGCCTAATCTTACACAGCCTCCATTCACCGTCCAGCCCACGCCCACCCCCTCCCTTGCTCTCGCAGAGATTCAGAACCAAATATAAATTCATGAATAAATTAATACATTTATAAATATTCATTGTTTTTTAGCGTAATTTGACAGCAACCTGGCCCACAAATCAATTTTATTAGATAAATGTGGATGGTTGAATTTGCTAATGTTTATATTAATATCTTTTTTTTACTCCGGCAATCCGGGTTCATGTCTTGAAGAGTGATATAGTCCATTCTGCTAATAATATATTGATGGTACATCCGTATTCCAGAGTGCTTTTTATTTACGTAATAACTGATTTAGATATTATATGAATTAAACTACGATTCATCATCTAGCCGTATTTCTTTAAGTAAATTCTGGCAAAAAATCGATTGTTAATTCAATGTGGTCGATTCAATTATTTTTAAATATTTGTAATACTACATGTGTATATTTATACTTTTACATCAATCATGAATAATTACATAAAGTACATAGATATAATTCTGATAATGTGTTGAATTAAAGAAATAAATGCCTTGTCATTAAGCCTTACTCTTACCACCGCGTCGCTTTATTTCGTCGCTGCTTGAGTTAGGTGAAATTAGAATAATGAAATCTATTTTAATATATGTACAAAAGACAATTGATGACAGAGTGTATGTCCAACATTAATATTAAATTGATAATAATAGCGCCATTTCAATAAAAATTTCACCTCGAGGGCTCTTTCTAATAATAATCGTATACTAGCAAATAAAAAATATATATAACTTATGTATATGATTTTTTGAAAACATATGATTTTAGTATTTTTTAAAATAACATTTTGGTCGCAGTGATTCTTATTATAGTATAGTGTTTCACGTCTTTAGGCCTGAACGTAGTGTTCCAACAATATCATTGTATACATAAAATGCAGAATAGTATAGACATCAACGCTCAATATGAATTGTTTTTCTGGGCGTGAAAAATATATAATTATCTTTAATTGACTGTTTTGGTTGTCAATTATATCCAGCAGTTTCCGATATCTGTTTAGTTTTCTCCTTTGTCTGATTAGTTGCACTGGGGTGGCCCACCCCGCCACCCCGGCCGTCTGTCCGTCCGTCTGTCTGTGTAGCCTCCTAATGAACGGACAAACTTAGCCTCGCGTGTCCAGCCGGTGACGTGTTTTGTTCACGCATTCTGCCAAGACAAGAGAGTAAGGTAGGTTAGTGAGACGCCTATCGTTTTTCCAGATATTTTCTAGTAAACAATAGGCACCTGCCCGCTTACTTCTCGACAGATTTTTCTGATGGACAGTGTTTTTCTCGTACATATTCTAATATTTTGTGAGTAATGTGATTCAAATTGTAATATAATGGTGTTTTACGATTTACAAATGAGTCTATGTGATACACTAAACATAAAAAAAACATTTATTTTCTAGATTTTTAAATGGAAGCTTACAAGCTTATTTAAATCTTATCGTAGCAAAGTCATCAGGATAAGTATAGAATCGGGTGTATAGAGAGTATTAGTGAAGTAAAAACTATAAACACAATTTGTGCTAAATGACTAAAGAAACATCTTCACACACGTTCAGATAAACAGATAGATACGATTCACTAGACTAGATGATGAATCGTATCTATCTGGTAGTTGGCTGAACGTACTCGAGATGATATATCAAAGTGGACGAGGCAAGAGTGGTAGCTGTCAGAATAGATTAGTATAGCGTTCTATTCTCTATACATATCCTGCAGCTAAATGTTAAATTATTTTTAGACGTATTTGCATAAAACAATATTATTTAGGTGACAAATTTCGATTACAATCAATTTGAAAACAATAAATTATTTCACAATCATCAATACTCCATTTTGAATCCAGGATTTTGGATCCAGGAGACATTTTGGATCCATTTTGGATCCAGGAGAAGATTTCCAAACATTGAGTATCTTCTGAATGCGAATAAATAGTTATGACGATATTTTATCGAAAAAATATTAAAAGGATTGATATTTAAAATTAAGTTACATTTGGAAAGTATTTAGTTTTATTTTATTCTAAAGCGTGTTTTTCTATTGTTTCCAGGTAAGATGTGGTTGAAGGACGAAGACTGCGAAGCTGCCAACATGGCATGGCGATCCAACCCCATGGACGCCCTGGACCAACACAAGGCCGCCCTTCGAGCAAGGCTCGGTCTTCCTTCTCCAGGTGAGATGTTATTAAATGATGAGGATGTCTCCTAAATAAATAACTACCGGTTTACTAATATAATTTTAGTAAATGCCCATGTACCCCCTCACCCCTCGCATATGTAGATTTCTTTAAATAGTTATTATTCCCGACCGTGTTAAGTATATCATCTATTATATTTTGAGGTCTTCGGGGGGGATTTTAAGAGAATAGCAAAAGTTATAACTTTTTTTAAATATTGCAATCTCGAATATTTTTAATAATTTGTATGATTTAGTGCTGAATGCGCCAGAATAAATACCATATTAATCATATCTAGCAACTATCTCAGTTCTTGATTTAATTTAAAATATTTAGAAATCTCCGAGCCTTTGTATGTTTTATAATAGACACGCTGCTTTGTACCGATAAAAAATTTATAAAATGATTTTATTACACGTTTTTTACGTATTTTTAAAGTGCCATAAGTTTTCTTTATAACGGAGCTTTGCACTCATATTAGTGAACTCAAATCTCAACGATTCTACAACAATCTTGGCACGATATGTTTCGGTAATTTTAGGCCGATCGTAAGCGTACCCGATTACAAATATCTTTTCAAAAACGTCATAACCTACAATCACCGGTAGTCAAAATAATTTTGTCGAATTATAATAAATTATGATTACTGTGAGCCCGTTACGTTCCGTACAAATTTGAAACGTAAACACAAGTGAGCATGCAACTCTTCGCTAAGTTCACACACCGCAATATGGTCACAGAATGTCAAAAACAAACGGGCTTATTACAGTTACGTTTCGGCGGGAAAACTCTCGCTGTGAAAAATATATTTTCGGCTCTGAGACACGAAGGCCTTCATGTTTAATTCGGTTAACGATCGCCAATTATTACAATAATTAGCTAAGCCTACCTGCCAATTAATATATCGTGAAAATTGCCCGAATATGAATTTCAAACAGTTTAATTGATATTTACAAATTTACAAAATATTAAAATGGACGCATCTGAATGGTTAATAAATATCATGGGTACAAGGTTGTGAGCACTAGGAAATAATATAGCCATATATCTATATCCGGCTTTCAAAAAATGGAACGATAGATGTATTCATTTGAAAAGTGTAACATACAGGCTCGAAAATTTGTCGTCAATTCACTGTGGTGCTATAGTATAATCGGTTAATGCACGTTCCCCTGATTGGAAGAGATCCAGATTCGAATCCTGGTAGCAACAACAAGAATATTTTTCCATTAAATTGATTTTATATGTATATTATTATACGTATTAAAATTAAAATGTGAAACAATTTATGCGTATTTTTCAAACTTTACGAAAACCTCACTTGATGACGCAATCAATTTAAACATCACATTTTTTCGCCAATCGGGATTTAAATCTGTTAACCAATACTTTACCACTGAGCCGCAAGGTCTGCCAGTCGTTTATAACGCAAACATAATATTTATGAATAGTGCTTCCATTTACTTTCCAAATGATCTTCGGTAGACGCGTTATTTTGACGCCCACTAATTGCTACCTCTGCGCGCGCACCTGTAAATCCGTCTAATCACTGCGCGTGCGCGGATTACGCGCTCCGCCGACACGTGCACGAGTCAACTGTCAAAAATAATTGGAGCTACTTCTCCTTGATAACACCACGACCAATCATTTCTTCTCGGGTAGAGATCTCAAACTGTTGGAAATCAAAAAATAACCTACCATACGTTAATTTTTTTTTACCTGATCTTTGTTATTTCAATTAAGGGTGAAACTGTGAGAATTATGTTAATTCCATTCTAACGAAATTTCATTAAAACCTTTTCGTATAGTTTTAATAATCATGGACATTTACATGGATTTAAAAATATTTCAAATGCAGTATTAATCTTAACTCTAAAAAAATTGTGAATATGTTAAATGATAATAAACGAATTTATTGTTTCGGAGTTAAATATGTAGAACTCCATAATCATACGTATGAAAATAATAACACTTGCTTTTTAGATCTACTCGTTTAATTTTCGTGAGACGCGTTTCGCCTTATGAAGGCATTATCAATCTGACCATTTTAAATTCAACAACTTGTATTTATATAAAATATATTTAAAAGGCACAGCGTAACCCAAAATTCTCATTATTACCTTTATTAAGTACTTTAAATTATATGGCTGTTCCTTTCTAATAGATTTCATATAAATATTTAGAAGTTGTTGAATTTAAAATGGTTAGATTGATAATAAGGGGAAACGTGTCTCAGAAATTAAATGAATAGAACTATAAACAAGTGTTTTTACTTTCATATGTGTTTCATAAACAACTACAAAATTTTCAAATGTTAAAAAATGACATCAAAACGTTTCCTGTTACTTTTCTACTAAATACAGAGTGGCCCAAAAAAATTAAGAACATCTCGTAACACATGAGTTATTTCAAAACATAATATAATTCATTATAATTTTTTTGCATAATATTTGGCTAATCACAAATCATGTTCAACGTATCCTTCTTGTTTCTCAGCGACATTTTTTTGTTGTTGATATATTATAGTTAAACTAATTTTGATGTAATTATATCACATTTTACGAAATGTTTTTTAATTTTTTTTGGACCATCCTGTATAAGTCTTCATTGAAGGTGATAGATAGTACATACCATGCAGAATATATCAATATACACTTATATGTATTCATACTCACTGAAGAAAAGAATGAGAATTGAACTATTCCATATAAAGCTCCATTGTAAGGGAATAAAACCTATCTGGGAGCCGAACAAACCATGAGCCATTTTGTTAGTGGAATTTCAATTTTTTAATGTTTTCTATTTTCAAATAGGGTTTGTTTCGTCAAAATCTAGAAGTTCTCATAACTAGAATTATAATTACATCATGATTAGGGCATTGTAAAAGAAACATATTTAAAACATTATGACTATAAATTTTAAAAAAGTCACTGAATAAAAATAACAAGATCGCCAATCTTCTGGTTGCAGTTTAGCTCTCTTTTCGAATATATTATTTCAGTAACAATAATGTGTTAGCATTTAGAGAATCTTCTATTATGCTCTTTATTTTTTTTTAAGTTGTTATTTTAACGTGTTAAACTATTTTCATAGCTGTTCATTTTTATGCGCAGAGCTGTTTCACCTCTGATTTTATATAGTACTTTGCGTGTTATTTTACTATTATTTCAATACAAAACACAATATTAAAATTTAGTTCACCCGAAGATAAATTATATAATAGTAAATTTCTTGAATGTCAATAGTATTAACTTGTAGCGCAATATTGTTGTACTGCTTTCTATGAAATAATGTTTAAACTTGTTTAATGGCACAAATCACTCTTGAAGGGTGGACTGCCTGTTTGAAAGAAGAAGAAGAAGAAGATAAATTATCTTTGATTGAAGATGATAGGTATACAGATTAATATACCTGTTTCAAAATAGTATACATATGCCTATATATGCACGTATGCGTGTATATACAGATGCACGTTTACCTACGTAGATTCCTATGTTCTACATATTTTTTCGGGCATTTACATCAATTTTGTTTTCGAACAATTTATTGTAACGGATTATTTGTAAAACAAATTGTTTTGTTTCTAGAACATTTATGAATCAACTGTCGGCACGTAAATCACGACGCGTCAAAGCGCTTTTCCCAGAAAATAATTGACAATAACAGACTAATGTGAAAATAATCGGTTGTGAAATGTAACGCATTGTTAACTTACTTTTTACCATTCAAATGACAAATAATAATCTCAGAGATTGTTATAAATGTTTCTAACAATAAAGGTAGAGATAAAACCATTTATAAAGGCCACCCAGCGTAACTGAACAGAGACTGGAATTTGGAATTTGAAAAGTTTTGATAGTTAAATTCTCTGGTCTATTGCTTAACTGTATACTGAATAAATTGATGGGTGACTTTTCAATACAACCCAAGTCAAAAAATCATGTAATATAATGAATGACTCACGCCGACAAAATCCATTGCCTAGTAGAGACTAGGTCTGCAAGAAAAACGTGTATATCAATCACTAAAAATATTGTCAACGACAAAGTACTCTAAGCCCTTTAATGATTGTTTTCGAATAAATCAGCTTTAGTCATCATTCAGGTTCATTAAAAAAAATACAATTTTTAATCATGTCATTTCTGAGGTTTTTTGTATGAATATTATTCCAATCCTAGTTTAATATTTAAATAATTATGTAAAAAATAATTATTCACTTATTTTGACAATTTAATTCTGAAATATCAGATTTTGAAGTCACTTTCAAAATGCGGTTGCCACGCTTACAATTTATTTAAAAATACATATTGATGTATTAGAAAATCCTGGAAAATCTTCGAAATAGATGATCCGGCTCCTTGTTGTACCCATTATTTAACTTTGGAATTTTATTTTCGAAAACGACTTCTTCATCAGCACATCCGCGATGGTTATGATTTGTCGAGAAACTCACAATTAAACCACGCTTATCAATTATTGCTAATTAATCTTGGAGGTAATTATTGTAATCTTTGAAATAATAACTTAAAGATTAATTAGTCCACTAAATGAATTATTTCGCCGAATGCTAATTTTGAACAGTTGGCAACAACAACAAAAAATGTACTTAAATCATAACGTCTTGAATTATTTACGCGGTTCATTGAGGTTGAAAGGCACAAACAAAGCTCCTTTAATATTATTTACCTATTTAAAATTATTTTAATACAACAAAGACAAAAGCATTTATTCATTAATATTAATATGTTTTATTAGAACATTAAACTTCTTCAGAAACCAGTTCACGCAATATATTTACCCCCAAAATTTCAATTACGTGAATAAGGTTTCAGCGGAATGAATTTCACGGCAAATCAAAGCATAAAAGAGGTTGGCTGTTAAAGGACTGTTCGCTTTCGAGGCAAATTACTTCACCCAATGGATATCGTAAATTAAATGCACTGCATGTCCGGTGAATAGTCATTAATATGTCTCCAATATAATCCTTACAATATTTGATTGAGTCAGTCATGATCCAAACTGACTTAAAAATGCAAACATTAATTTCTAAATTTTTATTTCATGCTAACGAAGAACAATGCATTTTTTTATTGTATCCTTTATACAGATAAGATGATTTGTATTAAATTTCAAATCTGTCGAGCATACAGCATATCATACAGTGCTCGTCATTACATCTCACTTATGTCATTAAATATTTGTATTAACCTATTTTTCACATCCGTACTATTATTATTTTTACAATATTTTCATCCGAAAGTTTAATCCGATATATTTTTCATATTATATATACTCTCGATACATCATATTCTTATTAGTTTTTTTATAAATTTAATACCATAATATTATGTCTAATTTAATAGAAAGAAAACTCTTTAAAATTGTTGATTTAAGATTTATTTTATATTCATAATGTAATCATAAATTTCCCATCGTAATAATAATATCGGGGCTGATCTTCGAAAGATTACAGATTTTTCTATAAAACGCTCATTACAATCTGAGGCCAATATCGCTCATACAGATATATAAATAAATTAGATTATTTTTATAAAAACATCTCGTTTCTCAAAAGTTACGATTGCACTATACATATTATATAAAACGGTACTTTTTTGAAATTTATTTACTTATTATACACACACGTACATGTGTTCCTATTAAAAATTAACGGTGGATTATAAATTGTGTAAATATTTTGACTATGCGTATTATACGCGTTCTCTTCAAGATTTCATGCAAACTTCATTTAAATAAGAGTATGATGCTTACAGCTTATTATAAAACTAATAATATATTCAACCTATAAATTGTATGTAAGCTGTTAAAATATTCTTATAGTATAAGATTATTGTTATGAAGCTGTTCATTCGTAAAAATAATTAAATTCTTATTGTGAAGTTGTCATTATTCAGAACATAGGTCTGTGATATTTTAAATATTAATTATATATGAAAAATAAGGTAGATGGCTCTTTCAAATAATGGAACGATTAAATGTATTAATATCAAAAAGGTAACATATAGGTTCGAAAATTGTCGCTAAAAATATTGTCGCTGTAGCATAGTTGTATAATGCACCTTCCCCGGTTAGGAAAGAGATCCAGGTTCGAATCCCGGTGGCGCAACAACAATATTTTTCTATAAAATTGATTTTATATGTATATCTTTCTAATTAATATATTTAATTAAATTCTACTCATTTTATAAGAAGCACTTGGAGCAGCGAACGGGTGCACGAGTTGTTCGGTACATGGAATCGTCTACTTTTACAGTTTAAGATCTCGACATCTGTTGTCGACTACATTCTACAATATTCATTGATTCCATTGTGTTGGGGCGGCTCCGGGCTCCATTAGGCAGTGCACCGGGTAGGTGGACGTGATTCTCTAGACTCCCACTGTCCGTGCAATGCCGGGGAAATCGGATAAAAGATGGCCGATTTGATGGGCCAATCAACGAGGGGGGTAGACACCCTCGCTGATAGTACAAGGGGTTGGAAGCTACATTGTGTCCCATGTAGAAACTATAAAGAGATGATGATTTGTGAATATCTAAGGTACATTCTATTCGGTGATGAATATATTTAGATTTTTTAAATTGTATTTTTAAATACATTCAAAGTAAATACGTAGGTAGGTAGGTACTTATTTATTACTTATTTCGAATGAACGTAATCTTTACTTCTAGTTTAAGAAATCATCAACGATGTAGGCTTCCTTAAGGCCCGCCATGTATTCCATCATAATGGTGTGTCCAGAGATGAGACTTTGATCTATCGTCTCAGAAACTTATCGGTAAAGGTCGGAATGTAACAGTAGCATTATCCATATAATCTGTCTGGGCAATGAAGCACTTTGTCACTTGACTGGATATGAAAATATATTGCGATCTCAGATATTCTATTTATTTTCAAATTGTACCTAGCTCGATGCAGAAAGTCTGATTCCCAACATATTGATGAATATGCTATTAATTTATTACGTTCTATTTTATTATAAGCTGGTTATTATAAACAATAATTATTAATATATACTCCTCTTCTCTGCACAAGCATACGCATTTAGAGAAGAGTAGCACACAAAAAAGTATTATTGTATTGTATCATTGGACTATAACAGATTAATAAATTAATTCATTAAAAAATTAAAATATATATTTTTTTTAAATATTATATAAAGAAATTGAAAAGAAAGTTCTCATTTTTAGTGGAAAATTGAATAAATATTTGTTATCAATCAAAATGACAACACGTGAAATTTTTTGATATTTGGAGGTATGTTGATAATTAAAATTACTATTTTTTAAAATTAAATTAAATAAAATTGTTTAAGGTTACTCAGCTTTGTTACATGAATAAAAACTAGTATACGTCCGACGGCTGGAGACGCCATCTGAACTGTGATTTTTGTATCTAACCTACTTAAGTTGGATTTTTTTTTCTCCCTTAATTATTAACGATATTTCACTTATATACAAATAATTAATTTAATTTGTATTTGTACCATAAACAATACAATATTTGTGCCAAATATTATATTAAATGATCGAGTATTGTATAAGCATATTACCATATTAGGCAACACATAACATGGCGCCTCTGTATCTTTAAGAGCTCTTCCCAGACAACTTGAATAGTAGACGTCTAATCTTCAGATCAGCCTCTACTTCAGCCGCATGAAGGGTTATGGCAGACCCAAACAGGTGCAACGAATTTTCTATTGTATTAATAATATCGGGGCTCATGTTCAGAAGCTCTGAGGCCAATAACGATCATATAGACAGACAAACGAACTATTATATGGTTACTTTTATAATTTAAAAGTAGTATAGACTCATTCGTGCTAGGTTAAAGATGTACGGCATATAAAATTAATTAAGTAATAAGAAATAGTGTATCAGATATTTTAAAGTATATTTTTTTTAAAAGTGAAAACGCACCTTTTCACAAAATCATATTTTAAAATTAATAATTGTTATGCAATCAAGTTATCATAACATTTTTTAATTTTAAGTTCAAGTGTAGGATGCTATTAAATTATCCAATGTTATTATTATTATTATTATTATCATTATGCTGGTAAAACGTTAAAAACTCAACAAAATCATACAAATATGTATCTACAATATTTCCCCTTGTAGTACTCACATCACACCCGCGTTTTGAGTTCTTTTCACTCCATTTTCTAGGCGTAAATACTTTTCACTCAATTCCTTTACCCGAAATAATGGAGCAACTCGTCCAATTCCCCAGCCCCTTTATTACATAAATCGTGCATAAAACTTATCGGCCGCCCCCGCTGCGTATTTGAAAGTTCGCATAAAACGACCCCTTAAATAGTTTACGCGCAAGAGCCCTTTTTCTTTGTTTTTACATTTCCACTTGGAACGCTGAAGAGAAATGAACCCTCCCTAAAACTAAATCCGACGCTAACTCGATTTGAATAAAGTGTTGTTCTTGAGAGAGTTGTTCAGTTCAATTTGGAAAAACACTTCTTCAGTCGACTGCTTGCGGCGAAATTGTTTTTCAAAATCGGCTTCAGACGCACGACCTCCTGCAAAACTTTGAGAATCAAACGAATTTCGTTTCGGTGACTTCTAATAGATTCATAATACATAAAACGAAGCAATAATTAAAACACATTACGCACTGACTGTATTGTACTGTAAAATCTATTTAAATTTTATTTCATTAACGTCTACATACTGTGCAGTAAAAATTATTAACAAATAACAATTCTACTTATAATAACACCAGCAGATGAGCAATCGGCGATAGTGGCCGATACGCGGCCTTTGATGACCTCTGCTCGGTCAGGGTCTCAATAGAATCTATATTTCAATGATAGAGCTTTATCCAAAATAAACCACACGTAAATAAAATGTGGATGTAATTAAAATTATTCCAAATAAAAAATGACATACAAGAATCGTGGGTAGACAATTTCAACGGGAAGATTTCTCCCTTACCATAGACAGAAGAAAAGATAACAAATGTCAATATACGATTTCGCTAAAATATTAACGTAGAGATATTAAAAACACGTTCGTTTTTACAGACCTGGTCGTTTAATCAAGTAGTGTACGGCCATAATGACACTACCGAAGCCGAAGCCGGCATCCAGAAAATCACAGATGTAGACGGGGAAACGTAATATTATAATGTATTGCATTTCATTAACACCATTAGTTATCATTTTAATATTCTATAAATGTTATTTTGGAATGTTTTAAATTGTAAATAATATTTGAGACACATTTACTTTTTTACTGTGACAAATAATAAGTTTCTGGGAATTATATTATTCGAACATTGTACCCATACTGAGACGTGATGGTCAGGCACGTTGTAATAGAAGAATAAAAAATTTAATTTATCACCAAATTTTTTTAAACAGAAAATAATGGAACGATTAAATTTGTTAATATCAAAAAGGTAACGGTAAAGGTAAAGGTAAAATAGGTTCGAAAATTTGTCGCTAAAAATATCGTCGCTGTAGCATAGTTGGATAATGCACCTTCCCCGGTTTGGAAAGAGATCCAGGTTCGAATCCCGGTGACGCAACAACAGTATTTTTCTATAAAATTGATATTATATCTTTCTATTTTAATATATTTTATTCATATTTAAAAAATACTCCTAATCTCACAGAAAAAATCATAAGAAAACAGGTGTGACAGAAAAATGTTACGTACCTACATATAAGTATAGATATATCGCGAACTACCCCTTAAGATTTACTGAGGTTATATCACGACAGGACGGGTACACATTTCAGAAAATTTATTATGTTAACATTTCTCAGAAACTGAATTATTAATTATGTTAACTCTTAATCTAAAACGTTAATTTAAAACGCCGAGGTGTTAATTTTTAAACCCAGCATCGAGAGCTTTCAACTGCTACTTAGCCGAGAAGGCAACTGTGTTGAAACCGCTGGAGTATAAATATTCATTCTGTAGTAGCGTTATCGCGACGCGCAGTCCGGCCCGTGTGCTTGACCGCCGTCGTCCATCTAGCGGAAATCTATCGAAGCTAAACTGGTGGGAAGCCATTATTGCTGAACACGCTAAACTGCGCCTGAATTTCAGTGCTGTCAAATATTTTATGAAGTGTATGTTTTTTGAGCAAACTAATTCATCACCAGATTGGTGCATGAAGCAAACAATTAGTTGACGTCATCGTTCAATTTGTGTTTATCCTTGATAAGTCTTTTAATATGATTTTGACAATGTTTGGTTGTTTTGAGTTACTTAATAGGTTGAACATTAAAAACAAATCTTCATATAAAAAATGTATACCATTTTTAGGATCACTTCTAATTTTATTATTTTTTGTTGATTAAACGCGCCTCATTCAATAAATTAAGTTTTTTTTTTAAATTATCTGTAATATGTATACTGGATGTACTAAAAATTTGAATCGAAAATGTTCAAAATGCATTAACCTAATCTCAACCATGTCTTAGTTACGATTATTTTGATTGATTTTTATTCCAAATAATATTTCGAATACAAAAATTTTAAATATCATCGAACTTCCAGTGACAAAACTGTTTTTTAATAATTTTAGGACCTAAAACAGTAATGGATTAATCTCACAAATATTTATTTCATTCGTAAGTACCTACACATTTAAAGCTTAACATGATTATATAAATATCTCTTACAATTATATTTTCTATAACGGTACAGAATTTGTACACACTTCTTGAATATTTTTAACCGGTAATTTAGTCCTATATCCATCCATAAAATATTGTGAACTATGTCTGTTATACATATAAAGCCATATATAAAATACATCGACTCATGACGCGCATTTATAACCTTTCGATTTCAAATTGAATAAACACTTTTCATTTCAAATCCCTCTGCCCCAGCCGTAGTGTTAATGCGTCGAAATCTGGTGCCACAATCTCTACCAGTTGCGCCCCCATAAATCATTCTATGGGGCACACTCCCTTATTTAAAAAATACTTTCACCCTCCATACCTCCGAAGGGGTTGGCACGCGTCCTGCCACTAAAGCTTGAACGATGTCCTTCCGGCACAAAGCCTCAAAAGGAAGTAAATAAATAAATGGACGGAAGCCATTATTATAATCAATGGTTCTTTTGGATGTCAAATCTGTGGCGTTTTAATTGCATTCTTGGGTCAGTTAGTGATGTTATGATCGTCCGAAATATATTATTAATATTATTTTATTTTTTTTGACGATGTAAATGACAAAAAAAAACCTATTTATACGTAGATTCATTTTACTAGTACATATATAATGTCAATGGCATGAAAATGTGTTGACATAATAATCTACGATACATTATTTAGGTACAAGACTGTTGATGCTCGTGTAATTTGTTTCCTGCATTTTTTTGTAGATCGTTTAATTACATATTTTAATTTTCTGACTTTTACCGCAAATGTTGTTATGTAATTGACACCAATATACAATTTGTATCTACTACATGGGAGTGTCGGTGGGTCGGTAAATTGTTATTCGCGCATGTGATGCACATTTGTAAGTTATATCGTATCTTTTTACAACATTTCAAAAATCATACTCTTTCATAAAACCATTAATGTTCTGTACAATTAATAAATAATAAATGATTTATAATCAACCAAAATATATCCCAAAGAGCAACCGTTACGCTATTATCAAAATTGTGTAATTTAAAAAAATAACTTTGTTCAAATCAAAATAGTGATGCCACGTGTAGAACCTTATAATAATCTTGTTAAACATCTTCATAACGCCTACACTCGACTCCTCTATCGGGATCAAGGTTACATTTTAAAAGGGTGGATATAATATTTTTGAGGGTCGATTTCCTTCTCTATAAAAAGAGGGTGGTTTCTGCAGCAAATTGAATGTATTTTATTTGTGTTTTATCCAAATAATTTTGGTTTGCACTTGCTACTGTACCGGATGAGCACTGTGCTGTAATACACTAAAATACTAGGTGAATAATATAAATAGCAGGTACCGAATGAAGTATTTTACTTTGTTTCCAAACCTCTAAACAACAATGCTCCTAAAATAATAATAATTTATTCATTTCGGTAAAGTCGGTAATTTGCGGTATTGAAATTATTTGATAGTTGAAAATGTTCGATTCTCTCGCACAAGAGTATGTTATAGTTGTGGAGTGCACCTACCTAGTTCGCCGCTATTCATCCGACCGCGGTGGTTACATATGCAGGAACAATCGCTACTCCGCAACGTAAACATCAAACGGCCGCAAACAGAGGGCAGTTGGAAATTCTAACCGGCTTCTATTCTGTGGATTTCTCAGCGAAGTAACCACTCTAAATGTTAAAAACATCGGACCATTTCCATACTGTTTACACATGGTAATGCGCGGATACGGTGTTTCAGGACAGCTAAGGTCGTATCACACTAGACCCTGGACAGTCAACACAGAAGCATCAAAGAAATCACTATTCTGTGACATTTCTATTTGCCGTTTTTCTTGTTATTTTCTAGACAGAGTTTATTTCGTCTACATTATCGTATTACTTATCATGATAACGAAAAATTAATAAATCGTGTATTCTTTCGGTGTAGGCACCGCCCTGATTCGTGTTAAACCTAATTGTGAATACTTTCAACATAAAATATGTTTTATCGGAGGCTCTTAGAACGTTAAAAATGATGAAATATGTAAGAAAAATATATCTTATGCAATGCGATACATGCTTCTGAGACACGTAACACGTCTCTTTTAACGGTAAAACATAAAATGCTCTAGAAATATTTATATTTAAAAATTAGCTGATTAAAATATCAAATTGAAGGTGTAAATGTCGAGTAATAATTAATTATTTGATGGCGGTTAATAAATTATTGTTAGCTTCGTTCAATTTTATCGAATGCTTATTTATTAGTGTAATTAATCCTCTTCCTTCTCCCGTAAGGCGTAAGCCTTGATGCGATTTAAGAACCGTTTTGCCCGTTTAACCCGTTCCGCCTCTTCTCGCCCCGCTAATATTATATTAATATTCCTGCGAAAGGCTACACCTGTTATGTTATAACCTGTAAGGTCTCGATTCATTATGCAAGCAATACATATTCAGCTCTCCGCCGGTCGAACCTCGTTTATACCCGGGGACTCAAAGAAACTCTCTTTTCCACTTTGGCCGCAAAGGGAGGAATATGAAAACGTTTTTTCCCGATGTTGGCCGAGTATTTACTTAAAAGGTTGTGCGGTAGCGCTTTGACATGGAAATATCCCCCGAATGCTTCCACGGGCGGACTCCGCGTCGTGGTGGGCAGCGATGGGATGAATATATTTACGAACAACTTTATTTGCGAATATTTTTCTATTTGAATCGTTGAATTATAATGACTCTTAAACAGTTTCAGTACATCGAGAAGCTTTTAGCTCCATTTTTAAAGTGGAATAAAACTACTAATATAATCTTTTTCAAACCAAACATATAATTTTAATAAAAGCACCCAAGTATTACATATATTTTTGTTTAGTACATATCATTCTGTTTATACCCTCGGTGTAAAACCACTTCTCCCGGAGCTACTAGAATAAAGTTACATTCTCCACGGAGTTCTTACAAACCGCCTCTCGTCACGAGCGCGCCCTCCAAATTTAAAACCATAACAAGCCAATGACGATTTACATTCTACCCCTGCCAGTATTTAAACATATATTCATTGTGATATTTTCCGAGGGTATCGCAACCCTTCTAAATCCTCGTGGGGTCTCATTTGCATCCCTCGGGGCACACAAGGACCGACACTCTTTTTATGATTTCTAGCGTACATAAAAAATTCATTCACAAGTTTGTTCCTCCGATGTATGCATATGCCCTTTATTGAGGAAAGGGGTGATAACTCGACTAGTATTGGGGTTAACCATGATTGGCTGCGGGGTGGTGACAAGATTAATATTTAATAAAGTCCCTATTCTCGCCACATGGCACTTGAACTTTAATATAAACGATCGTAAAAATGTTACTTAGTAAAAGGATAACTGAAGTAAACAATATATATTTTTTTAATTAAACCAATAAAATATTGAAAATCATTTTCATATGCACAAGATACATACTTAATTACATGACTCAAACATAAATATCCAATATGTATATGAATTTCAGGAGTTTCAATAAAATAAAATATAATTCACAAAATATCTGCGCTAAATATTGTTTATCAAACAATTGAAAATGCTAAGTCATCAAGGAATTTGAAACAAGGACCTTGAAAATCCTCGTAATAAGGATTCGTACCATCAGTTTTCAGAACTTTTTTTTTAATACTGCTAAAGCAATTTATAAAATTAAATACTAATTAAATTTATTAATTAGAAAGATATACATATAAAATCAATTTTATCGAAAAATATTGTTGTTTCGCCACCGGGATTCGAACTTGGATCCCTTTCCAAGCCGGGAAAAGTGCATTATCCAACTATGCTATAGCGACATTATTTTTTACGACAAATTTTCGAACCTATATGTTATACCTTTTCAAATTAATACATTTATCGTTCCGTTATTTGAAAGAGTCATCTACTTTGTTTTTATGTAATCTCAAATAACTTTGAGTAAACCGATAGCAGACGCTACATATGTATATCTTTCTAATTAATACATTTAATTAGTATTTTAAAATATCACAGACCTATGTTCTGAATAATTATAACTTCACGATAAGAATGTATTCTCCTAATAATTACTTAAAATTATTAAATGGTCTTAAAACAACTAAACAAAAGTTCTAACCATGTATGCTTGAGATAAATAAGAATATATGATTATAATATACGAATACATATATACAACTTGGCATGTATTAATAATTCAGACAGCAATCGTCTCGAATACTTTAGATGACTTTAGAAGTTTAGACCTTTTCAATTTCGATTTCATCCGAATATCAAGGTGTACAAGTAAAGAGTTGGGGATCGCGTGTCGCCCACGTGTGTGTGTGTGTGTGTTGCTATTATCCCATTCATCTTTTCATCTCCTGCACGCGCAACATCTCTACTGCTAGCGAGTTACCTACCCGGCAACCGGCAGCTACCCACTCGAACAAAAAACGCCACAAAACTACGATTATTGCAGCGGAGTGCTGGGTGCAGGCTGGGTACAGGCTGGGCGCTACCCCCCGAGGGTTGTCTATCGTCTGGAGACTAATTCTTGAACTTCTAGGAAAGTTATATCGCGTCTAATGTTTGTGATCATTAATAGCAATGCGATATACAATCAGCTAGATCACATATTTTTTCATGTGAATACTGACAATTGAATTGTGAATAATGTTAGTTGTGTCGTCATAACTTTGAGTCCTAACACTGATTTTTTGACATCTCTCAAATCGTTTATCTTGCAAACAGATAACTAACATTAATTATTATATATATTATCCTTTGAATGGATGAAATATTATACAACCGTCCTTAAATAATATAATATTATAAATACTAATTAAATGTATTAATTAGAAAGATATACATATAAAATAAATTTTATCAAAAATATTGTTGTTGCTACCGAGATTCGAACCTGGATCTCTTTCCGATCATCCATTAATGCACCTTCCCCGGATTATAAATTGTTAATTCTGGCGTCTCCTATTCAAAGGCATTTGAGATTCCGTAAAAATAAAGTAGTAGGTTCGAAAATTTGTCCTGAAAAGTACTGTGTGCTGAAGCATAGTCGGTTAATGCACCTTCTCCGGATTGGAAAGAGATCCAGATTCGAATCCCGGTAACAATAATAATATTTTTCGATAAAATTGATTTTATATTTTTCTAATTAATACATTTAAAATATCACAGACCGTCTGTTCTGAATAATTACAACTTCACAATAAGAATGTATTCTCTTTAATAATATAATATTAATTAAGTGTTTTCACGGGAATTGAAAATTGGCCAAAAAAAATATCTATTTAAGATGTACATCAGTACTACACAAATTTTCCTTTCTGTAATAATTTGGTATTTGCATTAAAATTTATTAATACACATATTTGGTGCTCGATACTCGCTAGTGGGTTTCATGACTTTGTCCTCTGTTACCTGGAGGTAGTTTCGCCCGCAGATATGCACCAAACTGCACAAAATGTGGCGTGCATCCTCCCGATTCTATTTAGATAAACCAACCGCTCGAAATAAATTAAATTAACATTTGGACACTGTAATTCATAAACGGAAATGAATGCAGTATTTAAATTGTGACGGTTGCAATTTGTTTTATTTCAAATAGTTTAAAACAATTCTTGATTCTTTGCCGACATAAAGGACTATTATAAAATAAATATTAATATTATTTCTTACATAAAGAGGATTGACAATTGAAGAACGACAACTTTTTTTGATTTATTATAAAATCCATCGACACTAAAAATTCACGCAAATTTATATTTTCACAACTTTTCTGCAGGTTCTAAAGTTAATTACTATAATTATATATACTACGAAAATGTTTGCAACACTTGAATGAAGTAAAGTTATTTATTTATTCATAAATTAACGGCTAAATTAAACCATACAATATTATTTTATATCTATATTTTGAAAGTATGAACTTAGTTGGCACTTAAGAGGTTAGAGTTAAAGGAAAATAAAGCAATTTAAACCAAATGTAGAAAACAATGAATACCCAATATAAACAATAGTGCATGATAAAACAATAATTTTAAAATACTAAATGATACAAACTTGATTAAATATAAACACTAAATTAATATAACCACATTTAAATATCTACTCTACCAATAATTTCATCACTCTAGTATAGCCGATCCGGTCGGCATGCAGTTGAATATAACAAATCAGCTGATTGACTTTCACCCTTATCTTCATTTTGTTTCTTTTTTGTCTTTCAGGAGGCTTCTTGGAAAATTTCTCGAAACTATTGTTTCAGCATTCTTATTACACATGTATTATTTATTCGAATTATTAATGAAATAAACTAAATAATTTATAGAGATTATTTTTTAATGGAAGATATCGAAAAACATCAATGAATAAGTATTTTAATACGTGAATAAAATATATTTATGAATTATTATTATAATATGTCATTGATACTAAGTAGGTTGAATTACATTTCCCGCCTGAACTTTCTCATGGTCTCGTGAGAGCTGCGTCACGGTAGGAAATCGCCGTTAAGTATTTCACCCCATCGAGCAATATTTCGCCTAAACATACCCCGTGTATTCTCTTTAATAATTGTTTCCCTCCTACTGCAATAATAATATATTATGTACATAGCCGGGAGAGCGCGGGCTAAACAAAAGTACCACTAAAAATGTCAATAACCGAAAATCCAAAGGGCAATATTATAACATATCCGTTAATCGAAAGCGTTGAAAGTTCTTTCCCGTAATGGTTGTGGAAGTGAAAGAAATTATTTATCGTACATTTAATTACGAGGAATATAATAAATAAGGAATCAGAAGCACGGGAAACATCTGTATTTGCTAGCCGTAGTAAATAATCTCCAAGAAAAGTTATGTCGGAGTGATTATTAGACGCAGTGAAGCGTCGTAACATGTAATCCCCCACAACAAACAAAACGTACAAACACCGATTAAATACTACTAAACGATGTGTATTCTTCATCTTTGATATTTGAATAATTAATCTGTGTTTTCATTGTCACGCGAAATTTTTAATAAAAATCTCTGCCTCTAATAGCCTCGAAATATTTAGATCAAGTAAACATACATTCATTTTTAAATTACCTATTTAAAATCAACATTTTTGGTTAGCATTATAGGGGATTTATAAAGAATATTCCTGATTCCACTTTACCAACTACTTTGTATTAATCACAATCTGTATGTCACATTATATATATACATACTACTAATAATTTATTTCCATTTCTTTTGCTTATTATATATTTTTTTTAATTTGTGTTTAAACATGATCTTATCGTAAAATAAACATGTGGTAGTAAATGTATTCTGTAAGAAGTGAACTATTTTCATATTGGTTCAATTGCATGTCTTACTGTATTATATTTATAGACGATTAATCTGTACCAAGTACAGATTCAGGATTTAAACAGTTTTAATAACTATTTCCCAATAAAAAAAACTATATTAAATACAACATTACAAAAAATCCCTGATCAACTGATAGCGCAATGACAAAACTATAAAATCTTCACTCGCGACTCTTATTTAGATTAAAAAAATGTTTTTAATTTAATAATGCGTAGTAATAATGGTATTGGGGGCGACGTCAGTTTCTAGACTGTTTGTTTCAATATTTGTTTTCAGTTCGTGGGAAATTTATTATTTTAATGTAAAGTAATTTTTTAAATATATTTGTGATCAAAAAATATATAAGCATATTTAATTCTTTATTTTCGTAAAACAATTATACATTTAAGTACGATATAATGTATTGATACTATGTTTAAACCAAGGAGAACCCCTTAAATTTAAAATCATTTTTATTTGTGTGTGCACAGCTCAATTTTTATATTGTTATAAAAAATATATTTAATGTGTGTACTTCATTCATTGTTAACAATGATTTCCAGAATAATGCACATAATACTACAGCGTCTGTCTTTATACCAAGCGTTGCCGGCTGACATTCGAATTTGACAAATTATTTAGCAAATACGAGTTATAATTGAATTTTCACGACGTTGCCATTTAACTCGCTGAGAAATATATTGAACCAGTTAATTCAGGAGACGTTAAATCGCTTCCCCTGGAGCAAACTAATTAAGAGATTATTTGGAGCGGAAAATTTACTGCAGCTCGGGTAATAATAATGGCGGTTGAAAAATCATTACTTCCAATCCGGTCTGCCAGGTTCCCGCCGTGTCCTGCAAGTCCTGGAAGGCGGGATTTTCTAAATAGGTTCCAATATTGTGACGGCTGACGGTTCATAATGATAACAGAAAATCAGAACAATAATTCAAAAACAATTGACTTTTTGTGTCATATTCATATTTTTTCCGCAATAGACCTTAATCAGTCGTATGATTATGTATTAATGTATTGAAATTATTTTGTGATTATAGCATTTTTTGATTTTATCGATATTTACCTTTCTATTACATAAAACAAAACCCGGGCCACGCGATGTCATTGTGCTATTTGCCATTCGAAACGCCTTCCATGAAAGAGAGGCACGTATCGCGATAGAGATCAGTATTGTCGTAGGTTGGATAATGATTTATAAATTAATGAATCTTTAACAAATCTAAATTATTTTTTTTATATTTATTCTCTAGAGCCGTACGTAAAAAAATCGACACCCTTCTAATATAAATACGTATGATATTGAATTTCATCATTTTTTCTCAGTTTTTCATCAAATTTAATCATAAAAACCTATTCGTTTTCTTTATTAATATGTACATAACTATGGGTTGGTTATGTACACTCATTTGGAGTTCTTTGAATTGTTTTTGTATAGGTACAGATAATTAAACGTACTTATTGGCAACCATTGGTAATGTTGCACTATGCAGTCAAGAGAATCAAGGTCTTGGCATAAAAGAACCCTTATGTGAAACTCATACTACATTATTCAATTAAATATCTAATTAAAGAATAAAGTAGAATAGGTAGGTATTGCTTTACAAAGTTAATAGAGGGAGATGGGGAATCGTTTTAAGTAGACCCGCATTTCGTTTCATTTGAATCAACAACAAATTGTGAGTCAATATAGAAACACATTTAACAATAATTTATTATATAACTATACATTTATATTAGATTTCAAATTGTCACAGTACTTACAGATGATTGTAAACCTCTTTATTCGTTGAAGTTAAAACGTTATAAATAATAGTCGGCGTAAAGCAACACATACCTACATAAATATGAATGTCCAAATAATATCCAGAGCTTACTAAGTTTTGTTCAAATATTCGGTTTTAACCTTAATAAATTAACGTTCCAAAGTTTATTACTCTAATTTTGGTAATATTTGTTGTATTCAGAAATTGGGATTTAATTACAATATTTTGGATGTGTTATATGTTCTCAATAATGAAAACTTCATAAGAATTGTTATGTAAGTATGAAAATAAATTAAGCCAGATAATTTATAGAATTTTAGAAGACAACATGCCAGACATAAGACGGTCGCCCTAGACTGGGTCTCATAAATTTGTTTATAATTATGTCCTCAAAAATGTTTATCAGTTGTCAGGCTGTCAGGCCACAATACCAATCCTCACCCTGCCTCACCTCGGCTCCAGCGGGCGTCTTATCCGTGGATGATCAAATGCACTCTTTCGAGAAAAAACTCTTTTTTTGAAAAAATACTAAGAAACAAACACAAAATCCGACATCTGAATACAAAAAAACTGCAGGTAAAAATGTTAGGGGTGAAGTAAAATAATAACGCGGCAGAATTGTGTAGAAAAAACGAATAAAATTAAGCAGCTTTTAAATGTGTTTTTCGGTTGATCTAGTTAATGCGAAAAAAAGTTTACTCAGGTAGGGAAAATAATAGGTGACGCCAAAAAAACGCGTAAAATTTACAAAAAAAAATGGTATCCCAACCCGGCAGTTGGTGGCGTGCTGTTAAGGCACTACCCTTATTAATGCTCGAGAATAACAAAAGAAGCCTAAAAAATACACCCAAATTTATACAGAGAATTGCATGAGTCGGGGTAGTTTTTATTGCGAAATCCAGACAATTCTACCTGCGCGGTTCTTATACCTTTTGTCGCTCGCGCAATAATGCCAGCAAGGGGTAATGCGAGACGAGGACGAAAATGAGATTTTTTGGGAAAAGCAAACTCGCGCACGTTTCCGGCTCGGCCCACCGCGTACTCCTTCGGGCTGAAACATTTCGTGTCGTCACAGTCATCGGCGGCATTATTCGCGGCGTCGCGCGCTACCCCTTCGGGCAGGGGGGAGGGGGGGAGGGGATGCATCGGGTAGCGAAGCTCGCGGCGAGACCACCCTTTTATTCCCTAACGGGGTGTCAAGCGGGCAACATATGCGCTGTCTGCGAGTACTTCGCCGCAAAGTTACGCACTCGTGTTCATTATATAAAAAGTGTTTTTGTCTTTGACGTTTGATACAAATTTTAAAAAGTTTGTTTTTTTCGTGTGTATAATAATTGTATCACCGGGTACATTTTTTTAATCTCGGTTTTCATAAATTAATTAAAAATGGTGATGGTATCCACGTGTAAGAGAAGGGGCCAGCTGAACTTAAAGCCACCCCCAGAGCACAACAATAACAATCAGGTGGTCGGTAAAACAGCCTTCATGCAGCCTTACATCAGATATCGTAAGTTACTGTGTATTTATATATATATACTGATGCTGAATTACTATTTTTCTGATACGTCAATATTTAATATTACATTATAAGTCTAACTACAAATTTCTAACAACATTTGATATTTAAATATTTATAATACATATATGCAAATTGAAATAAAATTGATTAATAAACCGACGTTCTTCTTCACATAATCGGATTGACCCAGACCGGTCATAGAATAAGTTGTCAGGGTCTTTATAAGCTTTGCATCATTTCTTCACCATTTGAATAATCCTGCATATCGACGGCGATGTCATTCAAGTGCAGCTTTACATCACGTTAAATAGTTTTTGTTTTTTCAATTAAAGGTCAACCTTCTTACGAATTTATAGAATACATTTATTTGTTTTACATAAGTCCGTCGAATAATAATTTCTGCACTTTCTGCTTTCATTTATCATGTACTAGTCATAGCTTGTAACAATAATGTCCAACTCATAATTATGAACACATTTATTGTATAGTTGTGGTGATTACTCTTTAAATTAAGTTTATGTCCTGGTTAAAAAAAAAGTTTTTTTCAAATTATTTTTATTAGTCTCTGAATATGATTATTTTTAAAAGTGAAACTTAATATCAAAATTTTACGGGTTTTATTTGTGCACTCTTTCTACCTATTTCTAATATAAACGTATTATTCCCTATTTTGATTTGCTGGTCTCATATGATTCTATATCTTTACATTTAAATTTGTGTATCTTGCATGTTTTCTGAGTAAGATAATATTAATACGTTATTTGTTTTTATTATTTAACTATGGTCCCAGTAATAGAATCATTCAATATTATAATATTATAATTTGTTGGGCTTTAAAAACACCTAAATCAGTTTTAGATGCACCTCCCCATCCAATTTCTCTTTATATCATAACGCACTGTTCAAAGTTAAATTTTACGGACCTTTTTTTTTTAAAAAAAAATAGAGATGCGTACACGGAATACATGTCACATCAATATTTTTACTATTTTCAAATTTAGCTAAACGCTTGTACTATGAAAATTGGTGTTCTGGAACGAGGCGTAAACACCTGACCATTAGACCACTAGGCCAGCCTTTTAATCACTACACCAATAAGCCATTTGATATATTTTTAACCTACGACTCATTTATTTTTTCGCAATATTAGTCCACTTTTGCAACGCTATCTAGTACATATTTGCAACTAAATGATTTGTAAATTAAATTGTTATTAAAATACGCGATTTGGTTCTGATTTCATATTTCACTTTATAGACATTTTTGTAGAGTAAATCCAAATATAACAGTTGCTTGCATAAAGGCAGTATTTTCACAGATTTTAAAGTACCTAAAATAGTAGACATATACAAAAAAAAATCAATAATTCAAATTTTCAAAATTAAAAATCTATTAAATTTTAGAAGCGAATTCCGATCTAAAATATATAGAGATCAAATTGATATCCCAAAACTAAAATATACCGCAACTCAAAATCAATACATTTATCAAGGTATCAATTTTTTTAACAATCTTCCCATCACAATTAGAAAAATTACGGACTATCATAAATTTGTAACTGAAGTAAAAAATATATGTACACAGACTAACTGAAACATAAATTAACTCGAATATACTCCTTCTCTATACACGAGTCTTACTCTCATAGAGGAGAAACAAATGTTAAAATATATATATATGTCCACTGATTATTGAAATTGTATTATATTTTTAATATTAAAAATTTTAAAAAATGAACACATGAGATCATCCAAATATATTAACATATGTTTACCTCTACATGTCTTAGTGGCAAATTATTTTTAAAATAGAAAACGTTTAGCTGATTTATTTGATTGAATTGACATTGTGATGTACCTTACAAACATCAAAAAAAAAATTATATATACACATTGATGAAAACAAACCACAAACCTACGTATTATTTAGAACATGTTACAAAAAAAAAACGTCTATTTAAAATGTTACCAATATTTCCCTTTAGAGGTGACGGTTTTTTTTTACTGTTTAAATATATTTATATTATTTATAGAAAAATTATTATTACAAAATATTAATTTATCCTGGAAAGTGAAAGAGTCAAACAATCATGCCGTTATATTTCTTCACATTATCATTAACAATAATAGACTCGAGTGTTTGAAACGCAATACATGTATGAATTGAACAAAAATTTATTTTACAAAAAAATATTTATTATTAGAACACATTCTTATTGTGACAACTTCACAATAATAATGTGCTCTCCTGATAATAAAGTTGTATCAATGTGACCAAAATTTAATAAAAATGAATTGATAATTCTGGCGTCTGCTATCAGATTACTCGAAGGTATTTGAGATTCTGTATAAATAAGGTAGATGGCACTTTCAAATAATGAAACGATTAAATGTATTAATATCAAAAAGGTAACATGTAGGTTCGAAAATTTGTCGCTGTAGCATAGTTGGATAATGCACCTTCCCCGGTTAGGAAAGAGATCGACGTTTGAATCCTCCGGTGTCGCAACAACAATATTTTCCGATAAAATTGATTATATATGTATATCTTTCTAATTAATACATTTAATTCATATTTAAAATATTATTATTTAATTCTCTTTTTTTAACCTAAAGTAACCGCCCAAATACTAGTACTACCTAGTACTCGCTTCAGTATCTTATCAAAAAATATTCACTCTCTATTTAATTAATATATTTAATTAATTTTTTAAATATTTATTGTATCCATTTAATACCACGTAAAATTTTATACGTCCGAATAGAAAGATAAGTGCACAGATTTTTAAAATAGTCATAAAACTAAGTAGCCAGTCCTGTTGCCGCACTGAGTGCGGTACCTAGTGGGCACAAATGGAAAAAATAATATTTTTCCAACGGCGAGTTCAATTTACCAGAAATTAATTAATGACGTCGAGCGGCCATACTGCTACATCCCTCTCTTCTGGTGCCACCCTTCCCCCACCTGCTTACAGTAGGTACTGAGAACCATTAAGATTGTGGAAGTGTTTTAAGATTTTTATACGATATTCGTTAAATTAACGGTTGCGTTTAACCCATAACTAATTATTACAATAAACGTGATTCTCATCAAAATAATTTTGTCACATCATCTAATCAGTATTATTCTATTTATCAAGTTTGCTAATATATTATTTTTCTGCGTTGAGTAATGCATGGTATTAAAATGTATTCATATTGTATTTCTAATATAGATATACATTTAATGTCAGCATGTATAAAATTGACATACTTCAAAAATAAAATATTTAAATTTACGAAAAATTTATTGTTCATTTTCTAAATACTTAAAACCATTGATTAATGAAATTGCCAAGCTATTTTAAATATTACCGTAGGTTCTAAGAAATATTATTATCAGTTTTCCACAAAAATTTATTTCTATTCTAATTCTGTAAATTACGTTTCATCTACAGTTACAGAATACACTTTTCATATAGCCAACCTGTATAATACATACGTGCATAGCAACCTTAACACGCATACTTGCGCGTTGACTGTGTGTTTGTGTATGATTAGTGAGGGAGACCTCTTTATTATATATTATGTACTAACGAGGAAAGCGCCGCGTGGCGGCGACAGTTGGGACTATTAATTGTCGGAAAAGCGGGAAAACCTCGCTGTACGGCGGTGTAACCGGAAGAAGGCTTCTAGCAAAGTGATTATAATAAAAATATCTCACTTCTGAATTCATACTCTTTAAGGAAAGTTATATCAAACACAATACAATTGTTATTCAGTTAATTACTTTATTTCTCGTATTTAAGAGGGACGGTATATAATAAGTATTGTATATAAATAAAGGTATATTTATAAATTCTATTAATGAATACGCTTTTTTTTTAATTATTTAATTTATTTGGTATAATATACCAGGTATATAATATTATAGATATATTATAGACTTTCCAGTACAATTTTCTCATTTTATTTTTGAATAATATTTTATTTAATATAGTAAAACTGGATTTAATACGTTTTACGTGCATAATAAAACAAAAATTTTGTCCAATGTCCATATAGACGTTGCAGCCAGCATTTGCGGAAAACCATTTGCATTTGCAATAATCAATTAATACAAATGCCTTTTCAATATTACAAATTACAAATGCCTTTCCGATAATTCTAATTTACCTATATATAAATAACTAAAATGACTACGGGAAATTTCTAATTTACTTTACTTGTTTAATATCTGAGACCACCATTTAAGAAAAAGATAAATCATAAAATCAATTGTGCACGGAGTAATGAAGATGTTTAGCGAACTACAAGTTAAAATAAGAGACGTAAAAAAGTAAAATAAATCATTTTATATATATTTTTTAGTAAAAACATATATATTTATTTAATGCTAATTATTGCGATGAGAGATCAGTTAATTTCAATTAGCGTCATATTCAAAACATTCCCAAATAACAGTGAACAGTTCCACGATGCTGTGAGTATTGGGTATATCATACAACATAACACGACATGATAACACTTGTGCACGCGGTTGTGACTTGAAATGGCGCTGAGGTTTCTGTAAAACTTAGTTATGAGTTATCGCTGCATTAACGGCCGCTAACTTGGAGGGGTTCGGGGTGATGGGGGTGAATGTTCTCTCGCTCCTGAATACCGCCACATTAAAACTTAACGGGATGAGAAAGAAAATTGTGTAACGTAAATGTTTCCCATTTTCTTTTGCGAGGAGATCTCTCCTGACCAAGAACACCGGTTTCGCATTCATTACATACATATTACATATATATAATACATTACATATGCATATACATATATGTATCACAATTAAGTATTCCTATCAGAATCGGGAGGATAATGTCACATCTTCTTATTTAAGATTCTTATACTGGGTTTCAATAAGATACCAACAGATAAGATTATTAAATATATTTCTATATTTTAACTCCTCTAACATTAATAGATATTGTATAATCGCTATCTTATATTCTCATCTTATACATATGGCGAAGTGGCATTTTGAACCATAAACTAGACATGGAATATCGATTCTAACATTAACTAATTTTTCTCCTACTACTTTTTTAATCTAATTTTGGCCTACCACTCTTTTTGCATCAAAATTTTAAAATAAATCAATATGAATATATTTTTGTCGATTTTTTCACTGAATTTTCAGTACACGAAGACTAATTAAATGTGCGATATACTTTATTATACGTGGCATACACGGGCAAGATATGAGGAGGAGCACTCCAAAAATATATAAATCGTTAAAAGGTTTGAGTATACATAATATATGCATAATGTCAATTTGATTAAATTAAAATATTATTATTAGGAGAACACATTCTTATTATGAAGTTGTAATTATTCAGAACATAGGTCTGTGATGATTCTGGCGTCTGCTATCAGATTACACAAAGGTATTTGAGATTCCGTAAAAATAAGGCTCTTTCAAATAATGGAACGATTAAAGGTATCAATATCAAAAAGGTTACACATAGGTTCGATAATTTGCCGTTAAAAATATCGTCGCTGTAGCATAGTTGGATAATGCACCTTCCCCGGTTTGGAAAGAGATCCAGGTTCGATTCCCGGCGGTGCAACAACAATATTTTTCGATTAAGTTGATTTTATATGTATATCTTTCTAATTAATACATTTAATTCATATTTAAAATATTATTATTTAATTCTCTTTTTTTAACCTAAAGTAACCGCCCAAATACTATTACTACCTAGTCAGTACTCGCGTCAGTATCTTATCAAAAAATATTCACTCTCTATTTATGTAATTATTACTGATTATTTTAATGCATTAAGCATAGCCTAGTAACCTAAAGATAATGGATTCCATTCTTGTACTCCATTCCGTAAACCGACAGCCATAAACCAACCCTACTTTCACACCACAGATTCTTAGATCAAGCTATCTAAAAAATGTAAATGTCGACGTGCATCAAAATTAATTTAAAAATTTGTTTTTAAAAAATCCAACACAAATAATTTAACGAATATCAGTAATAAATATTTTTAAATTATACAAGTGCTCGTATTAAATAAATTAATTATAATGGACGTCCCGAGAGTCACCAAGCTCGTAAACATACTATCAAAGAATTATTTATCATGGCTTCCACAGTTTCCCAATAGACGTCGCATTTATATAGTTGCATATGCCATTTCAAGATGGCGTGTTCCACCCCCTCCTCTCGGTACCACCCTACCCGGCACTACCACCCGCACCCTCCCGACACAAGAGGGTTGCCAGGCAACCGGAAACTTGTCTCAATTACCGCCCACTCTACTTCGATGCACTTGTAAATATTTCTCAGCCATAGAAGAAATGATTTTCATTAGAATTTTGATTAGGTGCCTTTAACATGTACAAAAAACGAAACATCGAATGTACACCGGGCCGGCCTAGCTTAGGACCTAGTGCACTATTCAAATGATGTTAGTGCCAATGCCAATAAATTTCCAAATTCTATTTAAATATTGTAAGTAACATCGAGAACAAAAATAAAAATATTTGAAATCATGCAGTCAGAGTTGCAGAGTCTCTTTTCGACAAAAAAAAAAATGCTTTGTATTTTTATCCATTCCATTGCTTTTGTTTACGCATTATTTTAAAATGCAATTCTTTTTTCACAAACAAGTTAAAGACTTAATATTGTCTATCTTTATAAAGAAAGCCCACATGTTAACATGTTGCATCGTATTTTGTTTTTCATTTGTTGATAAATATAATCGTTTTAATTTTTAAATGTGTGTTTTGATGTACCAGCGGATTCGCCCTTAGTTATGCTATTGGGTTTTTTATCGGATATACAACGACGTGCCTGTTGTTTTAGTGGTAAGACACTTGCTAATTGACCGAGTGGTCGTGGGTTTAAATCTCGTCTCAAGAGATCACCAAATTAGTCTCATTTTCATTATACAAGTTCCAAGCTTAGTTGAGAATAATAAGAATATTAATGTAACACGTATTACGTATACATTTTTCCATTTTAAATATCGTAAGAAATATATTATACGGAGTGAATATTATGTTCCAAGCCGATCAAAATTTCAAGCGTAGCTCGAGCTGTGTGTGTGATGGCACCGTCCTGTTTAAACCACACATGTTGCAGGTCCAATCGACCCAATTCGGCAACCAAGAAGTTTTTACAGCATTGCCTCTTGTTGCATCCTGAAAGAAATAGGGCCCAATGATTACGCTGGCCAACATGGCGCACCATACAATAATTCTGCGTGGGTGTATCAATTGAGGATTTTCAGTGTCGCAATAATGGTTGTTTTGTTTATTAACAAAACCCGCCAAGTCGAAATGAGTTACGTCGGTCATGATAATTTATGTTATTTTAATGAATTTAACACGTTATTGAGGCGTTAGATACTCAATAATAAATTGTAATCAACGACCCTCTACGACTGCCAAATGCGAACTGACAAATGTCTGCCGAACTAAAATGGCGACCAAATAAAACCTGGAACCGTAATATTCACTCAGTACGTACTCAACACTTGAGTTATAATAATACGATATATTATTATACTTTCCCAAATATAATAAATTTAATATGCCATTACGTTTGATACCTTTGACCTATTGCGGGTTAATTTATAATTCCATTAAATTCGTGTTGTACATCCATTACATGTCCATGACTAGGAAAAGTTATTACAATCATATCGGAGATAGCATGCAAAATGTCTGGCATTTATATCGCTCAAGTATTCTCAGCTGAATACACTCTGAATCAAATGTCAGCTTTAATTGAATAATTAATGTTTCGTGGGTAACTCATATCGCACCTGTTTTATTTCAATTATGTTTTACACGAAATAAGTCATATTTAATGAATTGGAATGATTTATTATTATCGCAATAGTTTCGTTAGTTATTAGAAAATCAAGTTCTAACCTTTTTTCCAATATTTTATAGATTATATCTTCGAATATTAATCAGATTTCATTTTCTTCCGTCCGTCTGTGTCGCATTGCAATGTAAAATTGACTTATATGTAATACAATCCGTGTCGCGTTTTATCACGTGAAAGTGTGCGGTTATTGCGTCAAATAAAATCAATTTATTTAATCTTTGTAATTTCGTTGATTTTTTAAATTAATGGTCTTAAAAAATATTAGTTCTCAATTGATATTCTACTATAAAATTTATACAATTAACTTTGGATCATTTAGGTAATTTTCCCACAACTTTCATCATACTAATTTTATATTTGTACAGTCGAGTACTAGAATTATTTTTAAAGAATAATAATTTAAATTCCACGGTTTAGCAATTCCAAAAATAAATCGATGCACGTACGATGAAAATAAAACGTGAAATGTTGATAAATTTATTTTAAACATTTACTAACCCTTTAATAAACGTTGAAGTCTTTTTTATTTGAAACCTGCCCCTTCCGAAGATATCGGCTGCGGTTAATACGGGCTGATGGCTCATGGCCACTCCGCATCTCCCATATACTGGAATGTCTGAGATGCAAAGTGGTACTGAATATTTAATCCCGGTTGCCTCTCACAAAAATCTCTCGTTCTCCATCAACAAACGACCCGGGACTACTTCACACCGCGGATGCTGGGACCTGAGACCCTCATTCGTTCGCAAATGGTGACGAATATATTCTAAACATATAATATCCCTATCCATCAATGTGAAAAGTTTATATTCGACCAATCAATTTATCATTAAGGAGAACACATTCTTATTGTGAAGTTGTACTTATTCAGAATTATTGTCTGTGATGTTCTTAATATAAATTAAATGTATTAATTATAAAATCAATTTTATACGTTAATTACATTAGATTTGTATTAAAATCAATTTATCATTCGAAAATTCCCATAATTTATTTGTTATTATTTATTTAATGTAGCGTAAACCCCAAATTATGATTTTTCAGTTTATAGATATTCAAAGATTTATTTTCTTTCATATTTAGCGTGTAAAATATGTATTTTCTTACAAACGTAAATGAAATTTTATTCAATTCTTATAAGCAAACAAAAGTGGTACCGTTGCAAAGTGACATACGAATATTAAATTGTACCGTTTAAGTTAAACTTTCTTATTAATCTCTTTACGTTCAACCTTTCTAAGGTTATCTTTAAACGCACGTATGGTTAGTAAATTTTCCCGTAAAAACCGAACATTTTCCAGAACAGTAGGTACATTTGACATCGCTCTGGTACATGTTTTACTATACCTTGGGGATTCTTCATCTATTCTCAATCTATTTTATCTTATTAGATAAAATTAATCGCGTCTTGTGCCAATATTCACTTATGGAATAGAATATTGTTAAAAAAATATGTCATTACTATACTTCAAAAATAATAATGCTGTGTCTTCTGTCTACACAACACTGTTACATATTTACCGAATGAACTAGAAACAAAAGTCATCGAAAAGCGACACGATAAATGCACGCCTAAAGTTCACAGTAACACAATACCTCGGATATATTCCCACCCGATATTCTCCTAAATGAAAGTAAAGTTATCTGCCCGGTCGGTTTGCGGGGCGCGAGGCGCGAGGCGCGGGGGGCTGCATAATATGTCCTCCGCAGGATTAGGCCACCCCCGCCCCCGCCTGACCAGTGTTTTAGGGCCGTATTACTTTAAACGGCTCCCCCGGGGGTCACTTCTCAACACACCGCTATTATTTTTCAGCCCCAACCTTCCAAATTGTAAAGTAGTAAACTGGACCTATCTCCATATCGGCTACATTTTACTTGGAGGGAAACTTATAACGTCTAATCATTCCCGTCAGTCAAAGCTGGATATATCATTTTAAAATAAAAGAATTCAAAACATGAATCGATGATTACTTAGACAATTAAATATTCAGAAATAATCTGTATCGAAAAAATATAATCGGTTACCACCAGGATACAGACCCGGAAATTTCTCTCCCTGACTGAATTCGTAATACTAAAATAATCCTGGTACCACCTAAGGTTTTTGGGATTCATTGCAAATATAAGGTTTGAAATGGAAAAAATAGATGTCACATTATAAAAAGTCCAAATTTTGTCATAAAATTAAATGATTGACGTAGCGTAATGCTAACGCATTATCCCGATAAGATAATGATCCCGGTTTGTGTCCCGGTGGAAACAATGTATCTTTTCTGTATATCTTTCTAATTTGTAATAAAACTATTTTCAATATAATCAAAATATATTTTCATTATACATTAATAAATTGTTCAAGTCAAAAAAAAAAAATATTTGATATATGCGGTATACACTATATAATAGGTCTTCACAGAATTAATGTCGTCGAATTAACGATTGCGCGCAAAACGTGATTGCCAAAAAACGACATTAATTCTGGGAAAACCTGTGTACCTCATCTCTTATTCAATCTAATTTTGGTTTATTCTATTTTTTCCTACAAAAACTCATCATTTTGCAATAATTATGTACATACTTCTAATTTGAGGTATTTCTAACTGAAGATACAGTACTATGAAATAAGCTCTCCTTAACTAAAATTTCTGCAAAATAATTTGAAATAAAATAAATATCTCATAATATTCGTTTTACATGCAGCTTATTTCAGTGTACTGACTGCACGCCCCTGGTGGGTATTAACCACATTTGACTTCTAACTGTCCATTGCGGATCACAGTAATTTTCAACTCCCGGTTAACTTGTGTCGTCTTCTCTCCCTTAACTCGCCACATTTTATCTATATAATATCTTTTTTTTTGAACGGTAATGGATTGTCTATGTAAAAGAAGGAGAAGAAGAAGACTTCTAACTGACTTCATCTTGGGTGTTGCGTACGAGCATAGATGCCGGAAGAATTCAGGATACGGAAGGAATAGTCACTTATTATAATCCGAATTCTGCAAACATCTCCAAAATGTGGACTGTATATTTAATTCACTATTTCGTCAAAGGTTCCGACACAGTATATACGCAAAGTCTCGAATTAGTATAATATTGTAATCCTTTCAGTACACGTATAACCGCACTGGTTCAAGGTCGCCAATCGACTGGTTCGGCGGCGAGGCCGGCAAGGGAAGGGAAGGGGGAAAGGCACAGTGCATTATTTTCGTTCAAGAATAAATATGTATTTACACAAATAAATATATGTCCCAAACATTAAATAGGCTTTGATTCAATAACTTGAAGAAACTGATGAATATAATATATTATTAACTGTACTTTAATAATATTATTGGTATCTACATTCCTAATAATTGCATAAGACACTGGTAACAGAGGATATTTCATCTTTACATATACAATATAGCGATTTAATTCATTGCTCTTAGTTATAAGAAACAATGCATCAGAAAAATTGTATAAAAAATTATCTTTTCACAAAATTATATCGGTAAGTTTATATGACAATTCTAAATGCCAAACTAAAGACTAAGTGTAAAACGCCCTCGGGGTGAAATTAGCGTAACTAATCTATAAATGGTTATGCCTACTAAAAAACCATTTTCATAACTGAACCGTGTCATTTGAATGTCGAAGTACCCATCCGCTCAAATAAAAATAAGCTGAAAGTTTAACATGAATCTTATATAGGTTTGATACTCATTCAGGTCGTTTCTATAATATCTCTTTTTTTGATGATTTCAATATTTGTATTTCTATGTTCACAATATTATGTAAAATACATATATGGAAATAGTACTTAAATAACAAACGATATGTAATTGATTAAATATTCAGTACAGGGGGTACAAAAGCCTTCTCGGCCTTCTCTATTTGTATCATCTCATCAATTCCGTTTCCAAACGAAAATACATATGAAAGCAGTCCCGTTACACCTCGAGGGTAGGGAACTTTCTAGCATTAAGAAGGAAATGAGAAAAAAGTGAACAGTTTGTTTTTATTTATAATCATTTGTGCAAATATAATTAACTCAACAAACTGTTGTATTAATGTCGGATTAATGGAGACAAAAATTGCTGTAAGTAGAAGACAACAATTATATATTTTTAGGAGAACACATTCTTATTGTGAAGTTGTAATTATTCAGAACAGACGATCTGTGATATTTTAAATATGAATTAAATATATTCATTAGAAAGATATACATATAAAATCAATTTTATCGAAAAATATTGTTGTTTCGCCACCGGGATTCGAACCTGGATCTCTTTCCTAACCGGGGAAGATGCATTGTTCAACTATGCTAAAGCGACAATATTTTTAGCGACAATTTTCGAACCTATATGTTACCTTTTTGATATTAATACATTTAATTGTTCCACCTACCGTTCGTTCTACCTTATTTTTAAAAATAAGGTAGATGGCTCTTTCAAATAATGGAACGATTAAATGTATTAATATCAAAAAGGTAACATATAGGTTCGCAAATTGTCGCTAAAAATATTGTCGATGTAGCATAGTTGGACAATGCACCTTTCCCGGATAGGAAAGAGATTCATGTTCGAATCCCGGTGGCGCAACAACAATATTTTTCGATAAAATTAATTTTATATGTATATCTTTCTAATGAATATATTTAATTCATATTTAAAATTATATATTTACATACACAAAGCCTGTGCTTCGAATGGGAACAGACAATGAGTAATATTTTGTGTTACCATAATTCGAATAATCAACTGAAATTATTTATTATGTAACTTAATAACAAACCGCTAAATGTAACCGTTAAATATTATAAAACCCACCTTTTTGTACCGAGTGAAAAATGACCTTCGTTTGTGCATTGCTCGGTACTGAAGAGCGTCAGGGATGCTTTTACGACTCTCGGGGCCCATTCGGGTGACAGGTGATAGCCTCCTTACGACCGGGGCCCAAACTAGCCTTCTGCTGGACACCCCTGCATTATTTAATATTCAATACACTGGCCATAGATGGTGCTTATAGACCCATCGGTGGAAACACAGTCATAACATGAGGTGCGTAAAATTCAGCCACCTCATCGAGAATTAAAATACAAAGTTTACCGCGCTTATTTACAGTACTGAAAATTGCATCTCTTTCTCCTCACGCATATTATGTATAATTCTATGCCCTTTTATTTTGTAGTTACGTGGTGTGTTTTGTATTACCTCTGAAACCGATATCTAAAACCCTTTACCGAATGACAGAAGCTTATATTAGCGTAGTATTCAAATGACATCTTCTTATAAATAAGTAGTAGGTATACTATGAGACTTGAACCGTTTTCAGGTCAAGACTCTATTACAACTCATGTATTTCACTACCGTTTAAAAATATTTTTATCTTAGTTGCTTCGAGGTAGAGGAGCCGTAATTTTTAATAAGAACAAATACATTTTGGACTTGAATGAATAATTTTGAACGCCGATATATAATGGATAAAACTAAGTTTCCTAAATTGTTTCAGCATAAAAAATGTACATTTGACTGATGACATTATTTAAGTAATCCGGCCGATGACAACGTAGTACACGATTGTGCAAGGCGATTTTAAAATGATAAACTTAACTTAGCACTGTCGAAATAAAAATTCTGCTATATTACAACATCAAAGAGCGTGTGTAAAGCGACGTATGAATGTGTAAAAAGTGTGGTATAAATGGCATGTTGGTATTGTAATTTTTTAAAGCATTCATAAGGCTGCAACTTTTTGATACTAAAGTGTATTATTTGTGCATATCTCCCGGCTAAGACTAATCCGTGTACACTGATGCAAATATATTGACTATAATCAGGCGTCAGCGTTGTGTTTTTGTACAATCTATCTACTTTTATACAAAACTAATATGAACAAGTACAATATAATACACAACATGTCTAATACATATTAGTAAGCATGAATAATTATATTTAATATTTTATTTACAGATTTGCCGCCAAGCAGAATGGTGAAATCTCCCTCCCCGCCACCCTCCAATGGTAAGTTTATATCTATAGATATACGTACGTTTTTTAATTTGTTTATAACTGTCTATTATTAATATTGTTTTAAAGGCACATCAACCTGTTCTTCTCACTGAACCAAGGTGTGTAGCGACGTAGGCAGAATAAATTATAATAAACTATCAACTAAATATATCAACTAAAAATAATACAAATTAAATGTATCAACTAGAAAGATATACAGAAAAAAACAATTTATCAAAAAAATATGTTAGTTGCTACCGGGATTATTAATTTCATTAATTTAATCTGTATTAAAATACCATAGAACTATGTTCTGAAATAACTGCAACTTCGCAATAATAATATATTCTACTTTTAAAATTAGCAATATTAACTTTGTTACATAAATTACTTTTTGAATCAAATATCTAAACACCTACCACGAAACATTAGACCGGCATTTTATACAAATAATAGTATAGGAAATTTACTCATAAATTCTAAAGACAAAGATGATAAATTTAACAATTCTGGTGTCTATAAACTTAGTTGCAAGGATTGTGCTGCATTTTATATTGGTAAAACGGGTAGAAATTTTAATATAAGAGTAAGGGAGCATTTGAGATGTTTGAACAATAGTGGGTTTTCGGAATTTGCTAATCATTTGATAGAAAATGGTCATGGTTTTGATAAAAAATTGGTATTGTCAATTTTGCATATAAACGGTGTTGGTCACATATTAAATAATTTGGAATCGTTGGAGATAAATAAAGCGTGTAAAACTAATCAAAAAATTATAAACAACCAACTAAATTTAACTACGAGTCCCATTCTAAAATTTTTTCCTAAAAATTATTCGAGTAAATTAAATGATTTAAGTTAGGTACTAAAAAAAAAAATTATTTTAAAAATAGATTCTGGCAAAGAAACAATAATATATGTTTTAGTTAGTTATGACATCCTGAAGAAGAAAATGGTATTTTTCGAAACCGGTAGATGTATTTAAACTCAATTTAGTGGTTAATAAAACAAAGATAATAAATAAAAATAAAAATAATAATATATTCTCTTCAAAAATTAATACTTATAATATACGTTGATGACTAATAGAAAAATATTTTTTATTACTACGATAAACATGTTCATTCCAAATTTTATTTTTGGTATACAAAAACATATACCAAAGTTGATAATAGTTTAATTGACAAATTTGTATTTAAATTAAATCAACGATTTCATTAAAATATTCTCTCGCAAAGTAAATTAACGGATAAATATGATAAAATATAGTATAAAAATTAAATATAAACGGTACTCTTTAGGGGCTTAGCAATTTTTAATAGGTAATTATAATTATGATATACTTTTGAATGCAGTAATCAACTCGCCGATTTTATAAAATCTGGAGATTATTTATTGTGCGAACGTGTTTTATTCTATGTTCATTTTTTCCGTTTATCGAGGGTGAGAATTTTTGTGAATATTTCTTAACACATCCTCAGTATTATGAATGGCACGTAACAAACGACTGTGGATCGACACTGGCTGCGAGGGATCTGCAGAATCCTGCCAAGATTTAAATTCATTTTTTATTCTATATTCATATGCAAACAGCATTCCCAACCGATCTGAGTAGCGGCGCGGCCGTCGTGTCCGGTCGGCGCAACTTCCTGGAAATATTATGTAATAATAATGTTTAATATTTCTAGAAATACTTCAAATAATATGGCGTCATTAGAGCCGTAATTCACATTGCTTTAGACATCTTTTTACTTCGATTAAAGTAATAACGCTCGGTGATTTTGGGATTCAGCTTTTCATAATTCGTGGAATTTCGAGCATTAACATTGTCCGAACATTATTGAAATCATTATTAAATATCAATTAATGGAAATTCTTCTATACATATAGTTACTACGTTGAAATGTACATAGTTCTAGGGAAAAACAATGAACTACACTCAAACTTTCCCAACACTAGTAATATTATATGAGGACGCTTATTAAATGATTTAACTACAGTTTGTTAATAATACCTTCAAAAAACTAAAGGGGTCATCACTTCCAATAAATCCAATACAAATAAATTAACATTGTGTGTTATGTTTGATACCTACATAATTAAAAATATTTTTTATATCATTTACGTTCAAAATTATTCCCGTAAATAAAACTATATTTTTTATTGCCATATTTCATTTAGTAGTCAGTAAAAATAATTTCTCAACTTTCTACGTGGTGTATAAAAAGCAACCCTTACCTGTATGTTGCCTTGTTAATTAAAGACGAATACGATTTTCTTACTATATTACTGATAATATTATTATTTCTATGTATTAAGCTATATATCATCACGGCACAACATCATCAGGCTATGCTGCAAAGAAATATGTTTTGATATTGGAGAAAATCATGTGTGCGGTACAATAAATTTAATACGGCGGCTAAACTATAAGAGATATACCGAAACAATGTATGAGAGACTTTTATGATTTAAAAGTTCTGCTAAATATTTCGCTAGAGCATATATCTCAAATCAGATTATAATCTAAATGATTTTTCTACACCTGGGCATATCCGGGTTTTACTACATAATACACATTTTATCAACTTTGTAATGAAAGTATTTTTGAAAAAACGTATTGAAGAACCAACGCCAGTTTATATTGTTTTTTTTTTTTTAAATTTACGATATAAATATAATTTTAAAATATTCTCGACATTTGAAACTTCCAGTTCCTTCTGTGCAGCGGTCATCGGCGGGAGAAACATTTTTATTGAGCCGATTTGGCATTCAAAGCACAAACCGTTATTCAGATTTTCACAAAATATGAAAATCTCGGCTGGACCGTGTCGATGCTCACCACGGTTGGGGAGGGGGCGCGGGCGTCGCGCATCGGGTAGGTAACTACTGATCTTCGAACGATATTTTATGTAGATACCCCCCTCACTACCCCACAGCCTTTGAGTTTCAATATGCAATTTCGGGCATTTAGTAATTATTACTACATTCCTCTCTTATAATTAACAAATGTCTGTTTTTCGATTACTATTATATTTCTTAAATTATTTATTTGCGGTAACTTATACCATTATCATCTACAAAAAATTCGTGATAAATAAAAATGATTTAAAACATTTAAACAGGTGCATTAAAAATAATAATTAAAATAGACTGAATGCAATTGAAATGAGATCGCTCAGGAGTATATATGGCATATCCATTTATGATCGAGTGAAGAATAAAAATATTTAAAGCTGATTTTAGTATTAGTTATAGTAATATCTCTAGAGTGATTCGATGAGAAACGAATAAGCGAACAAAGGATAATTGAAATATATTCGAACCACCTGACATGACCATGTAAACCAGACACAATGAAAGAAAGTCACGTTAGAAGTCTCAACATTCGACAAGCAAGCAGAGGAAGATGTATGATGAGGTAAGAGTCGAGTATCGGAGCAAGAAAGTGTTGTGTTTCATACTATTTGTAAAACTATCAAACCACGTAAAGAACATTCAAACAAATTTGAAAAGTGTACGCTAAAATATGGATAAAAAAATATGTATAAGTAAATTTATCATTAATATACGTTATATGTTAACATAAAACATAGTACATTAAATATTTGTGGACAATAGATAAACATAGACAACAAAAATATATCAATAAAATAATGTGATTAAAACCATTATTCATATTAATCTAAATTGTTGCGTAGTGAAAAATAACTCCAAATATTTTAGTATGATCACTTTTTTGGGTTCGGGTCCACTTTTGGTATAGTCATGTTGGTCCATACGTGGGAACTGCAGTGATGTGGGGTGATTGGGATACCGGTTGGGGGGTGGGGGGAGGGGTAACAATAGCCTCTCTGGTCAGCCATTCCTCATCACTATTCCAGGAGCGTACTTCACTGCATAAAGCAACGTCCCGAAAACACCGAGTTAAACGGGTGCAAGGGAGGAATATGAAGCCAACGAGCGAAACAGCGCAAAGCATTTACCTCGAGTCTTATCAACTACACACATTTAATTCCTTCACTTTTATTTGTTGGAAATTTACTGAAAATCTCACTGCCCTTGTAAACATCGTCCTCTGCTCCGTGACGCGTGACTGACCGCCTTCAATATTTTAAATACACTTTGCTAAAAATATTCGAATACCGATATTAAACTACTATATAAATATTATAATTCCAAGTTTAGTCATAATATAACACAATTATACTAAGGACGCATTACTTACTAATAAAGAACCTATTGAAAAATAACATTATTATCTTTACTTAATATACTTATCTTTACTTAACAGTATCTTATATAATATTTATATTCACAATTAAATTTAATGAAACATCACTTTTAAGAAATGATTTGAATATAAAGTCACGCTTTTTCCATTATTTGTTGTATGTTTCAGTCCGGCAATTGTATGATGTAGAGTGCATTACAAAACAATAATTCACTAACAATAATATTCTACTTTTACATAGTTGGCTAAAACTCTTTTATTCTCTGCCTAAAAATCCGGATTTTCCCGCAGGTAATCATTTATAATACATTGCGAATTATTTGTTGATCTGGGATACATTCTCTGAAAGTCTCTCTCACTCTCTCTTTAATGTGACTTATTTCGTCAATGCTAAGCTTCCTGGTGTCGTATTGTGATGTTATGTTGACTTAAAATCTTCCCCGAGAATGAACTATCGCGCTGGAGATAACCGATTCAAATCGAAGAACAGAAATGTTGCCTTTTATGTGTGTATACTAATAATAATAATAGATAATAAATATAATCAAGTACATTTTTCATCACGACAAAATGAATCTATTCTTTAATAATTTAGCAATAATATATTAATTCATGATAATTAAAAAACTGGAAGCACGCATATTCGCAATCATACTGGATAGTTATTGTATTATCTACACCATAAATTGTGTACGCGTAAAAAATGTTATGAATTATTATGAAATAAAAGCCAATCGCGATTTAATAAAATGTGAATTATTTTTACGTTTAATTTAATATCTGTCAATTCAACCCTCATGAAAAAATAACAAAATATGTATGTATCAATCAGGGTGCGTTTGACAGTAAGGAAATTTGAAAAATTATACATTCACACCACGTTATTTAGTCGCCAAGGGCTGGCCGTGTTCGCCACGCGGAAACTTTGTAAAAGAAACTAAAAGTTTTTTCATAACCACGACACCGCCGCGTATCGTGATACAGTTTTTTTTTAAATAACTAAACAACTGAGTTCACGATGTAGTCATTTTGTTTATTATTTCTGAAAAATTCGGTGGCTCCATCTAGAGCATGTCGGTAGATGAAGGTGCTTTATCGAGTCAAATAACTCGAGAAATGGCGCCATGGTGATGTATGGGCGAGTTACTAACGAGATGTTCCCAAATAACTGTTATTTTTCCCCATCTGTGGGAAGGTCATTAGCGCTCGGTGCTGTGTGGAATGACATAACAATATTTTTTCGTGAGGTATCTCACACTTATTGTACTTATCTACATGGAAATATTAGCCGATGACTGGTAGATTGCTGATCACGGCCACGGCCATTGAAGAGACCGCTGGGAAAACACAAGAAATGACGCCATGTCCAATTAAGAGGCGAATCAGTATTTTGCCCGCATTATATTCTCATATGGCGTTTTACGAGTATTCTTGTCGACCGATTTTTGAAACATGTAACATCCTAAATGAGAACAGATAATTTGTACCTCCGTAATATTCATTATCAAACTTCTTACTTATTTATTTTTTAAGGAACTTAATATAAATACACCCGCTGATTTTTACTCAGGGGTAGTCAAATGACAATTGAATTTCTTCCAGATTATTCCCCGCGATTTCATCTATGTCGATGTTTCCGACAAAATGCATAGATTTACTTCTAAACCGTAGGTCCATTGTTCCTAAATTATTTTAACCTAGCCTAAATTTACCTATTAAATTATTATTATTTTTTTTTTAATATTTATAATTTTTGTGGTTTCCTAACATGTATTCTTTTTGTTATGTTGCTATGTAAAATTACCACATATGAATATCCTCAACCGAACGTATCTTAACGAATGACGGCACCAATTGCATTAATATATTATATATACAATAAATAAATACAGCAGGCATATTGACATTTTTTTTTATTATTATTAGTCAATTATTTCCACCCCATTTATTTATTTAAAATAAAGTGTCATAAGACACGAGCAGATAATCATCACATTGTAATAGGCTTAACCCTTTACCACCGTTTACATATTCATTACAGGTAAATGAGGCCACGCGCCTCGGCTTTAGTGTTGTGACTCTATGCGAGGGTTTCTTTTTTATTATTATAATTCAGGTACTAGCGTAGGTACCTACCGTGATTCTCCCTCCGTTCGATATGTCCCGATACGCGCTGCCTCTACATCTTGAATGATAAAAAACTGACAAGGCAAGTACTGTATATGAAACACTTGGACTTTCGAAAGGGTTGGATAATACATTTGACATAGTATAATGAGGGTTATTTAAATAAAAAGGGGTGCGGAGTCCTTTGTAAGTGTTTTCAATACATTTATTTACAAGGTGCGTGTATCAAAAAGTCATTTGGTTACAATAATTTGTTTGTGAGACCGCGGGCCCGCGCAGGTAGCTCGATTCGAGGGGGAATATTTAAATTAAATTTGTTTTTTTGTTGCGGGAAACTGATTTGAATAGAGTGACAAATTATTGCCGTGGGGCGAAATTGAAAAATTGTTAAATGGCGCAAACTAATTAATATGTATGAATATTTTGATGTTTAAAAGGTCGACCTTCATATACAGGGTGGCCCAAAAAAAGTGAGAACATTTCGTAAAATGTGATATAATTACATCAAAATTAGTTTACTAATTTACTTACCTACCTATTTACCTATATTACGTTTTATTTCGACAATTTCCGGTCGCCACCTTTAATTATTAACTTTCCCATTGTTTATATTTGGTTTTTTCAAATTGTTGCCCAGAATGACAAAAATCACTGCATAAGACCGTGTTCTGATCAAAAATTTGCGAATTAAAAAACGTCTGGGTGCTAGGAAAATGATCAGAGTTTTAAAATAAAGCGTGGAGTATAGCTAGACATTACAGCATATCTGGACTATACAGCAGGATGGAGCTCCATCTCACACAGCCAGAAATACAATCAACTTTCTTCGTCATGAAAATGTTAGTTTCATCGAGCCTGCCATGTGGCCACCGAACAGCCCAAATTTAAACCCAGTATATTAAGTAATATGGGGTATTTTGATGATTTCTTATTAGCTAAATATTGTGCAAAAAAAATGCATTAAGAATTATAATTAATTATATTATGTTTTGAAATAACCCATGTGTTACGAGATTTTCTAACTTTTTAGTTACAAGTACGTAAGAGTAAAAAGTCATATTACTATTAATATACATGATATATTTTTAATTCTTTGCGCAAAAATATTGAATTGTATGTATGTAAAATATATTTAAATTCGTCATTACACATTTTGAGTCTAAGACCTTTCCATTTATACCATCTAGTTTTTCAGCTTTTTCTGAAAAACTCTTAAAGGTTTCCTATATTTTCTTAGACTATAGATGAATGACGGAAAAATTATATCTTAATGAATACATTATATATATATAAGGAATATTACAGAATATAAGTTCAAAATTTGTCGAAAATGTATTTGTATGAAAAACGATAATAATAAACCTATAATTACAAAAAAATTACAATTTTTCATATTTTTCATCTTCCACCCCTAGCTCTATTCAAGTAGATATTCAAATAAACCACAACACAAGAAATGGTTAGTTAACGCAATCACGGATTCGATTTCTAACATAATATATTGTTTCATCGGCAGAAGAATATCTATTTAAAAGAACTGTCTAGAAATTACTGGGATTTTTTAAAACTTTTTCTACCTATACATCTCAAGCTATTTTTTTCACACTTAAATATTATACACTAAGCCCTAAATTGCAATCCTCAGGTAGGAGCCGGCGGCGGCAGTGGCGCGCGCCAACACGCCCCGGAACAACCCTTTTCATCAGGATTGAATCACTTTAGGGGGTGAATTTATGTGCCGACTTAACTATCAATCTTCCCATTTATTTCTTTGATTGCTACTGCTGTTTTTATGGACGCTCAATTGTAACTTTGAATCTCGTATACATTTTCTCAAATCAAATAATTTATAATGCCCAAAAACTGTTCAACTCTCGCGCACTGTTGCGTGAAACAAATTTTCTGGGCGTTTTTCATGATAATATTACAAAGACTCCGGTCACCTCTCAAACATAGTCGTTCTATCTTGATCTCGGTGCTCGATCTCTCGCTTTTCGTTTTTCTACAATGACTACCAGGCTTTCTACAATGACTACCAGGCTTTCTACAATGACTAGCAGGCTTTCTACAATGACTAGCAGGCTTTCTACAATGACTAGCAGGCTTTCTACAATGACTAGCAGGCTTTCTACAATGACTACCAGGCTTTCTACAATGACTACCAGGCTTTCTACGATGACTAGCAGGCTTTCTACAATGACTAGCAGGCTTTCTACAATGACTAGCAGGCTTTCTACAATGACTACCAGGCTTTCTACAATGACTACCAGGCTTTCTACAATGACTACCAGGCTTTCTACGATGACTAGCAGGCTTTCTACAATGACTAGCAAGCTTTCTGTAAAGACTACTAGGCTTTTTATATTTATTCATATAATACACCCAAATTACCTACTCAAGAATTGCTTGTCTGTATATAACAATACTTGTCATTTTCGCAATTCAAGATATACGCAGCATACGATGTATTCCGAATATAAGAGCGTCAAGTTTATTTAATTATTTTTATTTCTTGTTCCAAGGATTAATTCTAATAATTAAAACTTTTTTTTTGTGTTTTGAGAAATAATTATAAATATGTAAATAAATATTCATTTAATTTTTCGAAAATTATTATGATTAATGACCATATATCAAACTTGTTGTGGGTATCTACATTAATTTTCCTATAATACGATGTGAAATTGTCGCTTTTCATAAATAAATAATCGATGAAGCGTTGGTTTAAAATCCAAAATGGATGTTGTCATTATGACACGTGACCCTTTCGATACCGTCAACTGTTAAAATGCAATAATCGCCCATAAATCATAATTTAAAGACAATTTCAAATTCGGCCTCGTGTCAAAGAATAACGAATCACCGGTGGCTCCAAAATGAAAGCGCTGCCAGCGCAGTCCCCGACTTGCCGCGTACATATTAAAAAGTCAACAAAAAGCAATTATCCACGGCCGTACATAAACCTCCTCGCATAATCGTCACTGGATGGGGCGAGTAAAAAAAAAGAATATGAAAAATGAAAGGGTAGCCCCGGCTGTTGCACGATATAAGCCGTATATCATCGCCTTATAGAAATCAAGCGGGAAATATGCCATTTCTGTTGTCATTATCGGTCGTGTGATGGTCGACGGCGACGGGAGGGAAGCGACTTTGTATTTTTTATGACTGGCAACAATGGAAAGGGTTGGGCGCGGAGGGGAGTCACGTGATTGGCTGCTAATACACGATAAACGGGATCGCATTCTCGGCCACCCTTATCACCTCATGAACATGCACGAATATATGTGTAATATTACACTATATTTTATTCTTTAAAACAACCGTGTACTTCGCGGCAAAATCCATGTGTTTTGTTACACCTTGTTACTCTTTACATAGATACATCTTATCTTCTAATATACAATATAATATAGTCCAAACTTCTCTTGAATGCGTCTATTACTTTTCTATTCGTTTTATATAATATTATATAGGTACATAAAATATTAAATGTATTAATTAGAAAGATATACATATAAAATCAATTTTATCGAAAAATATTGTTGTTGCTACCGAGATTCGAACCTGGATCTCTTTCCAATCCGGAGAACGTGCATTAACCGACTATGCAACAGCACGCAGTACTTTTGACGACAAACTTTCGAACCTGTATGTTACATTTTTCAAATGAATGCATCTATCGTTCCATTATTTGAAAGCCATTAGTATTTCAAATATCACATATAATTACAACTTCACAATAAGAATGTGTTCTCCTCAATAACATAAATTATTTAAAAAAATCATTTTTAAATTATCTGATAGATATGGAATGAATTATTTTTATTTATTTATATTTATACATTTAATTTTCAAGCGTGTGTATTCAAAATTTAGTGCTTTTTTTATTTTTTCTTCGAATGCTATCCTCTAACGAATGTTTGTTACCATGTTGCCCGTAAGAGAGATTCAGAGAGAATCATTCTCTATGGATTTTAAACCGTGAAGTTTTCCTTTTGCCAGAACCTCGTAATTCGTTGATTTTTCCTTGAACGACAAGGTGCAGTATCTCATAAGTCTCGGGGTATTTTATGACACGTTTAAAGCGCATCAGATGTCTTATGTTTACGATACGTGTGATGAGTGATTCGTCATTCTCATTCTTACTATCTCAGTCCAGCTTATTTTTAGCCTGAATCCTCATTTCTTGATACATAATTAAAATCCATCCTACATTCTATATACTAAGGATTTGTACTACTCAGATTTATCTCTCCATATTACCATAATTACACAACGATCTGGATATCTTTGCACTACCATTGTATAGCTTTAAATTTCAACTTAATTTATTTTTTCATACATTTGTTATTATATGTTTACATCTTCTACAAAATTCTAATAGAAAATAATACAGACACGTGTTATAGGATGGTAAAATATAGATAGATTGTTTATTATTTCCATATCTTATAATTATATTTTATTTATTTGTTGTTTACATAGATGGTGAAACTGGCGGGGACAGCGGAGACGACAGGAGTGGAGGCAGTGAGAGGCTGGGCTCCCTCCACAGGCTCGGGCCCCACGACGACACGTCCCTGGACTCCGACAGGGGCGGCGCCCTTAACCTAGTAAGCGACCTTCTCTTCATCTTATTACTCTACATTTTCACGTATATAAACATGGGTTCGATTTTCTTAGACATTATTTTAGATAAAACCATCTAATAGTAATGTTAAATATTTTTGCTTATGAATACATGAGTTCTATTCATCTATATTTTTGATCTTAGATTGAAACTATTGCTAAACCGCAATACGTTTTCGCCCTCAGCACCTAATGCGCATGCGCTTCGTAAGCACTAATACGCTCGCACTCACACCGTCAAAAAGGGACTATTTTGTTAACACATGTGTGAAAATAAAACACTTGTTTTTTAAATCTACTCGTTTAATGTACTTGAGACGCGTTTCGCCTTGCAAGGGCACTATCAATCAAGTTAATTAAAAGAGTATAAACAAAAAACAAGTGTTTTATTTTTACATGTGTGATTATGGAGTTCTACAAACATTCCTCGGTAACAGTAAACATATTTTGTTAACCGTTTTATTTTTATGTTTATCAAATTTTCAACACCAAATGAAAAATCATTGAAAATGTAATAAATATTACTTCTTAACATAACCCAACCTTCTATGAAACTCTCCTATAAAATATAGTCAATTATAATACTTCAATTCAATATAAGCGCCTGTCTATTAATTGTACAAAACAGATGTGTGCGATTTTTATTATTAAATTTTTTGATACAGACGTTTTTGATAGATTTTGATAGCCTTTTAGCGCGTGCGGGCCCTGGCGTCACACCTTCTAAAAATGATTTAATTATTCCTCGTGGGAAAAAAAAAACAATAATAAACATATCAAAAATGTAATATCGGTAAAATTGAGTTCTTCGTACACTCGTATTATTTACCCGGGCAGTTTCCGCCCTCGGGTTATTGAAATATTCCGATTCGAAAATTTATTTATCACATATTTATTCCGATACCAAATTTGATATCTTATTTACAGAGATTAATTAAAATCAATATTCATTAACGAATATGTATGGTGAATAGAACATATTATAAATAATTTAACTCTTCACAAAAATCTAATAATCTATGCACTCCATATAAATTAGTTTCTTGCTGTTCTGTTTTGTGCATCGTATTTTTTTATCTTATAGCTCTGTTTGTATATTATTTTCAAAATAATATATATTTCTGAAAATTAAAAATTTAGGACCACTGACGTCAGTCACAATTTCGTATTTTCTCCTTCACTTAGTCACTAGAAGGGGAAAAAATGTTTCACCTTTATTACACGTATCTATTATTTCGAGGTATATGAGGACACTATACATAAAATCAAAGAAATTTATTTTGAATTAGGGTTACAACCCCATTAATAAACATTTCCATTGACCTCACATTCCTTGAAATCTTATTTACAGCGCATCATTGCTCCCCTTCAAATAAAACTCATGCAGTTTCTCGACATTTTTCTCTCCCGAATGAATGTTATTCTTTTCCCTCCAGACTTTACAGTGCGAGAGGGTGAGATTCCGGATCCATATAAAGTGTTTTAAATTCTTCGGGGAGAACATGTGTTACACTGACATAACATATGATCGCGCTCACCCCACGATGAGGGCGGAAAATATTTTCTTTATTATTGTGTTTATAGAAAAATACTGAATATTCTTTCGTACTGAGATTTTTCGTTAGACTTTCGAACGAATGCGGAAAATATTAACTACTAAATGTGCCACAATTAGAAAGTGATGAATATAATTTTCTTGCAGCATTGTATAGCATCTTGTTTTCCTTAGGTGACTGATGTATCGCAGAGGAACAGCAGGGGCGGAAGTTCGCCCCTCGGGGCTGGAGTGGGGCCAGGAGCGGGCCCGCCCTCGGTGCAGGCCGCCCTGGCCGCCCTGCAAGCCGGACACATGTCACTCAATTCACTCATGACACAGGTAAGCAAATGCTCACTTTGTGTACATCAAAATTGTTTCTAAAATGACGTTGCTAATAAATCGACAATTTTCTCCAATATGATTCCATGATCCTTGTAGTACTGTTATCGTAATTTAATTTATATCTAAATAAGGGGACACGATGATCATGTGACGAACGAGTCACTTCAATCTGCCATCTTTCGGCATGTCGTTAATTTGGGTTTACTCTCTTCAGGGCCAGCAAATGTTCGTGCAGAGCCCAGTGAACGCCTTGTCGGGGCTGTCGGGCCCCGAACTGCAGGCCCTCCAGCGCGCCCTCCAACACCAGGCAGGACTGCGCGCCCAGCTCCACGGCCTGGCCATGCTGCAACCGCCGCAAGGGGCGCAACCTCAATTCTTCCTGCAGAATCAGGTATGTACTTTAAAACAATCAATTTGTTTGTATTATAGAAATATATTGTCCGACTATTATATATCTCATAACTCAATCATTTAGAAGTTTACTTCCAAAACCCTCTATAATCAAAAATGTATATTTGAATTCAGTTTTAGTATTGGTTCAAATACTTTACCATAAATAGTAATATTAGTAATAAAAAAAATAAAAAAACAAGATTAAGTTTCGTGTCTAAACTTTCTATAATTGATTACTTAACTTCCAAACGGCTCAATAATTAAACTGACCAATAGTTTTTAGTGGTATGCCACTGGCTAGTACAAAAAATGATCAAATAATGTGAGTGACAAACACCTCTAGAATACGCGTGTTGAGTTTCAAACACCTCTATAAAAGTGTGACAGACACCTCTATTAAACAGTTTCAAACACTATAAAATTGTGGCAAATCCCTGTTTAAAATTATAAATTTCGTAATTTCTCAAAATCCATAACATATTTGTGTTTTCTTTTTGCATATTCATTACATATTGTAGTGTTGGTGCATATACCGTACCTTCAAAACATCTAATGAAGCATTTAGATAAAAATTCAATCTTGAAACGTTTTCATGGTTTCTGGGTTTTGTTAATAAACTACTCAATTGTTAGAGATAATTCAGAGATCCCAATACTATTCACATATTAAAAATACATTCACGTAAATAAATATATATGTTTTAATGATTTTATCACATATAACGTTAAAAATAGCTATTTTACAAATCAAATGATGACTCATTTAAAAGAACACTATAAACGTATAATGATGACCAGTGGCGTAACTACAAAAATTGGGCCCCAATGTAAAATGAAATAAAATGATTGGGCCCCATGTAAAAAGGAAGGGCCTCTGTATAAAATTGTATATAAGAATATTAAGTAAATAGTAAGAAAAATTGGTCGCTTTTCTCTTATAATATTCACACTTTCATTAAAAAAATATGTTTGTAGGTATTTATTAGCACTCGCAGGTGAAAGTCCTTGCTTTACTATGCAACGATGGTGGATTTAAAAAATGATCTGTCAATATTATCGGCGGGAAATAATATATTGTACCAAATGTATTATAAAGCGCAAACCTTTTAGGCCTCTCTCTTCTTAGATTTAATTAAATTTATTTTACCCCGCCTGATGCTGCTGGTATTGGAAGAAATACATTATAACATAGTTAGCGTTCTGTCTATTTGAATGTCAGAGTGTATAAAAATTAGGCCTAGTGCCTGAGGCGGTCCAATTTGACTGCACGCTTGCTCGAGTGCCGAATGTTTGCACCTTGAATAAATGAACGTATTTCTAATAAACTAGAATCTCTTGATGTGATATTTATGGATGTGGACATTCTCACAGGGACTTCTGTCACAGACTTACCCCCGACAGAGTCAGCCTGGCAGAGATATTACGCATTCTGTTCAGGTCGGACATAACCTTCATAAACTGTTATTAATGTTCTTGTATTGTACCATATTTTATATTTTGATTTTTTTTAATTTTAATTTAGTATATAATTTATTTCTATCTTCATTCAAATTACATTTTGTTAACAACATTTTTAAGTGCGGATTTTAATCTTGTTATTTATTCAAAAGCATTAAAAGCTTTAGATCGCAACCGATTTTTCTTATTTTGGTAAGTTGTAGTTAGTTGTGCATTAAATATATCCATCTGAATTTATATGTCCACCAAATTAATTAATTACTAGTTTAATTTAAAATCTTATATATTTGTTTGCTTAGAATCAACTTATTAAGATAGTGAAATTTTATGATGTCTTGTCGAGCGAGTCCGTTTTTATTCCAATCGTTCATTTAAATTGTATATCTCATTTGTGATTTCTTTGTTTAGATTATATTTTCTAGCATGATATTGTAGAAAACGTGTTTAGAACAGTAGATAATTTTTAACTATATTCTCACATTGCGTAAAATAAATGAAAATTAACTAATAATACTGAAATTGAAAATTCTAAAGTTTTGAGGAATGTCCTATAATCTTTAACGATATTTGGCTTTTTTCTGCCCAGATTATACATAGAAATGTCCCATAATTTGTTCAACACATTTTTCATAAAATTCAATTTTAAATGTAATCTTTAGATGTTTCATAAAATAAAATATATTCTTAATCCAATATTTATTCTATTGCCTTAAAATGATATAATCAGCTGTTAAAATATTTTTAATGTGCTTTTAAAATTTACGTAGACGATTAATAGTGAAATATTTATCCAGGTACAACAAGCCGTGGCTCAGGCAGCCCAGCAACTCCAGCACCTGCAGCAGCAACACCAGCACCCGCCACACTCGCCCAGCCCCGGGCAGACGGGGGGCCCGGCCCAGACCACCCCGCCCAACGCGGGGGCGGGGGGTCTGCCCGCGGGAATCCTCACCCCTTCTACTCCCAGCTCCGGGGGGCTCACCCCCCACCACCACAAGAACCCTCGAGTGCTGGAGCCCTCGCCGGAGGAGACCACCGATCTGGAAGAGTTGGAGCAATTTGCCAAGACTTTTAAGCAGAGAAGAATAAAATTAGGTAATAAATGCAAATTAATGTTAACAAATTGTATGCAGCTATTATACATCAAAGTAAATAAAGATCGAAGAGACGAGAAGAGTAAGCCATGAAAATATGAATATGTTCTATTCTAAAGGAAACCCAATAGTTTTAACCATTTACCTCATGACCAACTTCTCAAAAAATTGTCAAGCTTTATATTGTACGTGTCCTTTGCTCGTTGTCTAATATCTTGAAACTGTTGGTATTTCCGTGAATCTTATATTCAACTAAACATATGACAGACGTAGTGGCGTGCGCATAATAATACGTATATTTGACTAACTCCTATACCTATGTATGCAAAATAAAAAATATCTGTAGTTTAAGAATGTTTCGCTAGGAATGTAAAGTCTTAACCGCGCAATGTTGATATGTTTCAGGTTTCACTCAGGGAGACGTCGGCCTCGCGATGGGAAAATTATATGGAAATGACTTTTCACAAACGACAATATCAAGATTTGAAGCTTTAAATCTCAGTTTTAAAAACATGTGTAAATTAAAACCTCTCCTTCAGAAATGGCTCGAAGACGCGGATAACACCTTAAACAACCCCAGCTCGCTGAGTAACCCCCTCACGACGCCCGAGGCGATAGGGCGGCGCAGGAAGAAGAGGACGTCCATAGAAACCAGCGTCAGGGTTGCCCTAGAAAAAGCTTTCCTCATGAATCCTAAGCCTACTTCGGAAGAAATATCTTCGTTAGCCGATAGCTTGTGTATGGAAAAAGAAGTGGTCCGAGTGTGGTTCTGCAACAGGCGACAGAAGGAGAAGAGAATCAACCCGCCATCATCTTCAATGGGGAGCCCCAACTCCATGACGAACGGGAACGGAGCCATGTTCGCGGCCGCGCTGGCCAACTCGCTGGCCGGGGGCCCTCTGGCGCTGGTCGCGGCGCCGCCGCACTACGCGCCGTCCCCGCTGACTCCCATGAAGCAGGAATGACCCAGGCACGAGTGGGATCTCTCCGTACTCCTGGCCGCTGACAATCGGTATATAGACTAATGAAGATGAAGTGATTTTAAATGTATTATACTACTTGTGCAATCTGGTAACTCAGTTTTCTACTATTACCGAACAAAACCCACGTGTGTACATTGCGACATATTAAGACATACATATGTTTAATAGTGAAAATGATTGTTATATAAAACTCTCCTGTGAATAATACTACCGACCTAATTACTCGAGTGTCCCGAGAAAAGGTGTAAATATTACATTTTAAGTGAGAAATATGCACTGATGAACTGTTTTTGTATGCATGATTCCAAATATATAAGAAATAGCTACGATTAAATTGATGTATTCCAGTATTTTGTCTGTCCAAAGATATATTAATGACTGGATCTCCATAGTGTTCAATAATGTGTACGTGAAAATTTCCTTTTCATTGCGAAAATTTGCCCCCCGTAATAATTGTTTTCATCCTTACTATACTAACTAACCCAGTCTTCCACGGACTAAAGTTCCTATAATATTTACTGTAAGTTCGAGACTTTTCCAAAGTTTTCTTTATTCTTGACTATTGTTGTGTCTGTGTATTACATATCGTATAAATTAATTACGTAATTGACGGCGTTGACGCTTAACAGTAAGCCTTGACACAGTCATTTACGCAAATTCTTTTAAAATGTACATTGTAAAATTTTGTTTTCTAAACTGAATGAAGTTCTTTATAAGTTATTAAATATTTAATAAGTATTTAATGATGTAAACAAGCTTATGAAAGAAATATACTGAAGCATTTATTTATCTAAAGCCCTTTAAATTTGAACACTCACTGTGAAGTTGAATGGTTTTGAATTGATTAGGCTTTGGTATTCTATTAAGAAAACAGAATTGATTTTATTTTATTGTAATTATTATCCCGATTTATGCTTCCTTTTAAAGATCTTCAGTGAGTGGCATTTACTCACAAACATGCAGGGTCTTAAATCAAAAATATATTTTCCGAGTTGTGCCACTTCTTGAAATGCAACACTTTTACGGAATTAGCATATCTCTTTAAGAACTCATCTTTTCATATGAAAGCAATAATGTGTTTTAATTGTGTTTATCCTTATCAGGAAGTAAAGTATACATGAATGAGGACCAACGTGATGATGAGTTCCTATTTCATTTTCTTAAACTTTTAATAAAACATTTAAACTATTAATCTCAAAAGCAAGCTAGCTAGTTTAGATTCTAAGAAAGTTTATATAACTGATAATTGTAAGAATTGTATTTGTTTCCCTTGTTTTATTTTTAGAAATGTTACATTGTGAACTTTGTTAGACGAGGAACTTTATATACCCACTAAACTACCCACTCATCTGTAAATATATACATAACACAGAGTGGTTAATGTAATGTATTAACTATTAAAATAATAAAATACAAATCCCAAAAGTTATTTTTCCATGTGTAATTTTCTTTATAACTATAATGTTTATATAATTTATTTGCTTATTTTCAGTACTTAAAACTGAAGTTTTTAAATATACATTTTTAAGATTATCTGAGGAACATATTTTATAAATTAAAAAGTATTTCTTATCTTAAAACCTACTTTCAAATAATGCAGTTATACTGTCAATAAATCTTCAGGTACCATGGTCACTCATAATTTTCTCACTGTGTGAGTTGTTTGAAGATGTACATGTGAGTTGGCAACATTTTCACAAAGATTTGTCACCACATAATGATAAATAGGAAATAACGACAAACTGGATATCAAAAAACCTGGCTGGATATATAATATATCGCATTGCTACCAGAAAATATCTAAGTTGCATATGTAATAGATATAGTTAAATATATACACAAGGCTCATCAAAACAAATAATTTGACAATTCATTTACTTTTCTGCTACCAGATTTCAATGCACCTCAAAAATTACAATCACAGTATCTATTATAGAAACTGCAATTCTTCTATGAACAAATTTCAATAGAAAACTGTTGAAAAAGAAGTCAAATGAATGAAACAAAAATATGGGATCTGTGAAAGGCAATTTTCTCAACTTAATAAAAATTCAACTATGTTTTAAAAATATATGAAATATACTTATGGAGAATGGTCAAAAATAATAATATGGAAGAACTAATTTACTGGATTTCTTAATGTAAATATAAAATAAAACATTCAAAACACAAAATAAATTTAAATAATATACCTAGAGATATTTTTACTGGGAAAGAACATTATAAATGTTAATTAACTTTTCAATACTTCTTATTAATGCTAGTATATTTTCCTGTTATAAAATTTTTATTGGAATCGAACTCAAAATTGTCTTCAATGTTTCCATTAAAATAATCAAACTCACAAATTCACTTGATTTTTTTGAAATTTTCAAATAATCGCATTTGCATTTTATGATTTAGTGGTGATTGTATACATGTCACATTTTACTATACCGTGCACAAAAAAAAAATCTGAATCCCAACATCAATAAATTATTTATGAAATCTTTGACATAATATTATACATTTTTATCAACTTAATTTTTCATACCAAATGAACATTAATAATTTAAACCAAGAGTGCACAATTTCTTTCATCATGCGCCCATATGTTTAATATCTTTGTTTATATTTTGCTACAGCTGCAATACTTTTGACATTATAGTTTGCTTTAACCATTTTAACTTGTAACAATGCAAATCTCTACAATCTATTTTATGTACCTAATATTTTAGATGCGTTGAATTTAAAGTGGACGAAATACGGGTTGTCTCTAAAACATATTTAAGATTTAGGGCTCATAAAATAGAAGTTTAAAATGTACTTGCATATATGTTACTCATCCAAACATACAAAAATAGAAATTACTCAAATTTATTTATATTGCATTAAACATCAAATCTCTAATATTTAATGAAAGAAAATACGTGGAATAATACTTCTAAATATTTTTTACATTTTTATTAATATTTTTATTTGCTCTTATATCTCACCTCTGGCAATAATTATATGATGCATATAGAAATTGTTGCTATTGAGCTGATATAGAACGAATCATATTGTAAACATTTTAATTTCTTTCCTCTTTGATCAATATCATATCAGTAAATATTAATACTGTCAATATTTTATCAAATGATTCAAAATAATACAATGAATGTGTAGAAATAATAGAACATAATATATTATAAGTCATGGAAAACATTCATTTTTACATTCTCTGAAATAAATAAATCTGTGAACATTTGTATAACATTACATATTAATAAAGACTTAAAGATACAAGCTAAAAAATAATAAAACATCGTAATAAATGTATGTGTGTAGGATATTTTAAAAAATAGAAGAAAAATGTCTGTTGAACTACCAACAAATAAAACCACAAACAAATTAACTTGTTTTTTTTTTAACCACCTTTTTCATGAACAGCAAACCTGATTAACAATAACTACCTAAATGTACAGGCACCATCATTCCCCACTTCAGATTGACAATTTGCTATCATTTTTATTACTTATACTTGACAAAAAAGTTTTTACATAATCCCTTGTTTTTGAAGAACATGATTCCACTGTACTCAATGTAACTAATGATAATTTTAATACACTTTAAATATTTATAAAATTATTCTATAAACCAGTTATAATTCACAGCATTATTTTATTTAATAATATATATATATATATTTAATTGAATTTTATAAATCTTCAAAAAACAAAATTTTTATCATCACCATCCCTGGCTCTTCAACCCAGTATATGCCCTGGCCTCCTCAAGAATACAACTCCACCAGTTTCTGTACTGGGTTGCTTCCCACGAATTACTGATGCCAAGAATGGATAGGTCTTTACTTACATATATTCTTGCCGCCTCGTTTTGGGCCTACCATCATCTTCTATCTGGTTTATTATAGAGAAGTCGTTTTGGGGGATTGCACATGATTCATATGTTCTATGTAGCCTAGCCATCGAAATCTCCTTAATTTAATTACTTTTGTTTCATCATATAGGTCGTAAAGTTCTTGGGTATATTGTCTATATACCCAAGATACTTAGCTCCGAAAATTATTTTGAGGTTCCTTCTTTTAAATATATTTAGTGTTGTTTCATCTTTTTTAATTAGAGTCTAAGTTTCTGAGGCACACGTAAGCACTGGCCTTATCTGAGTTTTATACAGTATTACCTTTGTTCACTGTGCGTTCATGGAAAAGATTTATTTTTTTCTATTGGATTCAGTGGCGTAACTTCAAAAATTAGTCCCCAATGAACAATGGAAAAAGTTAAATAGTAATGACAAATTTTGTTTATTTCCTATAATATTTACTTTCATGAAGAAGAAAAAACACAAGTGTTTTTAGGCATTACACACACTTGCAATTTAAAAGATATCATACTTCGCTTTACAGCGATGGTCTGGTCCCTAACCCAATACACCAGCAGAGCATTGCTACTGTGTACACCGATAATGTTTTTGTAATATACATAACAATTTTTTTAAATTTAGAATTCCATTTCTTGCTGTGGTGGATTTTAAGACATATCAGTTAATATTATGATTGGGAAGGTATCAATATTAATGCCAAATGGATTGTAGGGCGCAAACTTTTTACACCCCTATGCACCGCATTGGCTGGCTTGGCATAATTACGCCACCACTAGGATTGATATTAACAGTTACAAATTTTTAAGATTTTGAATAACCACCATTTTTAGACAAGATGGCGGATGAGACTGGCTAATGAAATTACCTGAGATATATCTAATAATATATTATTTAGAACTATGAGAGTCCACAGAATTATACTTATACTTTTTAACAAAGGGTTATTACTGAGTCTCCCAATCAAGACCAAAAAAAGCGCATGAAAATTTACCGGAAGTAGGTAGTGTCATCAGTCCTTCTACAATAGGCAATTCCCTTCATACCTTACTGGGGAAATACTGACTAAACTTTGGAAAACGTTCTGTGGCTCTGTCGCTAGTCAATCTTGGAAAGAAATTGAGCAGTCACTTATTGTTATCCATGGTTTTTTACTGAGCCCATCTATTGTGCACCTAGCGCATTAACACGTCAAACTTTGCATGTTACGCCAAGCCATTAGCGTAGTAATACACACTTTTTGACTTTTTAGACACAATTTTTGAGCATTTTGCCATTTTTCTTTACCCTATGTGGTGTCTTCCATTTCAAATACGGTTGGCAATTAAAAGGAGAAAGTGATCTTCCAAAATAGCAGAGAAAATATACATTAAAAATCATACTAGAAGCATTGTCGTTGTAACTCAGCAATTCAAAAGCAGAGCAATATTATTTAGTTTATTGTTTCAAATGAGAATTTATTGGATTTGAATAATATTATTTTAAATTGTTAGCTTTGTTTTTTAACCACTTAATGAATTAAAATACATCTCCAAATTTCTAAAAACATCATGTTCTTCTTCATCCTGAAGAAAATTATATTTTTCGAAATAATAATAAAACAAAATTAACAATTTAAAAAAATGAATTTTAACCACAAAGTTGATTTTGCTAATCTTAAAAATATGAACAATATTGTTTAATTTATTAATTTTTACAAATGAAGATTGATAATTATGCATGCTCCTTCTCACAACAGTTATTGTTGACGCAAGTCGAATACTCATTCCCTGTCCCTTTCATTCATCCAATAATCTATACCTGTCCCGCTCTAGCCAACTCATTAATTGCGATTTCGCCGGCGGGAGGACAGATTGCGCTTAGACATAGAACTATCAAGATCTTGTGCCTTTTTCTGCCGTCCTACATCCGCGCCGTGCGTAACTCTGGGACCGCGAAGAGGAAGTGTATTCAATAGTTCCGGAAGTGCAGTGATCTATCGGTTCTGCACAACAAACGTGCTAGTCAACCGGAGGTGAAGACGACGCTCAACCCAGGACTTTAAAAGCAAAGTAGGCCAGATCCATCTACCTTTATTTCCTCTCTTAAATCCAATTTGGGTTGTGTCAACTGATTAATATTATTCTCAATACAGTCCACGGGATCTTATCCCACCACTTATTCATCTGATACAAATATACTTTCCAAATTTGAAAGAATGTAGTTTTCCTAAACAATTTGCATTTTTAATGACCATCTACAAGTACAGAAACGGACCTTTGAAAGAATAAGCTAATACCTACCTTCTGAAACCAGTATTCAAACACAAGCAACTGTGTTTTCCCTCAAAAAAAAATTAATTGAGGTTGTAATGAAATGAATGAATAAAGAAATGATATATTTTAATATTTAATAATAATAATAACTTTTAAAATACATCAGGAACAAAGGTGTTGTAAAACAAAACAAAATGGATAATTATTTTAAGAGGATAAAAAGATGGAAATTTGTTTTAAAATAAGTACGAAGAGTTTATTTATATTTTCAGATTATACACATATTTTAATAAAAATTACTTACAAATTATTTACAAACATCTTGTTTCGACTTGTCCCAAGATTGTCCAAATAATTATAAATATTTTGTTTGGTAAAAAAAATCATTTTTCAAATGGATATGCAATACTGGAATAATTTCCAATACTCAAATAAGCAATGAGATAGCATAAAATTAAAAGAAAGTAGTTATAGGTACATATCAAAATATAGATTTTTATTTTCTAAAAACTACCAAAAATGCTAATATAAAATAAAGACAAACAGATTACTCAATTTATTTTATTAACATGTACAAAGATTTAATAAAATCCAATTATGAAGATTCAGATCTTGCACAATTTTTTTTACAGATCTTTTTTAACTTACACATATTGTCAATAAAAACCATTAAAACAATACAATAGCTTTTGAAAGTTCAGTCAAATGCAGTCTTCTTCTTCTTTTACATAGGCAATCCACCCTTCAAGAGTGATTTATGTCATTAATCAAGTTAAAACTTTATTTTATAGAAATAAGTACAATAATGTTATAGAATAGGAAATATTATATTACAAATCAATACCATTATCTTTCAAAAAATTTGCTAGTTAAGGGAAAGAAGATGACACAAGTTAAACGGGAATTGAATTGACAAGATTACTGTAAAAAAAACTTGTGATCCGCAATGGACAAGCAAAATATATATATATGGGCAAGGGTCTCCTCCTCGGCACCACACTCACACATCGGAGAATCTATTAAGTTCAATCTGAATAAATGTGAGGCTACCTGACAATGCCCAATTCTCATTCTAGAGATATTTGATATTGTTCTCTTGGAGACTTTCCTTTTGGAGAACCAGGGAGTGCGGGGAATAGATCTTTGAATTATTTTAAGCCGATTACCCTTATGATTATTTGGATCCATCCATTGTGCAGTCCAGGTAGAATTCATTCGTTTTTTTACCATATTAAGTCTGTCATATATCGGGATATGGAATTGATGAAGGAAAACTCCGAAAAGAGTGACCTCCTTGGCCAGTTTATCAGCACATTCATTTCCTTGAATTCCATTATGTGCAGGAATCTAAACAAATGACACGCGTTTATTGTTACTGTCCAAATTAAATAGACATCATCTGATGGAATATATTATCTCACTAACTAGCAAAACTTTCATGTTAGCAGAAAGAGATTAGGGAAAGAACTGCTTGCGAGTCAGAGAATATAAGAGCCTTATCGACATTCCGGAGTACGCAGATATCGAAGGCCTCTTTAATTACCCAGCATTCTGCTGAGAAAAGTAATGAATCCAAAGTCGAAGTTTCACGTTTATTTCTAACTCAGGGATGGAGACTGCAGCACCACAATACCCCTCAGAACAGAGTTTAGAGCCGTCGGTATAGATGTAGAGATAATTCAACCATTTTGAATCAAGTATAGTATTAAACAACTTGTTTATATGATTTTTATTTAGCTGGGTTGATTTGTCTAGTCCTGAGATTTCATCAATGTTAGGAGAGAAAAATATAGCATGATTTTTGTGACATTTTGTTTGTATGAAGGAAAAGCTATTGCATAAATTTGGAAGAGATTTATTTGATATCTTTGTGACTCTATCAGAGTAGTGAGAGTAGAAACCTTTTGTGACAGTGGGTGGGAAATGAAATTGAACCTTTTTAAGAAAAATTTATCTGATAGATATTGTCGCTTAATGAGAGGCATCTCTACGCATTCCACTTGGAGAAAATTAATTGCAGATGACTTCATAGCTCCCAAAATAAGTCTTAAGCATTTGGACTGGATCCTGTCAAGCTTGGATTGTAGGTATGCTGGTAGAGGGTCTAATGAGAAACTAGCGTAGTTTAAATGACTTCGTACCAGAGCTTGATACATGCGTTTTATGGTCGATGGATGTGAGCCCCATAAACCGATCTTAGAATATTAACATATTTTTCACATTTAGATAAGATCATATCTATGTGGGCTTTTCAGGAAAGCTTTGTCTAAAATCATACCTAAAAATTTAACTTGGTTTTTGACTGGAATACTCACGTTGCAGATGATCTTTGACACGGGGGGACTTTGTGCTTCCTCGTAAAGATAACAATATGGGATTTTGACGGCGAAAGGTCTAAACCATTACACTTCAATCATTTGTTTAGATAGTTAAGATCAGCAGATAGTCTACTAATCGCAGAATCTATCCTTTTGTCAGAAACATACATAGTGAAGTCATCTGCAAAGTTCAGCATGTTACATAGGTTTGATACTTTTCTTGTGAGGTTCGCAATATACACATTAAATAGGAAAGGACTCCAAACTGAGCCTTGAAAGAAGCCTTTTAAAATCATTCTAGATTACATTCAAGACTAACTGAAACATTAATTAACTCGTATATACTCATTCTCTATACACGAGTCTTACTCTCATAGAGAAGAAACAAATGTTAAAATATATATATATATCCACTGGTTATTCAATTTTTAATATTTAAAAAATTAAAAAATTAAAAATTCCCTTAATACTACCATCCGGGCCGTCTACAACAATAGATCGCTCAGCAAAAATATTGTAAATTAGTTGTGCGAGATGGTTTGGGATATCGAGGTTCTTCATTCCTTCCAGCAAAGAAAAAGCAGTAGATATACATTATCATAGGCTGCGTCAATATCTGTCAGCCACTGTAAATTGTTTATTCGCGAATGCCGTATGAATGTCCGTAATCAGTATACTGAGATTGTCCAGGCAGGAAATGGGTTTGCGAAATCCAAACTGAAACGGAGATAGTAGAGAATAATGTTCTATATGCCATTTTAGTCTATTTTTAATCATACGTTCCAGGATTTTTAAAAAACATGATGACAGGGGGATTGGGCGGTATGATTGTCCTTGGTTAGGATTTTTATAAGGTTTTAAAATAGGTATGATTTTTTGAGATTTCCATTCCTGTGAAACTGTTCCTAAATTTAAACATGAATTATACATGCCCAATAAGTATTTATGAAAATCTGGTAGGGATCTTTTAAGGAAAGAGTAGGATAATTCATCAATACCTGGACCAGATACTGTTTTTAGGGTTATTCCTCCATGGAGAAGGGTGGATCCAGCCATGGAGTGTGATTTAAAACTGAAGTTGGAGATATTTTTCTGCGATTAGGGGCATAGGATGGGGCTATTTTATTGACAAATTCTTCAAACCACAAGGAGTTTAATGGAGAATGTTTAGGAGCGCATGTGAAAGCGCGAAATCTTTTAATCATGCACCATGTGTAGGAGGGGGGAGAATCAGGGGAGAAAGAAGAGCAAAACTTATATTGTCCATCCCGTTTTTTCTTTTTCAATAATCTCTTGACCTTGAGCTTGAATATTTTTGGCATTAAGAAAATTGTCGAGGCTCATATCATTTCTATAATTACGCATTGCTTCCTTTCTCAAACCAATCACCTGTGAACACTCCTCATCCCACCAAACGTTTTGATGAAACTTTTAGGAACATCTGTTTAACTTTAGGGACAGCCGCATTCGATGCTGAATACATTAGGGCCGATATTTATGAAAAGAGCGTTCGAGGATCGAGCGAGGTTCTTAAGTCTGGGTTGTTTTCAATGTTACTATTAATAATTTCACAAAATTTTGACGATTATTGGACCTTTTAACTATAGATTTCATTTGTTAATGAGGCACAGATACAATAATTGTAAAATGATCACTCGAGTGGGGATCATGTAATATTGACCAGTCAGGTGAACTGGAAATGTTTGCAGTACATATTGATGCATCATCTGCATTAGGATTCTGAGAGGGGGTATTCACTCTGATAGGAGAACCGTCGTTTAGAATGCAGAGGTTATTATCATTGATAAAAGATATTCTTTGATTTTAAAAAAGAACACATTCAACAATATTTTTTTGATAAATTAATTTTATATGTATATTTTTATAATTAATTTTTATTATAAATATAATTTGATTTCCAGATCTATCGCAAAAGCTACTTCCTTATGTAGGGGGAATGAGCATTGAAGTTTCCAAATATAAAAAAGTACACGGCAGTAAAGCAATGATCGAGGACCAGAAATCAGAGATAAAAGGTGTATGGGGGGCATATATACAGAGACAAAACCAATTTTGTTAATATCTGCATTTGAGGATATTTGTTTAAACCAGCCATTGAATAATCAATACCCGATCTCAGCCATGTCTCAAATATCGCAGAAATGTTTGTAGAATACGTATCTAGGATTAAGAAGAGGAAGAAAATTAGCAATGTGGTTAAATGCAGTCAAAAACATCAAATTTTTGGTATGTAAGAAGTCGTAATACTCTTCAGGGTACCATTTATATTTGATAGTTTGATAAAATTTTGAGAGAAAAACTTGAGAAATGGTAATGAATGTTATTTAATTAAAAACATCAATCTAAATACATATAACAATTAGATGATAAATATAAAAACACACAATTTCTCTGCTTCAATAAACACTTTTCACATGCAAATCGTATTATTTGGCAGATTGCTACTGCCACTGACTCCACCAACACCACCGAGAAGACAGATTAATTCAAGAGAAGGAAAAAGAATGAACAAACCAATGTAACCTATAAAAGGCTGCATTCAATTTGAAAATAAAATCTGATTTATATATAAAAATAGTTCGTGAAATACAAACATATCCTGGGTGCAAGAATTCGATAACTAAACCTCTGTCTTTAACATAACAGTCAAATTATTAACAATCTCTTGCTGGATGGGATATTGGTTGGAAGGCCACAAAGTCATTAATTTATTTTAGGTAACTAATAATCATGCAGGTCGGTTCCCAGTTTATTGCGACTTAATCAAGAATGCCTGTTTTTAATATTAAAAGTTAAGACACGGTAAAAGTAAAACTAGGAAAAAAAATTCTTGTGTTAAATAAAAATAAAATATATAAAATAAAGCACCCTGAGAATATTAAGCAAATTAATATAAAGTATTAGTACAGTAAACTCTCGATTATTAAGGTTGTTGGGGAAAAAAAAAATAATAAATCTGTGAGGGAAGCGCATCTATGTCTCCTAATTACGTTAGAAATTGGATTCCAGTACCGCAATCTCTTAAGAAATGTTATAAATCAATATTTGAAGAGACAGTCCAAAGATGGTGCAAATCCAAACATTAGTTTGTTTTCAAATTGACATTTGTTTGATGTCAACTTGCAAGTTGTGTATGCCTTTTCAATCTTTTTTGTCAGGACGCTAATATTAGGCAAGTACATTTATTTTGAGTTGTAGTTTGTGATGTATGTATATATATATATATATATATAGTAAAACTCCATTAATTCATAACTCACGGAACCTAAATTTTTGTCAGTTTAATGAAGGTGTGTGGCGACATGGCGAGTTCAATATTAAACCAAGCTTCTTCAAACGATTCACCAGTGTTGACGCAACAAAATTACGGACTTTTTAATTTAATTAGCAGCCTTTTCCATCAAAATTGGGCAAGAAATTGGAATAATAAAAAGCCCGTGAAAAATTATGAAAAACTTTTAAATCTTCGTATTTTGTTGAAGCTTATTATTTTTCCGCGATTTTTCATGTGTGAACGTAAGAGAGGTATTCAGGATTCCATATTTTCAAATGGTTAAGAATTTACATGAATTACGAGATGTTGATGTCATTATAGAAAACAAAACACGAAAATTATAAAATAGATTGTGTATTTAAATATACAAAGGTTTTTATTTTAATATTACATTAAACTAAACAAATTACAACATTTCATAAACAAAAAACCGGACATAAAATCAATAGAACTGTTGCACACAATTTATTTATAAATTACAAAATGTGAAACCGTTGATGGGTACACGAATTAACGGAGTTTTACTGTATTTATGTGATTATTTCCACAGATTACGATTTTTAAGACCAGCTACACTTACCCCATATATTTTTGTACGGAAACTTTTTGAACCAGTGATGTGTAGACAGTTACATTTTTTTTTTAAATAATTAACCAATTTCAAAAACAATCACTATGATATCCTTTTCCATAAACAAAACACAACCAATAATTAACAATGACAAACATATAACACATTCAGCCGTGGTGAGTCATTTCACACTCAGTACAAAATATCAGTTTTTTAAACGTTTTTCGGGAGATTTTTTAATAGATCTGTCATATTAAATATGATTTAATGTAATGGCATGATATATCGTTTTGTTTTTGAAAATAATATTATGTACATTGACATACGCCATTCTCAATCCCATTTCAAACAAGCACTGAACACATAATCCCCTACCTGCTTTGGCTATAGGGACTGTTTGCCGCCCACCCGTGCGGCAACATATTTTTGTCACCCGACAACAAAAAGGTTGTATACATTTTCATTCTCTGAATTTAAATTTAAAAAATTACGCTAAAATGTATTTACAGAATTAAATAATTTTAACAAAATATACATATGTATAAAATAAATATAAATTTTATTAATAAAATATTTAAAAATGTACAGGACAAACTCTGAGATGGATTTTGCTCAAATGAATAACAAATATGCATTTAAAACAGGCATAAAATACAACCATAGTATGTTTATAATTAAAAGTAAAATATTACAAAAAAGTACAAGACGTTTACGAAATACATAATGAAGATATATTGTCAATATTACCTCCACCAGTAACCAGAAGAAAAGGAGAATATATAATTAAATTATCTTTTGATGATTATAATATTTAATAATATTACAATGACATGTTTTCTTTTAATTTTACTGTTTCTTTAAAAATATTTGTATATTGTACTTTCTTTTATGAAAATTAACGATTTGTTTTACCGTTTATTTTACAATATTTGTAATATTTGTTTGCTCTTTTTAATGGTACTACAAATAAATAAATTGTTGTTATTTGAAAATGTATGTATTCTGTTTGATTTTTCAGAAGATTTATTTTTAATTTTTGAAATAAACTAAATAATAAATGTAACGCTAACATTAGTACAACGCTAGCCAACACTAGTAGTAAATATGTCGCACTTCCCACATACAACCAATTCTACTAGATATTTTTGGAACTCAGCACGTTTTACTTGTCATTAAGAACCAAAATAGCTAATTCATATTGTCATAAGCAGATCAGTAAAGACATTTTCATTATTTTAACAATTAGTCAGAAATAATACAACCAGATGCCCTTACCCCAAATTTGGGGTAAGTGCATCTACTTGTCCAATTTTTATAAAATGCTTTCAATATCAGCTATTCTAAAAGGTTACATTCCGATTTTTAAAGATTTTACTTAGGAAATGGTCCTTCATCAATGTTTCAAAGGCATAGCATAATCTTATGAAGTTTGAGAACAATTCATAGTTTATGTTGATGATTTATATGTCGCACTTATCCCGATTCACCCTATTACAATTCTAACAAAAACTAAAAATTCTTACAAAAACTAAAACTTAACCTAAGAAATCTTTAAATAAAACTTTTTATTTCAAGGTTTGTATATTGAGATTATTATTATAAAATATGTAATATTTCACCATCCCGATAAATTCGCAACTCGGTTATTATGTCCTCGGATTATCGAGGATTACTGCATTAAGAGGGTAAAATGATTCAACCACCTAATTTTCAAGTTCCAACTCACATGTAGGTCTATTAAAAATGTTGATATTAATAATGTTAAAAAAATTAAAATGCGCATCTAGATTATTTTTCCTCAAATAAATTATTTACAAACTTGGTGATTTAATTTTTAAAAATTCATAAATTAAAATAATTCTAAGTCTCTTACATCACAAATCAAAACATCATTATGCATAACATAATTTGAAAATTAGATTCAACACTATTACAATGAAATTTACAATATCAACTTAATGTGTGATGTAGAAAATCTCACTATGACCTTACGTGAATTCAATCAATGTGAATTAGTCCATATTAATCTCTCGATCCTCTTCTGAAACATTTTATTTTATCTTCAAGCTGACAAATAAAACAAGTACATACTTGGTAAATTTCTTATAGTTTGCTTTTATACCTTATCTCCGCTTTCGTAATTTGTGATTATTTTTATGTGATTTTTTACTGTGTTTATAGCTTGCTTTTTGTTTTATCTATAATTTATATATTGCACAAATTTTTCATTTTTTATTTGAAATACTTATAAGTATTACAATTTTGTATCAAAATGAAAGTAGAATTTTGAACATTTATATACGGAGAAATTTCACGGTACCTGATTGCTTTTAGTGTTGGCAATACTAATTTCCATATTTAAGTTCATATTTGAACTGTTATTATGCAATTAAAGTATAGTATAAAATTTCAGATGCAGGGAATCTTTTTTTTCACGTTTTATATTGTTAAATATTTTAGTACCAAATTAAAAAATGTAAAATCTGATAATATAAAATCCAGGTATTTCCAAAAACTGCAATATGAAAACTATAATATTGCCACTTTAATTGATTTACCTAAAAATTTATATTGAAATACAAAAAATAAATGCCAACTAACTTTTGCTGTTTTACAGAGCATTGGATATGCACAGGACTCAGGATTCAGGAAGGACTGTGTGACTTTAGAATATCATGTAATGTGAAAAAAATTGTAAAATTAAGGTAATTTAAGTGTGATTAATATACATAATAGGTTATTATATTTGTGATAAATTAAAATCATATTCACAGTGAATCTCCATTTCATAGGAATTCCCATTTCAAGGTGAAAAAAATCTTTGCCATATACTGAACTACAATTATAAGAAAAATATTATTAGATAAGAATGCAGGACAAGGAATAAAACTGACAAATCAAATTTGGTGATATTAAGATTCAATGATGAATACTGGTCAGGAGAAATCATCACAGAAGCTGCCTGGATATGGATAGCTTGTATGGATAGCATCCATACAACCAACACTCTCATTTTCTCTAATACACCATCGAACAGAAGGACTATATCGCGTCTTCATATAATATGGTGTCTTGTGCGTAAATCATATTTCAAAATATATTATAACTGAATATCAAACGAGTTTTACCATGTCGATGACATTTTAACAATTGACTTTCTAGCTAGTAAGATCATAAATATTTGATTTGTTACATACAAAGGTAAAAGAATTAACAATAAATCCCCTGAATACTGTACAAAAAACAAATCTTGTATCAAAACTCATTGTTAATGAATTAATCTATTAAGATTTTATCAAAAATATATGAAAAGAGTAAAATATTTAATACTAAAAATATTTATATACATTGCGTAACCTAAACTTCCAGTTCACACCTTAATCAGGCGCCTAAGTTTATAAAGTGATACATTAAAAAATTTGTAATCATGTAATTTTTGCTTGTAAAAATATCATTAGGTAAATAGTAGAAAAAAATTCACCAGAAGGATTAATATACGTAATTTGAAACTTAATGGACCATGAAAACAGTTAAATGATACATTTTATTAACTGAATATGTAATCATGTTAGTCAAAATGTTGCAAAGATTGATTCAATGTTATGGCTAATATTTCCACAAAAGCATTGCAAAGCAATGGGATGACACATAATGAAGTTGCTTACCATGGAAATTTACAACAAAGTTCATTTTTTTAGTTTAAAAAATCTTTTATTTAATCCTTTTAGTACCCAAAAGCAAATATACTGGCTCTACATTCTGACAAATAATCCCATTTATTCGAAGTTGAGGAGACCGAAAATCAAGAAAAAAGTTTGACGACTTACGAATATAAAAATAAAAATTTCAAAAATTTAATTTTTTAAATTTTTTGTGCTAACTTTTTTTATTACAACTCGAAGTAATTATATATGTGTACCAATATACACACACATTTTAAAATAACAAATCAGATGTCAAAAACAGCGTTAACAAATCACCGCATTATTTTAAAAAACCCGATTATAATAGAGCATGGGTTGCCAACCTTTTCAGCAGCCGGGCCAGATTTTAGAAATGAGATTTTCTACTGGGCCGTACAACAAAATTTATTTTATTATTCAAAGCAAACGACAGCGTTGCGAGCTTGCCACAGACTGGCGGTCGCACGACGCATCCTGCCCCGCATTCACGCTCACGGCTATCCACGTGGCGTGCGCGCTTTTTGAAATCAGCTTAACGTTGTGATTGTTTGTTAATACGAAAATACCATAGAAGAAATTGTTACGATAGTTGAATCAATGTACTGAGATACTTTCATATATGAGATATGATACGAACTACGCACGTTGGAATGTTTTTTTGGTGGTTTTATGTACACCAAAAGAAAAAAATGTATGCATATGCTCTGCTGGCCACAAGTAGACACTCGGCAGGTTGGCCACCCATGTAATAGAGTATCTTTTCGCGCCATTTTTAATAACGACATAATCATCAAACTTGTCAATACCACCATTTCACTGATATATTAAAGTTAGCAACAAAAGTTTCTGGCGCTTTTAAAACTTTGTTATGTGGTGGTCGCGGGCGCATTTCGCACTCGCCTATGACGTCTTATTCTTTTTCTTCTTCAATCTCCGCTTCCTTACTCATTTTCCCTCCATGACATTTCTAGCCTTTCAACACTAAAGCTCTGTCATTATTTTTAATATTGTCAACGTCATTAATGGGGTCGTGTATTATTCTGTTAATTTTATTTTTTGACAATCTCTTGTATTAATTTGATTTAAGGACACAAACTACGCATTCACGAATTTCAAAATATCTAATACATAAATATTAGAGAAATACAAATAATTGTCTTTACATATAAAACAATGGCAATAAAATAATCAATAAGATACGAGAAAATCTGAGAAAAGCCAACCACACATTTTTCAAAATGCCTCGACACTAAACTTAAATAAAAAAAGAAATGTCTGTATTAAAATAGTACAAATTAAATAATTTATAAAACACGGAAAAATCTGAGGAACTCAACCACGTACTAGTGTTTGTACAACAAAATATAAACGCAACGTAAACAAAAATAATGATGGTAATAATACGGAACAGAAGATTAGCAAGCACTGACATTCGCAGAAACTGGGAGAATTACGTTACCTATAAGGGTGCAATGATATACTTGCTATCTTTTTCTAATGTAAAGAAAACGAGTGAGAAAAAAAGCGTGTGAGCCAAGTTAATGTGTCGCAGTAAGGAAGACAAAGATTTAAAAATCGAGGACGCACTAGATATGTTAGCTATCTTTTTAAGTATACTGAAAATGAGTGAGAAAATAAACAATACGAATTAACTGTATGTGTCGTGAATAGGTATAGAGGCAGATACTACCATTTGGATGGACATTTGACAGGCACTTCGCGTAGCGTACGTGTATTTTGCAGATTACGAACATTTGACAAAAAAAATCGAAATAGGTTATTATTAAAGAGAACACATTCCTATTGTGATGTTGTAATTATTCAGAACATAGGTCAGTGATATTTTAAATACTAATTAAATGTATTAATTAGAAAGATATATATATATAAAACCAACCTTCCCCTGTTTGGAAAGAGATCCAGATTCAAATCCCAGTAGCACAACAATATTTTTCAATAAAATTGATTTTATATGTATATCTTTCTAATTAATACATATATATAGTATTTAAAATATCACAGACCTATGTTCTGGATAATTACAACTTCACAATAAGAATGTGTTCTCTTTAATAATATATAAGTTGTATCAATGTGTCCAAAATTTAATAAAAATGAATTGTTAATTCTGGCGTCTGCTATCGGTTAACTCAAAGGTATTTGAGATTCCGTAAAAACAAAGTAGATGGCTTTCAAATAATGGAACGATAGATGTATTAATTTGAAAAGTGTAACATATGGATTCGAAAATTTGTCATCCATAGTACTGTTACTGTAACATAGTTGGATAATGTACCTTCCCCAGTTTGGAAAGAGATTCAGGTTCGAATCCCGGTAACACAACAACAATATTTTTCGATAAAATTGATTTTATATGTACATCTTTCTAATATGTTTAATTAGTATGAAAAATTGATCGATAAACTCATCTAATAGGGTTCAAAAATAGCTTTGAATAACTTGATTTATGAGTATAACTTAGTATGAAAACTTTCCAGTAGGACCATATTCTGCTCCAAAACTTTGACTTGTGGTGAATTTCGAATAAACGTTCTTCGAATAAATGGGATTTTACTGTACCAATTTATTATAAATTTTCAACATATTACATTAATAGTAAGAAATAATACTATCTACTGCAAAGTAATATTTATTTAAATAAATTTAGTAAAGTTTCATTAGAAAAAGGTGATATTCTTTATTATATTCCAAATGATACTGAACATCGAACACCAAATCAAATTACCATAGACATAGTTGAAAAGTTAAGCGAATAATAAAAAAACTATCAACTAAAATATCGTTTACTAATGGTTTCCCAATATCATACTTTTGAAAACTGCTTACATAAAAAGTAAAGAATCGTGTGATTTGCAATACAAAAACAAAGAGTAGATCAAGAAAAATCTCAAAGTAAAGCAAAGGAGAGAACAAGGAGAATGCTTGCACTGCCATCCTTACTAAAAAAATATATACAATACGCCATTGTTACGTACTACATTTATATATATATTTTTTTTAATGTTATTTGTCACATGTTTTCAAAATTTTTTTTATTCCATAATCAATCAATTTAAATTTCTTTTGTATTCAATAAAACATAAATGTTTTTATTATGCCCAAAATAAGAAAATATTTCAATAAAGAAAAAATGTTACAAATTTTATTTTTAATTACATACATTCGTTAATAAATTTTAATTTACGGAACAATATTTTATTTTATTTTGTTAGTAAAAAAAAATTTAAAAAACATGTTTATTTTAAAAAAAAATGATCATATTTTACACTAATTTTAAGAACCACATACCACCACAAAAAAATAATATTTCTTAAGGTATTTCTGGTAGTGGTGACCTAAACCATTAGTGTCTAATTGTGTAATTGATATTCGATTGTAATAATGATCGGTAACTGACATTTAACTGCCAAAGGTTTAGTTTATCAGTGATTACTCGTCAAATTATGAATTAATAAATCGGTTAAAATAATCCATCACTAATTTCTGGCTGTACATTTTAAATTGTTTGAGTACAAAAGGATTAAACAAAGCCCTTGGGAGTTTTTTAACTGAAGAAATTTTAGATTCAAAGCATAAAAACAAAAATTAATGAATACCAAATTATTTATTCTGATTAAACATAAACTAATCTATTTTAACAGATAGCTTATCAGAAATGGATGCAGTAAATGTTGTTTGAGTAAATAATTTCCGTGCCTTGGACCTTGTACTTAGTTGAGGCTCTGTATTATCTGCCTTAGTAGAGCTTTCTCTCAATTTATTTCTGTATTCCATAAGTGATAATTCAGGTGCATTATCATTTAACTCATCTGTGTCAGAGTATACATCATTAATGCTAATGTTACGCCGTTTTCTGGATTTTGTCCTTTTTACATATGTTATACGACTGGGAGATATTTTCTTTGGACTTGGTGTTTTTTCACCTGTCTTCTGACCTGAAATTTTATGAATAATCAACAATTATTTTAATATTTTAGGCAAAGATAAAGTTACGTAGATATCGAGTTGAGTACATGTTTCTTTAACCGAGGCTCTTTGATTTTAACAGATTTTTTTAACAACAGTAGTGTTTTCAGCAATGTATGACAAGTGACAATAATTTTATTTAAATTAGAAGAGATTTGTCTTTTTATATTTATCATTAGCATCATTTTGTATTCTATGTGACAGTTGAATAAAATATCAATTTTGTTTTCGAAAATTACAGTACTCTTTTGTGCTTACAACTTTTGTGACGGATATTGAAGACAATGTCGTAGCGATACATATTTTGTTTAAATCATGTTGCTGTATTTGGTATTGCGAGATACAAAATTAAATCTATTCCATTTGTAAGAGACCACTTGTGACATAATACAGATTAAATATAAAGGAAATATACATGTGATGAAACTAGGGCTTCTAAAAACCGTCTGAAAAAAAAAGTTTTTCAGATCAAAAACTGGTTTTAACCATCTTCAGAAAATCAAGATAATTTTTATGTTTTAAATTTTTATTTTATAAAATAAATGTGTAAATATTTGTTTAAAATTATGGAAAAATAATAATTTCATTGCCTATGAATTAGTATTCATGTTAAAATAACTTTAAATAGATAATAAAATGCACAAAAAAAATATATATTATATTTACATTATTTATTTATTTTGTTTGCATAGTAGATGTACACGAACGATGTTGTATACATAATACATATAATTTATATTACATATTACCTGATAACACTTGTCGATTTGATGGAGTCTTGTAATTTCTTCCTATCTACTTTTAACACGTACTGATAACACAACTTCCGAACGCTAAATAAAATTTGCGACCGACTTCATAACTTGAAAAGGACTATATTTTTAAACATTTATTATTCAGTATTTCTAATCTCCAACATAATTGAAAGGGTAATTGACGGACGACATAGAATATTGGTTATTTTAATATTTACCTTAACCAGCTCACTACATATTTATCAGGTGTTAGGATGACATCTAACGAGTGTCGCCACAAGTATTTATTTATTGATAAAAGGCGACATCTGTCACCCAATGGAAATATATTATTTTAATAAGAGGCAATAAAGTATTCAAAGGAGAAACATTTATTTTAATTCTTTAACCTGTGGATCATTTGTGACCAAAGGCGAAATATCCTCCTTCAGCGCATCAACATCAGGTATTGGCCAAGCGTTTCAAAAAAAAGAACTAAGAACCTTTGCAGTTTTCTGAAATGGCTTAAAATTATTCATCATTTTGTTATTTATAATTTTTGAGTAAAAAATTTTTTTTATTAAATTTTAAAATAATCATAAAAAACTGGTTAACAGAGTCAAAAAATACAGTTTTTTAAAAAATGGTTGAATATCCGATTGATCCGTTTTGGTTTTAACTAGTTTGGAAACCCAAAATGAAACGTATTTAAACACTCACGAATGAAGTAAAAAATTTAGTATTAACTCATACATACATCAAAGTTTGCCAATTTCAAAATAATAGAAAACAATTTGATGGTAGCCTAAAAAAGAAAATTATCATAGGCACAACTTAAGGCGAAGAAGACCTAGAAGAGTACAATGGATCCGTTGCATCTGGCAGAGACCCTGGAGTCAGTTATGAGTGCAGCCCAGGACTGAGACTTGTGGATTTCCATTATGAACCATATCTGATTGAGACCACTGTGTGACAATACTGACATAAAATAAAATATAAAATTTGCTACATACTGTCTATACTGTGTTGTGTTACAGTTCAGTACAAAATATAAATGCAGAACTTTCAAACATCACTATTATCACAACTGAATATTCATCATGTGTCATCGATGCATGTAATTTTAAACAACAAAAAAATACAAAATTATTGAACTTTTATTCTATAAAAAAATAATAACTAAGTTCTGTATTTTTCTTAATCATTGGTACCATCATTTATTTACCTGAATTTTTTGAAACAATTTTTTTGCTAATTACTAATCCATAATTTTTACTGTGTACAGGCCCCTTACTTTTTTTTTGAATACAACCTGAAAATAAAAAATATATGTTTATTATAATCAGGATTACAATATGTTATAGTTATGACATTCACGGTTAGAATTTCTGCAATATGATATTTGTGCAATGCAATATGACATTAATGTTCCTAGGTAACAATCTCTCAACAAATACTATAAGAGAAAATACTTTTAAAAATTATTAAATCGAAATATATTTTAAAAAAAAAACACTTCAATGATTTAAACCTTTTTGTGCTCCTTTTGTGATAACTAGCATTTCATCTTTAGTCAATCCATAATATTTTAACTGGAACAAGATTGTCTTCAGGAACCGATTTCTTAAACTTTGCCATGTTCTACCTGAAACAAAATGTATGTAATGGTAAAAAAACAAATATATTTTTAATTTGTTTTATTTTAATTGCATTGTATATTTGAGATAAACCACGCCACAAAATATTCAATACACTTTATAAATTACCACAGTAATGAGGGAGCATGTTTAATTTTATATTGATAACCAGTTTTTTTTACTTCCCTAGTAAATTTTACAAAAAGTTTTTATTTATACAATTTATATATTGTATTATATTTGATTTGATATGTAAATTTTATAATAACTTTATTATTGACCGTTGCCAATCTCACTAGAGTGATGTGTGTTGAGACAGGCAACCGTCATTGATTTTAATTATTTGCACAAAACTCCATTATAGCATTAAATATACAGCATCCTTACATAAAAAAATTATATAATGTTTAATGTCATCTTATATCAATGTACGATGTATTTCATATGATAAGACTCTGCATAGAAGAAGAGGTGGACTATGCTCATTAAAATAATCATTTCACTATCATGCACGGCAGTCCTGAACCAGTATTGAAACATCTTCCACTCAGGTTAAGATTGGTTGACATGTTGTAAATAATACACACTGTAAATACATTGTTAGTTATGCTAAGGTAGGCAATTTCCATAAAGAAACAATTAAAATAAGGAAATGTTACGTGAAAACATGATTATCAAATAAAAATAATTGTTAACGGATTAATTCATTTTCTTTGCTTTGTCATGCAAATGTTTGACTTAAGAGGTATCAGAAAGGTAATGTGTAAAATACGAGACTATTGAATAATCAAAATTTTGGAGGGTGCATGAGTTTGGACAGCTTCACACTAGTTTTGTTGTGTGGTAAAACACGTTACATTTATTTATAGTACATTCCTATCTTCCTTTCCATTCTGAGATTATTTAATTTAGATTATTTTCTTTCTTTTCCTTCATTAACTAAGTTTTATAATAACATCTTATTTAAGAAGAATTATAGAAAAACTAAGAGTTGTAGAAAAAATATATTAAGAGTACCCAAAAAAAAATTGTTTTACCTTCCTCACTTTGACCAGCTTCACTACTTGCTTTCCACTATCATATATTATTGTCAGTAGTGTTTTTTCATTTTATCGGAATGATTCCACACATAAATATTTTTTTTAAAAAGTGCATTTACAATGGAGGAATCATTGTACTAAATCATTGCTTGTTGGTCTAGTTGATATAGTGGTTATGACAGGCCTAATGATCTAGTGAATGGGAGTTCAAGCCTTGTTCAAGACCAGCAAGTTTTTTACAAGCATTTAGCTTAGTTTAAAAATAGTAAGAATATTTAAGTGACACACATTCCATGTAAACATCTCTATTTAAAAAAAAAAAAAATTGCACCATATGGTAATGACATGTTAACAAAAGAAGCAAAATATAATGGCTGTCAAAGAAGCAAGGAGTGAGAACTTCCTGGAAATCTGGCCTTGCTTTAAAAAATATTCTATTGTTGTTTGGTGGAACACTCATGGGATAATTCTTTTTGAAATACACAAATCAAAACAATAATGGCAGAAAAGTTCTGTGAAAAACTGTATCGATTGCATCACTCCTTAAAAACAAAAAGATTTATTTTAGTAAATTGTAACACAATATTTCTACAACATATGCACCCCATACATTGTGGCTCACCCTCCATATAATCATTTATTTTTTAAAAACCAATTTCATTTTCAAAAATTTTTTTTTGGGTAACCTAATATAATATTCACAAAAAGCTCAAAAGTATTAAGTTATATCTGACTTTTGTAGCAATAAAACTATAAAGGTTCTGGTGGCAAAATCCAAATTAAACTTATTTTTGTAACAAGAGCTTAGCCTAACTTAATTTCAAAATAGCAAGAATAATGAATGATACAATATTTTTGCATGATTATATTTTTATTTATTTTTATAATACAATTATAAATAAATAAATTAGACACAAATGACGATATGCAGTATGTAATATGGGCAACATGTAGAGTATAAAAATTGATTAAACAGATCCAACCTCCGTTAGGCATCATTTTTTGCTGTTCCAATTCCCGCCAAATACAATTTCCACTAACTTTTGTGGAATTCGATCCTTCTAAGACCCATTTTAAAATGATCTGGTCCTCTTCTCTTGTGTATACTTTGTTTTGTAAGCCACTGAAAACAATACTCACTCTAAAATAAAAAAGTTATAAAACAATTAAAAAGCAGATTTGTAACAATATAACAATTAAAGAGGGGAAAAAATGTGGAAAGTTTTGCATTTGAACTTTTTCAAATTTTTTAAGGTCACAAATGTGAATATATTAAATTTATTAACTAAAATTACAATATCAATATTCACCTGCTAATACTAGCCAAGTCTAACTTAAACAAGGGTATAATTGATATTGTAAGTTACTGGTAGATAAGAAATGATATATGAATACAGTAAAACTCCATTAATTCACAACTCATAAGACCGGAATTTGAAAAAAATTGAATTGATAATTTTTTTTAGGAAACAAAGATTTTTTTATGTCTGTTAACCCCGTTGCCATTTCTGCACACACCACCGTTGTTGACATCGTGATTTTTATATAGAACATCGCATCTATTTATTATTTCAGCTTCTTATGTGTCAAAATGTTGATCAAATAACCAACTTCTCTAGAATAAAGGCGTGTGGCAACATGGAGACTCCAATATTAAAACAGACCCCTTGAAGCGATCCACCAGTGATGCAACTAAATCATGCACATTCGTTTGATTGGCTATCAAACTAGCAGTTTCCATCAAAATTGGGCAAGAAATTGGAATATTAAATATGCATGTAAAAAATAATCAAAAACTTTTAAACCCTCATGGTTGAAGCTTATTATTTTATGGGATACAGGGAGATATTTAAGATTCAAATTTTTCCACCAATTTATCTTTGATATCATTTTTCAAAATAAGGATTTACACAAATTGCAAAGAACAAAACACGGAAAAAAAAATAAGTATAAAATGTTATGTATTTAAGTATAAAAGGCAACATTTCATAAACATAAAAACCAGATATGTATAAAATCACAGATATTGAATACTACATACATAAATAAGCTGTGTGGAGAGGGGTATTCTACACACATTCATTGGTGGAAACATAAATCCAATAGATTATGACACATTTATACAACAGAAAAAGTATTTACTTTTCTGAAATGAAATGTTTGTGTAAACAAGACATACTTTTTACATTAATGCATGTATTGTTAGCGTTTAAATTTTCGTTCAAATCGAGTCATACTATGACTATCAAAAAAACTATTAATAATTACTCAGTGGACACGATAACATTATTTGAATACAAGATTATTACCAAACACCAAATTTTTTCCCTTTCACGATCTTTCAGTGTTAGACCTATTAAAAACGATTGTTAATGTTTGTATATTAAAAAAATTGTCAGTACAGTACTAGTAAAAAAAACATACACCAATTTCAGCTCATATTAGATTCAAATATTGAATTGAAACATGAATTGTTAAATCAAAAAAGAAAATCAAATTTTTAAATTTCTCAAGTTGTTTGTTTTTCTATTTTATTGAAATGTACCTTGTTATGCGTAAACATTGCGTGTGTATGTTCTGTGTGCAGTTCACTCAAAACCAGTTGTTTAATTTAAAATGCATGTTTGTACTTCTAATCTTGTAATATTCAGCAATCGAAAAAACAGAAATGTCGCACAAAATATAATACTAATGCACATCAATGTACATTAAAAATTATGTTTACACAAAAATCCCACGTAAATTTCTTTTACTCAAAGCTACACGCTTTATATCACAGCTACGTAAATAATTACAAAACCATAATTTATTTCAATTAAACGATTAAAAATATAATTGTATATGGAATTTATATAATTTAAATAAAACCATAAATAAAAATATAATTTTATATGGAATTAATAATTCTATATTTTAAGTTAATCATATTAAAATGCAAATAAGATTAAAATTAAAAACTGAACTAAAATGTTAAATTATATGGTAAATTAAAAATGGTTTATCACAATTCGTAAAATTAATAATATTTAACATAAATACGATTTATTGTAAACATGAAAACATTGTATGCTGTTTATTAAAATGTATGTAAAATACAGGGAAACATATGCGCCTACATCTTTTAGAATCATTGTTAAAGACACGTGAAAAATATCTAAACGTGAGCGCGAATTGCATAGCGCTTAGTAACGGTGTTCTTTAACGTAAGTAACATGACGGCAATAAGCAGTCTTGGTCCCTTTTTACTTTGCATATTAAAATTATATAGCGGAACGTAATAGGATGTTTATATTTTACAACGTATGTAGGTAAGTATTGTAAACATTTTTATTTATATTTTTAAATATCTGTGAAACGGAAAATATTTTAATGAATAAAAAATATTATAATTTAAATAGGTACATTTACTAGAATGAGATATTGTATTTTATATTAAGGTTAGAGATATGCTCATATAGCGAATAATGGGGGATTAAAAATATTAGCAAATTTATATTTATTACATCATACATAAAAATCTCCTTGAGACTTAGGGAATTCATTTGTCAGATGCTATGTCATTGAATCGAAGGATAAAGATTTTTACTTTGAAAATGTATTAACTTCGGAAAAAAACCCTGTTTTCGCACATCTGTGTAATTCAATTTCTGATATTAAAATTTTTAAATTATGTGAATATTATTTTAATTTCAACAACTACATAGGTACTTATTTATTATCAAAAAACAAAAAGATGCACTTTTAAATTTAAAAAAACTAGTGTTGTCGATATCAGCACATGGTAAAAGTTTCCTGTACCTGGAAGATTTTTTCAGATACAAATTCATGTTAGTTTGCACTGTGCTGTAATACAGTAGACTCAACTCTCGTTTATTTACGATAAAAAAGTGATTACTTGATCAAAGATCTTGTGTTTTTGTAATATTGCATAAAATGCCATACGAGTATAGTAATTCGGAGTACGTAGATATGATTCTGATTTTGGGGGAACCTATAATTGAATACTTTATATTTAACTTCATATTGACTGTCACGTCTTTATCATGATTTTATGAAAAGTATGTATTTTTTTATCAAAGCATATTTTAATTAGGTATTTATTTAAAATGCGCTTTGAATAATTTAAAAAATGGCTCCTGATTTGACAACACAAATTAAACAACCGTCCAACAGTAACTATATACGTAATTTGTAGGCTAATAAGCATAATACTTTCATAAATTTCAGATCCTTTTGACAATCAAAGCTTGACGCAGAAAAATTTATGTCTTTTTTATTTAATTTCACGTTTTTATATATTTTGTATTCAATGAGCGCAATGTAATTGAAAAAAAATAAACAATCTTTCATTACGTGGTACAATTTTAAAAGAAATGTTGTCAATCTCGGCATTTTTTTATCTTCTATTTTTTCCACCCTGCAAATTGTAAGTCAGTGGGTCAGTATATATATCGAGGTCATCGTACTCTCATATATGGAATGTATGACATAATACTTAACCTTTTGAATGCGAGTTTTGAAAAAAAATATATAGAAAGTTGATAATTCACCAGGCAGGGGGAAAATCGACAAATTATCAAGAATATTTTTCATTCTAAATTACTTGATTTACTTATTCTTGAAGTTTGGACAACTAGCTACGAGACAACCTGTATAATGTACAAAAACATTGTTAACAAGTGAACAAGATACACTACACGGTCTAAAAACCTTAATTCTTGAGAAGTGATAAAATCGAAAGCAGCATCAGCCGACGAGTTTCCTTATTGTTTATGATTCCTTTCAGGTTTGTAAATTCTTCGAAAAAAACAATGGGTTTTAAACTTTAAAACAGAGCAGTATTTTTTATATTGTTAAGAAATAATGTAATTGAATATAGTAAATTATTTAAAAATGTTTTTGTTTATGCAATTATAGATTTTTGATTTTTCATATGTATTTGACTTGCTTTTAATTTTATTGGATATTAAATATTTTTTGTAATAACCGTTGTTATAATGAGCAAATCTAGCTGGACCCTTCGTACTTGTTATAACCGAGTTTGACTGTATATTTATTTACTTTCATGATATTAAAAAAACAAATTTTAAATAAAATTTACAAAAGCTGTAATCTATAAATATATAAAATATTGAGTTCAAATAAGTCCGTTTCAGAATTAGTATTTGGTTAGTTGGTGACTGGTGACTGCTCACATTATGACGGCGATGTAATAATTATTTGACATTTTCATTTAAGTCAGTGTCCGCTGTAACTATCAATATATCTTCCCAATGTGATATTAATCCTTTAAACCACAGATGAACAATTTAAAACTGAAATATTTTCTAACGGAATATAATTACCTGTAGCAGTTTGCTAAAGTTCCATATGAACTAAAGATTTTTTTGTAAATATACATACAATTGATTATTGTTAAAACTTCCAGCAGACTTAACATTGCAAAAAAATAATTCCAAATGATCTTGTGAGCATTTATATAAAGGTGTATAATTTAGTAATTGGCACTTCCTTATTAGTCGATGGATGTACGAAGATTGTTTTTAAATTATTACTTTCTAGCGAACACCTAACTGTCTTAATGATTGAAATGTTTGCGGGACAGCCATTGAATATCGTGGATACAATATGAATAACCACATTTTCAGCATCCTCTAAACATTATAGCACAAGATCTGTCATTTGCTGGCCAGACACGATCCACAAAAGTAGCCACTTTCCATTTGGCGTTTGTGGCAACAATTATAAATGCCTTAAATTAAAAGTGCCTTTTCTGCGACAGATTTAATTGATTTATAATTTAAGGTAATTTAATGAGCTTTCGTTTGTTGCTTTTTGTTCACAAAATTGGGATTCGGTATAATAACAGTGCTTTCTGGAGTAACAATAGGTGTAGAAAAATCACCAGCCTCTTCTCCTCATAACACGCACTCATTGGTTCTCTTGTAACAGTGCTGAATGGAGTGAATGACCAAGGAACAAGAGGAACAGTAAGAGCCCCTCGTGTTACCCCACAATTATTGGTGTTTGTACCAGCCGCAGCCGCAGAAAGACAAACATATAGTTTTTGTAGATGATGACAAATTTAGTAGATTCCGTTACAGATGACAAAGAGATAAATGGAATTGCGAGAGATATAGCAAACATTTTTTTCTTTTCCCTTTCGACTTATACTTTTAAGAGACTTTAAATGTACAGGATACTACAATTACTTCATAATCCCTTAACATGTTCTGATGTGTTCACAACGCCAGACAAAATAATACTGGCAGCCATCTTTTTTTTAAAAGGCCGCAGAACTCTTTGATCGCATGGGTGGCACCAAATTCGATCACATGGGTGACACCAAAATGAAAATACTGGGACAAGAAATCTATTTTGATGGTCAGTGTATAAAATCAATTGAACTGTTACACATAATTAATTTATAAATTATTTAAGTTTATAACTTCAAGTTATTTTAATAAGGGGGTACAAAGGCGAGTAGAAATACATAATTCACAATGACCTGACAATCACGTTGAAATAACAACAAACTTATAAAATGCACTGTGGGATTTGGCATACATACATAATGGCAAAACTCAATTCGTCACTGGTCCGCCAGCCAAGTTTTAAGTGCACCATTATTGTGATAATAGAGTATTGTGATTGGCTAGTGGGCGGAGCTAGATGTTTACGAAGGGATGAAGATCGCAAATGCGTAAGTTTGCATGAAATTTTGAAGGAGAGCATAAATTGTGAGAAATCTCTTTTTCCATCTGTAATAAATAGCACGGGTAATTTTAGAAGTTAGGAAGAAAACTAGTTAAATTCAAATTAATTATTTTTCTTCTGACAGTGCGTATTTTGTTAAGCCGCTACTTTCAATGATAATTCAAATTTTCGCATTTTTTACGAAAATGTGGGTTTTTATTATTCATTTATATCAGAAGTTATACACTAGATTTGACTTTTTTTTAAACTATTACTTAGATGGGAACTTTATACTAATTTAAAACTAATAAACTAAATGTTATTTGCCATAATTAAGACAATACAAGCATTATAAGAAAGACCGCAACCATTAGACGTATTTTCCGATTGCTACAAAATTGTGTGAATGTGCTAAATTATTGCAGAAATAAAATATATGTTCTTATAAACTTGAAACCAAGATTACGGAGACAAATCTGTTGGAAACCAAATTATGTTAAAAATTAATAGAGTTATAAACCATTCAATTTGCAGTATATATTATCAATTTTTGACGTTTTTAAAATACTTTGTTTTAGTGAAAACATACATTTTAAAATAATATATTGTATTTATTTACATTCTTTGAGGCTTCAGCTACTATTTAAACTCAAGTTTGATATCCAAAACACAATAATTTCTTATTAAATAATATTTATATCGATCCTAATAATGTGTATTTTTTATATTCATTATTAACTTCAGATCACTGATCGACAGCGGCCGTAATGACGTCTAGTCCACGCTCTCTAAAAAATGTCGAAAATATATGGTTTCACGCATATTTTACCCACGGTATGAATTAATATTGAACTTATTCACAACATTAGTAGCAAATTTCATAAATTAGACATCTTTTTAATGATTTTAAGGGAAAACAACGTTTTCTTGAACAAAGTAAACATTTTATGTATGTTATTTTTTATGTAAGTCGGAATTAAATATTTCATTCATATATAACACAGTTGCATTTTAAACAAAGCTGTGTGTTTCATAAATCGTATATAATTATGAAACAGACATATCACCAAAACGGCAACAGGGCGTTTTAAATCGATAATATTTAACAAAATAATAAATTGAAGCTGTCATAAAATTTTTAAATTTAGAACATTGATTTAAGCGACCATCTAAATATGTGTGGGTACTTTGTCTGATTTCAAAACATATTCATACATATGAATTAGGTACCTAACACATGATTTAATTTTCGAATGATTAATTCAAATGACAATACACATTTTTATTTCATACCAAATGATTCCAATACATCAATATGAAAAAAGGTGAAAAATACTCCCAACACGAGTTATGTTTAAAACTTGTATCAAATGCGAGAAATCAACAATTTTATTGTCGTCTCTTTCTATTCAAATCTTCCTCTCTCGCATGATGTACGTAACAATTAACATCATTAATTTTTTATCTGATACATAAAATAATTAAACTATTAGCGTCATCTTGAAAACATATCAAATTCATGTAAAAATTCTCAAATTTCAAACTGGAAAAATGAAAGTATTCCCTTAACGTAAATTTGATGTATTATGTGTACAATATTTAAATTTATTATACTATTTTTATATAATTTATAACACTTAAAAGTATTGTAATTTGTGAATTAAAAATAAAGGACAGACAAATTAAAAAATCTTACGTTGAATAATTACAATTTTTCAAACGCCGCAAATTTCGCTTAGGACTGCCTTCAAATTCATTTTGTTTTGATTTACGATTAGATCTCCAATTGACAAGTTTTGAAAATTGTTCTAAATTTTTGTTGGGCGTAGATGTTTCAATCGAATTTTCTTTATTGGATTCAGTATTAAAATCTATTCCATTGTTATGGTCCCCCACTGAATTTGAATAACGAAATTCATAGCTTTGATCCAATTGTCTGCAAACCTGAAGATAAAAGCTAATATTATGTCATGGTTTCATAATGCAATATAATTCAATACAATCTGTTGTATTTTTAAATTTGAATAAAAAAAATCTTACTAGATTGCTTCATTCCTGGATTAATAAATTGAAATATCTAACCTTGGATTTGGCCCTAGGTGATGATCCTAAATTTGAGCTTACTGACTGACTATGAATAAGACCCAAATTTCTCGCAAACTCTGATTGACTCATTTCATTTAAGTCATCGGATTCTGTATTGTTATTTCTTGGTGTTATGTGAATTTTTCGTAAACTCTTTGTTACCTTGGGTAAATTTCTATCCAAAACTACTGTAGGGTTTATCGAAAAAATCAGTTTAAAAAAATATGTGTCATCAGTTTCAAACGTTCCTTCAGGGACTTCCTCCATTCCTTTATATGAAATAAAATCCCTGTTTTTGGATGCCCATTTCCCAATAATCCTTAAATCATCAGCACTTATATAAAATGAGGCTTCTGGTTTGCTTCTCTTTAAGTACTGAGATTCGGATAAAGGTTGTGCCGAAGGTAGATGTTCACTATCAAGTATTGTGTGAACGCTTTTGGAAGCATTTGAATCTATTAAATATGTTCTGTTGGCAGCTGAAGATAAACTTAGATTTGCAGAAGAATTTTTTTCTGAACTTTCTCTGAAAATAAAAATAAAACATTAACAGATTAGCGCACAAGACAGACATAGACATAGACATAAGACAGACTATCTCCAAGACCTTTGTGTAGCATCCAAACTTTAGGGTGATTCATACAAGCTCAGCTTAAAGCTGTCTCTACATCATGTAAACTTTATAAGACATTTTACAAAACACCAAAAGCAACCACATATTAAACATTGTTTCTAATAAATATATACCAACATATTATACATATTAAGTTTTGTTAGTTTTTAAAAATAAAAATAATGCAATAATTATAGAAAGATGAGGAATATCCAAATAGCAAATGTATTGTAACTGACGCCTGAAGCATAAAAATAGTGCAATAACAGATTTAGAGACCGCCAGAGTCTCTTGAATAATCTGATACGATTCTATTCTCTTCATTCCAGACTAAAGCTAAAGCCGGTGCAGACATTCACTAATCAGACTAAACATATATTACATTAGCTACCCAAGAAATATCATCCCGTATCGATACGCAGATTACCCTATTTATATGCAGTGAAAGAAAATTACAAATTTATCTCATTACAATTAGCGATGAGAAAAAATGCTACTCTTGACTCACTGCTGTGATTGTGATTGATATTCGATAATATAAGTAATTGAAAACTGTGACTGTGATCACAGTTTCATTAATAATACACATGCGCTGCACAATATCACAATACACGTATAATAAATGAAAAAAACATACTTTTTAACGTATTTACTTATATTATTCAAACTTTATTTGTGTAAAAAACATATTCTGGCATATATAATTAATATATATCTAATTTAATATCATAAAAAGAATGAAAACTCTTTTAAAAATGTGATTTTATTTTTCGGGACAAATTCTTAGCACTGGGTAAAACATTTTGGCAGCATCTACTAGATTGCACTTATCACGCATTATACAGTCATTCCTTCATGAATGTTTTCGTTTTATATGCACATGCGCCGATTCAGTTCACATTTGAATATAAATTAATTAATTAATTAATTAATTAATTAATTAATCACAAATCACAACATTCCCAGATATCAAATCACTGATAGTGAGTGTGACTCAAAGATATCAGTGATTGACTCACGATTCGTGATTTTCAGCTCATCACTAATTACAATAAAATGTATATATCAAGTTACCTTGCTTTGTTTATGTTTTCTATCCGGAGTTTACTTGACCGATCAACTTTATCATTTGTGTGACGGCAGCCCTGACACTTATTTTTTCCAATGGCTTCCTGGAGCCTTTCTATTTTTTTTAATAACCTTAAAAAAGATAAGTAATGTAAAAATAATATATACAGTATACATATCCTGGGCACAAGAATATTTTATAATTAAACTTATTAATCGTTTATTTATTATGCGCCTTTCAATAATAAAAACACCACGTATATAGGAAAACTCTCAATACTATCATACTTAAGACTATCGTGCTGGGTTCATAATATATAGCCCACTTACAGTGAATAACAGTCAGAATCTTTTTGGAATTGACGTTTCCTTTTAAATGACGGCCTACACTGATGATACTTCAAGGATGCATTTATTTCTAGAAGGGCGTCCTCAAAATCCATGTGAACCATTTTCTTACAGCGGGAAAGGTAAAAGAAATCCAGTTTTGTGCCCTGTTTGGTATTTGGATCAGTGACATATCCATCTACAACTTCAGTAAAATTTCCATTTATTTTAACGAAGCATTTGTTCCACCCACTTTCATCGCTACTCGATTCAGATAATTCTCGCATTTTCGCAATGTTTCAATAAGAAAATGATTATAAATTTTTCATGCATTTATATTCCAAACAAGAGTCAGTAACGACCATAGAAAATACAACGATTGCGACCATAGATAAGACAGCGACTAATTTTCTTATCTTCAATCTTGTCTATGTGACGCAATGCTTATAAAAATAATAAATAAAAATATTAAAAATATACGGTGTACTCGGATCTCATTCCGGAGACTTGGTATAATGGCATAATAATATGATATATAATGAACTCGAGAGCGGTATAATGGCATAATAATGTGTAGGGGACAGGAATTCAAATTTACCGCCATCGATATTAGCGACATAGCGCTGCCAGCTACCGCTACAGGTCTGGCTCGATCCCTCACCGACGATCTCTCTTCTGTTTCACCGCTCCCCAACGGCGGTCTTGCCCGGCCCAAGCGCGAAAAGCGACTCGCTTTGCTATATTTTCATAGTTCACGCTCACCTTTTATAAATGTATTCTTTGTTCTATCAAACTTTGTCACAATAAACATCAACATGCCAATCATTAACCATTGACCTAACCCCTAAAAATATATCTCCGCTAGTTGATATATTAAGTTGGTTGACAATAATCACACCAAAAGGCCATTAGGTTGCGTGTCTATAAGCGACTCGAGGGTAATAAACTTGTGGGTACGGGAGAACAAAAAAATAGCCTATTTTATTAAATGCGGACCAAGACACATGCGGCAACCGCCGTAAAACGGTGATTCACCATCGCGTCATTTCTCTGTAGGTGTAAGCAGAGAAGATAGAGTGCATACTTATAAGTCCAGGTTCTCGAATTCACCTCTTCCACATTCATGCACCTTATGTGATACGTAGTTCGTACTATTCCGTCGTTATTCATTCATTCCATAGGACCAAACTACCTGCGCGGGTCTTTAATCTTTAATCGATCGCGATTAGGTCTGTCTTAAATGTGCTGGTGTGGTTTCACTTCCGCAGTATTCAATCTGCATTCGTTACTACTCTACCAGCTCTGGGCCTAGAGTAATACACCGACAACCGACAAAATTAGAACGAAGACAGGTAAAGAGAATTACAATATAAATAAGTATGAATAATAAACATGTTTGGGGGTTAGGACGGTGGTTAAATAAAATAAATGTCGTTTGGCGTATTGAGGTGTTTATTGTGATGGATATAACAATGAAGATAGATAGAATTAAAGAAATTAATGAAGATGTAGAAGGTGCGCTTGTATTATGAACTGAAATGAAGCGAGTTGGCGGTCTTGCTCGGTGCTCGTGGGCCGCCAAGACCGCCGTTGTGAAATAATGAAACTGGAGAAACTGCTTGGCGGCGAATGCAGGGTGAATCATTGAACCAGACTTGTAGCAGCAGCCGACAGCACTGTCGCTAGCGTCGATGCCGACTGAGATGGCGGTGAATATGAATTCTGATCGCTACAATTTTAAAAATAAAATGTTATTATAATTGCTATTACTTAGTGTATATTGTAAATTATTATACTATTGTAACGAAATGTAATTTCTAATATTATTTTTAATGGTATTAAAAATAACCAGTATGCAATACAAAGTGCGGTAAAACTGATTAAGCAGTTTTGAGGAGTTATAAGAAAGTAATGGGAGTATATAGAGAAAAAAATATATTTTCGAAATTAACAGACAAACCATTTATAATCATTAAGTTTTGAAAATAATGTATTCAAGATGACGGCCGATAGTAGCCAACACACTGTTGGAGTCGATTTTTGAAGTTTTGTACAGCTTTTTCAAAGAAATCGCGGGGTATGGCGTTAACTTAATCAATAATTCGCTCCCTTGGTTCTGATAGGGTATAAGGGCGACGTTTAAAAACCGTTTCTTCAGATATCCCCAAAGAATGAAATCATAAATGCTAAAATTTAGTGATCGCGTAGGCCACCCCTCAGTGAGACCAAACGTTCGGGAAACATTTCTATTAAAATATTGAATAAATTTCGAGCCGTGTGAGCTGTAGCTCCTTTCTGTTGGAACCACAAGTCCCCCAATTCCTCTTCTTCAACAATCTATTCCGTGCTGGCCTGCAGAAAAATTTGCAACATTAAGACACAACGTTTGGAATTCACGGTCACTATCCCGCCTTCTTTCTTAAAGAAGTACTGGCCTATCACGCCAATTTATAATACAACACACCACACCGTTAGTTTAGGGGAATGTAGCGGTATTTCGTGAATAATTCGGAGGTTGTTTAAGTCCAAAAGCGGAAATTTTGCGTACTCACAGTCAACTGAGGTGAAAATCCATGTCGTCACTGCTGAAGAAAGCTCTTGTTATTGGTTATTTTCAAAATACGCGCGCACAGCAAAGCCCCGATGTGCTCCGGTCCAAATCATATTGACTACTGAAATGGACTCACATGATGAACAGAGAGAGACTACGTATACCTGCCTCCCCCACCACCAGTCAGTCAGTCAGTTCTTCCGTATCCTATAGTACAATCCGTATAACTTGAGTTTTAGATTATCCAATTTATTATTATTTAGTAGGATAATCAATCTTCTAAATAAAATAATTCCATGCGAAAACATTCCAAACCACAGTCATCGTATGTGAGTATTAACTGCCCTAAAGTATGAAATGTCGGATAGATATCAATATTCCACATTTCCACATTCAAAATGTTTCATGGTTTGTCAAAAACAATTTTCAATTTACGCACCTCTCAGAACAATTAAACATGTAATGAGTTTTCTAAGCATGTATTGAGTACATATTTTTCTTCCACCCTATGGTAAAAGCATTCGTCATCAATTAAAAATTAGGATATTTATGATACTCACATAAATGCTTGAATATTACAACTTGAAAATAAATTATATTATATTCTACAGAACAACCATTCAATAAGCCTTCAGATAGCACTAATCGCCACGTAACCAATAAATAAATAAATGTCTTTATTGAATCGTGACCCGTAATAGTTCTATGATTTCATGCTTATTTGTGTGTATAGCTGTGATTTGTCACAAACATATCAAAGTTACCGTTGGTCACCGACGATCACATGACTAAAAACACTATACATAAATCACCATTTCATTTAGTCCACATCCTAGATATGTAGTCCACATCGTCCACATCTACACTTACCTAGTCATAGATTATAGTACAATTATCTAAATATCTTACATAATCTGTGGCCTGTGGCTATTGACCGTGGTTTGTGGCAGTGATTTCGTCTATGCTTCATGCTTTATCAAGCGTCGCGCTTGTTTTCTTCTCTTGCGGTAAAAAATCACTAATGAATTCCGCTAGGAGACCGGTTGTAGAGGTTATCGCAAATTGCGTGTCAAAGGCAGGCAGACGTCAGTTGCATATTTCTGCTGCAAAAATGGCTCCAATCAAGGTACCGCTTTTTATCATTATGCAATAACTCTTATTTGTTGACGTGTTATGTCGTTGTATAAACATTATTTTTCGGCCTACAGATGTTACAATGTCATAATTCATCAATTAAAACTTGTAGTGTAAATATTTAACACTTTTATAAATCATTAAAAATATTTTATTTTTAGATTCCTCAAATTTTATGATATATATGTAGTAGGACTTAAGAGTAGGTAAGGAGATGCCTTATAATAAATAATATACTTATCAATTACCTTTTCCATTGATACTTTACCCGTTTACTAGAGTCCAAATTTAACTTCGACAATCTACCTATTTAGGTATACACTTATTTTTATCAATCTTTTCGAATAATTGTGCGCATGTCTGACAATATAAAGCATATTAATATTTGACAAGTTGGGAACTCTCCGACAGCAATGAAATATGTACTTTTCTTTGATACCTTTTCGAATAATTTTTAAAATTTAAAAAGACTTGAAAGTATTATAATTTTGTTAAATTTTATCATAAAAACAATTTGGTGCAGTATGCAGTTTAGATAATATTGTATCACAAATATATTATTACATTTGTGTTAAAATAATGAGTGAACCAATTTTAAATCTTTATATTAAAGCAAAGTCTTACACTTTTAGCAGTCCAGATATTCCTGTGCGATCCTTGCAACAAAATCTAGTTTGGCAAATCATTATCTTCGCTGCAATGATCTTCGTAAGTTTCTGATATGACGATATTCAATAATATTTATGATATAAATTATAAAAATAGATTTACATGAATGTATTAATCGAAGAGAAAATAGTAACGGTATTTTATGATATTTCATAAAATAAGCATTTTGTACATGCTGAGAGCCAAATTATGGTCTGTTTTATATTTGTGCGAGGCATGTTTAGACCAACACAATTTTTACAAATAAAAAAAATATTTTTATACTGTAATTCATATTGTACTACGCTCGTTTCGCTAGAATGGCCCTTGTTGAAATAGGCAAAGTGGAAAACATTAAATTACGTAAATAAAAGTATTATGTCGAAATCATGAGGCGTGAGAAGTAAATAATGTTATTTACCCTATTGAGCAGTTAATAAAGATTTATGTAGACAGCGCGCTATCCGATGTTGTAATAGGTATAAACTTGAAATATAATTATTGAAACAAGCATCGGTGTATTAGTGCAATATTTATTTATTGACCACATGATTCTTTTGATGACAGGAAAATTATAATTTATTACTGTAATCGTCTATTAAAGAAACCAGTTAATCGAACCCCGTTAATTCGCTATTCGACTAATTCAAAAATTTCACACACAAGACCCAAATTATTGATTTTGCATGTCAAATAGATTTATACTAGCCGTCTGCTGTCACATGCCGGTAATTGTCAAATAGATCGATATTAGCAGCCGCTACACGCTAGGTTTTGTCAAATAGATCGATATTAGCCGCCGCACTCCGGTAAACGTCTAATAAATCGATATTAGCAGTCGCCGCAAACCAGTAATAATTGTGGAATATATCTGTACTAGCTGCCGCCACTGGTAATCGAAATATTTCGATAAGGTGAGTCGGGGTAAGTGCGATATATAAATCATCGACATAAACTTTGAACTGTTCTCAAACTTCATGAGATGGTGCTATGTCTTTGAAACTTTGCTAAAAGTATCATTAACCATTTCCTAATTTAAGTCTTTAAAAATCGGAATGTCACCTTTTAGGGTGGCGCATGTTTATAGCATTTTATAAGAATTGGACTGTAAAATTGATTGTATTATTCCTGACAAATTGTTAAAATAATGAAAATGTCTTTACTGATCTGCTTAATGACAATATGAATGAGTTATTTTGGTCCTTAAGGCGGCGCCTTCAATAATAATTTAAATTTTCGTGGTTTTTACGAAAATGTGGGTTTTTATTATTCATTTATATCAGAAGTTATACACTAGATTTGACGTTTTTTTAAACTATTATTTAGATAGGACCTTTATACTAATTTAAAATTAATAAACTAAATGTTATTTGCCATAATTAAGACGATACAAGCGTTATAAGAAAGACCGCGACCATTAAACGCATTTTTCGCGTGCTACAAAATAGTGTTAATATGGTAAATTATTCCATAAACGAAATGTATTTTCTTATAATCTTGAAGCCAAAATTACAGAGACAAATTAACAAAATGTTAAAAATTAATAGTGTTATAAATCATTCAATTTGCAGGACATGTTACCAATTTTCGACGTTTTTAAAATACTTTGTTTTAGTGAAAACACACGTTTTTAAATAATATATTATATTTAGTCACATGCTTTGAGGCTTCAGCTACTATTTAAAACTAAGTTTTATATCAAAAACACAATAATCAGTTTTTAAATAATATATTTTCAGTTTTATAAAATACGATAATTTTAATTATTCATCGAACTTCAATACGCCGCTCGATCTGGCCATGACGGTCGTGAAATCCGCGCTGTCATTATTTTATTTTTAAAATGCCGAAATTATATGTTTTCAAGCATATTTTACCCACGGTATGAATTAATATTGAACTTATTTACATTAGATGTTTTTTTAAACTGATTTTAAGGGAAAACAACGTTTTCTTAAACAAAGTAAACATTTTATGTACGTTATTTTTATGTAAGTCGCAATTAAATATTTCGTTTATACATAACACTTTTGCATTTTAAATACAAGTTGTCTGTTTCATAAATAATATGTAATTATGAAACAGACATCACCATAATATTAAACAAAATAATAAATTGAAGCTGTCAAAATAATTTTAAATTTAGAACATTGATTTAAGAGATCATCTAAATATATGTAGGTACTTTGCCTGATTTCAAAACATATTCATGTATATGAATTAGGCATTTCGAAAAATTGTTTAATTTTCGATAGATTAATTCGAATAACAACACTCATTCCATAATATTAATATGAAATACAGGGATAAGCCTCTCGACACGTGTTATGTTTGACACTTGTATCGAATGCGAGAAAATCAACAATTTTATTTTCGTCTCTTTCTATTCAAACCTTCCTCTCTCGCATGATTTACGTAACAAATAACATAATTAATTATTTCCCCAGAATTTATACGAATTTAACTATTTACCTCGTCTTGAAAGTATATCTAATTTGTGTATAATTCCTCGAATTTCAAACTAGAAAAATGAAAACTCGCCCTTAATGACGAGTAAAATGTGCAGAGTTCCAAAAATAAAATTGCTTAGACGGGGGAAGCGCGACATACTTATTACTCGTAGTGGAATTAAAATGAAAACGATAATTAAATAATATATTATATTGTTTATTCCAAAAATTAAAAATAAAACTTCTTTATAACAATTTATTTATAAAAAAAAAATTGTCAAATAAGTTGTTTATTTTCACAAAACAAAGTATAAATAAAAAGTAAAACAGTAAAATTAAAAGATAAAATATGTCATTGTGATATTCAAGACATAAATAAATAATTACAACCTTTTTGTTGTCGGGTAACAGTCCAGTTAGTCCACGCAGGTATGGGGATTATGTGTTCATTGTGTATTTGAAATGGGCTCGAGAATGGCATATTTATGTCAACGCTTTTAATTTTCTAAAGCCATTTATATATCATGCCATTTCATTCAATCATTTTTAATATGAAAGATTTTTTTTTTTTAAATTAATATTAAAAATATAATACAATTTTGAATAATCAGTGGATATATATATATATATATTTTAACATTTGTTTCTTCTCTATGAGAGTAAGACTCGTGTATAGAGAAGGAGTATATAAAAGTTAATTTATGTTTCAGTTAGTCTGTGTACATATTTTTTTTACTTCAGATACAAATTTATGATAGTCCGTAATTTTTCTAATTGTGATGGTGAGATTCTTAAAAAATTTAAAACCTTGATAAATATATTGATTTTAGTTTTGGGATATCAATTTGATCTCTATATCTTGTATATCGGAATTCACTTCTAAAATTTAATTGATTTTTAATTTTGAAAATTTGAATTTTTTTGGTACTTTAAAATATGTGAAAAGTTGTATACTTGTAGTCTTTTTTTTTATTATCATTTTTTGAGTGATTTCTAATTGTGACATTGAAGTTTTATATGCACCTACCCCCCATCCAATAATACCGTATTGCAAATGTGACTGTACAAACGCGTAATATATTATTTTCAGATATGTAAGTGATAAGATGTTTCCGAGTTTAAAAAATATATAGGCAGTTTTCCTTATTTTGTTTATAAGATTAGTAATATGTTCTTTCCATTTGAGATTGTTATCTATTATGATTTCTAGGTATTTAATACAGTCTTTTTCTTCAATTGATGAACATTGGTCCTCAGAGTTTTCTCGAGTACAGGCTTTGGTGTGAATTTTAATATGAATTTCGGTGTTTTGTTTCTGTTGAATAGCAAATCGTAGAAAGTATGTTTTATCGGTATTAATTGATAGTAAGTTATCATCTGTCCACTTTTTTATGGTATTAACATTCTCATTTGCCGATATATTAGCATCAGTCCAAGTTTTTTCGTTAATTATTAGTACTGTCGTTTGCATATATAAGATATTATTTTACCATGTAATTTGAGTTTAAATATGTATATCATTAGAGTATATAATAAATAACAATGGTCCAAGTCCTGTATCTATTCAAAAATCTCCCGAAAAACTGTTAGTGTATAGTTTTCATTAATTACTCGTACTGACAAGCGTTTTCGAGATGTTTCCTCGGAATCTGCAGAAATATATTTAAAAAATTTAACTAACAAACTTTGTTCACGATTTCGCAATGTTTTCATGGATTCCGAATCCATTAATTCGATTGATTCAAATCCTTGAATTTCGATTTAAGGGGGTTTCGCTTAGTTAGAATTTTATTTTTTGATTCCTTAAATTTTATTATATTCTTATTAATTAATTGATATAATTACGAATTCTCAGTGAAGGAATAAATTTTAATGGCTGGTTATGCTTACTGACTGAAATTTTTTTATATTATGCTCTCTTCTATTGATCCACAACTGAATAGCCATAAAGAAATTATAATATTAATAAAATTAACATTTTCGATTAGTAAAGAATGGTGAGCTTTATTAGATGAATTTCATATTGTTTTATCTATTTTTCAATTATAAATAAATCTTGCCTATTTAAAGCAGACATCTAGGTTTTTATTATATTTTTTATTGTTTTCTTCTTTGATTTTTAATTATCATAATTTGTTTTATTCTGTGTAAATTATTTTTAGGTGGGAGACAAAATTCCAAGTGTAGATCTGTTTGAAGATTCGCCCGCCAATAAAGTTAATATCGCTGACTTATGTGGGGGAAAGAAGGTAGTAATATTTGCAGTTCCCGGTGCTTTTACCCCAGGATGTTCCAAAACTCACTTGCCTGGATATATTAAGGATGCGGAAAAATTAAAAAATGAAGGTGTAGCTGAAATTTTATGCATATCTGTGAACGATCCTTATGTTATGGCCGCGTGGGGCAAAGCGCAAAACACAGCTGGCAAGGTATTAATTTTCCTTTTCTAATTATTAATTATTAATTTTCTAATTATTTAAATATGTATACCAATGCTTATTTCTTGAAAACCCCATAATCTATGATCTCATTCCAAAATTTACAATCATCCCGCAATCCTGGATATTGAGTATATCTTGACTAACAAGTATAAATAAAAATAACTTCATAACTCTGAAGTTTTAATTAATTTGGTTTGTATTTTCTTTTACAGATACGCATGCTGTCGGATCCTCTCGGTAATTTCACTAAAGCCATTGATCTTTCAACAGACTTGCCACCATTAGGGGGTCTGCGTTCTAAGCGTTATTCGATGATCCTGGAGAATTGTGTTGTTACAACACTTAATGTTGAACCTGACGGCACAGGTCTATCATGTTCTCTTGCTGACAAATTAAAGGTGTAAATACTCTTAAAACCGGCGTTTCTTTATTAAGGTTTATTACAAATGGATATTAGTCTTTGTTAATATATGAGATGCAATTCAAAGAATTTTGCCTTGCTTCTAATAGTTATTCTTCCATTAACCAGATATTATTTATCTATTCATAGTCTGAAAGGCAAACCATCTAAGGTTAAATATTACTGATGAATCTCTCGTCGAGGTACATACATAATAGGTGGTGATAGCAATTTTAATAGTTCCACATTTTCTCATTACTCCATTGAATTACACAAATTTTATTGCACCTCGTGTATTTGTTATTCACCACTTAGGGGAAATATTGTTATTAGTGATATAAATTAATACATGTCTTATTACTTCTTATTATTCCTTATTTTTTCATATTTTCTTACGACTTATAGATTAAATATTTTCAGTGTAATAATAACATTTATTTGAAAATATATTATACACTCACTACAAATTTTCATGTTTTATTTAACTTATACCATTTCATGAAACTGAAACATCCACAAATGCTGGAATATTTTATGTATTCTATTGTTATAAATGGAAAAAAAATACTCATTGCCTTGCAATTTTTTGATGACATTTAATTAAGGCATGTCGAAACAATATCGACAGTGTCCACCACTTGCAATAATTGTTTATGAGAAATATTTAAGGTTCGTCTTGTTCTGTTATATGCTAAAAAATATATGTTTATGAAGTAAGAAAGCTTTGTGATTAATATTTTGAACCGGTTTTTATTCAAAATTATATATCTTTAAAAGGCCTTTTTAGTAATAGTTAATGCTATTTTTGTTTCCCGCATTTGGACATTGCCAGCTTTGTTTCAATAAGATTTGTATACTGCCGGTTTTGATGTAAATGGTTTGATATGGTGTCTCTCACAAATATGAAATACAGCATGGCTACTGCTTTGAAATTGAAATCCTGGTTGGTTCGTGCTAAAATTGCCGTTTCTGTTTTTGGAAAACCAAGGATACCGCTGTGTTAAAA